>CAMAPE010000020.1:9672500-10272500 GCA_945859875.1 Cuscuta europaea
ATCTTGCTCTATTTTGTGCTTCTAATTTCACAAAATATTCACAAAAGTTTTTTATTTCACTCTTAACTCTTGTAGAATTTGATGCGATCAAATCTATTTTGTGCCGGTTAAAGCTTTTAATATTTCGTTGGAAAGCTCTTACCGAGTTCTAAAACTTGTCTTCAGGCGCTTGTTTCAAAATATCAAGGGATGATTGCCTAATTACTAAAATACACTGTGTTTATGCTAAAAGTGATAAGGCTATGTAATTTTGACACTCATATCTTGTTGTGTGTTTATCCGTTTGGAGCATATTATATCTCGTTGGATAGATAGATCAGATCTCTAAAGCTATTGTTCCAACTTAATTTACAATGCATTAATTAAAAGTTACAGATTAACCATATATTCACAAATGTTTCTGATTTCACTCCGAACTCATGTAGAATTTGATGCCATCATATCTTGCTCTATTTTGTGCCGTTGAAAGCGTTTAATATCTCTTTGGAAAGATCTTACCGAGTTCTATTTTTTTTTTGGATAAAATGTAAATATATATATATCCAAAGAGTTTATGTACAACTGTACAGTCCCGAAACATCAAAAACAAGGTCATCCCAGGACATGATACCCTATCACCTTGCAAAACCTCATCTAGCTACATATACATGCTAGCCATCACAAAAAAACCGGTGACGAATCAGCAAAAAAGGCAAAACTTAGAATGTTATCCTATCAAACGGATACATAGCATAGAGAATTTTGTACACCATGAACTTAATATTCTTCACCAAATCCTCCACCTTAGGTTTGATCTTCTCAAAGCAAATCATGTTCCTTGTACGCCATATCCAATATACGGTGTAGCAAAAAGCAAGTCTAACTCCTTTGGCTTTAGCGTGGGCTCCATTGTGCTCTTTCTTTATCCATTTAGCTGTACTCAACAATGTGCTCATCCTCCTTGAAATTCCAAGCCAGTTCTTCACCAAGGTCCAAACCTGTCCTGTAAAAGTACATTCGAAATATAGGTGTGGCACCGTTTCCGGGCCACCCTTACAAAAAAGACAAGCATCATTGATATCTAAAAACCCCAAGCTGTCATATGTGGCTAACCGACCCCGGAAGGCTAGCCAAGTAAAGAACGAGAACTTGGGGGGAATGTAGCTTTTCCAAATAAATGACATCCATGGATGGGCGGTCCCTTTGGTTCGGAGTACTTCATAAACCTTAGAGGAAGAGAGCTTCCCAAGAAGGGAACTCTTCTCTAAGAAAGTCACGGCCATCCCTAAAGAAGGGAATTTAGATAAAATCAAATCACGTACATTAGCTAACGCCTTCATAAGCCTCGAGTCCTTCGTGTGTGGAACAAAGGTCCACACACACCTCCCTTGGAGGTAGACTCCGTGGACCCACTTCACCCATAGGGAGTCTTGTTTAGCATGGATGTTCCAAAGTGTACGAGATAGTAAGGCATTATTCCATACCTTAGTATCTCTTACCCCCAAACCTCCCTCACTCTTAGGTAGACACACATCACACCAAGCAACTTTAGAGTGCTTACTTCCCCAAAGAAATAACCTACAAAGAGAAGTTATTTTGTCAATGATTGCCCTCGGCATAGGAAAAATCCCAAGCCAAAAAGCTTGTACTCCTTGCATAACCGATGTGATTAATTCAATTTTCCCTGCATAAGAAAGAGTCTTCGGGTTCCAAGCATTTAGGTAATCTGTAACTTTATCAATCAAAGGAGCGAATTGAGCTACAGATATGTTTAAAGGTGCAAGGGGGATACCCAAATATCTGACAGGAAAAGAGCCAAGTTGAAAACCTACTCTTTCTAAAATATAGGGTACTCTACTCTCCACGTTACCCCCTAAGAAAATGTTTGATTTATCTAAGTTCACCATGAGGCCTGAAACACGTCCAAATTCAGATAGAGTATCTACTAAAATTTTAATAGAAGGATAACACGCCTTAGAGAAAATCATCAAATCATCTGCATATGCAAGGTGTGTAATCTTAAGCTTGGAGCACAAAGGATGATAACGGAAACTAGGAACCGAGGTCCTAATCTCCATTAGCCTCGAAAAGTACTCTAAGCAATTCACAAAAAGCAAAGGGGACATAGGATCACCCTGTCTAAGTCCTCTCTTCCCCTCAAACCAGCCATGAAGGGCACCATTAATGGAGACAGAGAAGGAAGAGGTTGTGACACACTCCATGATCCATTTAACAAACAAAACTGGAAGACCAAAATCAAAAAGGACTTTACCAAGAAAATCCCATGAAACTGTATCATAGGCTTTCCTAAGATCTATTTTAATCATACATCTAGGAGAAGGCCTTTTTCTAGTGTAACCCCTCACTAACTCTTGTGCCAGGAAGATGTTGTCAGACATCAACCTTCCATCAACAAAAGCTCCCTGTGCTGGGTTAATAATACTAGCAAGACACGGCCCTAAACGCGCAGATAAGATCTTAGTAATAACCTTATAAGTGACATTTGTGCAAGAAATTGGCCTAAAATCAGACACCATGGGGGAATGGTTTGTCTTAGGGATAAGGGACACAACAGTATGATTGACCTGCTTAAGCATCTTCCCTGAGACAAAAAATTCCCTCACAGCCCCACACACATCTTTGCCCACTAAATTCCAATTATTCTTGAAAAAAGCTGAGGAAAAGCCATCAGGGCCGGGGGCCTTGTCATTTCCAATGTTAAAAACAGCCTCCTTTATTTCCTTATCAGTCACAGGGCTAATAAGGTCATAAGAAAGAGTCTGGTCAATGGTGCAACCAGTGGAGATAACCCCCGGGTCATAATCATGCATAGGAAAATGAGTACCAAATAAACCTTTGAAGAAGTCAATGAACTCGTTTGCTACCTGATCCAAGGACTTGGTAAGACTCCCATCTTCCAATCTCAAGGAGGCAATAGAGTTTTGAGCATTCTTTTTCTTAACAATAGAATGGAAATACTTAGTACACTTATCCGATTGTAAAAGGTGGACAGCCTTGGCCTTCTGTTTGACATAGGCTTCCTCGGCCTCTTTTAAAAACATTGCCCTCTTTTTTGCTTTCAAAAGATCCTCTTTTAGGGCTTCATCTAAAGGAGACAAGAGAGCTAATTGATAGATCCTCTTATACTCCTTTTTAGACACCTTTGCCCTAGATGAAATGTGGCTAAATTCCTCTTTATTGAGTTGTTTTAGGGGTTGTTTAAGTAGTTTCAGTTTGCGTGCGAGCCTAAACTGAGCCGAACCAACAACCTCCCTATTCCAAACACTCTCAAGGATCGAATGGAACCTTTCATGTTTCAACCACATGTTAAAAAATTTGAACGGTTTAGAGTTTTTTGTGGTCTCGGCCCCAATAGTAACCATAGATGCAACATGATCAAACTCATATTCCATTTCAAAGAAATGAGCCCTACATGCCACATTTTGTGTATTCCATAAAGAATTGATAAGTACTCTATCCAATTTATCCCAAATTGCTCCCCTATGCCATGTAAAAAACTCACCGGTCGAAGGAGCATCAAAAAGAGTAGATTGTAACTTCATGTCATTTAGGTGCTTCATTGCATAGGCCGAGGGAGGGGCAGACCCCCTCCTCTCACTAGGAGAGCCTACACAATTAAAGTCACCCAAGACCACCCAAGGAGCAAGGGTGTTTGTGCTCAAAACGGTTAGGTGTTCCCAAAGCTCCCTCCTTTGCACAATTGTGTAAAGAGCATAAATAAAAGTCACATAGAAAGGCATTTGTGTAATTTTGCATGTAAACCTAGCATGAACATGCTGTTTATCCACCTCTAATATAACACCATCTACAAAATTAGGGTCCCAAATGATTGCCATACGACCCCCATTCATTTTGTCAAAATTGGTTATAGAGTGCCAAGTATTAAACTGAAACTTCAAAAAACTATCAAAAGTAGTAGGAGTCATTTTAGTTTCTAGTAAGCAAAAAATACGTACCTTATTGTCTCTTAAAAAGCTAGCAATAGTATTTTGTTTTGAGGCTTGATTAAGCCCCCTTACATTCCAAGATGCTAAAATCATTAAGGGTGTTTGGCCGTGACCCCCTTTCTCCTAGCAAGCCGGTTTACTTCCCTTTGTGTTTGAACCCACTCTCGGTATGTCTCACAGCCTTTGTACCTATTAATGAACAAAGGATAAACCAAAGTAATAAAATGAGAGGAGAACTCATACCCATCCTCCGAACGTGTGACTCCCGGGAGAGATTCCAAGCATGATTTTGTAAAGGTGAGTCCACATCGTGAAGCATAACCATCAATTGAGAGGTAGTTATCAAGCCTAGTCATCATTTCCTTGATTTCACCCCCATGGACCAGGTGTATGCTATGGCCTCCATCTTCTTCAAAATCAATCTTGGTGATCACATCATCAAGATAGGCCTCTCGGATATCATCAACCACACGGGTTACATTTGTGTTTATTTTCCGTGTGTCCAAGACCTTGCTGCCATTACCCATTGGAGTGCCATCCTCGAAGTATCTATCAAGAAAAAGTCTATAGACATTTGTCATGAAGGCAGCCGAGAATGTGTAGAACTTTCTTTGTCTCTTTACCCCTTCTAAAGACTCCAAACAAGCCGTAGTGAACCACACCCCGGGAGCTTTAGGTCCAACCACCTTTAGGTGATGGTTAAGCCGAGTGGTGGGTTCTTTAAGTTTGTTGATATTTTGGACTTCAATTTGTGGTTCACGGGCTTCTTCCACAACCATAGAAGTAATGACCTCATCATCATAAATATCTTTGAAACCTCCAATTTTGCGTGGGCCCACATCTTCCTCTTCTTGTTGAGTTGTATACCCGGATGATAGTTCCTCCTCCTCTAAAGCAGGCCCTTTCTTTTTAATACCCACTCTAAGCCTCTTACATCTTTTTATCAAAAGAAAAGGATGGTATTCCTTCCTTAGGTTGTTCGGCTTTGGAGTCCCGTTCTTGTTGCCCAAGTCTTTGCCCTTGTGTAATGCCGCAGCATAAGTGTTAGAGTCCGCGGCTTTGGTGGATGCCGCGGCTTTAGAAGATTGCCCCTTGTCTTTGGCCGTGGCTATGGGAGCCTTGGCCTTGGGCACCGAAGGTGGAGCCCCCCTAGTACCTTTAGAAGATCCCCCCTCCATGTGCCTTCCATCGGTCTTCGCATTTGTTTGGGCCAAAGGTGGTTGGCCGAACCCTTCCTCCATGGTTTTCATTTTCTCCTCTCTTTCCTTTTGTTCCAGCTCGGCAATGGTCTTACATGTAAAGGCATGGTGCCCATAAGCCTTACAATGGAAGCAATAATTAGGAAAAGTCTCGTAAATGACCTTTTGGATATGAAATTTATCATTTGGCATCTTGATCTTGAGACGAAGAGGGGGTGGTTTGGAAGCATCCACTTCAATGAGCACCCTAGCATAGTTTGATCTAGCCTTCTCTTGAGTGATTCTATCCGTCGTAAGTGGCACCCCCACCCTAGAAGCAATCTCGCTTATTACCTCCTCATTCCACACTTGTAAAGGTAAATATGGAAATTTCACCCAAATAGGAACTTTAAGAAATTCCTCACTATCAAAAGTGAAATGGTCCGAGAGGGTCTTAAGATATAAAGACTTGCCAAAGAGAGAGTAGGGACCCTCCATCAACACCTTGCTTCTAGACTCCTCACTTTTAAACTTGAAAATCACCCATCCTCTATCATGTTGCCTCACATTACATTGGACACCCCACTTTTTCACCATATCTTGAATGGGTTTGATTCCGGGGAATCTTCCAGCAAAATAGCCCACCAAACAGTAGCCCCAAAGGTCAATAATAGACGGCATTATCCTCTTTGATAAGTCCACATACTCCCCCACGGGTTCTATGTATTTGAGCTTCATTCCTTTGCTTGGCTCCCTATTATCTTTAAAGAGTGTTGTCCAAGGAGAAGCCCACGGCTTAGCAGTTTGGTCATCATGATTGGAAGCCCCAAGAGACGTGTCTTTCAAGCTCATAGTTGGTTCTTGGTGTAAATCATCTTTAGTACTTTGGATCTTCAAGGATTGGTCCAAAGATTCATCAATTTCCTCCTCGGTTTCAATGATAGTCTCATCCACATTTTTGGTTATGTTCTTGTGGGCATCCGACATCATGGGATCCACCCTTTGCATTCCTACCTCCTCAAAGGTAGTATCACAATCCAAGCTCTTTGTCATAGGAGAAAGCTCCTCCACATTGATATCAACATTTGTTTCCCCTTCCGTAGGAATTGCATTGTCCTCCATAGTAGTAGAGATTTCGGTTTCCGAAGGTACATAATCTTCATCTTGAGTAGAGGACATATCCTCAAGCTGACATGCCCCATCCACGGAGGTCCCCTCCATTTCTTTCCCTAGAGCTATATTCCGAAGCCTTATAGAAGACTTAGTAGCTTTAGGCGTGGCCTTGAGTTTACTACTTCTCGTAGTCCCCTTTCCCATTGTAGGAGACGATGAATAGTAACCTCAAAATGAGAAGAGCTCGGTTTTGTATGAAAACAGGTTGTAGAGGTCCGCCTAGGGGAGGCGACCCCCAAACATCCCTTGAAAACCTCCCCCCACCAACAGATTCTTGAAGATCTAGCTCGAAACAAAAAGTCAACTCTGAATAGTGTTTAGAGTTCTTACGCGGAAATGGTGTACGGCAGTTATGGATGAAGCTCAAATTTCAGATACAAGGTCCCCAAGAGTGGTAGAATCACCCCCCAGAAAATCTCGAAGTTCCTCCAAGTGGTTTGTGAGCTACGTTCAAAACTTCCGTCGTGAATAGTGAAAGTGCGAACTGGAATTTGCGATTTTTCAGAGCCGGATGAGCACGGATACAGCCAATATAACTCAACCAAACGGGGATGGGGTAATATGGGAAGTATCTACGCTCCAGGTGGCGGTGGAAATGGTGGTGAACGGCGGTAGGATGGTGTAAACGGTCGGAAGGAAAAGAGTCGGAAGTAGCCGTTGGGCGTTTTCCTAGAGAGAGTAGCTCTCAACTTTTCCTTTAACTCTTACCGAGTTACCTAGTTCTATCTTACCGAGTTCTAAAACTTGTCTTCAGGCGCTGGTTTCAAAATATCAAGGGATGATTGCATAAGTACTAAAATACACTGTATTTACGCTAAAAGTGCTCTATTTTCGCTGAAAACGCTAAATCATAGAGATAAGGCTAATTATTTGTGACACTCATATCTTGCCGTGTGTTTATCCGTTTGGAGCGTATTATATCTCATTGGAAAGATAGATCGGAGCTCTAGAGCTATTGTTCCAACTTCATTTACAATGCATTAATTAGAAGTTACAGATTAACCATATATTCATAAATGTTTCTAATTTCACTCCGAACTCGTGTAGAACTTGATGCGATCATATCTTGCTCTATTTTGTGCCGTTGAAAGCGTTTAATATCTCGTTGGAAAGATCTTACCGAGTTATAAAACGTTTATTCAGGCACTGGTTTCAATATATCAAGGGATTATTGCGTAATTAATAAAGTACACTGCATTTACGTTAAAAGTGCTATATTTTCGCTGAAAACGCTAAATCATAGAGATAAGGCTAAGTATTTGTGAAACTCATATCTTGCTGTGTGTTTACCCGTTTGGAGCGTATTATATCTCGTTGGAAAGATAGATCGGGGCTCTAAAGCTATTGTTCCAACTTCATTTACAATGCATTAATTAAGAGTTACAGATTAACCATATATTCACAAATATTTCTGATTTCACTCCGAACTCGTGTAGAATTTGATGTGATCATATCTTGCTCTATTTTGTGCCGTTGAAAGTGTTTATTATCTCGTTGGAAAGGTCTTACCGAGTTCTAAAACTTGTCTTCAGGCGCTGGTTTCAAAATATCAAGGGATGATTGCCTAATTACTAAAATACACTGTATTTACTCTAAAAGTGCTCTATTTTCCCTGAAAACGCTAAATCATAGAGGTAAGGCTAAGTATTTGTGACACTCATATCTTGTTGTGTGTTTATCTGTTTGGAGCGTAATATATCTCGTTGGAAAGATATATCGGAGCTCTAAAACTATTATTCCAACTTCATTTACAACGCATTATTATTATTATTATTATTATTATTGTTATTATTGTTATTATTGTTATTATTGTTATTATTATTATTATTATTATTGTTATTATTATTATTGTTGTTATTATTATTATTGTTATTATTATTGTTTTTGTTATTATTATTGTTATTATTATTGTTATTATTATTGTTATTATTATTGTTATTATTATTATTATTGTTATTATTATTGTTATTATTATTGTTATTAATATCAATATTTTTATTATCATCATTGTTATTATCATCATTGTTATTATCATCATTGTTATTATCATCATTGTTATTATCATCATTGTTATTATTATCATTGTTATTATTATCATTGTCATTATCATCATTGTTATTATTATCATTGTTATTATTATCATTGTTATTGTTGGGAATATTTTATGGTGTTCAATCTAGTTAGTTATCTTTGTATTTGTGTAGTTATTAATTAAACGTGTAATACGGGCCACAAATGTGTATCAGCCTGTGGGCTTCCTTGTAACCCGTAAGTTAGCTAACTTCTCCTATAAAAGGAGGCTAACTTACGGGAACCAAAACAAATCGTGAGAGGCTGAGACGCAGAGGCGTAGAGATAGAGAGAAATTAGGTTACCGCTGCTCTCCTTCTCCAGGGAGAGTAGCGGCAGGTTTATACGGTTTACTAGATTTGCGTTTCAATCTTCTCGATTTCTTTCTATCTGCTTCTTATTCTTCTTGTTATGATTGTTGAATGTTAGAATTCTGGGACTAACATTTGGTATCAGAGCCGAGGCGTGAAACAGGTTGGATCTGTCTGCGATTTTTTGGATCCAACGAAGAACTACTCTGTTTTTTCTTCTGTTTTTCTACATGTAGAGATTTGCTCCTGTAATCTCGTTTGTGAACGAAATTTTGTAAAAATCATACTGTTGGATTCGCCTTTCAAAACCGATCTAGCAGCATACCTCTTTTTTCGTTTTCTGCAATTTTTATATTTCGAAGATCTCTACATTGAGATCTCGAAATCCTTAATTCTCACTGCTGCAGAAACGTTTTTGGCTTGAAACTGATACAGGAGAATCTCGACTTTCAGGGCTATTCAGAACAGGTTTCAGATTTTCAAAAATCAATGTTTTCGTTTTGCAAGATCTCGACATTTAGGGACTCGATTTCTTCTTCTCGACATCTTGATCTCGAGATTTGCATCTCGACATCTTGATCTCGAGATTTGCATCTCGACATCTTGATCTCGAGATTTGCATCTCGACATCTTGATCTCGAGATTTGAATCTCGAAATCTTGATTTCGAGATTTGCATCTCGACATCTTGATCTCGAGATTTGAATCTCGAAATCAAGATCTCGAGATTTGGATCTCGAAATCAAGATCTCGAGATTTGAATCTCGAAATCATGATCTCGAGATTTGGATCTCGAAATCAAGATCTCGAGATTTGAATCTCGAAATCATGATCTCGAGATTTGGATCTCGAAATCAAGATCTCGAGATTTGAATCTCGAAATCAAGATCTCGAGATTTGTAATCTCGAGATTTGGGATTTCGAGTTTTGGAATTTCGAGTTTTGGGATTTCGACATTTGGGATCTCGATGTTTTGGATCTCGACATTCTGAAGATTTCGAGATTTTCAAAATTTCTCGATGTTTTGAATCTTTCAAAGTTTGCAGTTTCTTGGAACTCATAATTCGAATCTTGACATCCTTTGCAGTTCATCGAAGCTTTACATTATAAGGATCTCTGAATGATTCCCTGATTATAAATGTTTCAGGAGTTTTCGATGTTCTGATGTTTTTCAAACAGCAAGTTTTCGAGATTATGAGGTTTTCGAAACTCCAAAGTTTTCGATGTTTAAACATTTTGAAATTCTGCAGATTTCGATATTCTGAGGTTTGTTTTGTATGTGGTTTTCGCCATTATTCTTCGAGGCAACCTCGAGATTTGGATTTCAAAGTATTGCCTTAGAATTTTGTTTAAAATCCACTTGCTCTCGATATTCAACATCGAGAACCTCAACTTCGAAGAAATTCCTCAAAAACTCAAAATTAGAGATTTTTTTGCGACACCGCACTGTTTTGGCCATAACTTTTGACTCGGTGATCCGATTTGAGCAAACTTTTTTTTGTTAGAAAGCTAACGTAAAAATCTACATTAATTCTGGGGCTACGACCCAGAACCCATTCTCACGCGCCCTCACTCGCAGTCTTTGAGGGTCAAAACGTTAGTTTTCTGACAAACATTGTAAATCACTGATGATCAGGTCAAAACTTAGGCAAATCTGTTCAAATTCTTTCTTTGTCAACCCTGAGGTCAAAACTTTTCTAAACTTCAATGTAAAGGTCTGAAAATCGTAGATAATTCAATCAACCTCGCGTCAACGGTCATCTTACAACAATCAACAATCAACTGCTGAAGCCTCCCCTGACTCATCAACATTATGTGATCATCAATATGCTGAAATTCTACATGGTGAGATCAGGGAAACCGTCATGTGTGGTACATGTTCAGATTGCTCCACACACATGGCGGGTATGACGAGCTGTGAGCAATCAAACCTTGCACATTCTGAGGGGGACTTTCAGTTTTCTCCTCCTGGCGCCTTACACCGACAAAACAAGGAATCTCTCATCGGATGCAACATTCTAGGGGGAGTGCTCAAAGTAATCCTCCCCGGTGCCTAACAATGACAAAGCATACCGAGTGCTCCAGTTGAGGGGGAGTACAGAGAGAAAATGAAGAAAGTAATGAGAGAACATATCCCTATGGCTTAGTAAACCCAGCTAAGCCTACCCAAGGGACAAAGCCGAGCGTAAGTGCGTAAGTGAGCGAGTGAGTGAGTGAACATTATGAGCATTAGGAAGCAGAAGGCTCAAGTGAGAAGAAAAACAATTATCAATGATGAGTCTGCTACCTCAATTGCCTGTTATGAATTGAACATTTGCTCCTAGCCACTAAAATACTCTGGACTATCCCCATAGGTTCAGGACTGAATTTATTCAGATCCCGGGTAGAAGTCGCTGCATTTTGTCCAAACGGCGCATGCACAACCCTACCCTAGACCACTCATTTGTCTCCCAACAGACAGGTGTTTAATCATAGTTCACGGGGAACCGCATCTCTCATTACTGTCTCCTTCCGAGGCAAGTAATACTGACTACAGTGGCCTCAGCCCCATGCCACTGAACTTTCATTGATCACGTCGTGTCTAGTTACTCACTCCCAAATGTTTTGAAATTTCTTAGGACACATACGCACTTTTAGAGTCAGTTGCAGGTCTTCAAAGACCCGCGAGAACTTCCATAGGTCTCATCTATTGCGATGTAGACTAATGATTGGAAGGAAGTCCTGTTGTTGCATCATATGAATCACCAACATTTTCAGGCCATTGCTAAAGAGTTTATCTCTATAGTGATGATAACGGGCGTCTTCACGACCCCGGGGGGCTACGTTATCTTTTTTAGATTCTGCTTGTTTTTCATGTTTTTATTTCCGCAGAATAAAAGAATAAAAGCATGACATCCCGATTCATCGGATCGTCATGAGGGGGAGAGTGGTCCACATGCTGTTAACACTGAACAAATCATTCTGGGTCACTTCACTCCTCCATCACAAAATTCAACACCCTCTCTCCTATCTCCGCAACTCAAATCAAATGGTCAGCTACACTCTCAAATCAACAATCATTATGTTCCGCTGTGCCACCGATAAGTTCTCCTCAAATGCATTCATTCCAAATAGTCAAAAAGACTACATTGTGGAGGAGACAGAGGTCAAATAAATACTCGTGTCCTGAAGATGAATTCCATGGGCGTCTCCTATTCTCCAAAGAACATTCATTCTAGAGGCGTCACCGGACTTCATCCAAGCTGATCAAGAGCAACTTCTGGAAGGCAAGGACTACATGCAAGATACTAAAGGTCCCTCAACCCCCGGCATCAAAGATCAAATTGTCAAGAAGACATCAAAGGGGAGATTGCAAGAATTTCTTCAGATAGCCTTACTCAGAAGTCAAGTTTAAAGACAAAGGAAGCTCAATAACAACAAAGACAAAGATATATGCGCTGCAATGTTGATTCAACACGATTGATCACTAAGGGGGAGATTGTTGGGAATATTTTATGGTGTTCAATCTAGTTAGTTATCTTTGTATTTGTGTAGTTATTAATTAAACGTGTAATACGGGCCACAAATGTGTATCAGCCCGTGGGCTTCCTTGTAACCCGTAAGTTAGCTAACTTCTCCTATAAAAGGAGGCTAACTTACGGGAACCAAAACAAATCGTGAGAGGCTGAGACGCAGAGGCGTAGAGATAGAGAGAAATTAGGTTGCCGCTGCTCTCCTTCTCCAGGGAGAGTAGCGGCAGGTTTATACGGTTTACCAGATTTGCGTTTCAATCTTCTCGATTTCTTTATATCTGCTTCTTATTATGATTGTTAGAATTCTGGGACTAACAGTTATTATTATCATTGTTATTACTATCATTATTATGATTATCATTATTATTATTATCATTATTATTATTATCATTATTATTATTATCATTATTATTATTATCATTATTATTATCATTATGATTATTATCATTATTATTATCATTATTATTATTCTCTCTATTATTACTATTATTATTATTATTATTATTATTATTATTCTTATTATTATTATTATTCATATTATTATTATTGTTATTATTATTATTATTATTATTACTATTATTATTACTATTATTATTATTACTATTATTATTACTATTATTATTACTATTATTATTATTATTATTATTATTACTATCTATTATTATTACTATTATTATTACTATTATTATTATTACTATTACTATTGTTATTACTATTATTATTACTATTATTACTACTATTATTATTATTATTACTCATATTATTATTATTTTTATTATTATTATTATTATTATTATTATTATTATTATTACTATTACTATTATTATTACTATTATTATTATTACTATTATTATTACTATTATTATTACTATTATTATTACTATTATTATTATTATTGTTATTATTATTTTTATTATTATTATTATTACAAATGTTTCTGATTTCACTCCGAACTCGTGTAGAATTTGATACGATCATATCTTGATCTATTTTGTGCCGTTGAAAACGTCTAATATCTCGTTGGAAAGATCTTACCGAGTTCTAGAACTTGTCTTCATGCGCTGGATTCAATTTTTTTTTTTGGATAACATGTAAATATATATATATCCAAAGTGTTTATGTACATGCTATGTACAATATTACAAAAATACCTAGCGACATCCAATACGAAGGATGCCTCCAAAAATCACAAAAATACAAGAGTATCCAACTTAAATGGACACCTCAACCCTACAAAAAATTAACTAATCCAAGGATTAGTTATTCACCCCAAAAACCGTCATGAAGCTATGACCAAAAAATGGTTGTAGACCAGCCAACGTTTTAGAAAGTAATCATATGCACTGGATACAAAAAATATAAGATTTTGTACACCATGTACTTTATACGTGCCACCAAATCATCAGCATTTGCCGTTGCATCATCAAATCGGATTGAATTCCTCACTCTCCAAATCCAATAAACCGTGTAGCACAATGCAACTCGTATGGCCTTTGCTTTGACATTTGCGCCATTATGCTCTTCTTTGATCCATTTAATCGCACTCTTTAAAGTGTTCATCTCCCGTTTGATTCCAAGCCAATGTTTGATTTTCCTCCATACATGGCCTGCAAAATTACAACTAAAGAAAAGGTGTGACACCGTCTGCGGTTCACCCTTGCAAAAAGGACATTCATTAGCTACATTAAGAAATCCAAAGTTATCATAAGTAGGTAGTCTATTCCGCAAGGCTAACCACATTATGAAGGAGAACTTGGGAGGTATGTATGGTTTCCAAATGAAGGACATCCATACTTGAGGTGAAGCTTTAGTTCTCAACAAATTATACACCTTAGACGTATCAAGCTTACCATTCACCGAACTCCTATTAAGAAAGGTTAATGCCATATCAATTGTAGGAAACTTAGAGACAAAATTGTCTCGGATCAAGGTCAACCTTTTCATTAATTGGGAGTCCCTATTGTGTGGAACGAAAGTCCACACATCCCTCCCATGGAGATAAATCCCATGAACCCATCTAACCCATAATGTATCTTGCTTAGAATGTATATTCCACAAAGTTCGGGAGAGTAGAGCATGATTCCATATTTTTGCATCCTTAATACCCAACCCCCCCCCCCCCCTCATCCTTTGGGAGGCATACATCATCCCAAGCAACTTTGGAGAATTTACCCCCCCCCCAAAGAAACACACGGCATAGACCTACAATTCTATCAAGTATAGCTTTTGGTACCGGGAAGATACCCAACCAAAAAGATTGAACACCTTGCATGACCGATCTAATCAACTCAAGTTTCCCTGCATAAGAAAGAGACTTAGTATTCCAAGCATTAATATAATCAGTAACCGTGTCAATCAGAGGAGAGAATTGGGCCACAGAAATCTTCAAAGGGGCTAAAGGGATGCCTAAGTATCTAACCGGGAATTGACCCTGTTGAAAGTCTACCATTTCAATGATATGGGGTAGAGCGTTAGCAACGTTACCCCCCAAGAAAATGTTAGACTTATCATGATTTACCATTAATCCCGAGACCTGTCCATAATCCTCCAATGCATCAACCAAAATCTTTATAGATTTGCAATCCCCTTTAGAAAATAAAACCAAGTCATCCGCATAAGCTAGATGTGAAATCTTTAGTTGGGAGCATAGAGGATGATGTTTAAAGCAAGGAGAAGCTGTCCTTAGGTCAATCATCCTAGAGAAATACTCCAAACATAACACAAATAGTAATGGAGACATAGGATCCCCTTGTCTAAGTCCTCTCTTTCCTTCAAACCATCCATGGAGTACCCCATTGATGGATATGGAAAAGGAAGAGGTTATAATACATTCCATTATCCAATTGACAAACAAATAGGGAATTCCAATGTCTCTCAAAACATTTTCTAAAAAGCTCCAAGAAACCGTGTCATAAGCCTTTCTAAGGTCCACTTTAATCATGCACCTCGGTGTAACTCTTTTTCTAGTATAACCCTTCATTAGCTCTTGAGCTAGGAAGATATTATCAACCATCAATCTACCATCCACAAATGCTCCTTGTGATGGATGAATTATACCAGGCAGAAATGGACAAAGCTGAGATGCTAAGATCTTTGTGATAATTTTGTAAGTCACATTTGTGCATGATATAGGCCTAAAATCCGAGACAGTAGGAGAGTGTTTTGTCTTAGGAATCAAGGCTACAACAGTGTGGTTAACCTGTTTAAGCATGGTTTCCGAGACAAAGAACTCTTTAACTGCCTCACGCAGGTCCTCACCAACCAAACTCCAATTATTTTTGAAGAAAGCTGATGAAAAACCATCAGGACCAGGTGCTTTATCATTTCCAATATCAAAAAGAGCTTGTTTGATTTCCAAATCTGTAACAGGACTTATGAGGCTATCCACATTCTCTTGATGCAAAGTCAAACCAGATGCAATGACATCAGAATCATAATCCACAGAAGGTACATGTGTTCCAAACAAATTTTTAAAGGAATTAACAAATTCATTAGCAACCTGATCCAAGGATTGTGTAAAGGAACCATCTGCCAATCTAAGAGATGCAATTGTATTTTGTGCATTCTTTTTCTTGACAATGGAATGGAAATACCTTGTACACCTATCAGATTGTATCAGATGAACAGCTTTTGCTTTTTGTTTAAGATAGGATTCTTCTGCCTCTTTAAGGAAAAGTGCTCTTTTCTTAGCACTAACAAGTTCATTTTTTAGAGCATCATCTAAAGGAGCTAAGAGGGAAAGCTGGTAGACCCTCTTATACTCCTTATTAGACTCCTTTGCTCTGGCAGTTATATGGCTAAACTCATTCTTATTCAGTTGTTTAAGTGGTTGTTTTAACAATTTCAGTTTTCTAGCAAGCTTGAACTGAGCTGTTCCACTAACATTTCTAAGCCAAACCTCCTCCAAAATACCCTTAAACTGGTCATGTTTCATCCACATATTAAAGAACTTAAATGGTTTTGTCCCTTCATTCTTTCTTTTTCCAACCGTGACCAATGTTGCCACATGATCAAACTCCGGTTCCATTTCAAAGAAATGCGCTTGGCATGAAACATTTATTGCACTCCAAAACGGATTAATCAAAACCCTATCAAGTTTGGCCCAAATGGACCCTCTATACCAAGTGAAGAACTCCCCGGTAGAAGGGGCATCATTAAGATTAGTTTGGAGTTTCATGGTTCTAAGATCATTTGTGAGGTAAGCCGAAGGTGGGGCAGAACCCCTCCTCTCATCCGGGTTACACACACTATTGAAATCACCTAAAACAGTCCATGGAGCAAGGGTATTTTTCCCTATACCATAAATATGGTGTCACAGTTCCCTCCTTTCCCTAACCGTATACAAAGCATATACACAAGTTACATAAAAACTTAGTTGGGAAGTTTTACATGTAATCCGAGAGTGAATATGTTGTTTATCAACCTCCATAATCACACCATCAACTAAAGAAGGATCCCATATAATAGCAATTCTACCACCATCAATATGGCCAAAGTTTGTTATAAAAGCCCAATTTGGAAGTCTAATTCTCATAAAGTTCTCAAAAGTTAAAATAGACATCTTTGTTTCTAAGAGACAAAAGAAACGTACCTTATTTACCCGAATGAAATTAAGAAAAGTATTTTGTTTTGAGGCCTTATTTAACCCCCTTACATTCCAAGAAGCTATAAACATTAGAAATGTTTATCCTTCCCCTTCCTCCTCTTCATGAACCCTTCGCTCCTTTCCCTTTGTTGTTGAACCCACTCTCTATAGTTGTCACAACCTTTGTACCTATCAAGGAAAAGAGGGTAAATTTTAAGCATAAATGGGTAAGAGAAGTTATACCCTTCCTCCGTAGCTCTAACTCCCGGGAGTGACAACAAGCATGCTCTTGTAAATGTAATGCCATCCTTTGTAGCTTTGCCATCAATATCAAGGTAATTATCAAGCCTTGTCATCTTCTCCTTCACGTGGCCAACATGCATCAAATGTAGTTTATAATCCCCTTCCTTTCCAAGCTCCACCTTTGTAACCACATCATCCATGTATGCCTCCCTCATGTCATCCACAACTCGGGTTTCCTTCTTTTTGACCAATGTCGGGTGCATGACTTTACTTCCATTCCCCATTGGGTGCCCATCCTCAAAGTATCGGTCTAGGAAGTGTTTATACACACAACTCATGAAATCAGCCGAGAAGGTATAGAATCTTTTTGTCTTCTTTACCCCGGGCAGCAACTCAAAGCACTCTTTTGTAAACCATACACCGGATTCATTAGCATCCACCACTTTAAGTAGATGGTTAAGCCGTATGGTTTCTTCTTTTACATCATCAAAGTGCATGACTTCAATTGTAGGTTCCTGGGCTTCTTCCGCTTCCATCTTGACCACCACTTCATCATTGAAAATGTCTTTGAAATTTTTTATAACTCTAGGCCCCACATCCCCTTCATCATTAGTTTCATACCCGGATGATTCATCCTCCTTGTTCTTCTTTTTTAGTTTCCTTCTCTTGTTTAGCCGAGCTGTTTTGAGAAAAGGATGATGATCCTTTTTCTTAGCTAGTGAGGTTTCAGCCTTGACACTTAATGCCGCGGCATTAGGTGTGAGCTTCTCCTTGATCATGGTTTTGGATGCCGCGGCATATGGCATAGCTCCCTCCTTAGGCAGTCCCTTGGTCACCCCATTTCCAGCCTTATTCAAATCAGGTTTGCCTCCTTTCTCTTCCATATCAATCTTCTTGCTCGCCCTCTCCTTTTCTTCCATTTCGGCCAAGACTTTGTGTTAGTCCCTGTTTCTGTAACAGCAATGAATAATCGATCTAACAAAGGAAGATTAAACGTAAAGATGAAACAGAATGAATCACCGTAAAACCTTCTTTGATAAACCGTGGAACGTACAGCAGAATGATAAGCGTAAGGCTATGAAATAATAAGTACGACGTTCAACCTTTTCCTAAACCTCGGCTCCCTTTTTATAGGCGAGGTTTAGGTTAGGCGTAACAGGCTTTTGGCCTGTTTAAATGGGCCTAACACTTGGCCTGATTTCTATCTAAATTATGCACTATTTAAATACAAGGAGTAAATATAAAGCTAATCTATGACCAACTTGATTCACAATAAAATATCTCCAACAATCTCCCCCTTTGTGATCAAGTGTCATTATCTTATTGCTTCTGTGATTTGAAGTAGTGCTTCCTTAATCCAAGTGCATGTTCATATTGTCTTAGCATATTCCTCTTTTCGAGGCGATCGTCAATGGCCTTTAAAATTGTCTCCACAGTAGAGTGTTCCTTTTGAACATAAGACGATGCCTCTTGAAGATTTTCTTCCAGCTTTGCTTTCATCTGTAGAATCTGCTCTCTGATTATCTTCAGTGTTCCGTCGCAGTATTTCTCGATTTCACTGATTACCATCAGACGCTTTTCGTTCTTGTGGTTCAGGTAGGTGACTGCTGGTGGTTTGAAGAAGATGTGATATGCTGGGAAATCTTCAAGTTCTGGACCATACAGTTTTGGCTTTGTCAGGTTTGTCTTCTTCAGATTGCATTCAATAGCCATCTGTAGGTCATGTGAAGAGTGTACTCTGATCTGTCTAAGCATGAATCTCTTGATAGCTGCGAGGCCTTCGCTGTATACTATGTTTTGTCTGACTGGAAGGTATCTGTAGGCCATGAGCATTTGATAGATGTCATCTGGTTTCAGCATGATGAAGTCGTTCTCTTGACAAGTGAATTCGCTTCCATCGGTGCGTTGAAGTCTGAAGGTGTAGAATGTTACTCCATGATAGTCTTCAGCCTTTACTTGTAGAATTTGATGGATCGGGAGAATATTCGACTTTAGATCTTGTTCCATCAGTTCTCTCTGTGTACCAGTTGACCTTTGAAGCAACATGTGCAGATGACCTCCAGCCTGTTTTCCTTTCAAGTGTGTAAGGCCTCTTAGCTTCAGTTCGTTCAGTGGCTTGACTTTGTCTGGTCTACGCCAGATATGCTCTCTGATTTCTTCTTGGAAGGGGGCTTTGATTCGAACGTTGTCCCAGGGTTTCTCTGTCTTGGGAAGTCTTCCCGCTGATTGTCTTACGACTGATTCAAGAGCTTTCTGGGATTCCTTGTAGTTCTCCCCTTCCTTGCGTTCATCGTCCTCGAGCCTAATGATATCTTCAGAGCATTTGTTAATAAGCTCGCGTAGCCACCAGTTTCTTTGCATGTCTTCTTGCTCGGCTTCAACCCGGAGATCATCCCATTCTGTCCATTTTCTCGGCCATTTGTCGTATATCACCGCCTCTTCCAGTGCATCATGGATGTCTTTGCCTGGGGAGATGTATGGAGTTCTTTGTTTAGGCGGTGATTGTTCCTGTGTAGCACTACCGGGTTCACTAGGATTGCCCGTTGACATCAGCTTAGAACTAGGTTCCAACTGATGGCCTGATGGAGAAGATGTACCAGTGATATCATCATCAGGACTTCCATCCCCTCCTCGGTTGGTATCTCTAGGAGATACGCCTCGGGATGTTATTTCTAGCTCGACCACGCTAGAGAGTTTGGCTGTGGGTGGTGGCTGTTGGTTTGTTGAGGTTTCAGGTTGAATTGGCTGTGGAGTATGGCTTGGAAGAGTAGTTTGCTCAAGTGATCGAGGTCGCTTGTTCTCCCCCTCATGAGGATCCGAATCATCGGGGTCCTCATGGGAACGTTTGCGACCACAAAGACTCTCCTTGCAAGTACTCTTGGTTTCGGGTGAGGAAAGAAGAGCTTCTAGTATGGCTTGCTGATGAAGAGTGAGGTTGTCTTCTGGGGTATTTAAGAGATTGTTCAGCAAAGCCGAAGCTAGGGTGTCAAAGGATAAGGAGGAAAGATCGATGGAGGGTGTGGTCGGGTGTGGGGAGAATACCGGTTCTGTATTCTGGGTTCCCCGAGAAATAGAAGGGATAGGGATTTGGTTGATGGATTGGTGGGATAGAGGGGTGGAGGATATGGGTTGTGTATGGGAGATGAACGGTTCAGGGGAAGGTTGGGGTGGTGTCTGTTCAGACCGAACCGCTTGGGTGGTCCTAAATTCCTGTGCTAGAGCGGTCATTGCATCTTGCACCCATGGTTTAATGGTGGAATCTAGGAAGCGATTTAGTAGAACATTTACGTCTTCAAAGGTAGGGTGACCAGTTACGGGGGTTGTAACTGTTGACACAGCATCAGTGAAGATTGCTGATGTGTGGCCTGCATTTAATGATGAAATCATTATGGGCGTAGCAGGGCTTCCAACCGTCATAGCTTGCGCTCTGGTTGTTGCGTTCAGGGTGAGTGCACCTGTATGTGCTGTGAATAGTGTAGGTGTCCTAGAAAAAGAAGAAAATGTGGGAAATGTGACACCTAGACTCGATGTGAGTGAAGAAGGGGTTTTGACCTTGGGAGATAGGTCAATTTTATGCTCAACTGATTCAGAAGGAACCAGCGAGGGGGTTGAATCCCGTCCTTTTGAAACAATAACCTTTTGAGAGGCAATTGAGTGGCTGGGAGAGGGTTGTGCATGCGCAGTTGAGCCAGATGCTGCGACTTCTACTCGGGAACCGAAAAGATCGGCTCCTGTGCTTAGGGATTCGGCTCGGCTTATCTGGATAAAGGAGTCGCAGCCAGCAAAGATGTGCTCGTCTGCCTTATCAAACAGACTCTTTGTCGCTCGGGGCTGGGGCCTGGCCTTAGCAACCTTGTCATTTTTGACTTTAGCCCTTGTCTCTCGGATGACAACTTCTTCCTGGTTGATTGATGTTTTGATGGAGTGAGCTGCCTCGTCGTAATCATCCTTTGAGCAATTAGTCTCGCTCGGATCAGCTCTTGGTTTAGCTGTTTCTTTAATAGTGAAGACTTGAGGTCTGCGAGCTATGATTGGTGCTGCGTCTTCAGCAGTGATTCTTCTCTTCTTTGGAGATTCGACGGGCAGCTTCCCTTTTCTAATTAGTGCATATGTGAGCTCCACATCGTCACTATCATTGTTATCACTGTCATCATCTGAGTCTGATTTGTCACTCTCTGTGCCCACGCTCTCAGAGGCCTTGTCGTCAGTGTTTGTTTGGGCTCCACTAGACGATTCACTGGCCGTTTCCTCAGCGTCTTCCTCGATGCCCTCAGCCGCCTGACTCGTCTCTAGAGAGTCGTCAGACTTCCCTTCATTGGGCAAACCGGCCACTGGTTTCTGTGGCTTTTGGGCTCTCTTAGGACCCTTACTTTCACTCGGCTTTGTCCCCGGGGTAGGTCCAGCTGGGTTTTGCTGAACCATAGGGACAGTTCTCTCAGTGGCTTCCTTGTACTGCTGGACCGCTGGATTTGAAGATTTGACAAGCTTGAGCAGAAATCCAGGGATCCTTAGACCGAAGATAGGATTCTTGTCTGCTTTGAAATATTGCAGCTTCGGTGCATTGAAGTGTGGATCTGAGCTCCGTTTTGGTATTGAGGAGTGCTCTGCCATGGAGTCGTGAATGATTAGCCCGAGCCACCTTGCGTACGGGATGGTACCTGGCCTGTTCTTTTCTTTGGCTTTGACCAGGTCCATTAGCTCTGAGAAGAAGAGCTGTGCCAGGTCGTAGTTCTTGTTGAAAGCAATGCCATGAAAGATTAGCAGTATCTGCTTGTTGCACTTGTCGAAGCCGGCATGCTTAGGTGACAGGCACTTGTTTACCAGCCCGAAGAGATTCTTCCACGGATGGTTAAGATATGCTCCGTTGAAGTTGGAGAGCTGTGGCAGTAGAGATGTGTAGCCAAGGGATGCCACGTCTTTGAGCAGATCGGGGATGGTGGGCAGTGCATCATACGTATCGTGAATTGGCAGTGCTAGAGTAGTCCGTAGAGTTGATGGCGTCAGGATCACGCGCATGCCATTCAGCTTGGTCTTTATTTTTGATCGATCCTTTGGAGATTCTGTATGCATGTGCCCCCAGAACTGTTGTAGGGTTATCTCTGGCACTGGTTTGGCGTTGTGAAGTGCAGGCCAGAGATAGTGACCTTTCATTATGGCCGGAATGATTGGATTCTGGCACTTGAAGACTGCCAGGTCTAGCTGGAAATTGTTGTCCAGCACCTTGATCCATTTCCCTTTGGAGTAGATGGCATCATCGATCTGTGCTGTAGTGTTTCCTGCCATTTTAAACTGTAGAAGCAGGGGGTCAGCATATGAAATTCAACAGTTTGATTTGATTGAAAGAGTTTGATTTATTTGTCAGATAAGTTTATGCAGGTGGAGTTTTGAAAAAAATTTCTAAGTCCAAATCTCGAGATCTGAATCTCGAGATTATGATTTCGAGATCCAAATCTCGAGATCTTGATTTCGAGATTCAAATCTCGAGATCAAGATGTCGAGATGCAGATCTCGAGATCTTGATTTCGAGATTCAAATATCGAGATCAAGATGTCGAGATGCAGATCTCGAGATCTTGATTTCGAGATTCAAATCTCGAGATCAAGATGTCGAGAAGCAGATCTCGAGATCTTGATTTCGAGATTCAAATCTCGAGATCAAGATGTCGAGATGAAGATCTCGAGATCTTGATTTCGAGATTCAAATCTCGAGATCAAGATGTCGAGATGAAGATCTCGAGATCTCGATTTCGAGAAGATGAACCGACGATTTCGAAGAGATTTTCCACCTGTAAAAACAAAGATATAGCAGATAATATCAAGCGATTTCGACATACATTCAAACGAAAAAACCTAATTTTATTTTGATTTAGAGAAAGTTCAAGGTTTTTGCGAAATCAAACGTTCTTTTTCAGGATTTCGAACACGAACAAAAGAAAATAGGTTTTCGAGATGATCCTTCGTTTTCGAGATGGATGATTGCGATTGTGAACGTTAACTACCTTCGAAGGGTAGTCGAGAAAGAGAGAGGGAGATTGCGAGATCGAAGGTTGGGAAGAAGACGGAAGGTTTGAGAGCTCTGCTTTTGCGAAAACTTTTGGCCTTTGAGAAAATCAGAATGAAAGAAGGAGAAGGGCTTTCGCGAGGCTTTTATACGCGAGAAGATTGGGCCCTTTTTTTTTTTTTTTTTTAAATATCAGTTTAAAAAATAGAGCTCCCCTTTAAATAGTGAAAATTAGCTCCCCCTCAAACAGTGAAAATTTTCTCCCCCTCCAAAAACGCAACGAACAATATGTACAGATGCAACGCACACACACTATTTTTGTTCTTTTTGATTTTTCACCCACTCAACACATGCAACGCACACACACTATTTTTTGTTATTTTTCTGGTTTTCTCCCCCTCAACACATGCAACATACACACACTATTTACAAAACCCACACACACACACTTTTTACAAGTCCCACACGCACACACACTTTTTAGATCAGTGGAGACATAATTAAACTGGCTCGAGGTTCAACATGCCCAACTTGGAGACTAGGAACTGGAATCGTTTTTCATCCAATGCCTTAGTGAACAAGTCAGCCAGTTGAAGCTCTGAGTTTACAAAGTACATGTCAATGTCTCCTTTTTCCACATGATCCTTGATGAAATGATAGCGCAGGTCGATGTGTTTGGTGCGGGAGTGATGAACCGGGTTGCTGGTGATGGCTATGGCGCTTTGAGAGTCACTGTAGATCGGGATATGGCGGAGTATGTAACCGTAGTCCTTTAGCTGGGTCTTCATCCATAATATTTGTGAACAACAGCTAGCAGCTGCGACGTATTCTGCCTCGGCCGTAGATGTTGACACACAGTTTTGTTTCTTGGAAGACCAGCAGACTAACTTATCGCCCAAGAATTGGACAGTTCCCGATGTACTTTTGCGGTCCATCCGGCAACCAGCAAAGTCAGCATCCGAATATCCGACTAGGTCAAAACCTGAGTGCTTGGGATACCAAAGGCCTAGATTCACAGTCCCTTTGAGATATCTCAGAATTCTTCGAACAGCGGTCAGATGGGATTCCTTCGGATTTGCCTGAAAGCGTGCACATAAGCATGTGGAGAAGACAATGTCAGGCCTGCTTGATGTGAGATATAGCAAAGATCCAATGATGGCCCTGTAATTTGTAGCATCAACTGGCTTCCCGGAGGGGTCTGAGTCCAGTTTGTTGTTTGGGGACATGGGGGTCGTCATGGAAGATTTGCTATCAATGTTGAATCTCTTAAGCATTTCCAGAATATACTTTGACTGATTGATGAAAATGCCGTCAGAGAGCTGTCTTACTTGCAGGCCTAGGAAGAAATTCAGTTCTCCCATCATGCTCATCTCGAACTTGGTTTTCATCAGTTTCTCAAAGTGTTTGCACAGGCGTGGATTTGAGGAGGCGAAGATAATGTCATCAACATAGATCTGAATCAGGATGATGTCAGACTTCTGTCGCTTGATGAAAAGTGTGGTATCAATCTTCCCTTTTGAGAAACCTGAGTCAATCAGAAATTCGGTTAATGCATCATACCAAGCTCTTGGTGCCTGTTTTAACCCATACAGAGCTTTCTTTAGCTTGTACACATGGTCGGGATATCTGGGATCTACGAATTCTTCGGGTTGAGCGACATAGACTTCTTCTTCCAAGAATCCATTTAGAAAGGCAGTCTTGACATCCATTTGAAAGACAGTAAAGTTCTTGTGGGCTGCGTATGCAAGAAAAAGGCGGATTGCTTCAATTCTTGCTACGGGTGCAAATGTTTCATCATAGTCTATGCCCTCTTGCTGATTATATCCTTTAGCGACCAGTCGTGCCTTGTTCCGTATCACTATGCCTTCTTCGTCCTTCTTGTTCTTGAACACCCATTTTGTGCCAATGATGGTTTTCTGAGGGGGTTTAGGCACGAGTGTCCACACATCTAGTCTGTCAAACTGATTGAGCTCATCTTGCATGGCAATCACCCAATCTGGATCAGTGAGTGCCTCTGAGACTTTGGACGGTTCATTCTTGCTTAGGAAGCATGCATAGTGACATTCATTTGTTGTTGCTGATCTCGTTCGCACACCTTGACTTGGATCACCTATTATTTGTTCAACAGGATGTGCTTTTGTCCACTTCCTCTCATGAGCTAGAGGAGTTGGAGTGATTATTGGTTGATCTGAGTCCTGATATGAATTTGAAGGCTCTGGGGCAGCTGTGGTGTGTAGTGGAGATGATTCCGAACTTATGGCAAAGCCGTGATCATCCACACCTCTGGGATTGGTTTGTGGGGTTGAGGGTGTGGATGGTACATCATCTGGTCCTATGAGGAGCGGAATCTCTGCTGTTGGCGTTGATGTTGTCTCTGGAGTGTATGCAGGAGGTGGAGATTGTGAGTTCTCGTAAAAGTTTCTGAAGAGAGAGTCGAGAATCACATCGTCGTGTTCGGTGTTTGGTTCAGCTTTATCAGAAGCTACTGGTACAGCAGTGGATGGATCGGTCTGGAGATGTTCAATAGCAAAGTCTGCCATTTCATAGAATGTAACATTTACACTCTCGATGACAGTCCGCTTGTCTCTGAGATAGACTCAGTAAGCTTTGGATTGCAGTGAGTAGCCAATGAACACGCCTTCTCTGGCTTTGGGATCCAGCTTACTTCTCTCTGTCCGATCATTGAGTATGAAGCACTTGCAGCCAAAAACCTTGAGGAAAGAAATATCAGGAGTTTTGTTGAATAGGATCTCATATGGAGTCTTGTCGAAGCGCTTGTGGATGAAGGTTCTGTTCTGAGTGAAGCACGCGGTATTGATTGCCTCTGCCCACATGAAGTGAGGCAATCTTGATGGATTAACATGGTGCGTGCTGCTTCAACAAGAGTTCTGTTCTTTCTCTCAACCACTCCGTTCTGCTGGGGAGTTTTAGCTGCTGCAAATTGCTGAGTGATACCGAGTGATTCATAGAACTCAGTGAGAGTCTGATTTTTAAACTCGGTACCATTGTCAGTTCTGACAATTCGAACACTGTGCTGTAGCAGTTTCTGGATCGTTCTGATAAAGGTCATAATGTTTTCTGCAGCTTCGTCTTTTGATCGAAGAAATTTTGTCCATGTATACCTAGAGAAGTCATCAACGATCACCAGAGTGTATTTGCGACCGTTGATGCTTTGTACTCTCATAGGTCCACACAGATCCATGTGTATTAGCTACAATTGATGAGTAGATGAAGGTTCAGTTTTTGACTTGTGGGAGCTTCGCGTCATTTTGCCCATTTTGCAGGCACTACAATGATTTTCAGCGGAAGACTTTAGCAGAGGAAGCCCCTTAACAAGTTTCTTGGAGGACAGGGTGGATAGATGTTTGAAGTTCAGATGGGAGAGACGTCTGTGCCATAGGTTGTTCTGTTCAGTTGAAGCTTTGGACAGCAGACAGATGGAAGTGGTGGATTGGACGCTTTTCAGATCAATAGTGTACAGATTTGATGTTCTGTAACACGTTAATAATGTATTTCCTGTGCTGTCAAGAACACAGCATTGTTTTGCAAAGAACCTCACTTCCATCCCGCTGTCACAGAATTGTCCAATGCTCAGTAAGTTGTGTTTGAGCCCTTTGACGAATGAAACATCTTTTATTGTGACACTGGCACAGACGACGTCCCCATACCCAAGGATAGGAGATGAGGCGTCATTCCCGAATCTGACATTGCCTCCGTAGCAGTTGGTGTAGTTGCTCAAAAGGTGCTTTATTCCGGTCATGTGGGTTGAGCATCCTGAGTCTAAGTGCCACACATGACCATCCTGCAAAACAATCAAATAAGATCAGGTACCCAACTTGGAGTGGGTCCTTCCTTATTATCAAGAAACACCTTTTTAAAACTTGCTTTGAGCAGTGATCCAAGGTCAGCTGCTCTTTCAACAAAAGATCTATCTTCAATGGGCTTTCCAATTGCCAGATCTGCTTTTGCAGTGTGTCTGGTTTTTGGAGTCCACCTACCACTTTCCATTTTGGTGGGTCTGATGTTGTGAACCCACCTTTCCATTTTAGTCCTTGTGGGTCTAAGTTTGGGGACCCACCTTTCAGTTGCAGTTCTGATGGGTCCTTGATTTGAACCCCACCTATCAGTTTTAGTTATGATGGGTCTACGATTGGGAACCCACCTATCAGTTTTAGTTTGGATGGGTCTTTGTTTGTGGACCCACCTATTCGATTCGGGTTTGGTAGGTCTCATCTTGGGGACCCACTTTTTAGTTTCAGTTTTGACGGGTTTTATCTTGGGGACCCATCTTTTCGGTTTAAGTTCAGGAGGAGAGTAGACAGGAGCTGTGTGATTGAACGGTTGTTTCTTGAGTTTGGTTTTGAAAATCTCCTCCTTAGAAAGCCGATTAACATGTTTCCTAGAATGAACTCTAAGAGCATATTTCATATCTGGAATACAAAACGTTCCCTTAGAAGTTTCTTTCTTGGTTTCCTGTTCAGGTTTAAGCTTTCTAGAGGGCTTAGATTTAACAACATTCACATCGCATTCATAATTATGGGGATCTGGAACAGAATAACCATAAGCATCACTTGTATTATAAATAGAGCGTTGTCTAGAGGATGTCTCAGAAATATTCAGCTTGGGACTCAAGACTGAACTACTAGAAGTTTGCTTAGTCGAAAAAGAATTACAATTAACTTTGGAATAAAAAATAGAACTAGATCTAGGGTTGGCACTTTTCTCAAAAACTTTCTTTTTGCCTTCTGCGATTTCCTTCCTCTTTTTCCTCCACTCATTCTTCTCTTCTCCTTCCTTATTCACTTCATTCCCTGTAAACAAAGGAGAAGAGAGATGAGTGGACGAACCTTTAAAAGCATTGTTTTTCTCATGTGAGGTGTGTGAGCTGTCAGGCTTGTTCGTAGAAGGGTCTGTTTTAGCATGAAACTGCTCACTCAAATCATTAAATTTTTGAAGAAGTTCCTGCCAGTTGCGCTCAAAACTTTTCTTTTCAGTTTCAAATCTCTCTCTCTCGTTATCAAGAGTTTTTTGTAGATTTTTGAGCTTTTGAGCCATGGGAAAAATACATGGTTCCTCACCAGTTTTAGCAATACCAACTCTTGGGGGAGGGTCTAGAGGGTGTCCTATGTGAGGAATATCTTTGGCATAGGGGTCTAGGCATTCACTAAAGTAGGAAGTCGGTTTTTCTTCTGAAAGTTGTTTTTTATTCACAGAGGGATAATCACAAGAAATCGCAGGTTTTGATTTCTTTCTCTTTTCTTCTTCTGCTTCAGCATAATCTTCATCACTTCGAAAATACATTTTTTCACCAAACCCTAGTCCCATGTAATCTTTGTTATAGATTTGAAGACAATTAACTTTCTTAAGATTACGTGGGTTAGTTATGCCCAGTCCTGTTTTAGCATTGTAGAATCGATCATCCTTTTGTTTGTTGTTAAGCAGAAAAACAGTTTGTTCAGATTGACCTCTTTTAGCAGCTAGATCTTCTAGTTCTTTTACTTTATTTAAAAGCGTTCTTCTTTTGTTATGCAAAAAATCGCATTCAGCCTTTGCTGTGCTTTTTTCCCGTTCACTGTCCTCAAATTTCTTAGTTAATTCAGCTATCTTAAGTTCAAAGCTTTCAAAATCTGAGGACACCTTTTTGACTTGATCTTTTGCAATTTCAAGTTGAATACTTAAGGAAGACTTTTGGTCTAGATTCTGTTTCAGAACTCTATGATTATTGTCTAGTCTCTCCTTCAGTTCTTTGATTAGATTGTCCTTTTCAAGTAAGGACTGCATTTGATTATTTAAAGAAGTATGGGAGGTACTTACAGAGCTTGTTGAGCACTTGCTTTCGGGGATCGCAGCATCACCCTTTATTTCATCTCCCTCCACTCGTGCCATAAGAGCATAGTTGTCTTCCTCTTCCTCCTCCTCAGAAGAATCTTCTGCCCAGTTCTCATTTTCAGCAATCATGGCAGAGGTTTCTTCTTCTTTTTGCACCATTAGCATTTTCTGCTTATTCCATAGCATCTTCTGCTTGTAGAAGTTAGCGTCTTTCCTTTTTGGGAGGCGACAGTCTTTGATCACATGTCCAGGCTTGCCGCAATTATAGCATTTAGGAGCTTCTTCTGCCGATGAAGCCTTCCTAGAAGATCCTTGATCATGGTTCTTCTGCTTGTAGTTTGAGGAGGAAGTTCTCAGTCTGTTGGAGGAGGTGTTCTTCTTCGCAAATCTTTTGGCCAGCATTGCCATCTTCTTCTGTAAGTCTGCTAGCTCAGCCTCTAGATCAGATTTGTCATCGTCACTCTCATCATCATCTGATTCAACCACCACCTTCTTCTTTTTCTTCTTTAGTGAAGTGGTTGACCTTCTAGGCTGAGCATCCATTACAAGAGCTAAGGGGTTTGTGGTGTGATGATCCTCAGCGCATGCAACCTCGTTGACGAATTGCTTCAGATGTTCATAGAGTGTGCAGAGGTCAATTTCGTCCAGATCTATCCGTGATCTGACATCCTTCACTGTCTTTTCCCAAGCAGGATGCAGGCTGGATAAGAATCTAATATTTAGTTCCAGATTGGACCTGAATACTTTGATTTTTCTGAGTTCATTTACCAGTTGAACAAGTCTATTGTAAGTCTCATTCAATGGTTCTCCTGGTCCTGCTTTGAAGGAGTCATAAGCGATGAGAATTGTAGTCTTCTTTGTTTTGAGGCTGATGCTTGTGCCTTGTAGCAGCTTTTCTATTTCATCCCACATCTCCTTAGCTGTCTGCATGCTATCAATGAGGACATAAACCTCGTTCGGTATTGCTTGAAGGAGATATGTTTTAGCCATAAGATCACCACGAAGTCTGAGCTTGTCGGCTTCTGTGTATTCAGATGGCACTTTTCTCCTTATTTCTGGAAAAATAGGAGGATTGTTCTCTGGATCTCCACCAACTGAAATTAAAAGTTCAGCTGGTCCTTCAAGTAAGGATTCGAGCATTGCAGAAGAGTTCTCTTTGTGCTCGAGGAAGTTTAAAAATCTGTTCCTCCACATTTGATATTCTCCCTTCCTGAGGCTAGGAGGGGTACTGCTGTTCCCTTGTGCATTGTATTCTGAACCCATTGCTGTACTAAACTGACCGTTCGAGAAAATTGATCAAAAGATTTTCAGAGGCAGAATCTCGAAAAATCAGATGTCGAGATCTGAATATCGAAATTTCAGATTTCGATAAAGGAGGCCCGGTATCGAGATTTGGGCTCGAGATTAAGGATCTCGAGATTTGGGATCTCGATATTTCAAATTTCGAGATGCTGATCTCGAGATTTGAAATGTCGAGAAGTTAATCTCTCGAAATCTTAATCTGATGAGTCAAATGTCGAGACCAGATGTCGAAACCTTTTCTCGAAATCAAGATTTCGAAATCCAAGATGTCGAAATCCTCAATGTCGAAATCTTTCAACCTGTAAAAATCAGATAATCAAAATCTGAAGATAGTTTCCTGTAGAGTTGAATGTCGAGATCTTCTGGTAAAGTTTTCAGCTCGAAAAACGTAGCAGAACCTGTGGAGAAATAGGATAACGAGAAGCCTATCTCGAGATATCTCGAAAACAGAAATTTCGAAAAACACAAACTGAAGTATACCCTTTGATCGCTTTGAAGAGGGGATTCCAAAGGTGTAACTTTTACAATTTTTGAACAAGAAACAAAATTACAGAGCAAAAACTCGACAGAATGAACTACGTTAACAAAAACAGAGTATTCTGCAGGAGTTCTTCTGATCGTTCTCGATCGGCTCTGATACCAATTGTTAGTCCCTGTTTCTGTAACAGCAATGAATAATCGATCTAACAAAGGAAGATTAAACGTAAAGATGAAACAGAATTAATCACCGTAAAACCTTCTTTGATAAACCGTGGAACGTACAGCAGAATGATAAGCGTAAGGCTATGAAATAATAAGTACGACGTTCAACATTTTCCTAAACCTCGGCTCCCTTTTTATAGGCGAGGTTTAGGTTAGGCGTAACAGGCTTTTGGCCTGTTTAAATGGGCCTAACACTTGGCCTGATTTCTATCTAAATTATGCACTATTTAAATACAAGGAGTAAATATAAAGCTAATCTATGACCAACTTGATTCACAATAAAATATCTCCAACACTTTGCAAGTAAATGCATGGTGGCCATACACCTTACATTGGAAGCAAAAGTTCGGATATGTCTCATGTATAACCTTTTGGTTATGGAATTTTTGGTTTGGCATATTTACCTTCACTTTAAGAGGGGGGCCTTTGATGCATCCACCTCAGTAAGGACCCTAGCAAAATTAGATCTTGCTTTCTCTTGAGTAATTCTATCGGTTGTCAAAGGTGTGCCCACGCGTGATGCTATTTCACTCATGACTTCCTCGTCCCACAATTGCATAGGAAGGTAAGGGAACTTAATCCATATGGGTACTTTCAAGAACTCATCACTTGTAACACCCCTAAATTTCCCGCCCAAAACATTGATATATTTAAAAGAAATACTTTATTCATTCATCAAAGAGTTGAAGAAATACAGCGGAAGTCTAAAAGGGAAATGAGTGTTACCACCACATTCGGTCATCTCTTAACCGAATGCACAGGCAACTCAAAGTAAAACAATAAAAGCTAATGTAATAATAAGTAAATGTTTGTTTTATGACTAGATTTAACTAAGGCATCTTCTAATTCGCACTCAAGCTCGAGCAATCCGTCAATCCACATAGGTATCCAACTCATCACCTGATAAAATTTAAGGGAGAAGAGAGAGACAAGAAAAATAACAAAAATTAGCTTTAGAGCTAAGTAAGTACTACCCAACCCCGTAAAATAATCAGGTTTGGCTAAAAATAGATTTTTATATAATAATATATAAAAATACTCACACCATCAAAATTCTTTTCACTTTGGTTTTTCTCAAACTACTTCTTTGCTAAAATCTTAAACTTCTCTTGAAAAATCTCTTTGTAACTCTTCTTTTAAACTTCTTAAGAAAATCACTTCTTCTCTAACTTCCTAGTAATTTAGAAGGGCGGTGCTCAACCTTTCGATAGAGCCCGGTGAACCGTGGTTACGGACGGCCACCCCGAACAAGTGCCGGTACCACAACTGCTCTGTTGGAAACGAAACGACTACCTTAAGTGTGCACACCCCCTAAAAGGGATTCCAAGCCCTCCGAGTAGTAAGTCATCCCGAGTGGTCGGAACCCAACCACCCCAATTCTAAAATTCTTGAATGATTAGGGACTACTACTATAACTTCTTCTTAAAAGGGATCATAGATCCAAATCTTACTTAAAAGGGATCATAGATCCAAATCTTGCTTAAAAGGGATCATAGATCCAAATCTTGCTTAAAAGGGATCATAGATCCAAACTGTACTTCTTAGTAGTAGTAGCTCTAATCACCCTCCACATTTATCCGGATGTGGAAAAACCGACACCTCGGATTACTCCCGAGATGCTCATTTCTTATAAAAATGTAAATTTTATCTTTGCTTAACAATACTTCAAAAATACTTCTTAATTTCTCTAAAAAGTCTCAAAGGTATTTAAAAGTATTTAATACCCCAAAAGTACTTGATTTATACTTCTTAATTTCTCTGAAAAGTCTCGAAGGTATTTAAAAATATTTAATACCCCAAAAGTACTTGATTTATACTTCTTAACTACCATATATATAATATCTTCTCAAAATCACATACACAAAATTCACAAATCACACTTAATCACATAATGCATAATAAGCATATAATACGAGGAAACAATTTTGGATTGGCAGAGAAACTTACCTCAAATCCAATGCTCCTAATTCTCTTCCTCTACTCTGGTCTCTAAATAATCACCTGTTTAATTAAATATGATAAAATTAGTCACTTATTCTATTTGTAATTACTTTACCCGGTTTTCCCCTTTTATTTTATTATTCGCATAAACTTTGGTTAATCACTTTTTATTAATCAAATTACCTTATTAATTCAGCCATTAATTTCAATAATTGAATTCTAATATTAAATAAAATATCCGAATATTATTGACTACCACATCCAATTTTTATTCAATAATCACCATTAATTTTCTCTAATTATTATTTAATTACTTTATTTACATAACCAAATATATTTATTTTCCTTATTTTATTCAAACATTATTTTTAGTCCAGAATATTATTTTTCAACCTCACTGATTTATTTATTTCACCTCTAATACTAATATTTCCTTACTTAATTACTTAACTAGTTTTATATGGCCTAATTTAAATAAATAGACTAAGAATCGACTTTATAAATTAATAACCGTCCATAAATATATTTTTGGTCTATATTCGACCTAGGTCGTCCAGATATCTATTTTATAATTATTTTCCATAATTATTCCTTTAATTTCATATATCTATTAACCGGTTCAATTACCATTAAATATACTAAACCTTAATATTTATTAATTATAAATGGTCCATAAGGTCCTAGTTAGTCATATATTTATCCTAGTTTACTCCAACATTTATTTCATAATTATTTTCGTCATTTAGTTAATTATTTACTAAATGTGTATAAATTGGCCCAATTAGAATTAAATCAATTAAAAATAGCTAAAAATATTATTTTCCAATTCTGGTTGGTCCGAATATGTATATTTATACTAGGTATTTAATTTATATTTTTCCAGATTTTATTTATTTCATTTACTATTTTATTTTTAATTTTTATTGCAACTGGGCCGAACTGGCCCAAATTTAATTAAAAGAGCCCGGCCCAAAGTTTAATTAAACAACATAGTACGGTCGTCTTCTTCATCTCCTTTGCATGCTACGCCAAAAAAACGAAACAAAATGCAGGCTTACCTCTACCTGACGACGGACTGTGGGAAGATAATGGTACGTAGGGGAGCAGGTTGGCAACAGAGCTTCGTCGTTGGCTGCAGCCGTTCAGCGGCGTTTCTCCCTCTGGTGGCGTCTCCGGCAGATAGAACGGTGAGAATGGTTCGGCGGCTTCTTCCCCGGCGTTGAAATGGTCCAGCATCTCTGCAGTGGTACTCCGGAGTGCTACACTTCATCTGGAGATGCTTCGAACGAAGGGAACAACGGTAATCGGTAGGCCTTCATTCGGTGGTGTGGCGACGTAGTTCACTGATCTCCGGCGTTTCAGGCGAGCGGCGGTTTGGTTCTACAGCGACGACAACATCGTCAAACTCAGAGGTGGTTCTTCCTTCTCCGGCGGCGCGGCTAGTTCCTTCTCCGACGAAGGTAGTTTTCTCCGGCGAGACGTTCCAGAACCAGCCCGGCGAGCATGGCTACGGTTCTCCGGCGTCCTACCTTCTCCTTGACCTGCGTCGCCGTGGTCTTCTCCGACGTTGGTTTCGTATCCGTTTCACTGGCGAAGGGATGGTCGTTGGTCCGGCTTTCAACGATCCTCCGTTCTTCTTCCTCCTTCTCGCGATGACGGCCAACAGTTCTATTCGTTCTTCCGCAAGGTTGGTGCATGGTTGTTTGGCTTGTTGTGCGCAGAGGGCTTAGGCGTGCGGAAGTAGTGTGTTCGTCCGTCTATGCATATGCGGCGGACATATGTGAGGGAAATTCGCAAGGTATGATACGGCATCTGTATATATATATATATATATATATATATATATATATATATATATATAAGGTACTCCGTATATAGTTACGTAATTAGAAGTATAATAGGAGTATAGTATATATATATACCTAGTTTACGTAGTTACGTAGTTAGAAGTATAATAGGACTATAGGAGTATAGTATATATCCTATATACTATTATTACGTATTTACGTAGGTAGAAGTATAATAGGAGTATAATTAGGTAGTAAAAATACGTACATAGGTATTTTAGTTTAGGTTTAGAAAATTATACCGTGTATTATTGTACAGTCCTCCGTATTATTTTATACGTTACATCTATTATCGGGCCATTTTTATCTGACTAAAAATGTCGTAAATGTAAATTTTCTGTCTGGTTCACTTGTTTACTAAAATGTTGTTCTTATTACTGAAATATTTTTATCTGACTAAAACATCATAAATTTTGAAAATTTTATCTGATTAAAATGTCACATCTGTTGAATTTTTGTCTGACTCGATTATTTATAAAAATGTGATTTTCTTAATATTTTATCTGACTAATAAAAATTATTTTTATTTTTATTTAAATTTTTGGAGTGTCACATCACTATTAAAAGAGAAATCATCCGATAAGGTCTTTAAGTACAAAGACTTCCCAAATAAAGAATAACGACCCTCCATAAGCACTTTAGCTCAAGCCTCCTCGGATTTGAACTTGAAAATAACCCATCCTTGCTCATGTTGCCTAACATTGCATTGAACCCCCCATTTTGCAACAAGATCATGGATAGGCTTCAAACCCGGAAACCTCCCCGCAAAATATCCAACCAAACAAAACCCCCAAATGTCAATGATGGAGGGCATAATTCCTTTTGAGAGGTCCACATACTCTCCCACGGGCTCAATGAATTTAAGTTTCATACCTTTAGATGGTTCCCTATTGTCCTTGAAAAGAGAAGTCCAAGGGGACTTCCAAGCATTCGGCTTAATCACTTCATCCCGGCCATCTTGAGATGTTGCTATTGCATTTGAGGATGAGTTTCCTTCCTCCAAAGTAATCTCCTCCCGGGCTACTTGAGGTGTTTCATTTGGGACCGAGGACACCATAGGAGCTTTCCCTTTATCCTTTGCATTAGACGGCACAATGGGAGTCAAAGTATCATCTTGATCCCCCTCGGATTCATCCTCAACAATAGGGGCCTCCACATCAATGTGCTCCACCGGTTTAGCCAAGATTCCATCCCCTTTTATTTTAGGAGTTTACTCTGCCGTAGCATCCCCTTCCTCCTTTTCCGTTTCAATTAGCCCCAATGTAGGAGTAGAGGTAGACTTCCCCCCCCCCCCCCCCCCCCACTCCTCCTTTAGCCTTCAAAGCTTGAAGGCGTATGGAGGATTTCTTTTCCGGCGGAGTACCTTTGAGCTTGGAGCTGCGATTATTCACTTTCCCCATAGAGGAGAACAATGATTTTTACCCTTAGCTCAAGTGTGTTTAGAGGTTCTCCTAGGAGAGACGACCTCTAAACATAGCTCACCGCTGAAATTTCAAGCTTTTTTGAGCTAGGATTCCGTATTAATGGCGACGGAAGTGAATAGTACTTACTTGTACGGACGTTCTTGATCGTGAAACAAAGTTGAAAAAGTTAATCCCCTGACCAAGAAGAACCTCAATCCATGCTCAAAACAAGATTTGATCGAGTAGATTTGAAGCAAATGGCGTTGACCTTTTCGTGAACAGTGAAGTGCGAACGAAATCCTGGTGCGAAAGTTGTGTAGAAGCTTGGATATCCCAAATATTGCCCAACCCAGAAGTAGATGAGGTAATATGGAGGATATCATGGCTCCGGTTGGTGGTGTATGGCGGTGGAGGGTGGCGGAAGTTGGTGGTTTGCGCAAGGTTTGCGTGAAAGAATCGGATGACCGTTGGAGACGGAAATCCTAGAGAGAGTAGCTCTCAACTTTCACTCTCAGGCCAGGCGTGCTATGCGCTGGTTTCAAAATATCAAGGGATGATTGCCTAATTACTAAAATGCACTGTATTTACGCTAAAAGTGCTCTATTTTCGTTGAAAACGTTAAGTCGTAGCGATAAGGCTAACTATTTGTGTCACTCATATCTTGCTGTGTGTTTATCCGTTTGGATCGTATTATATCTCGTTGGAAAGATAGATCGGAGCTCTAAAGCTATTGTTCCAACTTCATTTACAATGCATTAATTAAAAGTTAGAGATTAACCATATATTCACAAATGTTTCTGATTTCACTCCGAACTCGTGTAGAATTTGAGGCGATCACATCTTGCTCTATTTTGTGCCGTTGAAAACGTTTAATATCTCGTTGGAAAGATCTTACCGAGTTCTAAAACTTGTATTCAGGCGCCGGTTTCAAAGTATCAAGGGATGATTGCCTAATTACTGAAATACACTGTATTTACGCTAAAAGTACTCTATTTTCGCTGAAAACGCTAAATCATAGAGATAAGGCTTAGTATTTGTGACACTCATATCTTGATGGGTGTTTATCCATTTGGAGCGTATTATATCTCGTTGGAAAGATAGATCGGAGATCTAAATCTATTGTTCCAACTTCATTTACAATGCATTAATTAAAAGTTACAGATTAACCATATATTCACAAATGTTTCTGATTTTACTCCGAACTCGTGTAGAACTTGATGCGATCATATCTTGCTCTATTTAATGCCGTTGAAAGCGTTTAATATCTCGTTGGAAAGATCATACCGAGTCTAAAACTTGTCTTCAGGCTCTAGTTTCAAAATATCAAGGGATGATTACCTATATACTAAAATACACTTTATTTACGCTAAAAGTGCTCTATTTTTGCTGAAAACGCTAAATCATAGAGATAAGGCTAAGTATTTGTGACACTCATATCTTGCTGTGTGTTTATCCGTTTGGAGCGTATTATATCTCGTTGGAAATATAGATCGGAGCTCTAAAGCTATTGTTCAAATTTCATTTACAATGCATTATTTAAAAGTTACAGATTAACCATATATTCACAAAAGTTTCTGATTTCACTCCGAACTCGTGTAGAATTTGATGCGATCATATCTTGCTCAATTTTGTGCCGTTGAAAGCGTTTAATATCTCGTTTGAAAGATATTACCGATTTCTAAAACTTGTCTTCAGGCGCTGGTTTCAAAATATCAAGGGATTATTTCCTAATTTTTGAAATACACTGTATTTACGCTAAAAGTGCTCTTTTTTAGTTGAAAACGCTAAATCATAGAGATAGGGCTAAGTATTTGTGACACTCATATCCTGCTGTGTGTTTATCCGTTTGGGGCGTATTATATCTCGTTGGAAAGATAGATCGGAGCTCTAAATCTATTGTTCCAACTTCATTTACAATGCATTAATTAAAAGTTAAAGATTAACCATATATTCACAAATGTTTCTGATTTCACTCCGAACTCGTGTAGAATTTGATGCGATCATATCTTGCTCTATTTTGTGCCGTTGAAAGCGTTTAATATCTCGTTGGACAGATATTACCGAGTTCTAAAACTTTTCTTCAGGTGCTGGTTTCAAAATATCAAGGGATGATTGCCTAATTACTAAAATACACTGTATTTACGCTAAAGGTGCTCTATTTTCGCTGAAAACGCTAAATCATAGAGATAAGGCTAAGAATTTGTGACACTCATATCTTGCTGTGTGTTTATCCGTTTGGAGCGTATTATATCTCGTTGGAAAGATAGATCGGAGATCTAAAACTATTGTTCCAACTTCATTTACAATGCATTAGTTAAAAGTTACATACTAACCATATATTCACAAATGTTTCTGATTTCACTCCGAACTCGTGTAGAATTTGATGCGATCATATCTTGCTTTGTGTTGTGCCGTTGAAAGCGTTTAATATCTCGTTTGAAAGCTCTTACCGATTTCTAAAACTTGTCTTCAGGCGCTGGTTTCAAACTATCAATTGATGATTGCGTAATTACTAAAATACACTGTATTTACGCTAAAAGTGCTCTATTTTAGCTGAAAACGCTAAATCATAGAGATAAGGCTAAGTATTTGTGACATTCATATCTTACTGTGTGTTTCTCCGTTTGGATCGTATTATATCTCGTTGGAAAGATAGATCGGAGCTCTAAAGCTAATGTTCCAACTTAATTTACAATACATTAATTAAAAGGTACAGATTAACCATATATTCACAAATGTTTCTGATTTCACTCCGAACTGGTGTAGAATTTGATGCGATCATATCTTGCTCTATTTTGTGCCGTTGAAAGCGTTTAATATCTTGCTGGAAAGATATTATCGAGTTCTAAAACATTTATTCAGGCGCTGGTTTCAAAATGTCAAGGGATGATTGCCTAATTACTAAAATACACAGTATTTACGCTAAAAGTGCTCTATTTTCGCTGAAAACGCTAAATCATAGAGATAAGGCTAATTATTTGTGACACTCATATCTTGCTGTGTGTTTATCCGTTTGGAGCGTATTATCTCGTGGGAAAGATAGATCGGAGCTCTAAAGCTATTGTTCCCACTTCATTTACAATGCATTAATTAAAAGTTACAAATTAACCATATATTCATAAATGTTTCTGATTTCACTCCGAACTCGTTTAGAATTTGATACGATCATATCTTGCTCTATTTTGTGCCGTTGAAAGCGTTTAATATCTCGTTGGAACGATCTTACCTAGTTCTAAAACTTGTCTTCTGGCGCTGGTTTCAAAATATAAAGGGATGATTTCTTAATAACTAAAATACACTGAATTTACGCTAAAAGTGCTCTATTTTCGCTGAAAACACTAAATCTTAGAGATAAGGCTAAGTATTTGTGACACTCATATCTTGCTGTGTGTTTATCCGTTTGGAGCGTATTATATCTCGTTGGAAAGCTAGATCGGAGCTCTAAATCTATTGTTTCAACTTAATTTACAATTCATTAATCAAAAATTACAGATTAACCATATATTCACAAATCTTTCTGATTTCACTCCGAACTCGTGTAGAATTTGATGCGCTCATATCTTGCTCTATTTTGTGCTGTTGAAAGCGTTTAATATCTTGTTGGAAAGATATTATAGAGTTCTAAAACATTTATTCAGGCGGTGGTTATAAAATGTCAAGGGATGATTGCCTAATTACTAAAATACACAGTATTTACGCTAAAAGTGCTCTATTTTCGCTGAAAACGCTAAATCATAGAGATAAGGCTAAGTATTTGTGACACTCATATCTTGCTGTGTGTTTATCCGTTTGGAGCGTATTATATCTCGTTGGAAAGATAGAACGGAGATCTAAAGCTATTGTTCCAACTTCATTTACAATTCATTAATTAAAATTTACAGATTAACCATATATTCACAAATGTTTCTGATTTCACTCCGAACTCGTGTAGAATTTGATGCGATCATATCTTGCTCTATTTTATGCCGTTGAAAGCGTTTTATATCTCGTTGGAAACATCTTACCGAGTTCTAAAACTTGTCTTCAGGCGCTGGTTTCAAAATATCATGGGATGATTGCCAAATTACTAAAATACACTGTATTTACGCTAAAGGTGCTCTATTTTCGCTGAAAACGCTAAATCATAGAGATAAGGCTAATTATTTGTGACACTCATATCTTGCTGTGTGTTTATCCGTTTGGAGCGTATTATATCTCGTGGGAAAGATAGATCGGAGCTCTAAAGCTATTGTTCCCACTTCATTTACAATGCATTAATTAAAAGTTACAAATTAACCATATATTCATAAATGTTTCTGATTTCACTCCGAACTCGTTTAGAATTTGATACGATCATATCTTGCTCTATTTTGTGCCGTTGAAAGCGTTTAATATCTCGTTGGAACGATCTTACCTAGTTCTAAAACTTGTCTTCTGGCGCTGGTTTTAAAATATCAAGGGATGATTGCTTAATAACTAAAATACACTGAATTTTCGCTAAAAGTGCTCTATTTTCGCTGAAAACACTAAATCTTAGAGATAAGGCTAAGTATTTGTGACACTCATATCTTGCTGTGTGTTTATCCGTTTGGAGCGTATTATATCTCGTTGGAAAGCTAGATCGGAGCTATAAAGCTATTGTTCCAACTTAATTTACAATTCATTAATAAAAAATTACAGATTAACCATATATTCACAAATGTTTCTGATTTCACTCCGAACTCGTGTAGAATTTGATGCGCTCATATCTTGCTCTATTTTGTGCTGTTGAAAGCGTTGAATATCTCGTTGGAAAGCTCTTACCGAGTTCTAAAAATTGTCTTCAGGTGCTGGTTTCAAATTATCGAGGGATGATTGCCGAATTACTAAAATACACTGTATTTACGCTAAAAGTACTCTATTTTTGCTTAAAACGCCAAATCATAGAGATAAGACTAAGTATTTGTGACACTCATATCTTGCTGTGTGTTTATCCGTTTCGAGCGTATTATATCCCGTTGGAAAGATAGATCGGATCTCTAAAGCTATTGTTCCAACTTAATATACAATGCATTAATTAAAAGTTACAGATTAACCATATATTCACAAATGTTTCTGATTTCACTCCGAACTCGTGTAGAATTTGATGGGATCATATCTTGCTCTATTTTGTGCCGTTGAAATCGTGTAATATCTTTGGACAGATCTTACCGAGTTCTAAAACTTGTCATCAGGCCCTGGTTTCAAAATATCGAGGGATGATTGCCGAATTACTAAAATACACTGTATTTACGCTAAAAGTGCTCTATTTTCGCTGAAAACGCTAAATCATAGAGATAAGGCTAAGTATTTGTGACACTCATATCTTTCTGTGTGTTTATCCATTTGGAGCGTATTATATCTCATTGGAAAGATATATCGTAGCTCTAAGGATATTGTTCAACCTTCATTTACAATGCATTAATTAACAGTTACAGATTAACCATATATTTATAAATATTTCTGATTTCACTCCGAACTCGTGTAGAATTTGATGCGATCATATCTTGCTCAATTTGATGCGATCATATCTTGCTAAAATCAAGGGATGATTGCCTGATTACTAAAATACACTTTATTTACGCTAAAAGTGCTCTATTGTTGCTGAAAACGCTAAATCATAGAGATAAGGCTAAGTATTTGGGACTATATTTCGCACGAAACATTTGTGAATATATGGTTAATCTGTAACTTTTAATTAATGCATTGTACATGAAGTTGGAAAAATAACTATAGAGCTCCGATCTATCTTTCCAACGAGAATTAATACGCCCCAAACGGATAAATACACAGCAAGAAATGAGTGTCACAAATACTTTGCCTTATCTCTACGATTTAGCGTTTTCAGCGAAAATAGGGCACTTTAAACGTAAATACAGTGTATTTTAGTAATTAGGCAATCATCCCTTGATATTTTGAAACCAGCGCCTGAGAAACCAGCGCCTGAGGAACCAGCGCCTGAGATTGTTTTTTCCCGTTGAGAGATTCTCTCTCAAGCTTTACGCTTCTCGGAAAAAACTTCAAACTCTTTGCGCACAATTCCTTCTTCTCCGCCATTTATCTCCTTCTTGAGCTCGTTTTCTAGCTGATTTACACTTCCATTCGTCTGGGGGAGTAAATCCTCTACCTTTTGAGCTCTTTTTGGGAGTTTTTTGGCCTGGTTCTCTTAGCTCGAGCACGAAGGTACTATTCACGAGAATAGGTCAACGGCTGTTACTCCTTCCTCCGGTGGGTTATTTTCCAAACGGACTTCAGTTCTAGCTTCCCCTTGCTCCGGTGATTAACTTTCTCCAAAAAGTTTCATCATCGGACCGGTTTCTATTTTCGTCCGTACTCGTCTTCCCCATTCTATTTCGGGGTGAATAGTGCGTTTTTCACCATTGTTGCTCTCCGTAGCTTTATGACCTAAGGGGAGGTCCTTCTTGGCTCTCCCTTGGTTTCCGATGCCTAAAGGGAAGGCAAAACCGAAGAAGAAGACTCCAAAGGCTCCAACCAAATCGTCCACACGACTCAAAGACAAGGCTCTTCCTAAGGAGGTGGATGAGGTGGTTTCGGAATCTACCCCATGTCAAGGTACTTCTACCATTGGGACTCCTTTGTCCTCGGCTGACCCCCTTCATGGGGAGGTAACTTCTATTCCCCTTGATATTGATGCTCCTATTATTGAGTATGTGTGTGATGAACCTATTGTTGAGGATTTGTGTGATGAACCTATTGTTGATGTTAATGTTTGTGATGATACCATCTCGGATGAGTATGTGGTTGATGAAACCGTTATAACTATCATTGAAGATACTTTGCCTTCGGATAAGGCTGAAAGTTTAAATGATGACTCTTTGAATACTAATGCTACTTCCCTTGAACTCCTTGATGCCGCGGCTTTGGCTGATGCCACGGCTTTAGTTACTAAACCACCTAGTGCCACGGCTTTGGTTGTCAATGCCGCGGCCTCGGTTGCTTTTGAAAACAAGGGGGACATACCCTCTTCTTCTAATGCCGCGGCCTTGGCTGCTCATAAGGGCAAAGGTGTGGTCAGTGGGGAGACTACTTCTAAGGCCCTTCCTTGGTCTTCCCTCTTTAAGGATAATAGGAAACCCGAGAATGGTATGAAACTCAAATTTATCGAACCGGTGGGAGATTTCGTTGATCTCTCTAATAGAAAGATGGCCTCTATGATTGAAATTTGGGGCTTTTGCCTTGTTTCCTACTTTGATGGGAGGTTTCCCGGATTTAAAGCTATACATGAGATGATTAACAAATGGAATGTACCATGTCAAGCTAGATCCCATGACAAGGGATGGGTCATTTTTAAATTTCATAATGATGAGGATAGAACCAAAGTCCTCTCGGGTGGACCACACACTATTCTTGGGAAATCTTTCCCTTTGAAACCTCTCTTGGAGGACTTCTCTATGGATAGTGATGAGTTCCTTAAACTCCCTATTTGGGTACAATTCCCACACCTTCCTATGAGGCTTTGGGAGGAGGACATTATTAGTGAAATTGCTTCCCGTGTGGGTGTGCCTTTGGCCACGGATAGAGTAACACAAGAAAAAGTGAGATCTCACTTTGCTCGGGTCCTAATTGAGATTGATGCTTCCAAACCTCCTCCTTTGGAGCTTAAGATTAAGCTGCCCAATGGAAAATTTCACACACAATATGTGAAATATGAAACTTACCCCAATTTTTGCTTTCATTGCAAAACTTTTGGGCACCATGCCTTTACTTGCAAAGGTTTGGCCGAAATTGAAAAGAAGAATAAGGAAGGTAAAGAGGCTGCCTTGCCTTCCAAGGATGATCCTAAAGGGGTTAACACCCTTACTAACAAGGATGATCCTAAAGGGGTAAACACCCTTACTTCCAACAATAAGGAAGGAAAGGTCTATATCCCCTCGGAAATTCATGATAAGGTGGCTCCAAAGGTTAAAAAGAATGACCACCCTTTCTTTAGGGTGACTAGACTTCGTAAAGGGCCACATAAATATATTGTGGAGGAAGAGGAGGAAGGGGTGGACCCTCCTCTCCGGGAGGTGGAACCCTTTGTGGACAAAGCTGTCCGAACGGTTAAGACCTCTTTTGTTGATACTTTCATGGATGAGGTTGTGGTGGACATGGATGTCAATGATCCCCTCCATCCTATTATCAAACTCAAACACCAAAAAGAGGTTGATGAACCTACTCTCAAACTCAATCATAATCTTAGAATTGTGGAGGACAATGCCCCCGGGATACAATTTACTAAGAATTGTTTGGAAGACCTTCCCGGAATTAAAGTTTGTGACAAAGGTTACATCTATTCCTCTAAGTTTCTCAAAGGAGTGTTTAAACATTATCTAAACCATCATTTTGAGGATGGTAACTTACAAGGAAATGCTCTTAAGGTCAAAGACCTTAGGAAGTTCACTAAAGATTCTCCACGGATTGTTTATGACATTCGTGATGCTTATCTTGATGATGTTTTTGTTAAAGTTGATCTTTTTCCTAATGACAAACCGTGGATACACCTCAAGCATATTGAGGATGTGAAGGATGATTTTGTTAGACTTGATGACTATTTGGGTATCACCACTAACCATTTGATGAAAGGTATCAATTTCACCAAAGATCGTTTGAAATCCCTTCCCGGGATTCTTCCCACGGATGACGGGTATGAAGTCTCTCATATCTTTATGGAACAAGTCTATTTCCTATTTCTGGATAGATATACACCGAGGGCTCCCTTTAAGCCTAAACCAAAAGGTTTTGGTGTTAGAAATGATGGGGGAAGAAGGTACACTAAACGTTTTTAATGTTTGTGTCCTCTTGGAATATTAGAGGTCTTAACAAGACCTCAAAACAAAACTCTATTGGTTCTTTTATCCGTGACAAGAAGATCCATGTTTGCTGCCTTCTTGAGACTAAAATGTCCACACCTAACTTTGACAAGTTCATGGCTACTAGGTGGCCAAATTGGCTCTCTAGTACCAACTTTGATAAAATTGAGGGGGGCAGGATTGCCCTCATTTGGAATCCCAATTTTGTGAACCTTAACATCTTGGAGGTTGATGCCCAACACATCCATTGTGAGATTAGGTGTAAGATCACACAAAACACCTTTTTTGTGACCTTCATCTATTCTCTCTACACGGTGGTGGAAAGAAGAAACCTTTGGGAGCATATTGCTAACTTTGAACCTAATATCAATCTCCCTTGGATTGTTATGGGGGACTTTAACTGTGTAGGCAGTCCTAATGAAAGGATTGGGCCTACCCCCCCCCCCCCCCTCGGCCTATTACATCCAACATCTTAATGATTTCAAGGTTCAAGCAAACCTTACTGACTCTCCTTCCACAGGTGAGTTCCTTACGTGGAATAGGGGCTCCCTTAGGGCCAAACTCGATAGAGTACTTATGAACTCCTGCTGGTCCACCTATAATATTACTTGTAATGCTCACTACTTTGAGATCGAAGTGGACTTTGACCTTGTGCTGTGCTTGTTACTATTGGCAATAATTCTCTTGTTGGTTCTAGGCCTTTCAAATTCTTTAACATGTGGCTTAAGCACGAGGCTTTTACCAACATTTTAACCAGCCATTGGTTTCAGGAGATGTACGGCACACCACAATTTAGACTGGCCCGTAAGCTGAAGAGGCTTAAAAAACCTCTTCAGGAGCTTAATTTCAACGCTTTTGGTCACATATCTGATAGGGCCAGGGAGGCTAATAAGGAATATAAGAGGCTCCACGCTCTGTTACTCCTTTCTCCTCTTGATGAGGCTATCAAACTTGAGGTTGCCTCGGCCAAAAAGAATGCTTTGAACCTTAAGAGGGCTGAGGAGGATTTCTTCAGACAAAAGGCCAAAGCTAATCACTTGATCTTTAGTGACCGGGGCACTAAGTACTTTCACTCTATTGTCAAAATGAATGTGGCTAGAAACTCCATTACTTCTATTAAGTTAGAAAATGGAGATTCCACCACATCTCTTAATCTTGTGGCTTCTGAGCTGGTTGGTTTCTATACCAACCTCTTTGGTACCTCTTGTCCTAATGTGGATATTAACCCTGACATTATTCTTTCTGGCACTTGTCTTGATGACTCTAAACTTGTTGGGCTTCTTGCCCCTATTTCTAATGATGAAATTAAGAATGCCATGTTTGATATTGGGGATATTAAATCCCCTGGGCCTGATGTCTTTACATCTGCTTTCTTTAAGCAAAATTGGAATATTGTTGGGCATGATGTTATACTGGCTGTGAAGGGGGTTTTTAACTCGGGGAAGCTCTTAAAGCAGCTTAACCATACGGTTATTGCTCTTATTCCTAAGACCTCCCATGAGCCTACGGCTGCTGACTTTAGGCCCATTGCTTGCACCAATGTCATCTATAAAACTATCACTAAGATCATTGCTGACCGTATGATCCCTTGCCTTCCTGAGCTTATTGATCCGGCCCAAGGGGCTTTTGTGGATGGGAGACTTATGCTTGACAATGTCTTTTTAGCCCAAGAACTCATTAAAGGCTACTCTAGGAAGCATATGTCTCCTAGATCTATGATCAAGGTGGATCTGAGAAAGGCTTATGACACCATTTCCTGGAAGTTTTTGGAAAAGGTGCTTATAACTATTGGGTTCCCCTACAGATTTGTTATGTGGATTATGGAATGTGTTTCTACACCTTCCTTTTCCATCTCCATTAATGGGGTTCTTCATGGTAACTTCAAAGGGAAGAGAGGCCTTCGGCAGGGGGACCCCATGTCTCCTCTTCTTTTTGTTATTTGCCTCGAGTACCTTTCTAGGCTCCTCCACTACAGAACTAAGGTTGCGGCCTTCAAGTTTCATCCTAAGTGTGCTAAACTTAATATCTCTCATGTGGCATATGCTGATGATCTCATGCTCTTTTCTAGAGGGGACTTCCCCTCTATTAAAGTTCTTATTGATGCCTTGGATGAGTTTGGGAACGTGTCTGGACTTAAAGTCAATTTTGACAAGTCTAACATTTTCCTTGGTGGCCTGGCTGACTATGAGCTGAACTATATCCTTAGCATGATTGATTTTAAGGAGGGGTCCTTCCCTGTGAGGTACTTGGGCATTCCCCTTGCCCCCCTTAAAATTGTTGTTGCTCAATATGCTCCACTTTTGGATTCTATTACCAATTACATCATGGCTTGGAACACTAAAACTCTTTCTTATGCTGGAAGAGTTGAGCTTATCAAATCTATTATTCAAGGTGTCCATTCCTTTTGGTTGCAAGCACTCCCTATTCCTAAGGCTGTGCTTGATAGAATTACCTCTATCTGCCGCATTTTCCTTTGGGGGTGCAAGTTTGCCCGTGTTGCGTGGGCTGATATTTGCCTACCTTTGGAGAAAGGAGGGCTTGGTATTCATGATACTAACATTTGGAATTCTTCCCTCCTTGCTAAAACCCTTTGGGATATCCATACTAAGAAGGATAACCTTTGGGTTAGATGGATTCATGGTATCTACCTTAATGGTAGAGGTGTTTGGGAGTTTACACCTCACACAAGAGACTCCCAATTGATCAAAAAGATTGCTCTGGTTAGAGATCAGATTGTGTCTCATTTTGATAATACTCATGATGCCATTGGTTACCTTGAGACTATTCAAACCAATGGCAAACTTTCTTCGGCCAAGGTTTATAACTTGCTTCGGATTAAAGGGGAAACTCACTGTAACACCCCCATTTTTCCCGTCCAAAAATACATTTAAATAATGATTTATTAAAAGGAATTATCAACTTTATTTGAAAACATCAGAGATACAGCGAAGGTCTTAATAGGGAAATGGGTGTTACCGCCACATCCGGTCATCTCTTAACCGAATGCACAGGCAAACCAAAACAAAACAATAAAACTAATGTCATAATAAATAAATGTTTATTTCTTGACTAGGTTTGACTAAGGCATCTTCTAAATCGCTCTCAGGTTAGAGCAACCAATCAGTCAACATAAGCTTCAAACTCATCACCTGTTAAAAAATTAAGGGAGGAGAAAGGAACAAGAAAAATAACAAAAATTAGCTTTAGAGCTAAGTAAGTACTACCCAACCCCGTAAAATAATCAGGTTCGGCGAAAATAGTTTTTCATATAATACCATATAAAAATACTCACACCACCGGAAATCTTTTCAATTAAGAAAAACATCATTTATCAACTTCAAAATCTCAAATACCCGTATAGTTAAAAATAATACGTATATGCTCCAAACAATTAACATCTCAAATAAAAGTATCACTCTTCAAAATATAATTTATAGCTAATCACTCTTTTTAAATATACTCAATTGCTCTTTGAAAATAACCTCCGTAGTCTTCCTCTTTCCAAAACCAAAATCTCCTACTTTCTATTAAGATGGGCGGTACTTTCGGATACTTATGCCCGAAGCCCAATGAGTCGTTGTTATTTACGAACTCATCCCGGAATCCGGTTCCCATCACTATCTCTTGAATTGAAACGACCACTAAACTTGTTCTCTTCAAGTAGTAGTAGCCCTAACCATCCTCCACATTTATCCGGATGTGAAAAACCGACACCACGGATTTCTCCCGGGGTGCTCATCTCTTATGAAAATATTAAGTTTCATCTTGAATCAAGATACACTTCAAAATATTTTCCAAACTCTCTAAATCGTCTAAAAGGTATATAAAAGTATTTAATACCCCAAAAGTACATAGTTTGTATTTCTCAAATACTATAGATTTAATATCTCTTTAAATAACACATATACATAATTTACAATTCACACTTAATCACATAATGCATAATAAGCACATAATACGAGGAAACAATATTGGATTGACAGAGAAACTTACAATTTAGGGTTTATCCAAAACTAGTTCCAAAATAGTATTTAATACCATATTCAAAATAATCCAATAAGGATATTTATAACTCCAGAATATATATGTAAATTTTCATACCAAATTATACATTTAAAAATATATAATTTATCCCAAAAGATTTGATCTCACAACACTTTCCAAAAAGAGGGTTTAACCCAAACAACCACTTCCCAAAAGTAGCATTTACTACTACCATCAAAATAATCAAATTGGAATATTCTGAACCCATAATATATTTTCAATATAACCAGTTATAATAGTCTCAAATCATTCTTCAACTCATACCAAAACAATCACCAAAATTTTCCAATCCCAAAAGAACAATCATCAAAAATCACAATTTTAGCCATGATAAACTGATTTGATAAATTCACCAAAAATCACGCGTTCATAAATTCCAAGAAAAGCATACATCATCATACTCATACTATTATAGCCGAATTATCCATAAAATTTCAGAAAGAAACTCAAATCATAGTACAAACCCAAGTTTATACAATATAGGGGTAAAATAGTAATTTTGGTTGCAATAGTCCTTACCTCGAGGCTAGCAACGAATCATAAACGTCAAACCTAGTTTGATGGATCATTCGCACGTACCTAGGAAGTGATAGGTTCGAAAGATCTCAATTTAGGAGAAAGAAATTTAGGAAACGGATGAACGACGCGAATTAGGCATAAAACGCACTTACCGGAATATTGGATTGTTTGATCTCATCATTGGCATAAAATTTCGTGCTGGATACGTTAATATTGAAGAGCTGGAAGGGATAGAGCTTGAAGAGGCGGTCCTAGGATTTTTGGAATGAGGAAAATCAGATTAGGGATGTATTTATAGTGAATTTCCGAAGTTTGAGTTCCATTAGGATACAACAGAACGCACGCGTGCGTACCTTCCACGCACGCCGTACGTGACCCCCAGACGCCCCAAACCTTAGTTTTTCCCCGTTTCTTCCCCATTTGGACCTCCCTTTGTCCCAAACACTAAACCAAACGTAATAAACAACCTAAAGACCGTGTAAACAATATGAAACCCAATTTTAATTATTTCCCAAATTCTCTCAAATTTTCGGGGTATTACATTCTCCCCCCCTTAAAGGACGCTTCGTCCCCGAAGCTCAAGTCAAAACACAGTCGAGATGAAACACTGACGGAAATACCTTATCAAAAGGGCTCTAGATATAGAATACTAAGAGTTTACTTACCTCAACCACGTTCCTATGGGTTGCCATAGATCTTACAAAAGAGAGACGCAAAGTTCAGAATACTAGGAACTCTTACAGATCCCTACCAAGTTCTACCTAAGAACACAAGATATAGGATACTAGGAATATACTCATAACTATTCTCAAGTTTACTAACTCACAATATACTCTAGGATAAGGAACACCTACAAGCAACCATTGGAAAAATTTCATTCAATTCACAAATCTCAAATCAATCCAAGACATCACAAAATACAACAACAAAAAATCAATCACACAATCTCACACGCGCCTAAGCCATAAAATTCCTCCCTAATAAGATTCATTAATCCTAATTAATGAAAATAATATTTCAATTCAAAAAGTTTTTTGAAAATCTTTAAAAGATTTTGAAAAACAAAGGCTCTGATACCAATTTGTAACACCCCCATTTTTCCCGTCCAAAAATACATTGAAATAATGATTTATTCAAAGGAATTATCAACTTTATTTGAAAACATCAGAGATACAGCGGAGGTCTTAATAGGGAAATGGGTGTTACCGCCACATCCGGTCATCTCTTAACCGAATGCACAGGCAAACCAAAACAAAACAATAAAACTAATGTCATAATAAATAAATGTTTATTTCTTGACTAGGTTTGACTAAGGCATCTTCTAAATCGCTCTCAGGTTCAAGCAACCAATCAGTCAACATAAGCTTCAAACTCATCACCTGTTAAAAAATTAAGGGAGGAGAAAGGAACAAGAAAAATAACAAAAATTAGCTTTAGAGCTAAGTAAGTACTACCCAACCCCGTAAAATAATCAGGTTCGGCGAAAATAGTTTTTCATATAATACCATATATAAATACTCACACCACCGAAATTCTTTTCAATTAAGAAAAACATCATTTATCAACTTCAAAATCTCAAATACCCGTATAGTTAAAAATAATACGTATATGCTCCAAACAAATAACATCTCAAATAAAAGTATCACTCTTCAAAATATAATTTATAGCTAATCACTCTTTTTAAATATACTCAATTGCTCTTTGAAAATAACCTCCGTAGTCTTCCTCTTTCCAAAACAAAAATCTCCTACTTTCTTTTAAGATGGGCGGTACTTTCGGATACTTATGCCCGAAGCCCAATGAGTCGTTGTTATTTACGAACTCATCCCGGAATCTGGTTCCCATCACTATCTCTTGAATTGAAACGACCACTAAACTTGTTCTCTTCAAGTAGTAGTAGCCCTAACTATCCTCCACATTTATCCGGATGTGAAAAACTGACACCACGGATTTCTCCCGGGGTTCTCATCTCTTATGAAAATATTAAGTTTCATCTTGAATCAAGATACACTTCAAAATATTTTCCAAACTCTCTAAATAGTCTAAAAGGTATATAAAAGTATTTAATACCCCAAAAGTACATAGTTTGTATTTCTCAAATACTATAGATTTAATATCTCTTTAAATAACACATATACATAATTTACAATTCACACTTAATCACATAATGCATAATAAGCACATAATACGAGGAAAAAATATTGGATTGACAGAGAAACTTACAATTTAGGGTTTATCCAAATCTAGTTCCAAAATAGTATTTAATACCATATTCAAAATAATCCAATAAGGATATTTATAACTCCAGAATATATATGTAAATTTTCATACCAAATTATACATTTAAAAATATATAATTTATCCCAAAAGATTTGATCTCACAACACTTTCCAAAAAGAGGGTTTAACCCAAACAACCACTTCCCAAAAGTAGCATTTACTACTACCACCAAAATAATCAAATTGGAATATTCTGAACCCATAATATATTTTCAATATAACCAGTTATAATAGTCTCAAATCATTCTTCAACTCATACCAAAACAATCACCAAAATTTTCCAATCCCAAAAGAACAATCATCAAAAATCACAATTTTAGCCATGATAAACTGATTTGATAAATTCACCAAAAATCACACGTTCACAAATTCCCAGAAAAGCATACATCATCATACTCATACTATTATAGCCGAATTATCCATAAAATTTCAGAAAGAAACTCAAATCATAGTACAAACCCAAGTTTATACAATATAGGGGCAAAATAGTAATTTTGGTTGCAATAGTCCTTACCTCGAGGCTAGCAACGAATCCTAAAAGTCAAACCTAGTTTGATGGATCATTCGCACGTACCTAGGAAGTGATAGGTTCGAAAGATCTCAATTTAGGAGAAAGAAATTTAGGAAACGGATGAATGACGCGAATTAGGCAACAAACGCACTTACCGGAATATTGGATTGTTTGATCTCATCATTGGCATAAAATTTCGTGCTGGATACGTTAATATTTAAGAGCTGGAAGGGATAGAGCTTAAAGAGGCGGTCCTAGGATTTTTGGAATGAGGAAAATCGGATTAGGGATGTATTTATAGTGAATTTCCGAAGTTTGAGTTGCATTAGGATACAACAGGAACGCACGCGTGCGTACCTTCCACGCACGCCGTGCGTGACCCCCAGACGCCCCAAACCTTAGATTTTGCCCCGTTTCTTCCCCATTTGGACCTCCCCTTTGTCCCAAACACTAAACCAAACATAATAAACAACCTCAAGACCGTGTAAACAATATGAAACCCAATTTTAATTATTTCCCAAATTCTCTCAAATTTTCGGGGTATTACACTCACGCTTGGATGTTCTTCATTTGGAAGGGGTACATTCTCCCTAAGTTCTCTTTCACGGTTTGGCTTGCCTTCCGAAACCGGCTGGCCACTTTTGACAATCTTCATAGACTTGATGTTGTTAATATTTGCCATTTTTGCAAGGGTGGTCCTGAATCGGTACCACACCTATTTTTTGCTTGTCCTTTTGCAGGTAACGTTTGGTAGAAAGTTAGGACCTGGCTGGAGCTTCCTAGGGAGATGAGGACGCTACACAGCTCGATGAAATGGATCAAGAAGGATAGGCAGGGCTCCGGAATAAAGGCTAAGGCGGCTAGGATCGCTTTTTGCTATTCTGTCTATTGGATTTGGAGGACTCGGAATGCTGCTTGCTTTGATGGCTTGACTCCAAAATAGGACGATGTGTTTGCTAGAATCCAGTATATTACTTACAAAATCTTGTATAGCCTTTACCCTTTTGAGCTCGTTAAATTGTAAGCTTTTGCTCCTCGCGTGATCCCGTTTGGGTGAGGGGCTTTTGTATGTTGTTTTGGGCTGGTTGTTTGGCTTTTCCTTGTGCTTCTCCTACTCCTTGAGGGGCGGGCAGTTGTTTTTGTAGACAGGTTGTGCGTTTTTTGGGTTGTCCGTGTGTGGACAACTTGCATTTTTGTTTCCCTTGTGTTTGTACATTCTCAAACCCCCTTTTTCTTGGGTGTTTCTTTCTAATATACTTACAGTTCACCCAAAAATGGAAAGCAGCGCCTGAAGACAAGTTTTAGAACTCGGTAAGATCTTTCCAACGAGATATTAAACGCTTTCAATGGCACAAAATAGAGCAAGATATGATCGCATCAAATTCTACACGAGTTCGGAGCGAAATCAAAAACATTTGTGAATATATCGTTAATATGTAACTTTTAATTAATGCATTGTTAATGAAGTTGGAACAATAGCTTTAGAGCTCCGATCTATCTTTCCAACGAGATATAATACGCCCCAAACGGATAAACACACAGCAGGATATGAGTGTCACAAATACTTAGCCTTATCTCTATGATTTAGCGTTTTCAGCTAAAATAGAGCACTTTTAGCGTAAATACAGTGTATTTTAGTAATTGGGCAATAATCCCTTGATATTTTGAAACCAGCTCCTGAAGACAAGTTTTATAACTCGGTAAGATATTTCTAACGAGATATTAAACGCCTTCAACGGCACAAATTAGAGCAAGATATGATCGCATCAAATTCTACACCAGTTCGGAGTGAAATCAGAAACATTTGTGAATATATGGTTAATATGTAACTTTTAATTAATGCATTGTAAATGAAGTTGGAACAATAGCTTTAGAGCTCCGATCTATCTTTCCAACGAGATATAATACGCTCCAAACGGATAAACACACAGCAAGATATGAGTGTCACAAATAGTTAGTCTTATCTCTATGATTTAGCGTTTTCAGCGAATATAGAGCAGTTTTAGCGTAAATACGGTGTATTTTAGTAATTAGGCAATAATCCCTTAATATTATGAAACAAAATCCTGAAGACAAGTTTTAGAACTCGGTAAGATCTTTCCAACGAGATATTAAACGCTTTCAACGGCACAAAATAGAGCATGATATTATCGCATCACATTCTACACGAGTTCGGAGTGAAATCAGAAACATTTGGGAATATATGGTTAATCTGTAACTTTTATATAATGCATTGTAAATGAAGTTGGAACAATAGCTTTAGATCTCCGGTCTATCTTTCCAACGAGATATAATACGCTCCAAACGGATAAACACACAGCAAGATATGAGTGTCACAAATACTTAGCCTTATCTCTATGATTTAGCGTTTTCAGCGAAAATAGAGCACTTTTAGCATAAATACAGTGTATTTTAGTAATTAGGCAATCATCCCTTGCTATTTTGAAACCAGCGCCTGAAGACAAGTTTTAGAACTTGGTAAGATCTTTCCAACGAGATATTAAACGCTTTAAATGGCACAAAATAAAGCAAGATATGATCGCATCAAATTCTACACGAGTTCGGAGTGAAATCACAAACATTTGTTTATATATGGTTAATCTGTAAGTTTTAATTAATGCATTGTAAATGAAGTTGGAACAATATCTTTAGAGCTCCGGTCTATCTTTTCAACGAGATATAATATGCCCCAAACGGATAAACACATAGCAGGATATGAGTGTCACAAATACTTAGCCTTATCTCTATGATTTAGCGTTTTCAGCTAAAATAGAGCACTTTTAGCGTAAATACAGTGTATTTTAGTAATTAGGCAATAATCCCTTGATTTTTTGAAACCAGCGCCTGAAGACAAGTTTTAGAACTCGGTAAAATCTTTCAAACGAGATATTAAACGCTTTCAACGGCACAACAAAGAGCAAGATATGATCGCATCAAATTCTACACGAGTTCGGAGTGAAATCAGAAACATTTGTGAATATATGGTTAATATGTAACTTTTAACTAATGCATTGTAAATGAAGTTGGAACAGTAGTTTAGAGCTCCGATCTATCTTTCCAACGAGATATAATACGCTCTAAACGGATAAACACACAGCAAGATATGAGTGTCACAAATACTTAGCCTTATCTCTATGATTTAGCGTTTTTAGCGAAAATAGAGCAGTTTTAGCGTAAATACAGTGTATTTTAGTAATTAGGCAATCATCCCTTGATATTCTGAAACTAGAGCCTGAAGACAAGTTTTAGAACTCGGTAAGATCTTTCCAACGAGATATTAAACGCTTTCAATGGCACAAAATAGAGCATGATATGATCGCATCACATTCTACACGAGTTCGGAGTGAAATCAGAAACATTTGGGAATATATGGTTAATCTGTAACTTTTAATTAATGCATTGTAAATGAAGTTGGAACAATAGCTTAAGATCTCCGATCTATCTTTCCAACGAGATAAAATAAGCTCCAAACGGATAAACACAGAGCAAGATATGAGTGTCACAAATACTTAGCCTTATCTCTATGATTTAGCGTTTTCAGCGAAAATCGAGCACTTTTAGCGTATATACAGTGTATTTTAGTAATTAGGCAATCATCCCTTGCTATTTTGAAACCGGAGCCTAAAGACAAGTTTTAGAACTTGGTAAGATAAGATCAATTTCGGTTCTAGTGAGAGTTGAGAGCTCTTCTCTCCCAATTTGGCCTAACGGTCACTTTTGGCTCTTTCACGCCGGAAACCGCCTCTCCACCACCGCACTCCGCCACCATCTTCCACACTTCGGAGCTAAGTAACCAACCATATTCCATGACCATCCTCTTGGCCTTGTAATATCTTTGTTTTCTTACCTCCATTCACGCAAAACCAGTTCGCAAAACCACTATTCACGAAAAAAAGTTTTGTTCGTAGCTCACTCTTCCTTCGTCGGATGCTTGAGATTTTTTAGATGGGAGATACTCTACCTTGGGCGAGCTCACAGCTAGAATTTGAGAACAATCCATTGGAGCCGTACACCACTTCCGAACAAGACCTCAAAGTTACTATTCACAGTTGACTTTTGGAAAACCGTAGATCTACAACAACAAAGGACTTGGGGGAAGATTCTAAGGTTTGTATGGGGGTCGCCTCATCTAGGCGCACCTCTACAACCCCTTTCTCCTTGAATCCGAGGTAATTTCATTCTCAAGTTACTATTCATCATCTTCCCCAATGGGGGAGGTAACAAACCGGAGCTCTAAACTTAAGGGAACTCCTACCGAGAAGAAATCTTCTTTGAGACTCCAAGCTTTGAAAGCTAGAGAGGCGGCTGGCCCTACTCATACACCTTTTGAGGAGGGTCAATCCGAGGCTGGAAAGGGCAATGTTGAGGAGGTTGTGCTTAATGAAGATGCCTTGACTGAGGTACAAAAAGGGAATGTCTCGGTTTTGGAGGTGGTACCCGAAGTTCACAAACAATCCACATTGCAATTGGAGGGGATCCTAGCTGAAGTGGATAAGGGGAAGTCCACGGATTGTGATGATCATCCGATCATTGTAGAGGATTCAGTTGATACACAACATGAGAACAACCACATTATTGATGAAAGCACCGCCATTTGTGCTCAAACCGAAAAGGGTGATGAGGTAACTCTTGTACCTCTTGTTGTTAATGAGATTGATAAAGGGACTGTCCCTAATGAGCAAAACAAGGAACTTGAGAATGAGGCTGAAATCATTGAGCCACTTGTCCATCAAAGTGCTAAACCGAATGTATGGAAGTCACCTTGGACATCCTTATTTAAGGATAATAGAGAACCGAGTAAAGGAATGAAATTAAAGTTCATTGAACCCGTGGGGGATTTTGTGGACCTATCTAGTAGGAAGATGCCATCTATTGTAGAAGATGCCATCTATGTCCCAAAGTCATAGCTGAAATGGAACAAAAGGAGAGAGAGCAAAAGAAGAAAGAGTCGGACAACCAACCTGTTTTGGAAGAAAATCCACCCAAGGCTGTACTTCCTAATGCCGCGGCAAAGGGCAAGGCTGTGGCAAGTGATTATGCCGCGGCAAAGGGGACTGTGGCAAGTGATCATGCCGCGGCAACAACTTCGAACTCCAAAACTGAGGTAGCAATGAAGAAGAAGGACCACCATCCTTTTATCAAGGTGGTGAGGCTTAATAAGAGGAGGAGACAAAAGAGAAAGCTACAAGAAGAGGGGGAGATATCATTCGGTTATGAAACAAAGGAAGAAGAGGAGGAACCGAGAAAAATCCAATCTTTTAGAGAAGTTTTTAATGATGAAGTGATTGTTTCCATGAAGACCGAGGAATATAGTGATCCTATCATTAAAGTCCAGCACTTTGATGATGTTAAAGAACCAACTATTCGGCTTAACCATCTTTTAAAGATGGTTAAAGCTAATGAGGCCGGAATGTGGTTTACAAGAGCTTGTTTGGAGAGTCTTCCCGGAGTAAAAAAGACAAAGAGGTTCTATGGGTTTACAACGGATTTCATGAGAAGTGTATATAGACACTTCCTTGATAGATATTTTGAATATGGACACCCGATGGGAAATGGAAGTAAAGTCATGCATCCTACTTTGGTGAAGAAGAAAATAACACGGGTGGTGGATGACATGAGAGAGGCCTACATAGATGAGGTGATCACCAAAGTGGAGTTTGAAGAAGGTGGAGGCTATAAACTATACTTGAAGAACGTGGAGCACATGGATGAGATGATGACAAGGCTTGATAATTACCTTGACATTGACGGCAAAGGAACTAGAGATGGAATCACCTTTACAAATGCATGCTTGGATTCACTACCGGGGGCAGTCCGCACGGAGGAAGGGTATGACTTCTTCCATTCTTTTATGATTAAAGTTTATCCTCTTTTTCTTGATAGGTACAAGGGATGCGAGAGCTATAGGGAATGGGTGCAAAGAGAAAGAAAGAACAAGGAAGAGAACTTTGGAAAATACAAGAAGAAGGGAGAGAGGAAGGGGGTGAGCAACAAATAATTAGTTTTTTATGATAATAGCTTCTTGGAATATTAGGGGGCTGAATCAAGCCTCAAAACAAAATAGTATAGCTAATTTTGCACGGGTTAACAAGGTACGTATTTTTTGCCTACTCGAAACAAAGATGTCCTCTCTTACTTTTGATAATTTTGTGAACTATAGGTTTAATGCATGGATGTATGTTACTAATTTTGATAAGTTGAGTGGGGGCCGTATGGCTATTATTCGGGACCCACATTTTGTTGATGTTGTGGTTCTACAAGTGGACAAACAACAAATACATGTTCGGTTCACTTGTAGAGTTACACAATTGTCTTTTTATGTGACTTTATACCATTGTACAAAGAAGGGAACTTTGGGAGCATGTAACTGTTTTGAGCCAAAATATCCATGCGCCTTGGGTGGTTTTGGGTGATTTTAATTGTGTAGGTGCGCCAAATGAGAGAAGGGGTTCTGCCCCCCCTTCGGCCTATGCTATGAAACACTTGAATGACATGAAAATGCAATCTAACTGTAATACCCGAGATTAATTTAAGAGGATTAATAGTACTACTCATACCAACAGAGGTGCATCTCCTTTTAAGGGAGCTCATCACCCAAGAACTCCAAAGTTAAGCGTGCTTGCACGGGAGTAGTCTTGGGATGGGTGACCCCCTGGGAAGTTTCTCAGGGCGCGCATGAGTGAGGACAAAGTGCGCGGTAAAGGCTCGTGGTGGTTTGTGGGGACAGTACTAAAGGTCTAGAGTAACTACCTCGGGTCCGTGTGGGGCCCCGGGGTGTTATAGGTGGTATCAGAGCAACCCTACGACAGTGTGCTGACCCGTTAGATATCGGGCGGGCACTTAGCGGGGCAAGATTCTGGGGTTTTATTGAGATTGGTTTAAGGGCGCTACGAGGACGTTGCGATCCTAAGTGGGGGTGATTGTAATACCCGAGATTAATTTAAGAGGATTAATAGTACTACTCATACCAACAGAGGTGCATCTCCTTTTAAGGGAGCTCATCACCCAAGAACTCCAAAGTTAAGCGTGCTTGCACGGGAGTAGTCTTGGGATGGGTGACCCCCTGGGAAGTTTCTCAGGGCGCGCATGAGTGAGGACAAAGTGCGCGGTAAAGGCTCGTGGTGGTTTGTGGGGACAGTACTAGAGGTCTAGAGTAACTACCTCGGGTCCGTGTGGGGCCCCGGGGTGTTACACTAACCTCCTTGATGCCCCTTCCACTGGCGAGCTTTATACTTGGCATAGGGGTGCAACTTGGGCTAAGTTAGATAGAGTTCTTATTAACTCTTTGTGGAGTATGAATAATATATCATGTAAGGCCCATTTTTTTGAAATGGAAAGTGAATTTGATCATGTTGCATCTCTTGTTGCTATTGGGGCTGTGAACAATGGGGGGTCAAAGCCTTTTAAATTTTTTAACATGTGGTTAAAGCATGAACGTTTTCATGACATCCTTGAGAGTGTGTGGACTAGGAATGTTGTTGGTACGGCTCAGTTTAGGCTTGCCCGAAAACTGAAACTACTAAAACAACCCCTAAAACAACTCAATAGAGATGAATTTAGCCATATCTCGGCTAGGGCAAAGGAATCAAAAAAAGAGTATAAGAGAATCTATCAATTAGCTCTCTTAGCTCCTTTAGATGATGCCTTAAATGAGGAAATGGTCATTTGTTTTTGAAAGAAGCCGAGGAAGCCTATCTTAAACAAAAGGCTAAGGCTGTCCATATTTTACAATCGGATAGGTGTACGAAGTATTTTCATTCTATTGTGAAAAAGAGAAATGCTCATAACTCTATTGCTTCCTTGAGATTGCAAGATTGAAGTCTTACTAAATCAATGGAACATGTAGCAAATGAGTTCTTAGCATTCTACAAAGATTTATTTAGCACGAAGGTTCCTATGATGGGGTATGACCCAGGTGTCATTTTATCTGGAAATATCTTGGATCAAACACTTGTTTCTGACCTCATCAGTCCCGTTACTGATTTGGATATTAAACATGCCTTGTTTGATATAGGTAATGATAAAGCACCTGGTCCAGATGGATATTCTTCAGCCTTTTTTAAAGAAAATTGGAGTAAGGTTGGGGAGGATGTTTGTGAGGCCGTGAGAGAGTTTTTTGTTACGGGGACTTTGCTTAAACAGGTTAATCACACTGTGGTTGCTTTGATCCCTAAAACTAATCATTCTCCAACGGTCTCGGACTTCAGACCTATTTCTTGTACGAATGTGACTTATAAGATCATCACTAAGATTCTTTCTTCCCGTCTAGGTCCTTTACTCTCTAGTATTATCAATCCTGCACAGGGAGCTTTTGTTGATGGAAGATTGATGTCTGACAACATCTTCCTTGCACAAGAGTTAGTGAAGGGATATACTAGGAAAAGGCCTTCACCTAGATGTATGATTAAGATTGATCTTAGGAAGGCTTATGACACTATATCATGGGAGTTTCTTGAGAGAGTATTGTTGGATATTGGTATTCCTGAACTGTTTGTGAGATGGATTATGGAGTGTGTCTCAACTTCTTCTTTTTCTATCTCCATTAATGGTTCACTCCATGGATGGTTTGAAGGAAAGAGAGGCCTTAGACAAGGAGACCCTATGTCTCCCTTGTTGTTTGTTATCTGCTTAGAGTACTTCTCACGGCTGATAGAGAGGAGGGCCTTGGATCCTACTTTCCGTTATCATCCGCTATGCTCTAAGCTAAAAATAACACATTTAGCTTATGCAGATGATTTGATGTTGTTTTCTAAGGGTAATTACGCATCTATTAAGATATTAGTCGAGGCCTTGAATGATTATGGGCTAGCTTCTGGCCTCATGGTTAATCAGGATAAGTCTAATATTTTTCTAGGTGGTAATATGGAAAGTAGAATCCCGTACATTCTTGAGAGGGTGGGGTTTCAACAAGGATCCTTCCCGGTTAGATATTTGGGTATTCCGCTTGCTCCTCTAAGTATTTCTGTAGCCCAGTTCTCTCCCCTGATTGACAAGGTTACAGATTATTTAGATGCATGGAACTCAAAAACTCTTTCTTATGCGGGGAAGGTTGAGTTGATTACATCCGTTTTGCAGGGAGTGCAAGCTTTTTGGATGGGTATCTTCCCCATTCCGAGGGCCATCATTGATAGAATAACATCCCTTTGTAGAATGTTTCTTTGGGGAAATAAGCAGGCGAAAGTTGCATGGAGTGATGTTTGTCTACCAAAAAATGAGGGGGGTTTAGGGATTAGAGATGCTAAGGTATGGAATTATGCCTTGCTGTCCCGAACCCTTTGGAATATACATGCTAAAAAAGACTCTTTATGGGTGAAATGGATGAATGAAGTCTATCTCTTTGGGAGAGATGTGTGGACATTTGTGCCACACACAAAGGACTCTAGGCTTATAAAGACTATTGGGTTTATCCGGGACTTGCTCATATCCAAGTTCCCTTCTCTATACATGGCCGTGATTCACATGGGCAAAATGTCCCAAAATGGGAAATTGTCTTCCTCGAAAATATATGATTTGCTTAGAATCAAAGGCACAATTCATCCTTGGATGTCCTTCATATGGAAGAGTTATATTCCCCCCAAATTCTCATTCATTACTTGGCTGGCCTTCCGGGGAAGATTGGCTACGTATGATTGCTTGGGGTTTCTTGATGTTGTTAACGTTTGTCGATTTTGTAAGGGTGGCCCGGAAACGGTGTCACACCTATATTTTGAATGTGTATTTACAGGACAGGTTTGGAACTTGATCCGGGATTGGCTTGGACTGACTAGGCAGATGACTACGCTTTCAAGTGCGGTTAAATGGATGAAGAAGGAGCAAACTGGAGCCAATGTCAAAGCCAAAGCCGTGAGGCTATCTTTTTGCTACACCGTCTATTGGATTTGGCGCCTGAGGAATATGATTTGTTTTGAGAAGGCCAAGATTATGGTGACTGATATGGTCAAACATATCAAATTTATGGTGTATAAAGTACTTTATTACATGTATCCAATAGATAGGATAACATTCTGATCCTTTTTTGCGTTTTCGTCACCGATTTGTGATGGCTAGCATATATGCGTAGCTAGTTGGGTGAGTTCTTTGAGTTTTTTGGAGGTGACGAGGTATCCTTGCTTGGGATGACCTCTTTTTGTGTTTTTGCTACTGTATAGCTGTACATAAACACTTTGGATATATATATTTACAGTTTATCCAAAAACAAAATAGAACTTGGTATGATCTTTCCAACGATTTATTAAACGCTTTCAAAGGCACAAAATAAAGCAAGATATGATCGCATCAAATTCTACACGAGTTTGGAGTGAAATCAGAAACATTTGTTTATATATGGTTAATCTGTAACTTTTATTTAATGCATTGTAAATGAAGTTGGAACAATAGCTTTAGAGCTCCGATCTATCTTTCCAACGAGATATAATACGCCCCAAACGGATAAACACACAGCAGGATATGAGTGTCACAAATACTTAGCCTTATCTCTATGATTTAGCGTTTTCAGCTAAAATAGAGCACTTTTAGCGTAAATACAGTGTGTTTTAGTAATTAGTCAATAATCCCTTGATTTTTTGAAACCGGCGCCTGAAGACATGTTTTAGAACTCGGTATGATCTTTCAAACGAGATATTAAACGCTTTCAACGGCACAACAAAGAGCAAGATAAGATCGCATCAAATTCTACACGAGTTCGGAGTGAAATCAGAAACATTTGTGAATATATGGTTAATATGTAACTTTTAACTAATGCATTGTAAATGAAGTTGGAACAATAGTTTTAGAGCTCCGATCTATCTTTCCAACGAGATATAATACGCTCCAAACGGATAAACACACAGTAACATATGAGTGTCACAAATACTTAGCCTTATCTCTATGATTTAGCGTTTTCAGCGAAAATAGAGCACTTTTAGCGTAAATACAGTGTATTTTAGTAATTAGGCAATCATCCCTTGATATTCTGAAAGCGGAGCCTGAAGACAAGTTTTAGAACTCGGTAAGATCTTTCCAACGAGATATTAAATGCTTTCAACGGCACAAAATAGAGCATGATATGATTGCATCACATTCTACACGAGTTCGGAGTGAAATCAGAAACATTTGTGAATATATGGTTAATCTGTAACTTTTAATTAATGCATTGTAAATGAAGTTGGAACAATAGCTTTAGATCTCCGATCTATCTTTCCAACGAGATATAATACGCTCCAAAAGGATAAACACACAGCAAGATATGAGTGTCACAAATACATAGCCTTATCTCTATGATTTAGCGTTTTCAGCAAAAGTAGAGCACTTTTAGCGTAAATACAGTGTATGTTAGTAATTAGGCAATCATCCCTTGATATTTTGAAACCAGCGCCTGAAGACAAGTTTTAGAACTCGGTAAGATCTTTCCAACGAGATATTAAACGCTTTCAACAGCAGAAAATAGAGCAATATATGATCGCACTTAATTTTACACGAGTTCGGAGTGAAATCAGAAACATTTGTGAATATATGGCTAATCTGTAACTTTTAACTAATGCATTGTAAATGAAGTTGGAACAATAGTTTTAGAGCTCCGATATATCTTTCCAACGAGATATAATACGCTCCAAACGGATAAACACACAGCAAGATATGAGTGTCACAAATACTTAGCCTTATCTCTATGATTTAGCGTTTTCAGCGAAAATAGAGCACTTTTAGCGTAAATACAGTGTATTTTAGTAATTAGGCAATCATCCCTTGATAACAGCATGACTAATGTCGCGGCATATGAGGGAGAGGGCAGCACCCAAGTCAAGGAACCTTACAAACAAAGAGAAGAGCACCCTTTCCTTAAGGTTGCTAGACATAAAAAGAAGAGAAAGAGGATAAAGAAGAAAGCCAGCCCAAGGGAAGTGTAACACCCCCATTTTCCTCACCCAAAAATACATTTAAATAATGATTTATTCAAAGGAATTATCAACTTTATTTGAAAACATCAGAGATACAGCGGAAGTTTTAATAGGGAAATGGGTGTTACCGCCACATCCGGTCATCTCTTAACCGAATGCACAGGCAAACCAAAACAAAACAATAAAACTAATGTCATAATAAATAAATGTTTATTTCTTGACTAGGTTTGACTAAGGCATCTTCTAAATCGCTCTCAGGTTCAAGCAACCAATCAGTCAACATAAGCTTCCAACTCATCATCTGTTAAAAATTTAAGGGAGGAGAAAGGAACAGGAAAAATAACAAAAATTAGCTTTAGAGCTAAGTAAGTACTACCCAACCCCGTAAAATAATCAGGTTTGGAGAAAATAGTTTTTTTTTTATATAATATTATATAAAAATGACGCACTCCACCAAAATACTTTTCTCTTTGTTTTTCTTAAAATCACTTCTTTGCTAAAATCCTCAACTTTTCTTCGAAAATACTATAGTAACTCTTCTTTTAGAATTTCTCAAAATTCACTTCTTCTCTATCTTCCTAGTAATTTAGAAGGGTGGTGCTCAACCTTTCGACTGAGCCCGCTGGACCGTGGTTACGGACGGCCACCCCGAACAAATGCCGGTATCACAACTGCTCTTGCGGAAACGAAACGACTACCTTAAGTGTGCACACCACACCCCCTAAAAGGGATTCCAAGCCCTCCGAGTAGTAAGTCATCCCGAGTGGTCGGAACCCAACCACCCCAATTCTAAAATTCTTGAATGATTAGGGACTACTACTATAACTTCTTCTTAAAAGGGATCATAGATCCAAATCTTACTTAAAAGGGATCATAGATTCAAATCTTACTTAAAAGGGATCATAGATCCAAATCTCACTTGAAATTTAAACTGTACTTCTCAGTAGTAGTAGCTCTAATCACCCTCCACATTTATCCGGATGTGGAAAAACCAACACCTCGGATTACTCCCGAGATGCTCACTTCTTATGAAAATGTAAATTTTATCTTCAATTAAATAATACTTCGAAAATACTTCTTAATTTCTCTAAAAAGTCTCGAAGGTATTTAAAAATATTTAATACCCCAAAAGTACTTGATTTAAATTTCTTAACTACCATATATATAATATCTCCTCAAAATCACATACGCAAAATTTACAATTCACACTTAATCACATAATGTATAATAAGCATATAATACGAGGAAACAATTTTGGATTGGCAGAGAAACTTACAATTTAGGGTTTATCCAAAACTAGTTCCAAAATAGTATTTAATACCATATTCAAAATAATCCAATAGGGATATTTATAACTCCAAAATATATATGTAAATTTTCATACCAAATTATACATTTAAAAATATATAATTTATCCCAAAAGATTTGATCTCACAACACTTTCCAAAAAGAGGGTTTAACCCACACAACCACTTCCCAAAAGTAGCATTTACTACTACCACCAAAATAATCAAATTGGAGTATTCTGAACCCATAATATATTTTCAATATAACCAGTTATAATAGTCTCAAATCATCAAAAATCACAATTTTAGCCATGATAAACTGATTTGATAAATTCACCAAAAATCACACGTTCATAAATTCCCAGAAAAGCATACATCATCATACTAATACTATTATAGCCGAATTATCCATAAAATTTCAGAAAGAAACTCAAATCATAGCACACACCCTAGTTTATACAATACAGGGGCAAAATAGTAATTTTGGTTGCAATAGTCCTTACCTCGAGGCTAGCAACGAATCCTAAACGTCAAACCTAGTTTTATGGATCATTCTCACGTACCTAGGAAGTGATAGGTTCGAAGGATCTCAATTTAGGAGAAAGAAATTTAGGAAACGGATGAACGACGCGAATTAGGCAACAAACGCACTTATCGGAATATTGGATTGTTTGATCTCATCATTGGAATACAATTTCGTGCTGGATACGTTAATATTGAAGAGCTGGAAGGGATATAGCTTGAAGAGGCGGTCCTAGGGTTTTTGGAATGAGGAAAATCGGATTAGGGATGTATTTATAGTGAATTTCCGAAGTTTGAGTTGCATTAGGATACAACAGGAACGCACGCGTGCGTACCTTCCACGCACGCCGTGCATGACCCCCAGACGCCCCAAACCTTAGTTGTTTTGCCCCGTTTCTTCCCCATTTGGACCTCCCCTTTGTCCCAAACACTAAACCAAACATAATAAACGACCTAAAGACCGTGTAAACAATATGAAACAGAATTTTAATTATTTCCCAAATTCTCTCAAATTTTCGGGGTATTACATTCTCCCCCCCTTAAAGGACGCTTCGTCCCCGAAGCTCAAGTCAAAACACAGTCGAGATGAAACACTGAAGGAAATACCTTATCAAAAGGGCTCTAGATATAGAATACTAAGAGTTTACTTACCTCAACCACGTTCCTATGGGTTGCCATAGTTCTTACAAAAGAGAGACGCAAAGTTCAGAATACTAGGAACTCTTACAGATCCCTACCAAGTTCTACCTAAGATCACAAGATATAGGATACTAGGAATATACTCATAACTATTCTCAAGTTTACTAACTCACAATATACTCTAGGATAAGGAACACCTACAAGCAACCATTGGAAAAATTCCATTCAATTCACAAATCTCAAATCAATCCAAGACATCACAAAATACAACAACAAAAAATCAATCACACAATCTCACACGCGCCTAAGCCATAAAATTCCCCCTAATAAGATTAGTTAATCCTAATTAATGAAAATAATATTTCAATTCAAAAAGTTTTTTGAAAATCTTTAAAAGATTTTGAAAAACAAAGTCTCTGATACCAATTTGTAACACCCCCATTTTCCTCACCCAAAAATACATTTAAATAATGATTTATTCAGAGGAATTATCAACTTTATTTGAAAACATCAGAGATACAGCGGAAGTTTTAATAGGGAAATGGGTGTTACCGCCACATCCGGTCATCTCTTAACCGAATACACAGGCAAACCAAAACAAAACAATAAAACTAATGTCATAATAAATAAATGTTTATTTCTTGACTAGGTTTGACTAAGGCATCTTCTAAATCGCTCTCAGGTTCAAGCAACCAATCAGTCAACATAAGCTTCCAACTCATCATCTGTTAAAAATTTAAGGGAGGAGAAAGGAACAGGAAAAATAACAAAAATTAGCTTTAGAGCTAAGTAAGTACTACCCAACCCCGTAAAATAATCAGGTTTGGAGAAAATAGTTTTTTTTTATATAATATTATATAAAAATGACGCACTCCACCAAAATACTTTTCTCTTTGTTTTTCTTAAAATCACTTCTTTGCTAAAATCCTCAACTTTTCTTCGAAAATACTATAGTAACTCTTCTTTTAGAATTTCTCAAAATTCACTTCTTCTCTATCTTCCTAGTAATTTAGAAGGGTGGTGCTCAACCTTTCGACTGAGCCCGCTGGACCGTGGTTACGGACGGCCACCCCGAACAAATGCCGGTATCACAACTGCTCTTGCGGAAACGAAACGACTACCTTAAGTGTGCACACCACACCCCCTAAAAGGGATTCCAAGCCCTCCGAGTAGTAAGTCATCCCGAGTGGTCGGAACCCAACCACCCCAATTCTAAAATTCTTGAATGATTAGGGACTACTACTATAACTTCTTCTTAAAAGGGATCATAGATCCAAATCTTACTTAAAAGGGATCATAGATTCAAATCTTACTTAAAAGGGATCATAGATCCAAATCTCACTTGAAATTTAAACTGTACTTCTCAGTAGTAGTAGCTCTAATCACCCTCCACATTTATCCGGATGTGGAAAAACCAACACCTCGGATTACTCCCGAGATGCTCACTTCTTATGAAAATGTAAATTTTATCTTCAATTAAATAATACTTCGAAAATACTTCTTAATTTCTCTAAAAAGTCTCGAAGGTATTTAAAAATATTTAATACCCCAAAAGTACTTGATTTAAATTTCTTAACTACCATATATATAATATCTCCTCAAAATCACATACGCAAAATTTACAATTCACACTTAATCACATAATGTATAATAAGCATATAATACGAGGAAACAATTTTGGATTGGCAGAGAAACTTACAATTTAGGGTTTATCCAAAACTAGTTCCAAAATAGTATTTAATACCATATTCAAAATAATCCAATAGGGATATTTATAACTCCAAAATATATATGTAAATTTTCATACCAAATTATACATTTAAAAATATATAATTTATCCCAAAAGATTTGATCTCACAACACTTTCCAAAAAGAGGGTTTAACCCACACAACCACTTCCCAAAAGTAGCATTTACTACTACCACCAAAATAATCAAATTGGAGTATTCTGAACCCATAATATATTTTCAATATAACCAGTTATAATAGTCTCAAATCATCAAAAATCACAATTTTAGCCATGATAAACTGATTTGATAAATTCACCAAAAATCACACGTTCATAAATTCCCAGAAAAGCATACATCATCATACTAATACTATTATAGCCGAATTATCCATAAAATTTCAGAAAGAAACTCAAATCATAGCACACACCCTAGTTTATACAATACAGGGGCAAAATAGTAATTTTGGTTGCAATAGTCCTTACCTCGAGGCTAGCAACGAATCCTAAACGTCAAACCTAGTTTTATGGATCATTCTCACGTACCTAGGAAGTGATAGGTTCGAAGGATCTCAATTTAGGAGAAAGAAATTTAGGAAACGGATGAACGACGCGAATTAGGCAACAAACGCACTTATCGGAATATTGGATTGTTTGATCTCATCATTGGAATACAATTTCGTGCTGGATACGTTAATATTGAAGAGCTGGAAGGGATATAGCTTGAAGAGGCGGTCCTAGGGTTTTTGGAATGAGGAAAATCGGATTAGGGATGTATTTATAGTGAATTTCCGAAGTTTGAGTTGCATTAGGATACAACAGGAACGCACGCGTGCGTACCTTCCACGCACGCCGTGCATGACCCCCAGACGCCCCAAACCTTAGTTGTTTTGCCCCGTTTCTTCCCCATTTGGACCTCCCCTTTGTCCCAAACACTAAACCAAACATAATAAACGACCTAAAGACCGTGTAAACAATATGAAACAGAATTTTAATTATTTCCCAAATTCTCTCAAATTTTCGGGGTATTACATTCTCCCCCCCTTAAAGGACGCTTCGTCCCCGAAGCTCAAGTCAAAACACAGTCGAGATGAAACACTGAAGGAAATACCTTATCAAAAGGGCTCTAGATATAGAATACTAAGAGTTTACTTACCTCAACCACGTTCCTATGGGTTGCCATAGTTCTTACAAAAGAGAGACGCAAAGTTCAGAATACTAGGAACTCTTACAGATCCCTACCAAGTTCTACCTAAGATCACAAGATATAGGATACTAGGAATATACTCATAACTATTCTCAAGTTTACTAACTCACAATATACTCTAGGATAAGGAACACCTACAAGCAACCATTGGAAAAATTCCATTCAATTCACAAATCTCAAATCAATCCAAGACATCACAAAATACAACAACAAAAAATCAATCACACAATCTCACACGCGCCTAAGCCATAAAATTCCCCCTAATAAGATTAGTTAATCCTAATTAATGAAAATAATATTTCAATTCAAAAAGTTTTTTGAAAATCTTTAAAAGATTTTGAAAAACAAAGTCTCTGATACCAATTTGTAACACCCCCATTTTCCTCACCCAAAAATACATTTAAATAATGATTTATTCAGAGGAATTATCAACTTTATTTGAAAACATCAGAGATACAGCGGAAGTTTTAATAGGGAAATGGGTGTTACCGCCACATCCGGTCATCTCTTAACCGAATACACAGGCAAACCAAAACAAAACAATAAAACTAATGTCATAATAAATAAATGTTTATTTCTTGACTAGGTTTGACTAAGGCATCTTCTAAATCGCTCTCAGGTTCAAGCAACCAATCAGTAGTCAACATAAGCTTCCAACTCATCATCTGTTAAAAATTTAAGGGAGGAGAAAGGAACAGGAAAAATAACAAAAATTAGCTTTAGAGCTAAGTAAGTACTACCCAACCCCGTAAAATAATCAGGTTTGGAGAAAATAGTTTTTTTTTATATAATATTATATAAAAATGACGCACTCCACCAAAATACTTTTCTCTTTGATTTTTCTTAAAATCACTTCTTTGCTAAAATCCTCAACTTTTCTTCGAAAATACTATAGTAACTCTTCTTTTAGAATTTCTCAAAATTCACTTCTTCTCTATCTTCCTAGTAATTTAGAAGGGCGGTGCTCAACCTTTCGACTGAGCCCGGTGGACCGTGGTTACGGACGGCCACCCCGAACAAATGCCGGTACCACAACTGCTCTTGCGGAAACGAAACGACTACTTTAAGTGTGCACACCCCCTAAAAGGGATTCCAAGCCCTCCGAGTAGTAAGTCATCCCGAGTGGTCGGAACCCAACCACCCCAATTCTAAAATTCTTGAATGATTAGGGACTACTACTATAACTTCTTCTTAAAAGGGATCATAGATCCAAATCTTACTTAAAAGGGATCATAGATCCAAATCTTACTTAAAAGGGATCATAGATCCAAATCTCACTTGAAATTTAAACTGTACTTCTCAGTAGTAGTAGCTCTAATCACCCTCCACATTTATCCGGATGTGGAAAAACCGACACCTCGGATTACTCCCGAGATGCTCACTTCTTATGAAAATGTAAATTTTATCTTCAATTAAATAATACTTCAAAAATACTTCTTAATTTCTCTAAAAAGTCTCGAAGGTATTTAAAAATATTTAATACCCCAAAAGTACTTGATTTATATTTCTTAACTACCATATATATAATATCTCCTCAAAATCACATACGCAAAACTTACAATTCACACTTAATATGTCGTTGGAAAGATCTTACCGAGTTCTAAAACTTGTCTTCAGGCGCTGGTTTCAAAATAGCAAAGAATGATTGCCTAATTACTAAAATACACTGTAATCACGCTAAACGTGCTCTATTTTCGCTGAAAACGCTAAATCATAGAGATAAGGCTAAGTATTTGTGACACTCATATCTTGCTGTGTGTTTATCCATTTGGAGCGTATAATATCTCGTTGGAAAGATAGATCGGAGCTCTAAAGCTATTGTTCCAACTTCATTTACAATGCATTAATTAAAAGTTACAGATTAACCATATATTCACAAATGTTTCTGATTTCACTCCGAACTCGTGTAGAATGTTATGCGATCATATCATGCTCTATTTTGTGCCGTTGAAAGCGATTAATATCTCGTTTGAAAGATCTTACCGAGTTCTAAAACTTGCTTTCAGACGCTGGTTTCAAAATATCAAGGGATTACTTCCTAATTACTAAAATACACTGTATTTACGCTAAAAGTGCTCTATTTTAGCTTAAAACGCTAAATCAAAGAGATAAGGCTTAGTATTTGTGACACTCATATCCTGCTGTGTGTCTATCCGTTTGGGGCGTATTATACCTCGTTGTAAAGATAGATCGGAGCTCTAAAGCTATTGTTCCAACTTCATTTACAATTCATTAATTAAAAGTTACAGATTAACAATATATTCACAAATGTTTCTGATTTCACTCCGAACTCGTGTAGAATTTGATGCGATCATATCTTGCTCTATTTTGTGCCGTTGAAAGCGTTTAATATCTCGTTGGAAAGATCTTACCGAGTTCTAAAACTTGTCTTCAGGCGCTGGTTTCAAAATACCAAGGAATGATTGCCTAATTACTAAAATACACTGTAATTACGCTAAACGTGCTCTATTTTCGCTGAAAACGCTAAATCATAGAGATAAGGCTAAGTATTTGTGACACTCATATCTTTCTGTGTGTTTATCCATTTGGAGCGTATAATATCTCGTTGGAAAGATAGATCGGAGCTCTAAAACTATTGTTTCAACTTCATTAACTGCATTAATTAGAAGTTACAGATTAACGATATATTCACAAATGTTTCTGATTTCACTCCGAACTCGTGTAGAATGTGATTCGATCATATCATGCTCTATTTTGTGCCGTTGAAAGCGTTTAATATCTCGTTGGAAAGATCTTACGGAGTTCTAAAACTTGTCTTCAGGATCTGGTTTAAAAATATCAAGGGATTATTTCCTAATTACTAAAATACACTGTATTTACGCTAAAAGTGCTCTATTTTCGCTGAAAACGCTAAATCATAGAGATAAGGCTAAGTATTTGTGACACTCATATCTTGCTGTGTGTTTATCCGTTTGGAGCGTATTATATCTCGTTGGAAAGATAGATCAGAGCTCTAAAGCTATTGTTCCAACTTCATTTACAATGCATTAATTAAAAGTTACAGATTAACCATATATTCACAAATGTTTCTGATTTCACTCCGAACTCGTGTAGATTTTGATGCGATCATATCTTGCTCTATTTTGTGCCGTTGAAAGCGTTTAATATCTCGTTGGAAAGATCTTACCGAGTTCTAAAACTTGTCTTCAGGCGCTGGTTTCAAAATAGCAAGGAATGATTGCCTTATTACTAAAATACACTGTAATTACGCTAAACGTGCTCTATTTTCGCTGAAAACGCTAAATCATAGAGATAAGGCTAAGTATTTGTGACACTCATATCTTGCTGTGTGTTTATCCGTTTGGAGCGTATAATATCTCGTTGGAAAGATAGATCGGAGCTCTAAAGCTATTGTTCCAACTTCATTAACAATGCGTTAATTAGAAGTTACAGATTAACAATATATTCACAAATGTTTCTGATTTCACTCCGAACTCGTGTAGAATGTGATGTGATCATATCATGCTCTATTTTGTGCCGTTGAAAGCGTTTAATATCTCGTTGGAAAGATCTTACGAAGTTCTAAAACTTGTCTTCAGGCTCTGGTTTCAAAATATCAAGGGATTATTTCCTAATTACTAAAATACACTGTATTTACGCTAAAAATGCTCTATTTTCGCTGAAAACGCTAAATCATAGAGATAAGGCTAAGTATTTGTGACACTCATATCTTGCTGTGTGTTTATCCGTTTGGAGCGTATTATATCTCGTTGGAAAGATAGATCAGAGCTCTAAAGCTATTGTTCCAACTTCTTTTACAATGCATTAATTAAAAGTTACATATTAACCATATATTCACAACCATATATTCACAAACATTTGTTTAGTATATTTACAAGCTATAGTTCAGAGTGAAATCAGAAACATTTGTGATTATATGGTTAATCTGTAACTTTTAATTAATGCATTGTAAATGAAGTTGGAACAATAGATTTAGAGCTCCGATCTATCTTTCCAACGAGATATAATACGCTCCAAACGGATTAACACACAGCAAGATATGAGTGTCACAAATAATTAGCCTTATCTCTATGATTTAGCGTTTTCAGCGAAAATAGAGGACTTTTAGCGTAAATACAGTGTATTTTAGTAATTTGGCAATCATCCCCTGATTGTTTAAATCCAGCGCCTGAAGACAAGTTTTAGAACTCGGTAAGATGTTTCCAACGAGATGTTAAACGCTTTCAACGGCACAAAATAGAGGAAGATATGATCGCATCAAATTCTACACGAGTTCGGAGTGAAATCAGAAACATTTGTGAATATATGGTTAATCTGTAACTTTTAATTAATGCATTGTAAGATAAGTTGGAAGATTAGCTTTAGAGCTCCGATCTATCTTTCCAACGAGATATAATACGCTCCAAACGGATAAACACATAGCAAGATATGAGTGTCACAAACACTTAGCCTTATCTCTATGATTTAGCGTTTTCAGCGAAAATAGAGCACATTTCGCGTAAATACAGTGTATTTTAGTAATTAGGCAATCATCCCTTGATATTTTGAAACCAGCGCCTGAATGGGCATACTTGTGGTCAAATGATGAAAAGCAGACAATTGGTTATTGTTTTTAGCGCCTGGGAGTTCTGAGGGAATCGATGGTCTGCGGCGCCTGAAGCGCAAGAGAACGATGGTCTGCGGCGCTCGTTAGCTGGGTGGGTTTGAGTTCGTTTTTTCTGGGCGTCTTGGTCAAAAACCTCTCCTCAGTCCATTTCTGAGCTCGGATTTGCGATTGGAACGATGATTTCTGGCCAACAACTCATGCTCTGAACTTGTTGCACTGTTCATCCGCCAGGTAGATTTTTGTTTAATACCTTCGTCTGCGGCCATTAATCCTAGTTTTACTGTGTGCTTGGTGTTCGCCGTTCTGAGCCGCACCTTCTACACCTCTTTTTTGGGCGAGGTGAGGTCACGCGGTTGGTCACCGATATTTGGGTCGCTGTTTCTTCTTCGTTAATTGCCCAGACAGGCTATGGTGCGAAAAAAGCAGGTCGAGACGTCCACATTAGGAAATACCAGCTCCAGGTTTGCGCTTCTAACAGAAATGGACGAGGAATTCCCAGCCCTAATTTCTGGGAATAATGTGAAGAAGACAACAACATCACTTGAGGTTGCCATTGCCTCGTCTGCAGCTGCTACTATTGAGGCTGAGTCCTCTGTCCCAGGTGCAGGGACTTCTGCTAAGAAAGCCCAGGCTGGAAATGCTGTTACCAAAGCTGGGGTTGAGACAAAACAGGGGAGTTTTATCCAAACTGCAGCTCCACTTGCTTACGCTACAAAGGTCCACAATGCTACTGCTAACCCTGTGGCAATGAAATTGGTACCTAAACCTGGGGCACCGGCAGTTCAGCCTACTGTTAAGGGGCCATCAGCTTCTGGACTGCTAGTTTCGGACAAAGCTTTAGGTATTGGGGCTGAGAAATCCTCGTTAGATGCTAGTAAAGAGACTGAAATGGTACCAAAACCATGGAGCACCCTATTTAAAGACAATCGTGATCCCACTCATGGGCTCAAATTGAGATTTGTCCAACCAAAAGGAAACTCTCTGGACTTTGCTGATAGGGTGCTGCCATCTATGGTTGAGATGTGGGGGTATTGCCTCGTCGGTTTTTTCACGGGTAAATTCCCCGGCCTAAAGGCCATCCATGAACTTAAACAAAAATGGGGTGTGAGATGTCTTGTGAGGAGCCATGACAAGGATTGGATTATTTTCAAGTTTCAAAATGAAGCAGATAGAACTCAAGTGCTAAAGGAGGGGCCCTACACGATCTTTGGGAAATCCCTTATGCTTAAGGTACTCTCGGAGGATTTCTCTTTTGAAGATAAAGAATTCCTCAAAGTTCCTATTTGGGTCAAATTCCCTAACCTACCTATGAAATTATGGAACGAGGATGCTATGAGTGAGGTTGCTTCGATGGTTGGGGTCCCATTCACTACGGACAAAGTCACCCAAGAAAGGACAAATCACAAGTTTGCTAGAGTGTTAATTGAGATCGATGTTTCAAAGCCACCAACACTATCATTTCCTATACGGCTACCTTCACGCAAGGTTGTCAAACAATTTGTGGTTTATGAAACATTTCCTAACTTTTGCTTTCATTGCAAAGAATATGGGCACCACCCATTTATTTGCAAAAAGCTCTCAAAGGAAAATTTGGAGAATGATGAGAAGGAAAACAAAGGTGAGATTGAGGTTGAAAATTCTACACAACAAGAAAAGAAGGCTGCTGCCCGGGAAGGTACTCTAGCTCCAGGGGCTAACTCTACCCATGATACTGCTGATTTTGAAGTTACTGCTGATGCAATTGATGATATTGCTGCTGTGCTTGAAGAAGATTCTGTTGCTGCGGTTGTACAAACTGCTCTTGAAGCTACTGCTGAATTTAAAGAAACTATTTCTGCGTTTAATGAACCTGCTGCGGTACCATCTGCCCAAGAAGCTACTGCTGCGTTTAAAGAACCTGCTGCTACTGCGCTTAAAGGGGTTGCTGCTGCTGTTCCCAATCAAGCGTTTAAAGAGGGTGCTGCAGCTGCTGCTTTTGAGGAACCTGCTGCAACAATTGAAGCTGCTGCATGTGATGAACCTGCTGCAGAAATTGAGCTACCTGCTGTGTTCAAAGAGGGTGTTGCAGCTGCTGCATTTGAAGAACCTGCTGCAGCAATTGTAGCTGCTAGAGCTGCTGGAATGGGAGTTACACCGACACAAGTTCATGAAGTGGAAGCCGTTGCTACTGCCGCGCCGGACCAGCTGTTGCAACCTCCCAAACCACTTGTCAGCTACACTCTAAGAGTCCGTGTGGGGAAGGATGGGAAGAAAAGATTTTTTAAAAATGATGTTGAGATTAGTAATAATGTATTGAATTAATTATCTCGGGGCCTGTCCCGATATTTACTAGTCTGATGGTTTGGGATGTTTAAATCTAGGTTAGTTTATTCTATCCTAGGTAGTCCGCTTTGATTTTTAGACGCATTGTATGATGCTATTTTTGGGTGTTAATACAATTACCTTTCATCCAAAAAAAATTGAAACCAGCGCCTGAAAACAAGTTATAGAACTCGGTAAGCGTCCAAAAGGTTGAATCCCCAACCCCAAGGGCCCCCCCACCCCGACCCGACAGGATGGTGGGGGAGTAAATCACGGTGACTCAGTCGGCAAAGAGGCAGTAGGCCTTTACCCGTGCGCACCAGAGGGCCAGCCTTATTTCAGGTTATGAAAACCCCCTTTTGGCCGCTGCGGGATTCGAACCTTGGTCTACGTCCAATTTTTCCCACCACTCGACCAACTGAGCTACCCGGCAGTTGGACGTAGAACTCGGTAAGCGCTTTCCAACAAGATATTAAACGCTTTCAACGGCACAAAATAGAGAAAGATATGATCGCATCAAATTCTACCCGAGTTTGGAGTGAAATCAGAAACATTTGTGAATATATGGTTAATCTGTAACTTTTAATTAATGCATTATAAATTAAGTTGGAACAATAGCTTTAGAGCTCCGATCTATCTTTCCAACTAGATATAATACGCTCGAAACGGATAAACACACAGCAAGATATGAGTGTCACAAGTACGTAGTCTTATCTCTATGATTTAGCGTTTTCAGGGAAAATAGAGCACTTTTAGCGTAAATACAGTGTATTTTAGTAATTAGGTAATCATCCCTTGATATTTTGAAACCGGAGCCTGAAGACAAAGTTTGGAACTCGTAAAGATCTTTCCAACGAGATATTAAACGCTTTCAACGACACAAAATAGAGCAAGATATGATCGCATCAAATTCTACAGGAGTTCGAAGTGAAATCAGAAACATTTGTTAATATATGGTTAATATGTAACTTTTAATTAATGCATTGTAAATGAAGTTGGAAGAATAGCTTTAGAGCTCCGATCTATCTTTGCAACGATATGTAATACGGTCCAAATGGATAAACACACAGCAAGATATGAGTGTCACAAATTCTTAGCGTTATCTCTATGTTTCAGCGTTTTCAGCGAAAATAGAGCACTTTTAGCGTAAATACAGTGTATTTTAGTAATTAGGTAATCATCCCTTGATATTATGAAACCAGAGACTGAATACAAGTTTTAGCACTCGGTAAGATCTTTCCAACGAGATATTAAACGCTTTAAACGGCACAAAATAGAGCATGATATGATGGCATCACATTCTACACGAGTTCGGAGTGAAATCAGAAACATTTGTGAATATATGGTTAATCTGTAACTTTTAATTAATGCATTTTAAATGAAGTTGGAACAATAGCTTTAGAGCTCTGATCTATCTTTCCAACGAGATATAATACGCTCCAAACGGATTAACACACAGCAAGATATGAGTGTCACAAATAATTAGCCTTATCTCTATGATTTAGCGTTTTCAGCGAAAATAGAGGACTTTTAGCGTAAATAAAGTGTATTTTAGTAATTTGGCAATCATCCCCTGATTGTTTGAATCCAGCGCCTGAAGACAAGTTTTAGAACTCGGTAAGATGTTTCCAACGAGATGTTAAACGCTTTCAACGGCACAAAATAGAGGAAGATATGATCGCATCAAATTCTACACGAGTTCGGAGTGAAATCAGAAACATTTGTGAATATATGGTTAATATGTAACTTTTAATTAATGCATTGTAAGTTAAGTTGGAACATTAGCTTTAGAGCTCCGATCTATCTTTCCAACGAGATATAATACGCTCCAAACGGATAAACACACAGCAAGATATGAGTGTCACAAATACTTAGCCTTAACTCTATGATTTAGCGTTTTCAGCGAAAATAGAGCACTTTTCGCGTAAATACAGTGTATTTTAGTAATTAGGTAATCATCCCTTGATATTTTGAAACCAGCGCCTGAAAACAAGTTTTAGAACTCGCTAAGCGCTTTCCAACAAGATATAACACGCTTTCAAGGGCACAAAATAGAGCAAGATATGATCGCATCAAATTCTACCCGAGTTTGGAGTGAAATCAGAAACATTTGTGAATATATGGTTAATCTGTAACTTTTAATTAATGCATTATAAATTAAGTTGGAACAATAGCTTTAGAGCTCCGATCTATCTTTCCAACTAGATATAATACGCTCGAAACGGATAAACACACAGCAAGATATGAGTGTCACAAGTACGTAGCCTTATCTCTATGATTTAGCGTTTTCAGCGAAAATAGAGCACTTTTAGCGTAACTACAGTGTATTTTAGTAATTAGGTAATCATCCCTTTATATTTTGAAACCGGAGCCTGAAGACAAATTTTAGAACTCGTAAAGATCTTTCCAACGAGATATTAAACGCTTTCAACGGCACAAAATAGAGCAAGATATGATCGCATCAAATTCTACAGGAGTTCGAAGTGAAATCAGAAACATTTGTTAATATATGGTTAATCTGTAACTTTTAATTAATGCATTGTAAATGAAGTTCGAACAATAGCTTTAGAGCTCCGATCTATCTTTGCAACGATATCTAATACGGTCCAAACGGATAAACACACAGCAAGATATGAGTGTCACAAATTCTTAGCGTTATCTCTATGATTCAGCGTTTTCAGCGAAAATAGAGCACTTTTAGTGTAAATACAGTGTATTTTAGTAATTAGGTAATCATCCCTTGATATTCTGAAACCAGAGCCTGAATACAAGTTTTAGCACTCGGTAAGATCTTTCCAACGAGATATTAAACTCTTTGAACGGCACAAAATAGAGCATGATATGATGGCATCACATTCTACACGAGTTCGGAGTGAAATCAGAAACATTCGTGAATATATGGTTAATCTGTAACTTTTAATTAATGCATTTTAAATGAAGTTGGAACAATAGCTTTAGAGCTCCGATCTATCTTTCCAACAAGATATAATACGCTCCAAACGGATAAACACACAGCTAGATATGAGTGTCACAAATACTTAGCCTTATCTCTATGATTTAGCGTTTTCAGCTAAAATAGAGCACTTTTAGCGTAAATACAGTGTATTTTAGTAATTAGGAAATCATCCCTTGATATTCTGAAACCAGAGCCTGAAGACAAGTTTTAGCACTCGGTAAGATCTTTCCAACAAGATATTAAACGCTTTGAACGGCACAAAATAGAGCATGATATTATGGCATCACATTCTACACGAGTTCGGAGTGAAATCAGAAACATTTGTGAATATACTGTTAATCTGTAACTTTAAATTAATGCATTGCAAATGAAGTTGGAACAATAGCTTTAGAGCTCCGATCTATCTTTCCAACGAGATATAATACGCTCCAAACGGATAAACACACAGCAAGATATGAGTGTCACAAATACTTAGCTTTATCTCTATGATTTAGCGTTTTCAGCGAAAATAGAGCACTTTTAGCGTAAATACAGTGTATTTTAGTAATTAGGCAATCATCCCTTGATTTTTTGAAACCAGCGCCTGAAGACAAGTTTTAGAACATGGTAAGATCTTTGCAATGATATATTAAACGCTTTCAATGGCACAAATTAAAGCATGATATGATCGCATCAAATTCTACACGAGTTCGGAGTGCAATCAGAAACATTTGTGAATATATGGTTAATATGTAACTTTTAATTAATGCATTGTAAATGAAGTTGGAACAATAGCTTTAGAACTCCGATCTATCTTTCCAACGAGATATGATACGCCCCAAACGGATAAACACACAGCAGGATATGAGTGTCACAAATACTTAGCCTTATCTCTATGATTTAGCGTTTTCAGCTAAAATAGAGCACTTTTAGCTTAAATACAGTGTATTTTAGTAATTAGGGCAATAATCCATTCATTTTTTGAAACCAGCGCCTTAGGACAAGTTTTAGAACTCGGTAAGATGTTTCCAACGAGATATTAAACGCTTTCAACGGTACAAAATAGAGCATGATATGATCGCATCACATTCTACACGAGTTCGGAGTGAAATCAGAAACATTTGTGAATATATGGTTAATCTGTAACTTTTAATTAATGCATTGTAAATGAAGTTGGAACAATAGATTTAGATCTCCGATCTATCTTTCTAAGCTTCCTATTCAAATTCAGTTGTTTCAATGGAGATTACTTAAAGGCATTTTGCCTATTACTGATAACATGTCTAGATTCAAGATTGTGCTTAATCCATCTATTTGCCCTCTTTGTATGGCCTACTCTGATTCAGTTGATCATGTCTTCTTTTACTGTGACAAAGTTAAGCCTATATGGGAGTATTTTATGGGAATTATGGGTATACCTCTCCTACATCATACGGTTACCATCAGACAAGTTCTCTTTTCTTGGTGGCTTAAAGCAGGTTCTAAAAAGTTGGAAGACACATTTAAGCACTGTTTGCCAGGTATTATTTGTTGGCAGATTTGGAAATCCTATTCAAGTTTGGTTTGGGGCTCGGATGGCATATCTCCGACTGTTGAGTCTATTATTTCCCAAATTAAAAATTTTACTCAGAATTGGGTTTCTTCTTTCTTGGCTAGAACGATTACTAAGATTGGAGGGATTCTGTATGAAGAACATCTGATTCCAACAAATTTCCGTATACCCCGACCTATGATAAAACCAGTTTTATGGAGGAGACCTAAAAGATATAAATTAAATGTAGATGCGAGTGTCTCACCTCAGAGAGTTGCTGGCGGTGCTATACTGAGGAACAACGACGGGAGGTTGGTCATGGCGACATCATTTCCGGTTCCAGCGTCCTCTGTTCTTGAAGCTGAGTTGCTCGCTGTTTTACATGCGACTACTGGGGCGATCGAGGCTGGCTATACGGATCTTGAGGTCGAAATGGATTCCAGGGAGGTTATAGAGCTTCTTCATCGAAGGAGTAGTGGAAGATGGAAAGTTGAGGTCAACGATTTGTTGGATCTGTCTGAGCGGAGAAAGATTTCCTATTCCGCTATCTGGAGGGAAGCTAATTGGGCAGCCCATTTTTTAGCAAATAGTTATCAGGACCGGCCCACTAATTTCTTTCTTGTTCCGGATTTACCTCACCAAGCCCGTAAGGCGTATTTTATGGACCTATTTGGGCTTCCATCACTTAGAATTATCCGTTAATTTCCTTTTGTTTTGAATTGGGTCAGGTCTAGCCCCCCCAATTGCTGTTTTTTTCTGTCTTGCTTGCATTTTTGTTTTTCGAAGGAGTATGCTTCTTCTGGAAAGGTTTTGGCCTAGTCCCCCTTTCCATTTGTATCTTTTATTTATCTAATAAAAATCGGCAAATGTTCCCCGGCATTTGCCCCACTGATTTTGGTGGTTTGCCTTCCAGGTTAAAAAAAATAAAATTATTGGGACCATCCTACACATATTAGAGACCAAATAATATGATGTAGAAGGTTGACTTGATCTCAATAAATTGGGATGAGTACAAAAGTACATCTTATGACAAAGGACAAAAACAATATGACCCATCTTTCCACTTTTGGAAGTATTGGTGGATATTTTTCTTCTAAATTAATTAGGGGACATGAGAGTACGCCCCACACCTTCCTCCCACATTGTCTATTTTCGCACAATAAGGGAGATCTGTTTGTCTCCCTCCATAAGTGAAGTTGTACTCGACCAAATAATGTGAATGAGGTGTCCCCGGATATCCCTTGAAGTCTAGGTGACTTATTGGGTGGTTTCTGTGCGAAGAGAGAGATATTTGCAGATAAAAAACGAGCTTGAGTGAACTGCTGCGCATAAGCTCGAGCAGGGAGAGGGAGGTGTTGTCTGGTTCGTATCCTGAGCTCCAGTTGTCCAAATAGGGCGTGTGATGTGTATACGGAAAGAACTCGAGACTAGGAATCCGTGAACGTCTGTTGTGCATCAAACGGAGTTGCGGAAGGCCTCCAAATAGTCCGAACAAAACACAACCTCGCAGAATCGGATCTTTCTTTCCAAAGTGAGTTTTAGTTCCAAAACCTTTATTTTCATTTTCCAAATGATATGAACGATTGGTGGAACTATTATAAACTATTTCAAGTGTATAAAATGTTATTATAAAGGTACCTTATTTGTTGTAAAGTTTAGATGCTAACCTAGAGCAATCTTGGAAAAACTAGGAAACGAGTTCGCCGGAAAACACCCATTCTAGGGGTTGTTTTCGTATCGACGTTTAGGGGTTGAGCTAGCCCCTTGAGGAGGCTGTTTAACACTCATTTATAATCAAGGAATCAGTTCTCAAACCCCCTTGGCCGAAGCTTGATCATTGGGTTGAGAAGGATCAATTTAAAGCTCATTTGAGGTGAGGATGACCGACTATATTGCTTATAATTAGTGAGTTAATTTCATAAGATTGCCTAAAGTATTAATTGTGATTTTCATGGATTATTAATGATTAATAATTCCTAAATGAAAATACTATTGCATATGAGTAAATGAAGCATGATATACAAATTTGGAGGAAATTATGTATGATTGTGTATTGTGAATATGAGGGCATGATAATGAAATAAATTGTGAAATATTGTGATAAGATATGCTTTTACTTCATGTAGAAACTTCATGAATGGATAAAAGTGATATTGTGACATTAAGATTATTAGATCATATTTGAAAAGGAAAATCACTTGAGATGAGCAATATGATCGTAAATTCGAACTTGGATGTTCTAAGATTATTTGACTAGTATTGAAATACTAGTTGGAATGTTAGCATGAAAATTGATAGAATAAATCCTAAGGTCTTGGATTATGAAAGATGTGCCTTAAGTAGTCCTATGAGATACCTTAAGGTAGGAATGTATAAATGCTAAGTTAAGCTAGGAGTAGGCCTCAAAGACTACTCAATATCAAGTGATTCTAGGCATAGAAGTTGCTTAGGAATCTTAATGATATGATTAGAGAAAGCCTCTAACATATGTAAAGGTGACTAGAGGAAGCCTCTAGCACAACTTAAGATGACTAGAGTCAGCCTCTAGCATAATAAAGAGTGATTAGAGGAAGCCTTTAACACGACGGGAAATGACTAGAGGAAGCCTCTAGCATAATGTAGAGTGACTAGAGGAAGCCTCTAGCACGAAATAGAGTGACTAGAGTCAGCCTCTAGCACGACGGAATGATATCGGTGAGTGTGACTATACTATGGTGAAATGACGTAATAAGGTAAGCATGGGCCCACGGGCCGACTACTTGACCTTATATATAAGGTAAGTAGGTTTTGAATAGGGTAACCGAGGGTTACGGCGTATAATATAGTATCACCCTAGATTGAGGGTCTTAGAAATTGAAACATTGATTATATACAGTGTAGTTGTCATTGTACTTTTCAAATGCTTCAAAGTACTGACCTTCCCTTCACGGGGGAGGCCACCTCACAGTTTCAGGTAGAACTTGAAGGTTGCTACCACTGCCCGTTGCTTCGGGGAGATCAAAGGAAGAAGACTTGGTTCATGCTTCTTCCATTTTTGTTTTGAAAACAATATGAATAATGCTCATGGATATTATTTTTGAATAATTATTTGAGGGCTTATTTGCCTAAGTTTCCAAGTGTGGCTTGAACACTTGTATTAATGTTTCCACTGCTTTAATGAATGTTTTACATTATATTTGTTTATGGATGTACTATGTGTGAATGATATTCCAGACGCCTTGTATAGTATGGGTGTGTTGAACTGCGGTTGACTATTCGTACTGTACGGTGGATTGTTGACGTATCCAGGTGCGTCCGGGGCGTGACAATTTAATTGGTATCAGAGCCTTAGTCCATAAACTTCATAATGAAGACTCAAAATTCTCCTTTTCCAAATGATTTTGAAAACCATGAGCATAAGTGTTTTGTACTTATAGAACTTTTGGTACTTGAGTTGCAATGTCTCTAATTGTTAAGATGGTACCCTTAACAATTGGTATGACGGTGATTTGAGCCAAGAGATGTCTTTAAGTGCCTATCCATCAATTTACATTTGATACGAGTCTAATGACTCATTCTCGATTTCTTTCAGAAATGGAACATATCGGGAAAGTAACTAGGAGGAACCCGACTGGCCGGGCACCGGGAGGGTCCGAGCGCGGCAGTAGAGGGGCTTCTAGAGTGTCCAGGGGACAGGACCACGAAGGCCGATCTCAGACCATGAGTGACGGTCATGTTGAAACCATAAATGAGTCATACGAGTCCGATGAGGATTCAACCTACCAATCGGGAATTGAGCCGGTTGAAACCCCATATAATTGGGAAGATGATGACGTTAGTGAAGAGAGCGATGATAATGACGCTCTCGAGAGGATCAAGGAATTGCTTCGGCAATACCAACTAGACCGCCAAAGGCGCCGGGCAAGGCGTGCTTCGGGAGGGGCTTCGAGAAGAGGAAGCCATGTTGGCCCTAGGGGACATGAGGAACCCCTAGGAGGAAGGGGTATCGAGGTCCCAATAATAAGGATCTCGAAATACCTAAAAGAAGCGAGGGAGTTGGGGTGCAAACCGTTTGATGGAACGGGAGACATCTCCATTTCGGCTGAATGGATAAAAAGATTCAACGAGGTGGCCCTTGACATGCAGCTGCCGCCAAACATGAAAATGAGAGTAGCAACGAGGTTGCTAGAAGGCATGGCGTCCACGTGGTGGGACGGAGTTAAAGGGAAGTACGGTCAGACCGTCACTTGGGAGAACTTCCGAAAAGAGTTCTTTAACCAATACTACTCCGACTTCGAAGTAAACATGAAGAGGAGGGAGTACACGAACTTGACCCAAGGAGGTCAATGCACGGTGAAAGAACTAGAGCACAAGTTCAGAAAACTTGCTGAATTCATTCCGGAGTACATTTGCGATGAGAATCGGATGGTGAACCATTTCTGGAATGCCTTGGACTTAGACGTGCGTGAGAGGGCAACACAATTGCCTAACATGACGTTCAGTCAAGTAGTTGAGCAAGGCTTGAAGGGAGAAAAGGAATGGGAGGAAAGAAAACTGAAAAACGCTGAGGAGGCGAAGAAGAGAAAGTGGGAAAATCACGGCCCCCAAGGTTCTAACAAAAAGGGGAACCTTGGGGAGGAGGATCTTTCAGGACACCCGTGCCACCATCGAGGGGGAATCTCAGCATGGGTGGGCAAAATTCGGGGTCACAATCCTAAGCGAAGCCTAAGTGCAGGAACTGCAAGAGAAATCATGAGGGCAAATGTCATGATCCCCCACGGTGCTACCAATGCGGAGATACGGGGCACATGAGGCTGAACTGTCCTCAACTTGGTGGGAACCAGGCATCTGGGCCAAGCAGTGCAACCACGGTGAGTAGAAACCGGGGTGGGGCACCAAATGCAAGTGTTGGCCACGGCGGGGCAAGTACAAGCAACGCACCCTCCATGAACCAAGGGAGAACACAAGCTAGAGTTTATGCAATGACGGAGGCGGATGCTCAAGCTAACACGGACTCTGTTGCAGGTAGAATCACTTAATTACTTGTGTTTTATCCGCGTTTCATCCATAATTTGGGGTTATAAGCCCTAGGGGTCAGTTGCAAATAGCCTTAGGACCAAACCGTGCGATTCCGGGCGAAATCGGGCTGATTTTTTGCCCCGCACGCCGTGCCTGGCCTGCAGGCACGCCGTGCCTCCGCAGTGCCTCCGCTGTGCCTGGGTGGCAGTAGCTACTCGAGGAAAACGGTCCCAAGCACGCCGTGCCTAACTTGCACGAACGTTGTGCCTCCGCCATGCCTCCGCAGTGCCTGGGTGGCAGTAGCTACCCGGAAGTATTTTAAGCCACGCACATCGTGCGTGCCTCCTAGGCACGCTGTGTGTGGCACTCAGACTGCCCAACGCCAATAGTTTCGCACCAAATTGCGACGTTAAGACCTCTCCTTGATCCCAAACATGTGTATGAACATAATAAACCTCTATAAATGTATATAGATGGTTGGGAGGCACCTTACATGGCTTATAAATGTAAGGACACTAAAGATTAATGGGAAGAGTGCACGAATCCTTATCGATACTGGGGCGTAACGTTCATTCGTGAGTGAGACGTTTGCTGAAGGCTTAGGGATACACTCAATACCGATGAAACAAATCCTAGTGGTATCAACACCACTAGGAGATGACATTGAGAGAACTTGTTATTATCCATCTTGTGAGGTGGAAGTCGATGGCCAAACCTTGAAGTGTGATTTCGTACCGCTGAGCATGATTAATTTTGATACGATCCTAGGGATGGATTGGCTAGAAAAGCATCATGCTACGGTAGATTGCTACATGAAGGTTCTAGAACTCGAAGGCAATGATGGGAATCCCCTACGCTTCGACGGTGATCGATGCAAGTCAAATAGTTGCTTCATATCTGTCGTGAGAGCGGGGAGTATGATGAGGAAGGGATGCCACACATATCTAGCATATGTGGTTGACAAAAACAGGGAGGAACCGAACCTCGACGATGTAAGGGTGGTTTGTAAGTACCCGGATGTCTTCCCTAAGGACCTACCGGGGCTTCCACCTGATTGAGAGATTGAATTTGTGATCGAGGTTGAGCCCGGCACCAAACCAATCTCTATACCGCCGTACCGCATGGAACCCGCTGAACTTAATGAGTTGAAAACCCAATTGCAAGAGCTGTTGGATAACGGTTTCATAAGGCCAAGCTACTCCCCGTGGAGAGCACCAGTGTTATTTGTGAAAAAGAAAGATGGGACGCTTCGAATGTGTATTCATTATCGTCAACTGAACAAGGTCAGAATCAAGAATAGGTATCCTTTACCTAGGATTGATGACTTGTTTGATCAGCTCCGAGGAGCAACAGTGTTTTCGAAGATTGACTTGAGATCAGGGTACCATCAATTGAAGATAAAGGAGGATGACATACCGAAGAGTGCTTTCCGCACAAGGTATGGTCACTTTGAGTTCCTAGTCATGTCGTTTGGGCTAACAAACGCCCCGACGGCATTCATGGACTCGATGAATCGAGTATTTCATAAATACTTGGATCGGTTTGTGATTGTGTTCATAGATAACATCTTGATTTACTCAAAGAGTGAAGAAGAGCATGAGGAGCACTTAGTACTTATCCTTGAGACGCTACGGGAGAAGCAGTTCTATGCTAAATTTTCCAAGTGTGAATTTTGGCTAAGAGAGATTGGCTTTCTCGGGCATGTAGTTTCGAGATCGGGAATTGCAGTTGACAACAAGAAGATCGAGGCCATTACTGAATGGGAGAGGCCAAGGAACGTGAAGGAAATTCGTAGTTTCCTTGGATTGGCGGAGTATTATAGAAAATTCGTGGAGAAGTTCTCAGTTTTGGCATCACCATTGACAAAGCTCACGCAAAAAGGGGCTAAGTTTGTATGGGATGACCGATGTGAGAAGGGATTCCTAGAATTGAAGAAGAGATTGACCGAGGCACTGGTACTTGCATTACCCATACAGGGTATGGGGTAAGATGTCTACAGTGATGCAAGCATCCAAGGGCTTGGATGTGTGTTAATGCAGAATGGGATGGTAATTGCCTATGCTTCACGACAACTGAAGAAGCATGAGGTAAATTATCCTACTCATGATCTAGAGTTGGGGGGCAGTGGTATTTGCACTGAGATTTGGAGACATTATCTCTATGGGGAGACATGTCACATATACACTGACCATAAGAGCTTGAAGTACGTGTTCACTCAGAAAGAGTTGAACATGAGACAAAGACGATGGATGGAGTTAATAAAGGACTACCATCTAGTTATTGAGTACCACCCTGGTAAAGCCAACGTGGTAGCGGATGCCTTAAGCCGAAAGAGCTCGTCGGGGGCATTGTTGACTAGTTTGAGGGCATTGAGGACCCACTTGGAGGTATCTAACGATGGTGCCTTATTGGCAAGATTTGAGGTAACACCTATGTTACTTGATGAGATCAAGAAAGGTCATAAAACTGATGAAGAGCTTATGAAGGTCCGTAAACGCATGCTAGCGGGACCGGTTGAGGATTTCAGGGAAAGAGACGATGGTCTCTTATTATTTCGTGACCGAGTGTGTGTACCGTCGGGCGAGGAGCTCCGAAGGTCCATCTAAGAGGAGGCCCATTCATCGGCGTATGCCATGCACCCGGGAGGTACGAAGATGTACCGTGATTTAAAAAAAGTTACTGGTGGTCTGGTATGAAGAGGGAAATAGCCGAGTACATCAGTAGATGTCTTACTTGTCACCAAGTTAAGGCAGAACATCAGCATCCAGCTGGGTTACTACAGCCACTTTCCATTTCCAAATGGAAATGGGAGCACGTGACTATGGATTTCGTGGTGGGGTTACTGCGGACGGTTAAGAACTATGATGCCGTATGGTTCGTGGTTGATAGGCTCACAAAGAGTGCGCATTTTCTACCTATCAACACCACCTACACGTTGGAGAGATTAGCCAAATTGTATGTGGATGATATCGTGAGGCTACACGGGGTTCCTATAACCATTGTATCCGACAGGGATCCATGATTCACATCACGATTTTGGCCGAAGTTCCAAGAGTTTATGGGAACAAAGTAGAAGTTCAGCACTGCTTTTCATCCACGGACGGATGGACAATCTGAGCGGGTTATACAGATATTAGAGGATATGTTGAGAGCTTGTGCATTGGAGTTCCAAGGAAGTTGGGACAACCATTTAGCACTTGTGGAGTTTGCCTAAAACAACAGTTATCAGGCAAGTATAGGCATGCCTCCATACGAGGCATTGTATGGAAGGAGATGTCGTACACCGTTGTGTTGGGATGAGGTTGGTATGGCCAAACTTTAGACTACAAAATTGGTGGAGATCACCAAATCAAAGGTGAAGATGATTCGCGAGAGGCTTAAGACGGCCCAAGATAGATAGAAGAGCTATGACAATAAGCGTCGGAGAGCCTTAGAGTTTAAGGTGGGATATGAGGTATTCTTGAATGTTTCACCCTGGAAGGGAATCATCCGGTTCCAGAGCCGAGGAAAACTTAACCCACGATACATAGGGCCATTTGTGATTCTTGAGAGAATTGGGGTCGTAGCATACCGATTACAGCTGACTCCAGATACATAACGTGTTTCACGTGTCTATGCTTAAGAAGTATGTGCCGGATCCATCTCATGTATTGTAGAAACCACCCGTTGAAATACGGGAAGACTTGAACTATGTCGTACAACCGGTAAAGATACTTGATAGACAAGTAAAGAAATTGAGGAGTAAAGAAGTTCCAATGGTTAAAGTCCTTTGGAAGAGTGACCGTGTTGAAGAGGAGACTTGGGAAACGGAAGCTTTGATGAGAGAGCAATACGCCTTCCTATTTGAGTAGCACCGTGAATTTCGGGGACGAAATTCCTGTTAAGGGGGGGGGTGAACTTGTGACACCGCACCCGAACGTCCTGGAAATTTAAATTTAATTTCAAAGCTTATGTATTGAATTCCCTATTTTCGAACAATTGTAAAACGATTAAAGTTTTACGGAACGTATGATTAATCATATTACTATTTGAGCTCATATAAGGGTAATGGACTTCTAAATAATTAATTAGGCCATATTATTGATATTGGGGCCCAACGTCCTTAAATAAAGATATACAACCCCTCGGTACAATGTAAGAGCGGGCAACCCAAATGTTATTTTGGGCCTAACCTGCTAAAAATAGCAATCATCCAAGAATGATGTCCTAGACCCACTGGAGGGTGACCCACACGGTTAGTAGTCCAGCTACATGAATATTGATGGCATAAATAAGTGATAGAATGATTAGAGAAGCGTACAAATGCCTATGGTCCCATGTTTGGCATTATTAGGCTAAATAATGGGAGTAGAGTTTTCTTTTATAATTATACATCATATAAATTATTGGGACCATCCTACACATATTAGAGACCAAATAATATGATGTAGAAGATTGACTTGATCTCATGCCGAGGAGAACGAGCACAGGAGAAGTCTTCAGCGAAACTTTCCAAGTCACCAAAGAAGAAGGATCTCTGGACGTTGGTGTACTGTTCAAGCTGCCGCCACTGGACCGGAGTGCTCCCGTTGAATATTATGCACAGTCGGAAGAGAAGGAACGAACGCCGGAGGTACCACCCACTGCCGACACCGGGAGGGAAGAGCCACCGCCCGGGAAGACCAGTAAGTCACGCTGGTATTCTTTGCCGCCTCCACGCCCTGCTGCTTGCCGTCGCAGGCGCCTCGTTCGCCGGATCGACGAAGAAGACGATCCCTTAAGAGTACGTAACCTGCATGCTCCGCGTTTGTATAATATTTGGGCTGCCTACTTTAATAATAACAATTGGGCCGTATGTATTAATGATCTGCTGGACTGATTTTAGTAAAAGAATGACTAAATTATAATTATAAACTTATTACGGATGATTATTAAGATTAATTACTATTGAAACAATAAAATCATAAAAAGGGGAATTTGTTTAGATATTGATATTAGAATTTTAATAATCTTAAAAGGTGATTTTTGGAGAAGATCGAGGTAGAGGTTTTCGTTAAGATTTATCGCAATTTGAGGTAAGTTTCATATCAACCAAAATTATACCTTTTTGCCTCTTAATTATTTTAAATGTTTTTATGTGCATATTTGAGAATTGAATTTACGTGTGATGAATTTGAGTAAAGCTTATTTTATGATTGTTTGTACTTTTGATATTTTGGTTTGTTATTATGAGATTTGTATATTAGTTATTGAGTATGATTTTGAGGAGATTTTCTACTAGTGAACATTTGATTAATTTGGTGTTGGGAAATTGTTGTTATGTTGTATTTCTGAAACATATGAACTTTTGGTTGAATTTTTATGAAACAAGAAAAATTAATATTTTCATAAGGGGTTAGGGCTACTACTACTCAATTTGTAGAAAACCGACACCACCCGGGAGAAATCTGTGGTGTCGGTTTTCTACATCCGGATAAATGTGGAGGATGGTTAGGGCTACTACTACTCAATTTGGTTTGATTGGTTCGGTTTGAGTTGATATTTGATTAATGGAGGGTCGGTAACCACCCCGACATTTGGACATTAGATTCCACTTTGGTAGTAGTAGTAGTTCCTGATCATTCAAAACTAAATATTTTTGGTGGGGTAGTTGGTAGAAAACATCCCGGCTACCCGGGGCGACTTGCTAACCCGGAGGGCTTGCAATCCCTTTAGGGGGTGTGCACACTTAAGGTAGTTGTTCCGATTCCGAATTTTGTGGTTGATGGAGACCGGAATTTTCGGGGTAAGTTCGTAAACAACAACGGCTTACTGGGCTCGGTAACCCCGAGTACCGCCCATCTTAAAAAGAACTAGGAGCTTTAGTCAAAACTATTTTTGGAAGAAAATGTTGAATTTTATTACTCATGCTTTATATTATATTTTCGGCTTACGTTCGACTTGAGGTGAATATTATTTGATTGGATTTGTGGTGGAATTGAATTATTGAATTGATTGGAATTTTTGGATTATTGGATTGGATTATATTTGGATTGAATTTGAGTTGGATTGAGTTATTAAATTATTTGTGAGTTTTTAGGGTATAAATACTTTTAGATTTGATTTGGTTTGATTATGTTGAATATCGTTTATAATTATTTATATGTATTTTGAGAAGAATATTTGATGTTTGACTTACGGTTTGGAATAAATGTGATCATATTTGGTGGTTTATGTATATTGATATTTTGGAATTATTATGGTTTTGAAATATGTACTTATATTTGAAATATTATTATTTTACATATGAATTGTGTTATGAGAATCATTTATATATTTTATTTTATTTTTCGGGGTTAGGTGGAACTTACTTAGCATTGTTGCTAATGTTTGTTTCTTTTATTTTTTTCTTTTTTGTGCTTGATTTTGTACAGGCGTTGAGTTGATCTGGTTGAATTTGAGTTCGAGAGAGCTTCCGCTAGAAGTTTGATTTTAGTGAACATTTATTTTAGAAGTTTAATTTATTTTGAGTTTAAATTATTTTAGCTTGTGCACTCGGTTAAGGGAGAACCGAGTGTGGCGGTAACGCCCCTATTTCCTTTTTGATTTTCCGCTGCACAATCCTGATGGTTTCAAATAAAGTTAATATATTATGTTTTATTTAAAGGTATTTTTGGGTGTGAAATTTGGGGGTGTTACAAGTTGGTATCAGAGCCAGGTTTTTTGAAAGGACTAGAACACGAGGTAATAGGTCGTAGGGAGAAATTCTGTCACAAAGACGATAAGAGTCTAAGCTGGTTGGTGCTTAATTGAGCCTTTGCGCTCGTCCAACTAACTGGGAATTTCTCCTTGTGCTGAAACTTCGTTGTTCGAAATCTTTGACTCAAACTGTGGGAATCATACATTCAAAGTGGAGATTTTTTTTCAAAACATTTCTTTTATCAAATTTAGGAAATGAAAATGACTAGGAAAAAGACCTTTCTAGGAATGCGGTGAGGATTATGAGATTTTGTATTGCTTTTACATGTTGAACAAAATCCTTGATGCTTATGTGAACTTTTTGTATGCTTGATTATGGTATGACTTGATAATTTAAAGGTGTTGTATTAGGATACTAGCTTGATTCCTAGAGAATACCTTAGTACTTAAGTATTTCCTTTCTTTTTAAGAATATGCCGCCTAGAAGGGAAGTCCCCGCAGCGCCAACTAATGCTGAATTGGCGTTGACCATTCAACAACTTGCTCAAACGATAGGCGCCGCATTTCTCCAGAGCCAGCAAAACAACAATGATGCTTTTCAAGAAGACAATGACGCCTACGAGGGACAACGTGATAGACAATGATGTCACATCGATGAACGCGGAGCTGGATCATGGTTTGGGACAACTTACTCAACTCATCCAGATCGTCGCAAATGTGTTACCTCAAAATCAATGCCAACATCGTCTCAATCAGTGCAATGATATCGCGAAACGTGTAGTTGAGCGTAATCCTCCAACTTAATTTAAGCAAAGAAGATTCTCTATTTCTTGAGGGTTGGATTCACACTTTCGACAAACTCTTCAAGACTATGAACCCCCATGGATCAACATATTAACACGACTGCGTACTACCTATGTCAAGAGGCAAATAAATGGTGGCCCACGACCGAACCAGCATTGCATCAACAATTTGACTTTTCTTGGGAGATGTTTACGGAGCCATGCATGCGAAAAAGAATCTACTCGGAACGCATGAAAGCTACGAAGTACAAGGAATTCTTACACCTAGAACAAGCGAGTATGACCGTCGAAGATTACCACGCCAAATACTTGGCTTGCACAATATGCATCCGCGTTTAGTTCCTAATAAAATTAGTGACTGTTGGTCCCGTTTGTAATGGAAACAGTCTAGAGGGGAGGTGAATAGACTGTTTTAGGAATTTAAACTTTTCTCCAAGTCAAGTCTGACTTCACAGAGATGGTCCAAATCTGGTGACAGAGACGGTCAAGTTCTGATGGCAGAACTAGACCAGGCAGCGGATAAGTTTCTGTCCGGGTAGCCTCTAGAAGAAAACTAAGGCAAGGTGCCTTTCTGATAACTCTGAAGGAAGATCTGCTGGACACAGAGTCCAACCTTAAGAGTTAGTCAGTAGAATCTTAAGTGCAGGAATTAAAAGCTTAAAGTAAATGACACCGGGGTTTTTATAGTGGTTCAAGGAACAACTTGTTCCTCTAGTCCACTGTTCCACTAAGCTTGTAAGAACAACAGTTTACAACGCCTTAGTCCCTAGAGCTTAAGAAGCACTCCTCGTCTTCTTCAAGTCTAGTTGCCACCCGGGATGCAGTCCTGCTTCTTGATGGCTGATCTCGTTTCACTGAGTCTCTTGAAGTATCCCCACTTCACTTACTCCAGCTAGTTTGAGACGTCCCTTCTTTTTCAAGAAGTCTTTGATATAAAATCAGTTTTCTCCAACGTTGCTTCTTCACAAAGGATAGGTATATGAAGCTTTCGAAGTGTTGAAGAACTGAGTAACTTTGCAGTTTGCTAGTTGGATAAAGGATAGGAAAGTATATCTTCCAACTGGAGCCTTTTCTTGTCTGAGAATGAAGTTTTAATCTCAAGAAGGTTGTTTACGCAAATTTATCTTGGCAAAGTTATTTTTCTTAGTTCTTCAGAGTGTATCTTTTATACTGGGAGCAGTCTTCCCGTTGGAGTGTAGAAGACAGCTTCATTAAATGCATGTACTGTTGACTTGACCGTTTGGTCCTCCGACTTGCTATTTTGGGGGCGTAAAGATACTCGCATGGTCAATCATCAGCTTTAAATATCTCTTCGTACGTACAGCATTAAATGTGCATTTAATGCGTGTACAGTGCCATGCTTCCGTTGAAAGGTTTGTAACCGTTAGGGGATTTCCCGTTAGTTTAACGACCGTTGGAAGGACTTCCGGAATCTGGTGGATTTAGCAGAGTCTGAAGAGGTTCTCTGGTCCAATCTCTGAAGTCCGTCTCTGTTGCCAACTTTGGTATCTTCCTGATAACCAGTTTCTGATGACTTCTCAGGTGAGCAACTCTGGGAGCAACTCTGGTAGAGGCAAGATGGAACTCTGGCAGGCAGACTAAGCTAAAACTTACAAAAGAAATTCTAATACACAATTTCTAATGGGGTACTTTCACATTCTAATAAACCTAGCATCATCAAAATCTAAATACATTTATTCCTTACAATTTCCCCCTTTTTGATGATGCCAAAACCCTTTAACTATTTCCAGAGAAGTGCCTTTCACCATAAAAAAAATAAAGTTAAAAACTTTTCATTAAAATCTTGGTGGGCAACTTAGCATAGGAAGATAGTAAGAGTACGCGGTACAATCAGATAGCAATAATCAAGTACGATAACAGAATATACACAAGAAAGTAAATAAGAACAGATATTTGAGAAGAGCCAAGCAAAAAGAGAGGCAGAGTTGGTATCTTATTGATCTGATGGGAAAAGTAACGCATTACAGAGTTAGATAAAGAGAGTTAGAGATCTTCTTCATCTACCTGTGGTCCTGCTCTGTCAATCCTCTCTAGTTCAGCATTTACCTTTGCTCTGATTGAGGCTAAATCCCTCGGATTCTGATAATCAGCCCAATGAGGTGCAAGTTTGCAGTCCAAGTAGTTTCTGACAGCTTCTGCAGAATTCTTGCCATTGAGAATCTTCATACCATACCACATTTCAGCTTCTTGAATGGAACCACCATGGTTGATCTAGACCAGTCCATCACTATCCATGAACAGATTCTCTCTTTGAAGAGGAGTCATCAGTTTCCTCATCTGTTCAAATTGGACTCTGTCTGGTCTTGACATACCACTCTTCATCCAGTCATTAAGTGAAAAGGATGAAGTCTTTTTCTTGGAGCTTCTTGGAGGAGGGGGTGGAGGTCTGGTGCCTGCAGCCGCTAGCCTTTTCTTTCTGGTAGCATCAAAGTAAGGAGTAGGATCAACAGAGGAGGGTTCTCTGATAGAGAGAGCTCTGGTGCTGGGTCCTTCTTCTTCTCTGGTCTCTTCCCCTTTTTGGCATCACAAAGATCACCAAGGAGAAGTTCAATTTTTGAGAACTCAGAGGCTTGAGCATCTCTGATTTCATCCAGTGTCTCTGGCAGAGTCTGGGTGACAGAGGCAAGTCCTTCAATCAAACTCTGTTGCTTGTCCACTACAGATTGAAGGTCCCTTGTGCTGACTTCTAGGAGCACCATCTTCTGGTATCTTTCCTTGTCAGTTCTGAGGAGAGCCAGGCCTTGCTCTTGGTGTTCCTTGCAGAGAGAGTGTAAGATATTGAGCTTCTGGGAGGAGTTATCAGCAGATTTTTGGAGATTGTGAACAGAATCTGATATCTTGTTGATTGTCTGGTTCTGGGCAAGCAGAGCTTGAGAGTGCGAGTGAAGAACAGAGTTGAGTCCGCTCACATCTCTGGAAACAGAATCAATCCTTGAAGTAGAAGAATGCATGAAGTTGTGCAGATTTTCTGTCAGTGCAGCAACTTTGTCTGTCAGATGCTGAAATCCTATTGTGATTTGCATATTTGTATGGGTGAGCTCTTCATGTTGCTTATCATTCAACTCTATTATCTTGCTCAGATCTTGAACCAGTATTCCACCAAAAGCTTCAGCAGATTTCACAAACTGGTTGAAAGGTATTCGGGGTTCATCAGAAGTAAATCCAGGCATTTCCAATCCTCTGCCTTTAGGTAATGGAGGAACTCTGTTGGATGGAGGAGGGGAAGGAACTCTGGGAGGTGTCCTTCTCCTTTTGGAGGTTTCATCAGCAGCAATGGAGGATGTAAGAAATCCATCATTGTCACTGGAAGAAGAGGGGACCCTGAAGATAGGTTTCTTCTTAGGTGTGGAGGCTGCAGAGTGCTGAGGGGATCTCTGAGGTGAGGCAGATTTGGATGGAGATAAGGATTTCTGAGGAGGTGAGTTCTGGGGAAAAGGTATTAAGGGTTGAGTAGTAGGTTAATGTGAGGGAGATGGTGGGGGTGAAGGTGATCGATTTCTGGTATAAGAGGGTTGTTTGCAGGGTGATGAGGGTCTGGAGTTGGGTTTCTAGTGAGATGGGGTTCTGGTGGAGGTTGTGGTTTTCTGGTTAGGTGAAGGTGTTTTCTGGTGAGATGAGGGTGTTTTCTGTTGAGGTGGGGGTGTTTTCTGGTGAGGTGGGGAAGAAAGTTTGGATGGAGATTTAGAAGGTGAAGGTTGAGGAATAGGAGATTTGGGAGGGGAAGGAGGAGGTGAAGGAATTACCTCAAGAACAATCTCAGAGTACACAGATTCTCTCCACTCCTTGATCATCTTCTCCATGGTAATAGCAATGTCCTTTGCTGTTGATGGTTCTCCTTCCTCAAGAGCACTATGGCGGAATTTGATCATGGATTCCTTTCTTTTCTTCTCCATCAGCCAAGCATCAAATTCTTCCATTTCTTCTTCTTCCAAGGCTTTGACATGCCTTCTGGAGATAGGTCAGATGTAGGAGTTTTACCTTGATATCTGTCTTTCTTCTTCTGTAGGACAGAGATCAGGAAGGTAAGGTTGAAGCATTTTGACACATCATCTGTGCCTACCCAATGAAGAACAGCAGCTTCTTCTTCTTCATAAGAATCAAAATACTGAATGATTTGTTGGAGAGGTCACATTCTCCATCTTCTCCAGGCTAGGACTCTGTCAAACTGCTTCTGCAGAATGATGCTGAAGTCAGTTTCTTGGTCCATCTCTGGTGTGGCTTCACGCTCTGGTGAGAGAGCAGAGTTTGGCAACTCTGGTGCAGATTCTGGGTCATCCTCTGGTAGAGTCCCAGATTCTGGTACAGGTTCCCCCTGAAGTGTTGAGTCCTTGGCAGGTGAGATGACCTTAGTCTTCCTCTTCTTCTGCCTAGGTTGAGTGCTTGAGTTGTCAGAGTCCCCACTCTGCACAACCAACTTTCTTCTTCTCTTCTGCTTCTGTTTACTGGCAGCAGATTTCCTGGTTGCCTTTGGGGAGGGCAACTCTGGTGCAACCTCTTCTGCTGTTTCCTTCTCTGGTAGTGACAGATTGTCACTCTTCTTCTTCTGTCTGACTTCCCTTACAACCTGTGACTGCTCAGGTTGTTTGGGCTTTTTGGTAACTTTCTTGGAAGCAGGTTTGGCCTTAGCAGCCTGTTCTTCCCTTTTCTTCTCCAGCCTTTCCTCTCTCTTAAGCTCAGAAGAGATGGCAATGTTGAACTTTGGTGAGGCTGTAAGAAAGATAGTCTTGGAGTGATCAACTGGGATGGGATCCCTGAGTTGAACTCCTTTGGCAGCGAGAATGGCAGAGATGAGAAGGCCATGTCCCATCTTAGTTGAGAAAAGACCTGTTTCAGAGTCTTTCTTCTTGATGAACTCAGTTAGGGAGCCAAAGATTACCTCTCCCCAATTGATGTTCATGCCATGGTGAACTGCAAAGATTGCCTTTGCATTGTTCTTGTTCATCTCATCAGTTGAGGCAGTTTTGCACCACAAGCATCGGTGCAGAATGCTGACAAGCTTCTCAAAGTCCTTCTTCAACAGGAACTTCTTCATGTACAGCTTGTCCAGTCCGGCAGCCTCCGGACGGCAGTATGTCTGAACAAATCCTTCAGTGGAGACTTCCACTGAGTCAAGAGCAATGAGGTTGATGGCTTCTGGGTCTTGGGAGTCAAGTTGAACTCCAAAGAATTCATTGAGTGCATCTGCATTCAGAAAAATGCGTTGACCTTGCACTGAAGAGTGAACTCCGGTCTTGGAGATGGTGGCGTTGAGGTAGAACTCAGCCACATCCTTGATGCTGAAGTGCTCATAAGGATGAGCAACAACTTTTGAAAGTTGGGAGTCAGTCATTCCTTGGATGATCTTGGTCATCCTTTTCTGGTTTTCTGCCAGTAGAGGTAGGGACGACATGTCAACCTTCATGCCGGATACAACGTTGGCAATAAGGGTCTTAGCTTCTTCCTTAGACAGATCATTGATGTTGAGGAAGTTCATTCTCAGTAACGGTTAAGAAAAAGTTCTGGGGATTGAAAGGTTTGGGATCTGAGAGCTTTGAATGCAAAAGCAGTTTTGAGAGAGGTGAAGATGCAGTAGGGATTTGGGTCGAAGACGGTGGATATAAAGGGGTTAGGAATAGTGGACGTTTGGTATATTGGCAGTTTCGAGGCAGCATTTAATGAAATGCGGGCGGAAAACGTTTCCGTTAGAAGAGTAACGATCAGTGGTATTTTGGTAAAAGACCGTTTCAGTTAATTAGGTCTTGCCCGTACCACGAAATATTGCTAAGTCCACATCCGTATCTGTTGTCTTTCGGTTGAGGAACTCTGGTCAGAGAAGGGGAGGTTCTCTGATGTGAGATTCTGATGATCAGAGATAGAGGTTCTCTGATCCGAGTTTCTGGTGCAGAAGAAAGTAGTTCTGGTTCAGTGAATCTATGGTTCAGGCATCTCTGGGAAGGTCATCCATCATTCCCAGTTCTTCCCTTAGCTTGTTAAACCTTGCCTCAGGTAAAGGCTTGGTTAGAATGTCTGCAAGTTGATCCTCTGTAGGTACATGCTCCATACAGATATGCTTCTTCTCAACATGATCTCTGATGAAGTGATGTCTGATCTCAATGTGCTTTGTCCTGGAGTGAAGAACTGGATTCTGAGTGATAGCAATGGCACTAGTGTTGTCACACAACAGCTTGATCTCCTTGGCTTGAATTCCATAGTCCTTCAGTTGTTGCTTCATCCAGAGTAACTGAGCACAGCAACTCCCAGCTGCAATGTACTCAGCTTCAGCTGTACTGGTTGAGATGGAGTTCTGCTTCTTGCTAAACCAAGAAACAAGCCTTCCTCCTAGCAATTGGCAGTGACCAGAGGTGCTCTTTCTGTCTAGTCTGCAACCTGCAAAATCTGAGTCAGAATAACCAATTAGTTCAAAGTTACCTCCTTTGGGATACCATAAGCCTGCATTTGGATTTCCTTTGATGTATCTGATGATTCTCTTTGCAGCACTTAGATGGCTTTCCTTGGACTTTGATTGGTATCTGGCACAGATTCCAACAGAGAACGAGATGTCTGGTCTGCTTGCAGTTAGATACAACAGAGATCCTATGATCCCTCTGTATGTTGTTGCATCTACATCCTTTCCTTCATCATCTGGACCAATTCCTTGTGACGTGTTCATGGGAATCTTCACTGATGATTTGCCTTCCACTCCAAACTTCTTGATCAGATCTCTGGTGTACTTCCCTTGATTGATAAAGATCACTTCTGGAACTTGTTTGACTTGGAGTCCTAGGAAGTAACTGAGTTCTCCCATCATACTCATTTCAAATTGACTCTGCATCACTTGAGAAAATTTCTTGCACAGTACTGAATTAGTACTACCAAAAATAATGTCATCAACATATATTTGTACTAACAGAATATGATTAGCAACAGAGATTTGAAATAGAGTTTTGTCAACCTTTCCTTTAGTAAACCCATGGTTCACCAGGAAAAGGGACAATGTGTCATACCAGGCTCTGGGAGCTTGCTTAAGACCATAGAGGGCCTTTTTAAGCTTATAGACACAAGAAGATTGAGTAGGAATGACAAAACCTGGTGGTTGATCCACATAAACTTCCTCTTCAAGATCTCCATTCAAAAATGCACTCTTGACATCCATCTGGTAGACCTTGATGTTGTTGAAGGCAGCATAGGCTAGGAAGATTCTGATGGCTTCAAGTCTGGCAACTGGTGCAAAGGTCTCATCAAAATCTATTCCTTCTTCTTGGCAGTATCCCTTGGCTACCAGCCTAGCTTTATTCCTTACAATGTTACCGTCTTCATCTGCTTTGTTCTTGAATACCCATTTGGTTCCAATGACATTCTGGTGCTTTGGCCTAGGAACAAGTTCCCATACTTTATTCCTTTCAAACTGAGTAAGCTCTTCTTGCATTGCATTGATCCAGTCTGAGTCTGCAAGAGCTTCTTCAACTGTCATAGGTTCCATCTGAGATATGTAGCAGGTAAGCATTGCTTCTCTTCTAGATGTGGATCTGGTTTGAACTCCACTTCTGATTTGACCAATTACTTGATTAGGAGGATGATCTCTTAACCAAGTTAGATCAGGTTCAGATAGGGGTTGTCTTGGATTCTCTTGATCTTCTTCTGATTCTTCATCACTCTCTTTGCCTTGTAGAATGGGATTCTGATGGTGAATTGGTATGGCAGAGTTAGTTAGCAACTCTGGTGTATCCGTCTCTGGTGGATCCAGTTCAGGTGATTCTTCTAGATTTGCTTTCTCCAAGTTTTCAGTTATGCTTTCAACTGAGTTGAGGTCATCAAACTTGACATGAATAGATTCTTCAACAAGTAGAGTTCTTTTGTTGAGTATTCTATAGGCTTTACTGGTGCTAGAGTAGCCTAAGAATGTTCCTTCATCAGCTTTTTCTTGGAACACCTTGAGATGATCCTTCCCATTGTTGAGTATATAGCATTTGCATCCAAATGCATGAAAGTAGCTGATGTTGGGTTTTCGTCCTTTCCATAATTCATAAGGAGTTTTCTGATGAGTCTTGTGAATCATGCTCCTGTTCTGGGTGTAGCATGCAGTATTGATTGCTTCAGCCCAGTATCTGTAGGGTAGACCTGATTCAGCAATCATGGTCCTTGCAGCTTCCTTTAAGGTTCTATTTCTTCTTTCTGCAACTCCATTTTGTTGAGGGGTTCTGGCTGCAGAGAGTTGATGCATTGTACCATTCTGGTCACAGAAATCCTGTATGACCTTGTTGACGAACTCTGTTCCTCTATCTGATCTGATGGCTTTGACTTTCTGATTTTGCTCATTCTGTAATAGCTTTAGCAGAGATGGCAGTTTCTGCAGAGTTTCATTTTTCTTGGTCAGAAAGATAGTCCATGTGAATCTGGAGTAGTCATCCACCATGACTAAGGTGTATCTTTTGCCACCAACACTTGGAGTTTCCACTGGTCCAAATAAATCCATGTGGATTAGATTCAGAGGACCAGTAGATAGGTTTCCAGCAATGGGTCTGAATGAGTTCTTCACTTGTTTTCCTTTCTGGCATGCACTGCACAAGTTCTCCTTTTTGTATACAAGGTTGGGTAGACCTTCAACAATGTGATCCCTTGCCAGTTTGTTGATTGTTTTGAAATTCAAGTGGCTCAGTTTCTTGTGCCATTCCCAACTGAGTTTTGAATCTCCTTTGGCTATCAGGCAAATTCCATCTTTTTCGGTTGACCAATCAACTACATAGATGTTTTTCTTCCTTGTTGCTGTTAGAACCACTTCTTTAGTTGTCTCATGCTTGACAGAGCATCCTTCTTTGGAGAATTCAACTGTGTAGCCTTTGTCACAGAATTGGCTAGCACTCAGCAAGTTGAATTTCAGTCCTTTGACATAGGAGACATCATCTATGATTATCTGGTTCTTTATCAGCTTCCCTCTTCCTTTTGTCTGGCCATCTTTATCATTACCTCCAAAGGTAACTCTAGGCCCTTTGACTTTCTGGAACTCTGTTAGGCAACTCTTGTCACCTGTCATGTGCCTGGAGCATACACTATCAATGTACCAATCTTGCTCAGAGATGGCTCCAGCACACAGTTCCTACAAAATTAAAAGGAAGATTTAGGTACCCAAGCAATGTTGGGTCCTAGGGGGTTATGCAGTCTTGGCAGCCGGTACCACTTTGGTCTCATCAAGTGAAACCTTGGTGGGTGGTACCCATTGTCCACCTGGTAGTCATAGTAAACGGAAGTGTGATTCACTTTGGGCAGATGCTTGTGAGGATCATGCTTCCGGTTTACATACTTCTGCATAGCCTTTTTAGTTGGGTAGAAGTCCCATATACTATCAAGATCAGAGGGGCGATTAACTTTGGGCTTCTTAAGTTGACCAGCCAACCTTTTCTGCCTAAAGTTAACTTTCTCTTGATATCTGCCTTTCTGGTGATCATTTCTGACATGATTATCATGAGTTTGTCTATTATGGTTTTGTCTTTGATTTTTGGTATTCTGAAAATCTTTCCTGTTGTTAGGTCTTCTGCCAGGTTCATTAACTTTTAAAATGGGTTTCTGTTGAACCTTTATCTTTTCCTTTTCTGGTCTGACATTCTCATGAATAACCTTGGTGCCAGATACACCAGCCTGACAAATGGGGCTAGAAATCAGTGGCACTATGACCTTGTCTGCCTTAGCAACTCTGGTGCTAGGCATTACAGAAGGCTCACCTGATTCTGTTGAGCCATAACCAAGACCAAAACCAGTGCCAATTTGTTGGTCAAGTACAATCTTTTCCATGGAAGACTGGGCCTTCTGGTAAGCTTTGTACTTAATCTCAAGAGGCTCTATCTCTCTTATTCTCTTTAGAAGAGAACCATTTTCAGCTTCCAGCTGATCTCTTTCCTTAATTAGAAGATTGATTTTGATCTCAACCTCCTTTCTTAAGTCAAGGATTTCAACCTTAAGCTTACTGTTTTCTTCTTTAACAGAAGAATAAGTGGTTTGTATGGCTTGAAACTCTTCCCAAAATTCTGACATTGAATCAGAATCAAAGGCCCTGCCTACCGAAGAAAAACTAGAGTTGGAAGTAGAAGATACCTCATCATCAGATTGACCCATAAGGCATAGGTCTTCAGTTTCTGTGTCCAGGCAACAGAATGCTTCATCAGATTCTGATTCCGAGCTGGACTCTGTCTCAGAGAGGGGGTCCTTCTCTGGTTGTTCAGTGATGAGTGCTTTCCTTCTTCGATGCTCGTATTTCTTTTCTCCTTCCTGGCCTTGCCTTTTGGAGACTATGGGGTGTGGACAATTGACTTTGAAGTGCCCTGGTTGTCTGCAGTTGTAGCAGAGAAGCTCTCCACTACTTTCTGATGGTTTGGACTTCTGGTGTGGCTTTCTGCTAGAGTGTGGACTTCTGCTATCCTTCGGCTTTAAGAATTTCCTGAACTTCCTAGCAAAAGCCGCCATATACTCGTCAGTTAAAAGAATAGAAGGGTCAAAATTATTTACCTGAGAGGTGCTGGCAGTGAGGGCAGTAGTTGTTCTGTCCTCAACTTCTTCTTTCTCCTCTTCATTCATCTCAAACTCATAGGATTTGAGATCAGAGATGAGTTTCTCAGTGTTGTAGGTTCTGAGATCCTTGCTATCTCTCATGGCAGTGACCTTCATCTTCCATGGTGAAGGTAGACCTCTGAGAACCTTCAAGTTGATCTCTTTGGGAGTAAGTTCCTTCCCAAGTTCTGATATCTCAGCAGTGAGGGTGAGCAAGCGTGCATACATCTCAGTTATGCATTCTTTAGGTAGAAGTTTGAAGTCTTCAAACTTCTTCATGGCAATAGTGAGTTTGTTGTCCTTTTCTTGCTCATCTCCAGCTCCTATCAGGGTGAGAGTATCCCAGATTTCCTTGGCAGATTTGCACTTCTTGATCCTTGTGAAGTACTTGTCATCAATGGCCTTGTAGAGGATATCCTTGGCAATGTTGTCAAGGTTGTACTTTCTCCGTTCTTCATTAGACCATTCATGGCGCAGTTTGGTGATCATCTGGGGTTGACCACTACCAGTGATGTATTCAGGGTTGACCTTGGTGAACTCTGTGAAAGGTCTTGCATCAAGAACTTCCCACATTTCGTCATGGAGTGCGCAGAGGTGAGCTTTCATGCGGATCCTCCAGTCATCAGACTTTGTTACTGAGAACATAAGATTCTTTGAAAGAGTGTTATCCATAATATGAGATTAAAGAGGCTAAAACAAGTGGATCTCTTGTTTAGTAAGTAACCTAAAAGATTACAAGAACAAGGAGGCTCTGATACCACTTGTTGGTCCCGTTTGTAATGGAAACAGTCTAGAGGGGGGGTGAATAGACTGTTTTAGGAATTTAAACTTTTCTCCAAGTCAAGTCTGACTTCACAGAGATGGTCCAAATCTGGTGACAGAGATGGTCAAGTTCTGATGGCAGAACTAGACCAGGCAGCGGATAAGTTTCTGTCCGGGTAGCCTCTTATAGAAAACTAAGGCAAGGTGCCTTTCTGATAACTCTGAAGGAAGATCTGCTAGACACAGAGTCCAACCTTAAGAGTTAGTCAGTAGAATCTTAAGTGCAGGAATTAAAAGCTTAAAGTAAATGACATCGGGGTTTTTATAGTGGTTCAAGGAACAACTTGTTCCTCTAGTCCACTGTTCCACTAAGCTTGTAAAAACAACAGTTTACAACGCCTTAGTCCCTAGAGCTTAAGAAGCACTCCTCGTCTTCTTCAAGTCTAGTTGCCACCCGGGATGCAGTCCTGCTTCCTGATGGCTGATCTCGTTTCACTGAGTCTCTTGAAGTATCCCCACTTCACTTACTCCAGCTAGTTTGAGACGTCCCTTCTTTTTCAAGAAGTCTTTGATATAAAATCAGTTTTCTCCAACGTTGCTTCTTCACAAAGGATAGGTATATGAAGCTTTCGAAGTGTTGAAGAACTGAGTAACTTTGCAGTTTGCTAGTTGGATAAAGGATAGGAAAGTATATCTTCCAACTTGAGCCTTTTCTTGTCTGAGAATGAAGTTTTAATCTCAAGAAGGTTGTTTACGCAAATTTATCTTGGCAAAGTTATTTTTCTTAGTTCTTCAGAGTGTATCTTTTATACTGGGAGCAGTCTTCCCGTTGGAGTGTAGAAGACAGCTTCATTAAATGCATGTACTGTTGACTTGACCGTTTGGTCCTCCGACTTGCTATTTTGGGGGCGTAAAGATACTCGCATGGTCAATCATCAGCTTTAAATATCTCTTCGTACGTACAGCATTAAATGTGCATTTAATGCGTGTACAGTGCCATGCTTCCGTTGAAAGGTTTGTAACCGTTAGGGGATTTCCCGTTAGTTTAACAACCGTTGGAAGGACTTCCGGAATCTGGTGGATTTAGCAGAGTCTGAAGAGGTTCTCTGGTCCAATCTCTGAAGTCCGTCTCTGTTGCCAACTTTGGTATCTTCCTGATAACCAGTTTCTGATGGCTTCTCTGGTGAGCAACTCTGGGAGCAACTCTGGTAGAGGCAAGATGGAACTCTGGCAGGCAGACTAAGCTAAAACTTACAAAAGAAATTCTAATACACAATTTCTAATGGGGTACTTTCAAATTCTAATAAACCTAGCATCATCAAAATCTAAATACATTTATTCCTTACAGTGACGCTAGAAAGTTTATAAGTTGTCTTAACTTCGAAAAAGCTCTTTACATTTTAGATTGCTAAACTCTGAATGAGGCCTACACCAAAGCCGCCTACCATTATCAAAGGAAACACTTGAGAAGAAACGGAAGCGTGCCAAAGGAGAGACCAAACACAGAGAATGCTACTCTTGAATAAGTTAAGTGCTTCGGGGACGAAGCACATTATAAGGAGGGTAGAATGTGACACCCTAAAAAAAATTTACAATACACATAATTAGAATAAAAATAAACTAGATATAAATTATAGTTCATAAATGAAATGAGAACTAAAGAGCATATATAATATGAAAATAAAAATAAAATGAATACTACAATAAAATATAATCTACCTATTAACAATCATAAATATATAGTACTACTACTTGTACCTACGTACTAAAGAAGTGGCGCATGGTATGTATACAATGAGAAGTATATATAGATGGCAATAATAAGTAGTATTTCAAACCGGCCCATTACACCAGAGCAATATATACCGCATATACGAAGCAAGGCAAATTAACAGCTTCGAACGGTCTACACAAGTCATCCGTACAAAATATAAATGGCAATGAGATTAAATGAGAGAATTCCAATGGCCAGAACCATTAAACGTATGATACGCAGTCTAGAATCATCGCCATAAGCCCTATATATATGGGTTTACTATTGAAGGCCTGCATACCATGACGCATGCGAAGAAACTAAACGTGTGCACCAAACCTCTGCCCATAATCGTACACGCTCATGTCGAGGAGAACGAGCGCAGGACAAGTCTTAAGCGAAACTTTCCAAGTCACCAAAGAAGAAGGATCTCTGGACGTTGGTGTACTGTTCAAGCTGCCACCACTGGACCGGAGTGCTCCCGTTGAATATTATGCACAGTCGGAAGAGAAGGAACGAACGCCGGAGGTACCACCCACTGCCGACACCGGGAGGGAAGAGCCACCGCCCGGGAAGACCAGTAAGTCACGCTGGTATTCTTTGCCGCCTCCACGCCCTCTTGCTTGCCATCGCAGGCGCCTCGTTCGCCGGATCGACGAAGAAGACGATCCCTTAAGAGTACGTAACCTGCATGCTACACATTTGTATAATATTTGGGCTGCCTACTTTAATAATAACAATTGGGCCGTATGTATTAATGATCTGCTGGACTGATTTGAGTAAAAGAATGACTAAATTATAATTATAAACTTATTACGCATGATTATTAAGATTAATTACTATTGAAACAATAAAATCATAAAAAGGGGAATTTGTTTAGATATTGATATTAGAATTTTAATAATCTTAAAAGGTGATTTTTGGAGAAGATCGAGGTAGAGGTTTCCGTTAAGATTTATTGCAATTTGAGGTAAGTTTCATATCAACCAAAATTATAGCTTTTGCCTCTTAATTATTTTAAATGTTTTTATGTGCATATTTGAGAATTGAATTTACGTGTGATGAATTTGAGTAAAGCTTATTTTATGATTGTTTGTACTTTTGATATTTTGGTTTGTTATTATGAGATTTTGATATTAGTTATTGAGTATGATTTTGAGGAGATTTTCTACTAGTGAACATTTGATTAATTTGGTGTTGGGAAATTGTTGTTATGTTGTATTTCTGAAACATATGAACTTTTGATTGAATTTTTATGAAACAAGAAAAATTAATATTTTCATAAATAGTGAGCACCCGGGAGAAATCTGTGGTGTCGGTTTTCCACATCCGGATAAATGTGGAGGATGGTTAGGGCTACTACTACTCAATTTGGTTTGATTGGTTCGGTTTGAGTTGATATTTGATTAATGGAGGGTCGGTAACCACCCCGACATTTGGACATTAGATTCCACTTTGGTAGTAGTAGTAGTTCCTGATCATTCAAGATTAAATATTTTTGGTGGGGTAGTTGGTAGAAAACATCCCGGCTACCCGGGGCGACTTGCTAACCCGGAGGGCTTGGAATCCCTTTAGGGGGTGTGCACACTTAAGGTAGTTGTTCCGATTCCGAATTTTGTGGTTGATGGAGATCGGAATTTCCGGGGTAAGTTCTTAAACAACAACGGCTTACTGGGCTCGGTAACCCCGAGTACCGCCCATCTTAAAAAGAACTAGGAGCTTTAGTCAAAACTATTTTTGGAAGAAAATGTTGAATTTTATTACTCATGCTTTATATTATATTTTCGGCTTACGTTCGACTTGAAGTGAATATTATTTGATTGGATTTGTGGTGGAATTGAATTATTGAATTGATTGGAATTTTGGATTATTGGATTGGATTATATTTGGATTGAATTTGAGTTGGATTGAGTTATTAAATTATTTGTGGGTTTTTAGGGTATAAATACTTTTGGATTTGATTTGGTTTGATTATGTTGAATATCGTTTATTATTATTTATATGTATTTTGAGATGAATATTTGATGTTTGACTTACGGTTTGGAATAAATGTGATCATATTTGGTGGTTTATGTATATTGATGTTTTGGAATTATTTTGGTTTTGAAATATGTACTTATATTTGAAATATTATTAGTTTACATATGAATTGTGTTATGAGAATCTTTTATATATTTTATTTTAATTTTCGGGGTTAGGTGGAACTTACTTAGCATTGTTGCTAATGTTTGTTTCTTTTATTTTTTTTTCTTTTTTGTGCTTTATTTTGTACAGGCGTTGAGTTGATCCGGTTGAATTTGAGTTCGAGAGAGCTTCCGCTAGAACATCAAATTAGTAAATAATTGTAATTACATATTTTTAGCATCTTAAATTAGTGAACATTTATTTTAGAAGTTTAATTAATTTTGAGTTTAAATTATTTTAGCCCGTGCACTCGGTTAAGGGAGAACCGAGTGTGGTGGTAACGCCCCTATTTCCTTTTTGATTTTCCGCTGCACAATCGTGATGGTTTCAAATAAAGTTAATATATTATGTTTTATTTAAAGGTATTTTGGGGTGGGAAATTTGGGGGTGTTACAAGTTGGTATCAGAGCCTGGTTTTTTGAAAGGACTGGAACACGAGGTAATAGGTCGTAGGGAGAAATTCTGTCACAAAGACGATAAGAGTCTAAGCTGGTTGGTGCTTAATTGAGCCTTTGCGCTCGTCCAACTAACTGGGAATTTCTCCTTGTGCTGAAACTTCGTTGTTCGAAATCTTTGACGAAAACTGTGGGAATCATACCTTCAAAGCGGAGATTTTTTTTTCAAAACATTTCTTTTATCAAATTTAGGAAATGAAAATGACTAGGAAAAAGACCTTTCTAGGAATGCGGTGAGGATTATGAGATTTTGTATTGCTTTTACATGTTGAACAAAATCCTTGATGCTTATGTGAACTTTTTGTATGCTTGATTATGGTATGACTTGATAATTTAAAGGTGCTGTATTAGGATACTAGCTTGATTCCTAGACAATACCTTAGTACTTAAGTATTTCCTTTCTTTTTAAGAATATGCCGCCTAGAAGGGAAGTCCCCGCAGCGCCAACTAATGCTGAATTGGCGTTGACCATTCAACAACTTGCTCAAACGATAGGCGCCGCATTTCTCCAGAGCCAGCAAAACAACATTGACGCTTTTCAAGAAGACAATGACGCCTACGAGGGACAACGTGAAAGACAATGACGTCACATCGATGAACGCGGAGCTGGATCAAGGTTTGGGACAACTTACTCAACTCATCCAGACCGTCACAAATGTGTTACCTCAAAATCAACGTCAACATCGTCTCAATAAGCGCAATGATATCGCGAAACGTGTAGTTGAGCGTAATCCTCCAACTTAATTTAAGCAAAGAAGATTCTCTATTTCTTGAGGGTTGTATTCACACTTTCGACAAACTCTTCAAGACTATGAACCCCCGTGGATCAACATATTAACACGACTGCGTACTACCTATGTCAAGAGGCAAATAAATGGTGGCCCACGACCGAACCAGCATTGCATCAACAATTTGACTTTTCTTGGGAGATGTTTACGGAGCCATGCCTGCGAAAAAGAATCTACTCGGAACGCATGAAAGCTACGAAGTACAAGGAATTCTTACACCTAGAACAAGCGAGTATGACCGTCGAAGATTACCACGCCAAATACTTGGCTTGCACAATATGCATCTGCGTTTAGTTCCTAATAAAATTAGTGACGCTAGAAAGTTTATAAGTTGTCTTAACTTCGAAAAAGTTCTTTACATTTTAGATTGCTAAACTCTGAATGAGGCCTACACCAAAGCCGCATACCACTATCAAAGGAAACACTTGAGAAGAAACGGAAGCGTGCCAAAGGAGAGACCAAACACATAGAATGCTGCTCTTGAATAAGTTAAGTGCTTCGGGGACGAAGCACATTATAAGGAGGGTAGAATGTGACACCCTAAAAAAAATTACAATACACATAATTAGAATAAAAATAAACTAGATATAAATTATAGTTCATAAATGAAATGAGAACTAAAGAGCATATATAATATGAAAATAAAAATAAAATGAATACTACAATAAAATATAATCTACCTATTAACAATCATAAATATACAGTACTACTACTCGTACCTACGTACGAAAGAAGTGGCGCATGGTATGTATACAATGAGAAGTATATATAGATGGCAATAATAAGTAGTATTTCAAACCGGCCCATTACACCAGAGCAATATATACCGCATATACGAAGCAAGGCAAATTAACAGCTTCGAACGTTCTACACAAGTCATCCGTACAAAATATAAATGGCAATGAGATTAAATGAGAGAATTCCAACGGACGGAACCATTAAACGTATGATACGCAGTCTAGAATCATCGCCATAAGCCCTATATATATGGGTTTACTATTGAAGGCCTGCATACCATGACGCATGCGAAGAAACTAAACGTGTGCACCAAACCTCTGCCCATAATCGTACACGCTCATGCCGAGGAGAACGAGCGCAGGACAAGTCTTAAGCGAAACTTTCCAAGTCACCAAAGAAGAAGGATCTCTGGACGTTGGTGTACTGTTCAAGCGTATCCCCGGATATGCTATCTGTCACTTGTATTCTATTCTTTCTTTTTTACGGGATACTTATGTTCTATTCTGTTCAAAATGCCAACAAATTCAAAATTAAGCCTAATTAATTGAGCTTAAAAAAAGGAAAAGCCTACTCACATTGTATATATTTAAAACTTTTGGGCCTATTTTTGGGCTTAGAACGGCCTGTTGCCACCTCAGTGCCGACCCTGTTCACATCTCGACAGCTTAGCCGGACTTCTCTGCAACTGAACCACATGCTTTTGCTGCTCAGCACCACCTATCGGTCTGCACCACCTATTGGTCTGCACCACTTATCGGTGCTCCTGCAGGTTCAGGCTCGGTAGAAGAATTAGCTCGGTGGCCGGAGCAATTCGCGATCTTTCCCATATCCAAGTAATCCCAGCTAGTTTGTGTTGAAACAACCAACCGTGCTCCCACCACCGTCGTTGGTGATCCCAAAGCACTTCACGGTGGAGTGCTTTTACAACTGCTGCAATGACGAGAACATTTATGATGTCACTTTACTACTGGATCACGGGAACTGTCGACCATCAGCCAGTGCAAGAAGCAGAACCGATAGATGCCTTAGGCAACATATAAGCACTACGATTAGCTTGTTGCCTAGTTAGTACAACATGGAAATTGTTGAGTATCTAGAAGGGATCTACAATCCCCTACAAGTGATCGATACTCTGGTATGTTCACCTTGTTTGAGATCACATCATCCACCACTTTCTCTGAGTTCGTTTCCTCATAAGTTTAGCGCTACTTCCATGCTTAAGTCCCAATGCTCCAGTTTTGACTGAGATAGAGAAAGGTTCTCTATACCATTCCGTTCTAGTATCTTGAACTTATTAAGGTAAACTTGAAATATTAACAAAGAATGAGATCGATTTAAGATTTTATCAACATTGACGAAACAAGGTCTATCCATGTTGGTTTAAACGATTGGCGTGGAATGAGAGTTTAGTGAAGCCTGCAATGTAGTGACCAATTACAGGATACCCAGAACCAGATCGGGGCCCGTTATACTCAGGTCGAGCCCAAGCTTCCATAAAAAACACCTGGACCGGAACCGAGTTCATACCTAGAATTACACTATATATGACACAAATATAAAATTATGTGTTTAATTTATGCAAGTTTAGGGTTGGATTCGGTTCGGGCCACCCGGCCCGTGACCCGGCCCGGCCCGGTACTGTGCGGGCCCGGGACCGGCCCGGTCGGGCGGTCTGGGACCGGGTATGGACCCGAACCGGTGGGAATGGGCGGGGCGGGCTCGGTGCTGGATTAATGTGACCCGGCCCGGCCGGGTCGGGCCCGGGTCCGGTCTTATTTTATAAAAAAAATTGTTTGGGCTCTTGGGCTACTAGCCGTTGGGGGTGGGGGTGGGGACAACCCAAACGGCTATATAGCCGTTGGGTGGGGTAAAGGGGGGGTCCGGGGGGGTTGGCTGGTGGGGGGGTGGTGGTGGGGGTGGGGGGTAAAAAAACCTATAAATACTCCTAATCTTAAACATTTTTTCATATCTCTTCTCCAATTCTTCCTAAATCCTATTCTTAACTCTCTACTCTCTAATTCTCTTATTCTCCATTCTCCAATATATTATATTTATTATTCTCCATTCTATTATTTACACTTGTTTAATTACTAGTTAATTTGCTACATTTGACTCTTGTTTAATAGTTAGATAAATAGTTAATTAGTTTTTTACAATTTTTTATTAATTGCTACATTTGACTCTAGTTTAAAAAATATGTTGTACACAAAACTAGTTAATTCACTACTTAATTTGCTATAACTCGAATTAATAGTTAGATAAATAGTTAATTAGTTTTTTACAATTTTTTATTAATTGCTACATTTGACTAGTTTAAAAAATATGTTGTACACAAAACTAGTTAATTCACTACTTAATTTGCTATAACTCGAATTAATAGTTAGATAAATAGTTAATTAGTTTTTTACAATTTTTTATTAATTGCTACATTTGACTCTAGTTTAAAAAATATGTTGTACACAAAACTAGTTAATTCACTACTTAACTTGCTATAACTCGAATTAATAGTTAGATAAATAGTTAATTAGTTTTTTACAATTTTTTATTAATTGCTACATTTGACTCTAGTTTAAAAAATATGTTGTACACAAAACTAGTTAATTCACTACTTAATTTGCTATAACTCGAATTAATAGTTAGATAAATAGTTAATTAGTTTTTTACAATTTTTTATTAATTGCTACATTTGACTCTAGTTTAAAAAATATGTTGTACACAAAACTAGTTAATTCACTACTTAATTTGCTATAACTCGATTTAATAGTTACATAAATAGTTAATTAGTTTTTTACAATTTTTTATTAATCGCTACATTTTTTAGATGGATCGTCCTAGATATTCGGTTGATATGGGTAACCTCGAGCGCAACCGAACGAAAGAGCTTGCGAGGAAGAGATCCCGCAAAGGTAAATCACATATCGGCTCTTCATCTCAAAGTCGAGATGATTTTGATACGGGTTACGTAAGGAGGGATGGGGATGTGATGACCGACGAACAACTAGAACAAGAATTGCACCGACATAATTCCCGCTTTTTTCAAGACCAACCGAGGACCATTGACGAAGAAGAGCTCGAGGACGAGGACGACGATGTGGAGGAAGCAATTCCGAAGAGCCACGACGAGGTCCATTGCCAATGTATGAGGACAACCCAATTGATCCGAAAAAAGAATACAACGAGGTTAGTGATATATTTTATGCATTATTCAATGAGTTTCATGCACAATATGGCAATGCGCCCCCTCCCCCGACACAAACATCATCTAAAGGAAAATCAATTTTCAAATCTACGTTTGCCAATCTTATTAAAAAAACAAAATCAACTCCCGCTACACAACAAAGCACAATTAATGAGATTTCTTTGTATTTAACTTATGATGTTGATTTTGAAGAAGATGATGATTTTGACGTACTAAACTGGTGGAAGGGAAAAGAAAGAATGTTCCCGGTTTTAGCAAAGATGGCTAAGCAAGTGCTATCAATGCCGGTTTCAACGGTTGCCGTGGAACAAGAATTTAGTTCGGCCGGCAATGTTCTAACACAAACCAGAACGACTAACGAGGTTGAGCGCTGAATCTCTTGAGATGCTTATATGCTACCACGATTGGTTGAAAGCAGCACGTAGAGCTCAAGAAATTGACATCACTCCATCCCAACACTTTATGGATGAATCTACAACAGAGAGTGGCTCTACCTATGCCGGAGATTCCGATTAAAAACAATTATAGTTCCTATTTAATTTTCAAATGTAGTTCCTATTTCATTTCAAATAAATGCACTTGAAGTTTGTTTTTTAATACTTGTATAAAACTATAAAGTATAAAATATAAATAAAAAAAAAAATTAACCGGCCCGGCCCGGCCCGGCGGGTGGCCCGAACCGGACCCGTCCAACCCTCGGGTCGGTCCCGGGCCCATGTGATACGAACCGGCGGCCCGACCGGGCCTAGGCCCGGCCCGGGCCCGACCCGGCCCGAATCCATCCCCATGCAAGTTTAAAGAGATGTTATAGGTTTATTTTTAGTCTTTGTTTTACAAAACTATGTTTTTTAATCAACATAAATATTTTGGCATAACCATAGAATCAATACTGAACCGAAATAAACTGAATCAACGGAACCATGATTTCAATAGTTAAAATTAAAATATAAAACCAAACTGAAACGCACTGAACTTTTACTTTGTTTCGACATTTGATTTTAGATCAAAACGAACTGTTTGACCACCCCTACTCAGAGCAAAGCAATGGGAGGCCAGTCCTCACTCTCACTAACTATAAAAATTAAACAAGCTATGCAAACTGTAACAGCCACACACACATGTATATATACACATCCTTGAAAAGCACTACATGATTGAACACAAGACGAAATCATATACAGTAACTTAGGAACTCTCTACTAGCAATAGCATGTAAATAAATCTCTGGCCAGCAGATACAGGCATACAGCCATGTGCAAGAAAGACTCAGGCACGTAAGATTGTTTCTTTGTCTGTAATCTCATGGCACTCTTCATCATCATAATATTCTTCATCATCATCCTCTTCCTCATCATCATAATAGTACTCATCCTCTTCATTATCCGTGTCATACTCTTTACTCCCATATGGCAACAAACCACTTTGCTGCTGCCTTCTTAATCTCTCCTGAATATGATCCCTTATGGCAGTTCCCTGCATGACATTATAGATAGAAACCAAATATGTGAAAATTTGAAGTCATTTTGGCACAGTAATAAATTTTGGCTCATCAACTAAGGGCATGATTCAGGTGAGAATGGTGTTTAGGAGAGAAATAAGAATGAAATCTAGTCTTTCATTCATTCAATCGGATGGCTATAGAAAATGCTTGTATGACTTAATAATCAAGTGTTTATAAGGAAATCATTAAAAGTGAAGACATATTGTTCAATCAACATTTATTGCGGAGGTCTTTTTTGTATATTGATAATTATCCATCAACATATAGAGCCTAAAACCAAAATCCCTATAATTCCGCCATCGCTAAAATTGAAAGGTGCAATCATGATATTGCATTATCCAATAAATTTGAAAAGTGTAAATCATTATTTTAAATTTAAAAGCATTCCTCTATTATATTAGACACTTGTATGCATTTTTTGAGAAACATATAACATCAAGTGCATTAAATAATGTGTTAAGTGGAGCAATTTTAATTAAATATATATATATTCACGTATGTATTTACAATTATGTAGTTACAATATGATTGTTATTTATATTTATCACTTTTTATAAAGTGCAATATTAATGTGTCAAGAGTGCATGTGTTAAAAGAAAGCGCACCAAATTCTAGTGCATGAAATAATGTTTCTAGTGCAATAAATGTTGTAGGATTTTAGCTGCATGAATGAAATTGTTGTTATGTGCAATAATTATAATTAAAAGTGCAATTTATTATAATTGGAATATGGTGATATTGAAATACTAATTATGCATTATTGATAAAAGTTTATGCACCCAAGTAAATTTGAAATGCACTTTATAGAGTTATTTAAATATATGTCGTTCTAACCAAAATCATTTTTTCACATTTGACCTCTTTGAAATTCATGGTCTTTAGTAAATAAAAAATAAATGATATCTGACTTGTACATATACTTTTAAGTTAAAATGGTGCACGTCGAGTTATTTACAATAGTGTGAAGTAACAATTGAGAAGTGCATTAACACTGTATATATGTGTGCACTTTTAATAAGTAAAAGTGCAATTGAAAATTGAAGATATAATTGCATCCCTGACTAATTCAGGGTGCAACATGTGTGGTATAGTTTTCCATGACTTTGAGCTTTAGTTTTTTTAAAAAGTGCATCGAACCCAACATTATAGTGCACTAGTATGTATCAATGTATGTATGGCATTGTAATAAACATGAAATTTTTAATTTAAAAAATCATAAGAAAAACAAAGTTAGGATATACTAAATGTTCGTTGAGTTGGTACCAACAGAGGATACATTTAAAGCCATATGTGCAGGTGGGATTAAAGTCATGAACGTAAAAGAAAATGTAGAAAAATAAAAATGAAAAGGAAGTTAATGAAGTAACCTCCCAAAAAAGCATTAATGTGGAATAGAGAAAGAATATATGGCAGGAGAGTTATAACCGTAAAGGAAGTTAATTAAATGTAACCAAGAAATGGGGAGAAATTTTAGGATGCTATGCACGGTGGGAAAAAGTTAAAAAGGATGAAATCACAAAATCACCCTCACATCCGTTTAACTTCAATGTCTATTTATCTGATGTGGCAATGCAATTTTAAGCAATCCATGTTCCCATTAAAGATGCTCTAAATGGGTTGATCTAATGGTTATACTTATGGTAGATTCTATGCTACCCATAGGTACGGTACCCCATTTTTTAAATGGGTACCGAAGTTGTCACCTATATTTATTCTTATTTCTCACATGAACCTAAATCTATCTACTAAAATATATAAGTTATATTTTAAATATTATTTTTAAATAATTCAAGGAAACAATATCTAAAGGTAAAAATAACATTTGTTTTCACTTGATCCAAAGCTTTTTTTGCAGTATAAACTGATATAGTCACTGCAGTCAACTAAGGATGTTTTTACTTGAACAGCTTTCAGTCACAGACTAGACTAGACTTAAACAGACCAGACTAGACTAGACCTAAACAGACCAGACCAGACCAAACCCGAACTTCCATAGTTTTAAAAAACATAGAGACCACACATTTACCAGACCTAACCAGACCAAACTTCCATAGTTATAAAAAAACAGAAACCACATATTTACCCGACCAGACCAGACTTAAACATCCTAAATGTGGTTGGTAGAAAACCTAAAAGATAAAGTTGATGAACAAAAAATGAAGCTGCCAAATGACAACTAATTCTGCTTACCATTTTATGGCAACCCTCCTCAAACATCTCAAGAAAGCCTGCAACCCACCGATCTGCATTTTCAACCCACTCATTGCGATGCATACCAGCAGTTTTTGCAACAGTTTGAATCTGTTGAATCTTGAATAAATGATAGAAATAATTAAGACATGCCCATTACTATAAACAACACTCATATACTATAGTTCTACCTTTTCTCCCACTTTCTCTTGCTGCTCCTTAACCTTCTCCTGCAACTTTTTAAGTCTCATATTCACTCTCAAGCGTTTTTCCTGTTTACATAAAACAAATAAACTCTCAAATCCTTGCACAAGACAACCTATAAATGAAAATAAAGATTCCATATAAATCCCATTGAAGGAATGATCATGAAATAACTGAAACACTGATAAATTACTTGCCTTTACATAGCTAACACCAAGTTCCTTCCTTGAATATCCACGATCCAAATTGCGCATGACATATTGGTTGTAGTCTTTAACTATCCTCATTATAATATCTGAAGTTGAAATTCCATCAGTACGCTTTGTTTCTTTGAATCTCCCAACGGCTTTCACCTGCAAAGATAAATAAGAAGTTATCATGGTGAAAGAAGATTGGAGCTTTATATGCAGCAAACGGTAAAAAGTTAAAACTATCCTTACAAATTCATAGACATCTTTTCCAGCTCCACTGGTATCGGCATACCTGCAAATATTATAGCAAATAAGAGGGAACAACATCAATTACCATCAAAACTATTGTTAAAAATTTGGAGGGCTGTTAGGCAACTATACGTCTATTTGGGTCAAGGGGTTCGGAGGTGGCTTGAAGAGAGATTCTGGAGAGCATAGTTTGTATCTTGATATATGCTCTATCTGTCACACAAATTTCACTCCTTTTTGAGAAGTCCCAAAACATTCTTCTCAGTTCCTTTTTAGGGGAGATTTATTTGGTTGATACTGTTTCTCTACTTTTTAGATCAATCACTATAATACAATTGTACTTTAATAAGCGTGTTAAATCAAACTACAAAGAAACTTGCAGGACAATGCTACACACACATATATATATTTGAGATTCTATAATAATAGTAAGATTCAACTCAGTGTTGTCAATCCCAGATAGCGGAGCGTAGCAGCCAACCCCGAAATCGCTATAGTGGTATAGCAGGTAGCAGGATGACCGCTAATAGACAATATATATGCAAAGTTCATATTCTATGTGTGCATACAATTACATGTCATGCACATATCAATTTCAAGAAATGATAAATCACGAATATATTACTCAAACGACATGAAATTCACACTTACTAATTTACCAATAAAGAGGCATTAGTCTCTTAAACAAAAGAAACAAATAATTTTAGTACCTTACCTCTAAACATTAAACATTGAGTTCCAGATAATTCTTTATAAATTTGCAGTCATTAATACCTAATTATAAGAAAATCATGGTTGCTGGGATGCTTTGAACAACCTTAACATGGAGATGCATGGTATAAGTTACGTTTGATCTTGGTTTCTGCTTTGAGTTATTTTAGTAGGGTTATTTAGTTCCCCACGTGTTTTGGATGGTGTATTGAGGTTATTTTTTACTCCAAAAACATCTAAAAGTAAAAAAGTGCTCCCAACTTCCCGCCAGGGCGCTCTAGCACCCACTACAGCCGCTTTTGCCAACCGCTACACTTACTAATTTACCAATAAAGAGGCATTAGTCTCTTAAACAAAAGAAACAAATAATTTTAGTACCTTACCTCTAAACATTAAACATTGAGTTCCAGATAATTCTTTATAAATATGCAGTCATTAATACCTAATTATAAGAAAATCATGGTTGCTGGGATGCTTTGAACAACCTTAACATGGAGATGCATGGTATAGGTTACGTTTGATCTTGGTTTCTGCTTTGAGTTATTTTAGTAGGGTTATTTAGTTCCCCACGTGTTTTGGATGGTGTATTGAGGTTATTTTTTACTCCAAAAACATCTAAAAGTAAAACAGTGCTCCCAACTTCCCGCCAGGGCGCTCTAGCACCCACTACAGCCGCTATTGCTAACCGCTCCACTATAGGCAGTTTCATAGCGCCTAGCCCCCTGCTCCGCCCTGCTATTCCGCTATACCGCTGCTATTGACATCACTGACTCAACTACTACAATATTATTATGTGATAGAATAAATAGTTGACCACCTTACGTTTACATGCTTTTAGAAACACTATTTATAAAGATATTGGCTAAGCTGCTCAAAAGCCATTCAAACCTGTCCACCCTAAATAACCTTAATGGAAAAACAAGTAAGTTTAGAAGTCTTACGGAAGAGCATCATGAGCCACAAAATCAATTTGGTGCTTGTCAAGGAATTCCTGATTTATAACCCACGGGGCATCAGGAATAACTTCATCAACCCACCTGCAAGTTGTAAACATCAGAAGAACAAGAAATATTTAGTTTTTTATAGTATCAGATGCACATAAGTACATAACAGCTCTATATAACTACTTAACTACACGAAAAAGTGAAATCACATCCTAGTCATTTAATTATATGATGGGAAGTCAATAAACTCATTGAATTTTAAGGTTTCAATCAATTTTAGTATTTTACGAATAACGATACATTTTAACATGTACACTATAGATTTATTACTTCCTCCGTCCCTAAACTAAGTTCTCACTTTTTTGGAATGTCCCGAAAATAAGTTCACACCTTTTTTGTAATATTTGAGTAGAGGTGTAGAGCACAAGACTTTTTTTACCTTTATGAATAGATGTTAGGAATCTGCCAGGTTTCTATCAATAGAACACCATTAATTGGTCACTTTCTCTATCACTTTTGATGAATGGCATATTTGGAAGGTCATTAAAAACTAATTTTTGCCTAATAACTTGTGAACTCAAACTAGGAACTTAATTGAGAGATGGAGTATAACTTAGTGGCTATTTGTCAACTTATCACCCATTATCCGTCAACTCTTTCACAAAACACAAACTTATTCATGCGAGTGTGCTGAATTAGTTAATAATGAAATGTTGGGATGAAGATGGCCTTTTAAACCATTCTAAACATTATTTGATTGCCGAACTTTTGAACAAAATATATTTTAAACTGTGTTTTCATAATTTAGACATTCAGTTATTTCAGCAACTTTATCAATAGTATGATTAGTATCACATTTGCAACAATTTAAGCAATTCAAACAAATGCACCCTTACCACACGAGCTCTTACAGTAAAGTTCACTTGTATTAGATTTTGCTCATAAACAAATGCTTCCACCATCCCACTAAATTTGAAAACTTTCCTTATTTAACCATCACAAAAAATTTTGACATCTCCTTTTGAAGCAACAAATTTGTGGTTGATGTATTTCTCTTTCAACTACACAAAGATCAACCACAATGTTTACTTTATCAATCCACGTGCATGTCATGATTGCCCAAGTTTTATGGGATGGATGAAGAGTACTTCCATTGTCCTGTTTTCATCTGCATTCTATTTTTCTCTGTCCTCCAAATTATCTCATCTTTCCTCTTTGGGAAAGTATTATGTCATTGATATTATCTTTCTATTCTAAACAAAACTTGAGCTAATTAAAATGAGAAGATAATAAAGGGACAGGAGTATATGCAAAGACCATTTGTAATTTAACTAGTCTGTGATGCATGGAAAATCTACAAAACTCTTCAGGCAACTGGTCTGTGTTGATAAGAGACTAAGAGTATCGAATTTTAGTGAAGTATAGGAAAATGCAGTTATCCACACTTTCCATCCCTCTAATCTATTATGGATCTAATACTTGATTTAGTCCTTTGAATTTGATTCCTTCATTATTTAATGGTTTTATTTTAGTCCATGACCATTCAATTGGGAGCAATGCAACCCTTATGTGTAATTCACTCATTTAATTTGTTGAATAAACTTAGACTCAATATAGGACTCTACTTTGCAATGACATATGAAATTTAATCCCAATTTAGTCATCAATGGTCGAAAATATCCCTCTTAACTAGAGCACAATATGACATAGGACTAAGTTGGAGACAAATTGCATACACCATAGTTAGGGTTACTTAACTTTGGTCCCTTTTAGTCCCAGCCTCCCTGGTCTTATTAACCCATGAAAGTCTTTTTAACTTTAAACAGCGGAACCTTACCTGCAATTCATCACCTAGGCCCGAGACGGCAAGGCCTATCTGCTACCCATCTAGCTTCTAGTTCCTCTTTTCTTAGAACGCAGTTCATCATAGTAAATAACTGATACAAATTCATTATAGTATAATTCATTCTTCGAGGGCTAGAAAATGCGGCTTTTAGAATGAATCTACTCTAACAGACAATGCTCAACTAATTCCACAAGAAGGCACATAAGTTGTGTCTGAAAATGCAAAGAACGTACTTGCAATGGCGGAGAGACTCATAACGCTCCTCTGCTGTCATGACAGTTTTTCCCTTGAACTTGTGCGTGGTATCATCATCGCAACACCCCACCAGCAAGTACGTGTTTGGGAACCTACAAGCATAAAAAACGGAAATACATACGACTACCATATTGTACCCTAACATCCGATGGATGAAGTTTCTAAGAATTACAAAAGGGGATTAAAAAAAAAACAGGAAAAGTTGGTATTTTTGCAGAAGAAAAGCGTCGCGGCCACCCAGAGACAGACAGCGAGGAAAATTGCATAAAATCAGGAAAATAGAAGTGGAAAGGAAAAACAAACTTACGATTTCTTGGCTTGCTCTAGGGAGCGGGCATGACCGAAATGGAACAGATCGTAGATTCCGTCGGCGTAGACGCGAACGGGGCGGTCGGTCGGCGGCGGAGCATGGGGGGTTGAATTAGGATTGTTGTCTTTGTTGCTGGAGGTAGAATTGGCGGTAAGGTTGCGGGGGTGCTCCTGCTCCGTCTCCGTTGATGACACTCCACCGCTTTCTGTCATCGTCGTTCTGCTTCTCTTGTTGTTACCGTCCGGCGAGGCCACCCTCCGGTCTTGGCCTTTTATGTCCTTGGAATTTATGACGACCATTTAGTACACGCAGAAGTGCGTGATATTTTTTTACATTTAATAATAATAATAATAATCCTTATTGGAGTATTATTATTGAGAACATTTGCAGTATAATGAATGCATCCGGAGCGACTTTCGGAGCCCAACCGGATTACACGCCTACCCGATATCGAGAAACATGCGCTGCGGCCCACTTCAACACGATTACTCATCGGTCCGAAACCTTTGCCGCAGCCCAAAAAAGTATGTGCAAAATGGGCAGACTAGGATTTATTATAATAGGTGCCGGCTTTTAACATTTCTAGACTAGAGGAGCTCACTCAACACATCTTGCTTTTGGAAATGATTTGTTCATTTTCATAATGGTTCCACTCGATCATTGATGACTTTCAAGACTGGAATTTTCTGAGGAATTATCAACAAGATTGAAATAAAGTCGTGAATATATCAAAGAATCTTCTATTATTTTCAAAAAAAAAACTAACAATGTAAAAATCAAGCCAATGGTAAAAGCATCGAGCATTTAGAGAAATAGGCTTCCAATTTAAATAGTAGTACTTCCGTATGCCAACCCATAAAGGAATGAGTGAATGACAAGAATGATCAATTGTAAGAATTGTCCATAAGTTTGATACTAAATGTCATCTTGGAATTGAAGAAAAAACTATTCCCTCTAACGGGTAGTCTTCTTCCCATCAATCAAACATGTGATATCTCGCCATCTCGGATCTATTTCTTTGCACATTTTGGTTGTAACTAATTTGATTGCCAATTATCTATAGCTTCATCATAAGGGATTAATAAGCGTCAGATCAAGTAATTGAGCCGGGTTTCTTGCCGATTTTGAATGGTCATGTTCATAACTATTAAAGTTGATCGGGGTAACACAAGGACACAGGGACACCGGGACTCCGGCCACAGTGACATAGTGACTCTGGCAACAGTGCTCTGCATATGTTCGTCCTGTGGTCACCACCCCCTTCCCAGCTAATTACTCCCATTGAACGTGTCGTCTACGCGCCGCCGCCCCTTATCATTGTTTTCCCCTCCCACGTCACCGCCCAGCCACCCCTAGTTCCCTATCAGCCTTGTTCCCTGTCCCACCCGTCCACGCCTATCCTCAGGTCCACCCAATCCTTGCCCCTTCCACATCAGCCCACATACAAGCCCCTCCCATGTCACAATAGACTCGTTGTTGCCCTAATAGCCCCAACCACACCCGCCCGTGTTGCTTCTCACCGCTAGAGCGTCGCATGACATCGCCTAGAAACCCTAGCTACGATGTTGTCATAGATCTGAACCGCCACCGCCTTCTTCGTCCTCGATCCTCGATTGTTCAGGCAGCAGATAAGAATAGTCGAAGGAAGCTTACCTAGGTGACATCGACGACGAAGGGATTGTGACAGTGGTGATGGCTGAGGTTAGTGACGATGGTGACTGCTTGGGGTGACGACAGCTCGGGTGGTAACGGCTCGGAACGACGAATGTAGAGATGACTCTAGTGGAGAGAGGCACAATATATAGAAGACGACAAGAGAGAAGTTAATACATACTAGAGAGGCGGATATAGTTATTTAGGGTTGAATTAGGCATTTGGACTATAAAAACTGTTCAATATATATAGGACCAAAATATACATAAAGTTCAAAAATATGATTATGTATCTTTTATTCCCCAAGTAGGACTTATTTAGTCTTATTAAAAGAATAATTTGATGAGAACTTTTCAAAGTAGAAGTGAATGAGTTCTACTTTGGGAATAAAACGTTGGTAGGATGTTTTTACTTGGACTGTAATTTGCTGGTCTGGTCTGGTCTGGTCTGGTCTGGTTTGGTCTGTACTGGTCTGGTCTGGTCTGGTTTCTTTGTATTTTTATAACTATCCAAGTCTGGTTTGGTCTGAACTGGTCTGGTCTGGTCTGATCTGGTCTGGTCTGGTCTGGTCTGGTTTGGGACGAATTACAGTCCAAATAAAAACATCCGTAGTCCTATTTATGAATCTTATACATGTTTTAGCCCTATTTAGAGAATTTTCTCTAGACTATCTTTTTACTATTTATATGAAAGGTAATTTTGCCATTTCAGATCTAAACGTGTATATTTTTTGTCCAAACGGGGTTATATATTGATAGATTATTAATTTAGAGGGAAAGGAGAGCTAGAGGGATAAATTGATATGTATAAATGATTTTCTAACCCCTTACATGGCTCCCCTAGGAGAGAAGCGGGCTGGGCTTCCAGGCTTGGGCATGGCAGGCTCACTTACAATAAAAGGCCAATAAATGGCTAATAAATGGTATTTAATCTATTCTAATGGCTATACATGAACAAATAGAATGTACAATAATGTAAATGCTATCTGATCAGCGTACGTGGGTCGCTGTCCGGGCCCAAATCCATATGCTTTATCCTATATATTATCTCAGTTTTGTCATTTGAAACCCTTCAAGAAATATTTTGTCATTCGTTCTTGTAATAACGTAATTTTTTGAATAGTTTTTGTTAAGAAGTTTAATGATAAGTGATGATGTCTCATTCAAATGGTCTGGTTTTACATACTCCGCGATGTATTTTAAAAAGGATAAATTGACAAGAATAATCCCACATTTCACTAGTTTTCTCATAATAATCTCACCTTTACGTAATTCCAGAATAATCCCACCTTTGCATCCCATCTTCTTATGTTGTACTCTGACCTGTTGATGACCTACTATACCAGGGTTTTTACTCTCTCTTTGAAAACCTTATATAAATAATCGCACCTTTCACAAATCTCCTAAAAACGGTCCCATGTTTCATTTTTTCTTTTTTCTCCCTAAAATTTTTCTCTTTATTTTCATCCCTTGACATTTTTTTATTACTTTTTCTTTCATTTTGTTTTTATCTCTTTTCCATTTTTATTATTCTACTTCTCACTTTATTAGGAGATTTTTTTTTTGTAAAATTTCTCTTCTAAATAGCTCTTTTTTATTGTTTTCTTTTTCTTTCCGTATTTTTATTTCATTTCCCTGTTTATGTTTTTCTTCTTAATCATTCTCTTCTTATTAAAGATGAGTTTTGACCTCAATATTACTAAAAAGTGGATAAATGACAAAAAAATGACCTTATTGTTTAATTTCCAAAAATATGACTAATAAGTTTTAAAGTTATTAAATTACCCTTAATTCATAGTGACTTTATTTTATAGTTACAATACCAGCCACAGTGACACTCACTAAAGTGACACCCGTTATAGTGACTAGCGGCCACCACCATCGATCATTGTCCACCGCCGCTACCACCACCACAGTGACACGCTCGCAGTGACACATCCTAAGTGACACTTCTATAGCGACTCCAATCATAGTTACTTCTGCAACATTAATCTAGATTTACCACTGAAACCACCACCGTCCACCACCGCTGGCCACCACCGCCAACTCCTTTTCAAGACAAACCTCGACCCCCTTTCCAGCCTACCCAAGCCCCCAGCCCCGGTTTCCACCGCCAGCCCCTGCTTCCCTGGCCATTGTCCGCAACAGTGACACCTCTGCAATGAGCCACGGCCACCACCGGGAACCACCATTGTCTGACCGTTCACAACCGCAAGCCCCAGTCCAACACCAACCCCAACCCCATTCCACTGGCAGCCCCCTGCTGTCCCCGGCCACCGCCGCCGTCCTCCACCGCCCTTGTCCAACCCTCTCTTCGAACTCCCCAGCCCCATCCTTACACAACCATTGCCCCACCCCCTCACCGCATCCCTCCCTGGAAGATCCAGCTCCTCAACCACCGCGTACCCACGCCACACCCTATCGCAGCCTTCGCACACCTCTGCGCCACCCCTACGATAGCGGCGCCATAGCGACGAGACGAAATCGGTCTCCAATCGCTTCTGACAACCATATCCGAACCCGAGCCCGAATGATGCCTATTGTTTCCGAAAATGGACGATATCAATTCGTAATCGCGCCTCGCCACTTGCCTTCGTAATAAATGATGTAATCCTCGCTCGGCATCGCCAAATCTCCACCATCTTCAGACCACCGTCATCAATAGGTTGCCGCCATCGCAGGTTTTGGGATTCGTCGAAGAAGAAGAGATAAGAAAACAAAAGAGCAACATACCTGTGATGTTCGTACAACGAGGAGCCGACGACGTGAAGATGACAGCGGCGGGGTGAAGATGGTGATGGCGTGCGGATGGCTGCACGGCTAATGGAAGAAGAACGACGGTGCTGAGGACAGAATTAGGATTGGCTGTGCGGCTGAATGAAATGACTTAGGCTGCAGGGGTATTACAGTCGGTCTATACACTTTCAGTAACTATTTTGTCCAAACGGGATTCTAATCATATTTTGGTCTTTAATAACTCAAGAAGTGATAGTTATGCCATTATTTCTTTAAAGATCTTATTTTAAAAGTGAAAATATAAAAGTGGAAAAGTGAAAATAAAAAGAAAACATAACAAAAATTAAAGTGAGAAAAAGATCTTTAATAAGAAGAGAATGATTAAGAAGAAAAACATAAAAAGGGAAATGAAATGAAATACGGAAAGAAAAAAAAAACGACAAAAAAGAGTTATTTTGAAGACAAATTTTACAAAAAAGAAATCACACATTAGAGTAAGAAATAGAATAATAAAATGAAAAAGAAATAAGAACAAAAGGATAGAAAAAGCAATAAAAAGTGTCTAGAGATGAAAATAAAGAAATAAAAATTTTAAGGAGAAAAAAAGAAAAAATGAAACATGGGACCGTTTTGAGCAGATTTATGAAATGTGAGATTATTTATATAAGGTTTTTAAGAAAAGGGTAAAAAACCTGGTATAGTAGGTCATCAACAGGTCAGGGTCCAACGAAAGAAGATGGATTGGAAAGGTGAGATTATTCTGGGATTACATAAAGGTGAGATTATTATGAGAAGACCGGTGAAAGGTGAGATTATTCTTGTCAATTTTTCCTTTTAAAAATATCATTTTTTGCCTTTTGTGTATAAAGTTGAAAATAATAAAAAATAAATTAATTAGAATGAAATAGAAGCTAAGGATGTTTTTATTGGGATTGTTTTCAATCCCAGACCAGACCAGATCAGCTCGGACCTGACCATACTAGATTTGAATAGTTATAAAATACACAGAAACCAAACATTTACTAGACTAGTTTATATCAGACCAGACTATACACGAAATTTCAGTTCAAATGAAAACATCCACGAGATTATGTGATAGGCATTCATGTTGTCTTGAGGCCAATGTTGAACAGAATAATTAAGCATGTGAGTTTATTGTCGTATCTAGTAGACTAAGGATGTTTTCTTTTGGATTATTTTCAGTCTCACACTAGATAAAATCAGACCAAACTTAGATAGACCAAACCACATTAGACCAGAGTAGACCTGATCAAATTAAATCTCATCCAACTAGGCATTGCATGCAACATGCCGACCGAGCCAAAATTTTAAATGTAACTTCCAAGTTTAAATTACTTGATTTACACTTTTTCCTGTGCACTCCTCATTGCTTTCTTCATCCCTTAACTTCAATATCTTTTTCTATCAATCTAGCTAGCTACCACCTTTATTTACACACCTGCGTTTTCGTAGTTCCTTTCTAACGAAGACTGACAAATACCAAGCTTCGTTTGGTATGTTTTACTCCATAATTCAATGTTTCTATTAAAATATGTGTTTTCATCATAAAATGTCAACTAGCTCAGAATTTTAATTTCATGGGTGTGCGGTCCTAATCCCCAAATGGAAAGAAGCCATGCCTAATGGACACATGCATAATATTTTTACCTTATTTGATTTTGTAATTATTGTATTTATTTTCTTTCCTAGATTAGTGTGTGCGTTAGTGGACCATGATTAATTCATGAGATCCTTACCTTTTTTATATATTAAGGTGTATACTACCTATATTTGACCATTGCTTTGTATGAAGAGGGCAAGCAAATAACACGAAAAACAATTTCATTCCCAACTGTTTAGTACGTTTCCATTTTACATGGCATCAGAGCCAAACGTTCTCTGAGACCTGCGTTTTTTTTTCTTTTTTTTTCTGTGCGACGAAACAAATGGGTGAGCCTATCACCAAGACAACCGACGACGGAACTAAGAACGACAACAACAATTCTGTTCCTAAGCAGTATAGGCGCAGAATAAATGATCTGGCATCCTCGTTTTATTTACCGACCAATGACATCCCAGGCGTGAATATCTGCGGCATAACGCTCAAAGGGGACGTGAATTACCAGGAATGGTCAACCGCCATGCGCAATGCCTTCACAGCGAAAAGGAAGCTTCCTTTTCTTGACGGGACGATTGAGATACCAGATGATGAACACGGGTCGGATGACTGGCCGTGTGTGAACTCCATGTTGGTTGGATGGTTGATGACGTCCATCGATTCATCTCTACGAACGACCATTGCTTACATGGACTCTGCTCAAGATCTATGGGAGGATGTCAAACTCCGCTTCGAGGTGGCTGATGGGGTACGTTTTCACAAACTGAAAGAAGCCATTCAATCATGCCGACAAGGAGACCAAACGGTGACGGAATATTTTGGCCGCCTGAGAATGCTTTGGGATGACTTTGATGGGTATCGTACGATACCCAAGTGTAAGTGTGGAGGATGCAAATGTGATTTGGAGAAACAATTTATGGCGGCAGTGGAGAAAGAAAAGGTGCATGAATTCTTGATGGGTTTGAACGGTGCTACGTTTGGCGGACTTAGGTCTAACATTCTCAGCGAATCCAAATTGACATCCCTCAGCCGAGTGTATCATATGATGATACAAGAAGAGCGGCACAAGAATGTGACGAGGATGCATGATGCCAAAACCGAGGTTGCCGCCTTCGCCGTTCGGTTTGATGACCGGAGGAAGCCCAACAAAGAAAAGATGTTTTGTTCCTTTTCTAAAAAGGACGGACATGAAAGAAATAATTGTTTTAAGCTAACCGGTGAGTATCCCGAATGGTGGTTCGCTAACAAAGAAGGAAAGGGACGTGGAAAGCCTCCTGGACATGTGACTGGGCGTGACAAAAATGGTGGTGTAAAGGAAGCACGTGTGCATGGTGTTTTGCATGAAGAAGTGTCGGCAGAAGAAAACAAAAATGACAAACCGGATTTTACTTCCCTGGCAGAACAATGGGCATCATTCTTTTCATTTATGAACAATTCCAAAAAGATAGGTGACTCAGTTGAAAAACTATCAGGTACAAAAAAATATGGACTCTTGGCTTCATGATACGGGAGCCTCCTATCATATGATTGGGGATTATTCGCTATTATTTAATTTACAGAAAATTTCTTCCTCTCCAGTTGCTCTACCAAATGGGGAGAAAACCGAGGCCACACATATAGGTAGTGTGTTTTTGGGACCGGAATTGAAATTAAAAGACGTCATCTACGTACCTAAACTTATGTGTAATCTTATCTCGGTAGGAAATCTTATTGAACAATTGTCATGTCATGTGCTATTTACTGACAGGTTTTGTGTGATACAGGACCACACTTTGTAGATGCAGATTGGAATGGGTGAACGTCGGGGTGGGGTCTATTATTTATGTGGAACTGGGAGTGCACGTGTTTCACATGTGGGAAGCTTGGATGGAATTAATTTGTGGCATCAACGATTGGGTCATCCGTCCCTCAGAGTGGTTCGTTTGCTTCCAATTCCGTTCAAGAATTCTAGTTCTTTTAATTATAAGAATAAGACTTGTGATGTTTGCATGAAAGCCAAACAAACAAGATTCTCTTTCCTTGTTAGTTCAAACTGTGCTTTAAATAAATTTGAGTTGATTCACTGTGATGTTTGGGGACCCTATCGTGAATCTAGTACGTGTGGATCACATTATTTTCTGACCATTGTTGATGATTATTCTCGGGCGGTTTGGGTGCATTTAATGTCTGAGAAAAGTGAAGTTGCACATATTATTATGCGATGTTTCTCTATGGTTCGGACTCAGTTTAATACAACAGTTAAAATTGTGAGGGCCGATAACGGTACAAAATTCTTTCCGTTACGACCTTATTTTCAAGATGCGGGCATTTTATTTCAAACTTTGTGTGTTGGTACACCCCAACAAAATGGTCAGGTTGAACGAAAGCATCAGCATATTCTCAATGTTGCCCGAGCCCTTCGTTTTCAAGCCAATTTACCAATCAAATTTTGGGGTGAATGTGTTCTGGCGGCATCTTATTTAATTAATCGCACTCCGTCTATTTTGAATCATGAAAAATCGCCCTATGAAATGTTGTATGGCACTCAACCTTCGTATGATCACATTCGTACGTTTGGTTGTTTGTGTTATGTTGCTTCCCGATCGAGAGATAAATTTCATCATCGTGGTCGTGCGTGCCTATTTTTGGGTTATTCTTACATGCAACGTGGGTGGAAAGTAACGGACCTAGAAACCGAGGCTCATTTTATTTCCCGAGATGTTCACTTTGTGGAGGATATTTTTCCTTTTCTGGCCAAGTCAACTTCAGCCCGTGATGTGCATCCTTCGCTATCTCTTTTTGATTTGCGGCTAATATATAGGGAGGATGAACTCCATAATGATTGCTGCCATGCATAACTCATGTGTGCGATCTGTCCCTGCTCACCATCAAGAGGAGGTCCCACATGCTTCCTCAAATGTTCAACCATCCTCTCCTCCAGAAAAGTCGGACACACCTAGCGAAAATTCACTGCCACATATGACATCCGAAATCCACTTGCCAGAAGGTCCCACGTCACCAGCTCCTCTTGGTCGTGGGCATCGACGTAAGGCTCCTTCTGTCCGCCTACGTGACTACGTACAACTTCATGCAGCCTAGGCTCACCCCCGGCGTCTCCCTTCCTTCGCCATCTTCAGGTAGTCCCTATCCACTTACTTGTTATGTAAATTATGACAAATTTTCTTTGCACCACCGGGCTTTCCTTGCAGGTATTTCTCATGAAAAGGAACCATCTTCTTATAAAGAAGCGGTGCGGGACCCACGATGGCGCCAAGCAATGCAACTTGAAATTGATGCTCTTGAATGACATGGTACGTGGACGCTGGTTGATACTCCCACTCCCAAACGGACCATTCATTGTAAGTGGGTTTACCGCATCAAATATAATAGCTCCGGATATGTTGAACGGTTCAAAGCGTGGCTCGTCATTTGTGGCAATCGGCAAATTAAGGGAATCGATTACCATGAGACATTTGCTCCCGTTGCCAAAATGACCACTGTTCGTACTCTTCTTGCCATTGCCGCATCTAAACATTGGCAACTCCATCAAATGGATGTTGACAATGCTTTTCTTCATGGTTCTCTTGATGATGAGGTTTATATGTATTTGCCTCCTGGATTTTTGAGCTCTCGTCCTAACCAAGTTTGCCACCTCCATCGTTCTCCCTATGGACTTCGTCAAGCTCCCCGTTGTTGGTTTCATAAACTTAGCACTTCCTTGATTACCTATGGATTTCAGCGTTCATATGCAGATTATTCTTTATTCACGTTATCTAAAAATGGTCATTTTTGTGTGTGCTCGTTTATGTTGATGACCTTCTTATTGCTGGTTCCCATGCACTAGATATTGATCATCTAAAGGCTTATTTAGCTAAATGATTTCCGATCAAGGACCTTGGGCGTCTTAAATATTTTTTGGGGATAGAAGTGGCTCGAAATGCTTCCGGTATCTTTCTTTGTCAGCGCAAATATGCCCTGGATATTCTCGATGAACTTGGATTGGCGGATTCACGACCCTCTCCTTTTCCTATGAAACAAAATCAGAAGCTCTCACTCTCTCAAAGTGCACCACTTTTATCTTTGCCAGAGCAATATCGTCGTTTAATCGGGAAACTTATCTACTTGACACTTACTCGTTCAGAGCTTAGTTACTCAGTTCACATTCTGGCCCACTTTATGCAAACACCGAGGATTGATCACTGGGATGCGGCTATCCGGGTACTTCGGTACTTGAAAGGTAATCCGGGACATGGTATTCTTCTTAGCGCTCGCTCTAGCATCTATTTGCGCGGACTTTGTGACTCCGATTGGGCCGCGTTCCCCTTGACTCGTCGGTCATTAACCGGTTATATTGTGATGCTTGGTGATTCTCCTATCTCCTGGAAAACAAAGAAGCAGCTATCCGTCTCTCGTTCCTCCGCCGAGGCTGAGTAGCGTTCCATGGCCACCTTGGGTTGTGAATTATTATGGCTTCGTAGCTTATTGTCTTCTCTTGGCATTACTCTCTCTTGGTCAATGGACATTTTCTGTGACAACAAAGCTGCTCTTCATATTGCCTCAAATCCGGTATTTCATGAACGCACGAAATATATTGAAATTGACTGCCATTTTATTCGTGATCTCCTTCAAAACGGTTCACTCCGGGCACATCATCTATCTTCCACTCATCAGTTAGCCGACATCTTCACTAAACCTCTGGGTGCTCAACAATTCTTGTTTCTACTTCACAAGTTGGGCGTTCTTAATCCCTCCGCTCCAACTTAAGGGGGTGTGTGCGGTCCTCATCCCCAAATGGAAAGACTCCATGCATAACGGACACATGCATAATATTTTTACCTTATTTGAATTTGTAATTATTGTATTTATTTTCTTTCCTAGATTAGTGTGTGCGTTAGTGGACCATGATTAATTCATGAGATCCTTACCTTTTTGATATATATTAAGGTGTATATATTTGACCATTGCTTTATACGAAGAGGGCAAGCAAATAACACGAAAAGCAATTTCATTCCCAACTGTTTAGTACGTTCCCATTTTACAATGGGGAATGGGGAATGCGGATCCATACATTGACTACATATTGGTTTGACTATAATACCATATTAAGACTCAAAATTTTTATATATCACTTTATTACTTTATATTTATCATTGCTTGTGGGACTTCAATAACTTCAATGTTTCATTGCTCATTTAGACTAACCAGATGAAAAAATAATGGGATGAGATTAGATGAGTTTAACCCCATGTGATATATAAATTCGGCGTAGTAGTTCTCTGTGATTTAAAAAATGCGTCAAATCCCCTGTGTTTTATATAATTATTCATACGCAAAACCCCTTGCAAGAACAAATTTAATGCCAAGTAAATGAAACATGAATAGTATTTTAACGTAATGTAGAGGTCTTGACAAATTCGCTTGCATATTCAATCATAATATTAAGACAGAAGATTTCCGAATTGTTAAATTTGTTCTTGGATGGTGTTTTGCGTGAGAATCATTATAACACAAGGGGCTTGACATATTTTTTAAATTACAAAGAACCAATGTGCTGAATTTATATATCACAAGGATTTTTGATGTATTAAACCCGATATTAGATCATGGCATCTAGCTAATTTCAATCCGGATGAGCCATTAACTATTTACTGAGGAGATCCTTATTTAATTAAGAATGGTTGGGATGTGTCAACATGATAGTCCAGAAACTGGACTAGCCAATTTAATAATCGTTGTTCATCCAGTTCGTACATCTAATAAAGGAAATTCCTCATTGTAGGACTAAAACATACTACCTGAGTCATACAATTTAAGTCGTAGTTTGATTTCATGGTCTCCTATGCAAATATTTGACCGTAATTATCTATAAATCAATATACCTAAATAATTGATAATAAATTAGTATTTGAATAATACATATTACAATGAATCACATCAAATTAATTTTGTGTGATAAAATATGAAATAATTACACATATATGAATAAAATTAAGATTATTGTTTTCAAATATGTAATTAGTGACTAAAGTAGTAAAATCATAGTAACTGATGTTCAATATTTAAACTTAAGTTACTATGAGACTACATTGTAGTAAATATTAATCATATTTGTGTAAATGAGTTTTAGTTTAGTAATATTTTTGAAAAAAAAACCATCAAATATTGTTAATTTTGAGTAATTAATAGTCAAAGTTTAATCAGTTTGACTCAAAAGTAAAACCGAGACTTTATTTGAGGGACGGAGGTAGTAAAAATTTTCCATAAAAACCCGTATATTTTATATTCTCTAAATAGGATTACTCATTACATTTCTACTTCTAGCTAATTTAATTAATTAATTCATATAATTAATTGTCCCTCGAATTCCCTTGCATTCCAAGGTTACTCCGTTGGTATGACAGTTCGGCGGGGTCGGCAGAATTCTGGAAGATCAGCAACAACATTTGGGGGAGGGGAGGGGGGGGGGGGGATTTGGCAGCCGATGACCAGCGAAGCGGTGATCCGGGGGCACCAACCCTATGAAAGTATTTTTGTTCAATCTCAAATAAAGTGTCTTACAAATAAAGTGTCTTAAATACGAGATTTAAAACATTAAATCCTATTTTATAAAAATGAGGGAGGGAAAATCATACTTTTAGTGTAGCACCGTCCCCAAGCATATTTACTTTTAGTAAATTATAAAATAAACCTTGAAAGATGATTTATGAATTTGCGTAATTGTAAATTTTTATTATTTCTTTTACGTGAATAGTAAATTGCATGTGGGGCCCACGCCGGGACCGGGGGCCGCCCGATAATTCCCGAACCACATATTACATTCATCTTGGTCTGGATGACATCTATATGGAGGTGGATATTTTATTTGGGCCATAAGAAAGGCATGGAGTTGACCGGTTGGTCAAACGGGGCCCAATTACCGGTATTGGTGATTTAGCGGATAACAACCCGAAATGAGTTTCGGAGACTCCTAAATTAATGTTGGGGAATGTACATCTATTCTAAAGGCCCAAATTGTTGGGAACGCGTGATATATTTTATCCGGCCCGATAAAATAAAATATGACTAAAATAGTCCGAAAAATACAACTTTCGGGGCCAATTATACACACCGGGATATAATGGGATGACCTCCCACATAAGTGGGGGCCACCCCACGACCCTATGTGCTGAAAATGACAAGGAAGGCAGCTGGGGGGAGTGTACCTAGTAGGTGGGAAGTCTCCAAGAGACAAAAACCCACACCCCATTCTTGACCCTATCTTGAGAGTAGTTGGAGGGAGGTACTTCTCCTCTACCCTATGAATTATTTCGGCCAGAGCATAGAGAGGGAGCTCTAGGGAGGCTTCTCACCAAGACCAAGCTCAAAGAAAGCAAGAAGGAAGGGAAATCCAAGAGGAAAAGCTAGAAGAAGGGGTAAGAACACAATTTCTACTCTTTTAACTAGTTTTATTGTGTATGATTTCTAAGAAATCATATGGTGGATTAAACCATGAGTTCTACACGTTTAAAAGTGTAGAATATTGATATAAAGTGGTGGTAATTAACTTAGAAGGGTTGGCAAATCGATAGGAGTCGAAATCGCCGGAAACCGCCACTCCAAAGGAGCTGTTCGTAGTGGCAGACTACGAAAGCCGCCCGGCTTTCGTGAAAGCCGCCCGGCTTTGGCCCAGAAATCCAGTTTTTCACTTTCAATCGGCCTAGAACGGGGATTGATCGAGGGGCTTAACAAAGGCAACTATTGTAGCACATCACGAGGTGAGGATGGCTGACTATATTGCTTATAATTGTAGGGTTAATTTCGTAAGATTACCTAAGTTTATTAAATGTGATTTTCATGGATTATTAATGAATAATAATGCCTAAATGAAAATACTATTGCATGTGAAAAAGTGAAGCATGATATACTAATTAGAATAAATTGTGTATGATTATGTGATATGAAAGTGATGTTATGATGATGAAATTAACTATGATAATATTGTGATAAAAATATACTTTTACTTCATGTATGAAATTCATGAATGGTTAAAAGTGATATTCTTGATATTTGGATTAAACTATATTTATCAATTGAGATGAATTAATTGGCTATGAATTAAGAACTTGGTGGTTCTAAGATTATTCGACTAGTGTTGGGATACTAGTCGGGAGATTAATATAAATGAATGATGGAATTAACCCTAAGAGATATGATTGTAAATGGGTATGCCTTAAGTAGTCTTAAGAGATACTTTAAGGTTGAATTGTATGAACACTAAGGTGTGGTAGGGGTAGGCCTAAAGGCTACCCAAGTGAATTGATTCTAGGCATAGGATTTACTTGAGAATTGAACTATGAAAATAAAGTAGAGTTGGACTCTACGATTGCATGGAAATGTAGTTGGGCCGAGCCCTTGCCATGTAATGTGATTAGCATGGAAACGTAGTTGGGCCGAGCCCTTGCCATGTATATGTGATCTCCGTGGAAACGTACTTGGGCCGAGCCCTTTCCACGAAGTTATGGTTGGTATGGAAACGTAGTTGGGCCGAGCCCTTGCCATACAACTTTGATGTGTTATATTGAGTTAGAGAATTGTATAGAAATGTAGTTGGGCCGAGCCCTTGCTATACAATTGGGGCTCGATGGGACCCCACGGGGTTATCGTGACTTGCGGTCACGGGGGAATGGAAATGATGAATTCTAAATGAAGATGGGCCCACGGGCCGACTACTTGACTTCATATAAAGTAAGTATGATTTAAATAGCAAAAAGGGGTAACCAGGGTTATGGCCTATAATGTAATATCACCCTGAATTGAGGGTCTTAGAAATTTAAACATTGATTATACTTAGTATAGTTGCTATTGTACTTGTCAAATGTTTCCAAGTACTGACCTCCCCTTCACGGGGGAGGCCACCTCACAGTTTCAGGTAGAACTTGAAGGTTGATGCCACCGCCCGTTGCTTCGGGAAGATCGAAGGGAGAAGACGTGGTTCGTGCTTCTTCCGTTTCTGTTTGAAAACAATTTAAAACAATGCTCATGGATAATATTTTCTGAATAATTACTTTAGGGGGCTTGCATGCCTAATTATGCCAAGTGTGGCTTGAACACTTGTATCAATTGTTTCTGCTGCTTTAATAAATGTTTTACATTATGTTTGTTTATGGATGTACTATGTGTGAATGGTATTCAAAACGCTTTGTATAGTATGGATGAGTCGGACTGCGGTTGACTATTTGTACCGTACGGCGGGTTGTTGACGTGTCCGGATAGGTCCGGGCCATGACAATTTAATTTGTATTAGAGACTTAGTCCGTAAACATTATAATGAAGCTTCAAAATTTATTTTTGAAAATGAATTTGAAAACCAGGAGCAGAAGGTTTTGTACTTATAGAACTTCTGGTACTTGAGTTGCAATGTCTCTAATTGTTAAGATGGTACCCTTAACAATTGGTATGGCGGTGATTTGAGCCAAAGGATGTCTTTCAGAAATGGAACGTACCGGGAAAGTAACTAGAAGGAACCCGACTGGCCGAGCACCAGGAGGATCCGTGCAAGGCAGTATAGGGGCTTCTAGGGTGTCCAGAGGACAGGGCCGTGGAGGCCAAGCTCAGACCGTGAGTGACGGTCATGTTGAAACAGTCAACGAGTCTTATGAGTCCGAGGAGGATTCGACGTATCAACCGGGAACTGAGCCGGTTGAGACCCCATATGATCGGGAATATGATGATGCTAGTGAGGGGAGCGACGATGATGACGCTCTAGAAAGGATGGAGGAACTACTCCGTCAATTTCAACAGGATCGCCAAAGGCGCCGGGCAAGGCGTGCTTTGGGAGGGGCTTCAAGAAGGGGAAGCCATGCGGGTTCCAGGGGACATGTGGAGTCCCGAGTAGATCGAGGTGTCGAGGTCCCGATAATAAGGATCTCGAAGTACCTCAAAGAAGCGAGAGATTTGGGGTGTAAACCGTTCGATGGAACGGGAGATATATCCGTTGCGGCGGAGTGGATCAAGAGGTTCAATGAAGCGGCTCTTGATATGCAGCTGCCGCTAAACATGAAGATGAGAGTAGCAACAAGGTTGCTAGAGGGGATGGCGTCCACATGGTGGGACGGTGTCAAGGGGAAGTACGGTGAGGCTGTAACTTGGGAGAATTTCCGACAGGAATTCTTCAACCAATACTACTCCGACTTCGAGGTGAACTTGAAGAGGAGAGAATACACCAACTTGACCCAAGGAGGCAAGTATACCGTGAGGCAACTTGAGCACAAGTTCAGGGAGCTCGCGGAGTTCATACCGGAGTATGCTTGTGATGAGAACCGGATGGTGAATCATTTTTGGGATGCTTTAGACTTAGACGTACGTGAGCGGGCAACACAATTGCCTAACATGACGTTTAGTCAAGTGGTGGAGCAAGGCCTGAAAGGGGAGAAGGAATGGGAGGAAAGAAAGCTGAAAAACGTCGAGGAGGCGAAGAAGAGGAAATGGGAGAACACCGGCCCTCAAGGTTCTAGCAAAAAGGGGAACCACGGGGGAGGTGGGTCTTTTAGAACACCCGCACCACCATCACGGGCGAATCAAGGCCCAAGAGGGCAAGGCTCGAGGTCGCAAGGCTCGGGCATTATAAGGTGCAATAACTGCAAAAGGAACCACGCGGGGAAGTGTCGTGATCCCCTGAGATGCTATCAATGCGGGGAGGCGGGACACTTGAAGAGCAATTGCCCACAACTAGGGCGAGCCATGGGTGCAGGACCTAGTAGCGGGACTACGGCAAGTAGAAACCGGACAGGGGCACCTCATGGGAGCACAGGGCATGGCGGGCCAAGTACAAGCAACGCGCCATCCGTGAACCAAGGCAAGACCCAAGCTAGGGTCTATGCAATGACGGAGGCGGACGCACGTGCTAACCCGGACTCCGTTGTGGGTAATTCCCTAAACTCATGTTATTTACTCCATTGTAAGCAATAGGAGCGTTATAAACTTATAAATTTATAACCCCGACGGTTTGGTCGGGTTTGTAGAGGAAAAGGGGAGGAAAATCCCCGCCCTGGGCGAATGCCGCCCGGTATTGACGAAAGCCGCCCGGCTTTCGTCTTGATTTATTGGGAAAAATACCACGGCAACGAATGCCGGCCGGCTTCCTCCGAGAACCGCCCGGCTTTCGTAAGCATTAAACCAGAAAATTTTCTCGCAACCAAAAACCGGCCGGCTTTCGTAAAGCCTGGGCGGCTTTCGTAAATGTCTAACCTGGGAATTTTCTCGCAGATGAAAGTCGCCCGGCTTTCATGGTAACCGGCCGGCTTTTGCGTAATAGTGGGAATTTAACTGCGGCAACGAAAACCGGCCGGCTTTTGGCAAAGCCCGGACGGCTTATGTAACGACGGGTTCGGGGTGGGCGAAAACCGACCGGCTTTCGTGAAAAGCGGCCGACTTTCATCTGGTTTGGTCCTAGAGCGGTTCTAAAGGTTAGAAACCGGGAAATTTCGGAAGGGTGTCGAACGGACTCCACCCGAACCACAACCAACATACTCTACGACTTAAGAAACGAGCCTATTAATTAGATAGTGTGTCTTACATTACTTATGAATGTAGGAACACTATAGATAAACGGGAGAGACACAAGGATCCTTATCGATACCGGGGTGCAACGATCATTTGTGAGTGAGGCGTTCGCCAGCGGATTCAACGGACCACTTGTACCGATGACTCAAACCCTATTGGTATCCACGCCTCTAGGGGATGATATCGAAAGAGATAGCCACTATCCATCGTGTGAGGTGGAGGTGGAGGGACAGAACTTGAAGTGTGACTTCGTACCTCTGAGCATGATCGAGTTCGACGCGATCCTCGGGATGGATTGGCTAGAGAAGCATCATGCTAGGGTTGATTGTTATACGAAGGTTCTTGAACTCGAAAGCGGTGAAGGTTTGACCTTACGTTTCGAGGGAGATAGAGGCAAATCAAACAGTTGTATCATATCCGCCGTGAGGGCGAGGAATATGATGAGAAAGGGATGCCACGCATATCTAGCATACGTGGTGGACAAAACCAAAGAAGAGGTGGACATCAATGATGTGAGAATAGTGTGCAAGTATCCGGATGTCTTCCCAAAAGACTTGCCGGGACTTCCACCCGATAGGGAGATTGAGTTCGTGATTGAGGTTGAACCCAGCACCAAACCAATATCTATACCGCCATACAGAATGGCACCCGCTGAACTTAACGAGTTGAAAACCCAATTGCAAGAGCTATTGGATAACAGTTTCATAAGGCCGAGTCACTCTCCGTGGGGAGCACCGGTCCTTTTCGTGAAAAAGAAAGATGGAACGCTTCGAATGTGCATTGACTATCGTCAACTGAACAAGATCACAATCAAGAATAGGTATCCCTTGCCTAGGATTGATGACTTGTTTGATCAGCTCCGAGGAGCGACGATATTTTCAAAGATTGACTTGAGGTCGGGGTACCACCAACTGAAGATAAAGGAGGATGACATACCGAAGAGTGCATTCCGCACGAGGTATGGCCATTTCGAGTTCCTAGTTATGTCGTTCGGGCTAACCAATGCCCCGGCGGCATTTATGGATTTGATGAACCGAGTATTTCATAAATACTTGGACCGGTTTGTGATTGTGTTCATAGATGATATCTTGATTTACTCAAAGAGTGAAGAAGAGCATGAGGAGCACTTGATACTTGTTCTTGAAACACTACGGGAGAAGCAACTCTATGCCAAGTTTTCCAAATGTGAATTTTGGCTAAGGGAGATCGGCTTTCTCGGGCATGTGGTTTCAGGATCAGGGATTGTCGTAGATAACAAGAAGATTGAGGCCATTACTGAATGGGAAAGGCCAAAGAACATCAAGGAAATTCGTAGCTTCCTTGGATTGGCAGGGTATTACCGAAAGTTCGTGGAGAAGTTCTCAGTTTTGGCATCGCCATTGACAAAGCTCACTAGAAAAGGGGCCAAGTTTGTATGGGATGACCGATGTGAGAAGGGATTCCTTGAACTAAAGAAGAGATTGACCGAGGCATCGGTACTCGCATTACCCCAACAGGGTATGGGGTACGATGTCTATAGTGACGCGAGCATCCAAGGGCTTGGATGTGTCTTGATGCAGAATGGGAGGGTGATTGCCTATGCATCACGACAGTTGAAGAAGCATGAGGTAAAATATCTTACTCATGATTTAGAGTTGGGGGCAGTGGTATTTGCATTGAAGATTTGGAGACATTATATCTACGGGGAAACATGTCATATATACTCTCACCACAAAAGCCTGAAATGCGTGTTTACTCAGAAAGAGTTAAACATGAGACAGAGACGGTGGATGGAGTTGATAAAAGACTACCACCTGGTTATCGAGTACCACCCCGGTAAAGCCAACGTGGTAGCGGATGCCTTGAGCCGAAAGAATTCATCTGGGGCATTGTTGACTAGTTTGAGGGCATTGAGAGCCCAATTAGAGGTATCTAACGATGGTGCTTTGTTAGCTAGATTCGAGGTGAGACCTACATTACTTGATGAAATCAAGAAGGGTCAAGAAACTGATGAAGAGCTTATGAAGGTCCGTGAACGCATGCTAGCGGGACTGGTTGAGGATTTCAGGGAAAGAGACGATGGTCTCTTATTATTTCGTGACCGAGTGTGTGTACCGTCGGATGATGGGCTCCGAAAGTCCATCTTAGAGGAGGCCCATTCATCAGCATATGCCATGCATCCGGGAGGCACGAAAATGTACCATGATTTGAAAGAAAGTTACTGGTGGTCGGGTATGAAGAGAGAAATAGCCGAATACATCAGTAGGTGTCTTACTTGTCAGCAAGTTAAGGCAGAACATCAGCATCCAACGGGGTTATTACAGCCACTTTCCATTCCTGAATGGAAGTAGGAACACGTGACTATGGATTTCGTGGTAGGCCTGCCACGGACGATTAAGAACTATGACGCCGTATGGATTGTGGTCGATAGGCTCACGAAGAGTGCACACTTTCTACCTATCAACACCACCTATGCACCGGAGAGGTTAGCCAAGTTGTATCTGGACGAGATCGTGAGGCTACATGGGGATCCGATAACCATTGTATCCGATAGAGATCCGCGATTCACATCACGATTTTGGCCGAAGTTCCAAGAATCTATGGGGACAAAGTTGTAATTCAGTACAGCTTTTCATCCACAAACGGATGGGCAATCCGAACGGGTTATACAGATATTAGAGGATATGCTGAGAGCTTGTGCATTGGAGTTCCAAGGGAGTTGGGAAAACCATTTGGCACTCGTGGAGTTTGCCTATAACAACAGTTATCAGGCGAGTATAGGCATGCCTCCATACGAGGCATTGTATGGGAGGAGATGTCGTACACTTTTGTGTTGGGATGAGGTTGGCATGGCCAAACTCGAGAGCACGGAACTGGTGGAAATCACCAAGTCAAAGGTAAAGATGATTCACGACAGACTTAAGGCGGCACAGGATAGACAAAAGAGCTATGACGATAAGCGCCGAAGAGCCTTAGAGTTTAAGGTTGGGGATGAGGTATTTTTGAAAGTTTCACCTTGGAAAGGAATCATCCGATTTCAGAGCCGAGGGAAACTCAACCCACGCTACATAGGGCCATTTGTGATTCTTGAAAGAATTGGGGTCGTAGCGTACCGATTACAGTTGACTCCGGAATTGGAGAAGATACATAATGTATTCCATGTGCCTGTGCTTAAGAAGTATATTCTGGATCCATCTCATGTACTAGAAAAACCACCCGTGGAAATACGGGAAGACTTGAACTACGACGTGCAACCGGTAACGATACTTGATAGGCAAGTAAAGAAGCTAAGAAGCAAGAAAGTTCCAATGGTTAAAATCCTTTGGAAGAGTGACCGAGTTGAAGAAGAAACTTGGGAGACTGAAGTCTCGATGAAGGAACAGTATGCATTTCTGTTTGAATAATCGTTGTGAATTTCGGGGACAAAATTCCTGTTAAGGGGGGGGGGGGTGAACTTGTAGCACCGTCCCCAAGCATATTTACTTTTAGTAAATTATGTAATAAACCTTGAAGGATGATTTATGAATTTGCGTAATTGTAAATTTTTATTATTTCTTTTACGTGAATAGTAAATTGCATGTGGGGCCCACGCCAGGACTGGGGGGCGCCCGATAATTCCTGAACCACATATTACATTCATCTTGGTCTGGATGACATCTATATGGAGGTGGATATTTTATTTGGGCCATAAGAAAGGCATGGAGTTGACCGGTTGGTCAAACGGGGCCCAATTACCGGTATTGGTGATTTAGCGGATAACAGCCCGAAATGAGTTTCGGAGACTCCTAAATTAATGTTGGGGAATGTACATCTATTCTAAAGGCCCAAATTGTTGGGAACGCGTGATATATTTTATCCGGCCCGATAAAATAAAATATGACTAAAATAGTCCGAAAAATACAACTTTCGGGGCCAATTATACACACCGGAATATAATGGGATGACCTACCACATAAGTGGGGGCCACCCCACGACCCTATGTGCTGAAAATGACAAGGAAGGCAGCTGGGGGGGAGTGTACCTAGTAGGTGGGAAGTCTCCAAGAGACAAAAACCCACACCCCATTCTTGACCCTATCTTGAGAGTAGTTGGAAGGAGGTACTTCTCCTCTACCCTATGAATTATTTCGGCCAGAGCATAGAGAGGGAGCTCTGGGGAGGCTTCTCACCAAGACCAAGCTCAAAGAAAGCAAGAAGGAAGGGAAATCCAAGAGGAAAAGCTAGAAGAAGGGGTAAGAACACAATTTCTACTCTTTTAACTAGTTTTATTGTGTATGATTTCTAAGAAATCATATGGTGGATTAAACCATGAGTTCTACACGTTTAAAAGTGTAGAATATTGATATAAAGTGGTGGTAATTAACTTAGAAGGGTTGGCAAAACGATAGGAGTCGAAATCGCCGGAAACCGCCACTCCAAAGGAGCTGTTCGTAGTGGCAGACTACGAAAGCCGCCCGGGTTTCGTGAAAACCGCCCGGCTTTGGCCCAGAAATCCAGTTTTTTACTTTCAATCGGCCTAGAACGGGGATTGATCGAGAGGCTTAACAAAGGCAACTATTGTAGCACATCACGAGGTGAGGATGGCTGACTATATTGCTTATACTTGTTGGGTTAATTTCGTAAGATTACCTAAGTTTATTAAATGTGATTTTCATGGATTATTAATGAATAATAATGCCTAAATGAAAATACTATTGCATGTGAAAAAGTGAAGCATGATATACTAATTACAATAAATTGTGTATGATTATGTGATATGAAAGTGATGTTATGATGATGAAATTAACTATGATAATATTGTGATAAAAATATACTTTTACTTCATGTATGAAATTCATGAATGGTTAAAAGTGATATTCTTGATATTTGGATTAAACTATATTTATCAATTGAGATGAATTAATTGGCTATGAATTAAGAACTTGGTGGTTCTAAGATTATTCGACTAGTGTTGGGATACTAGTCGGAAGATTAATATAAATGAATGATGGAATTAACCCTAAGAGATAGGATTGTAAATGGGTATGCCTTAAGTAGTCTTAAGAGATACTTTAAGGTTGAATTGTATGAACACTAAGGTGTGGTAGGGGTAGGCCTAAAGGCTACCCAAGTGAATTGATTCTAGGCATAGGATTTACTTGAGAATTGAACTATGAAAATAAAGTAGAGTTGGACTCTAGGATTGCATGGAAATGTAGTTGGGCCGAGCCCTTGCCATGTAATGTGATTAGCATGGAAACGTAGTTGGGCCGAGCCCTTGCCATGTATATGTGATCTCCGTGGAAACGTACTTGGGCCGAGCCCTTGCCACGAAGTTATGGTTGGTATGGAAACGTAGTTGGGCCGAGCCCTTGCCATACAACTTTGATGTGTTATATTGAGTTAGAGAATTGTATAGAAATGTAGTTGGGCCGAGCCCTTGCTATACAATTGGGACTCGATGGGACCCCACGGGGTTATCGTGACTTGCGGTCACGGGGGAATGGAAATGATGAATTCTAAATGAAGATGGGCCCACGGGCCGACTACTTGACTTCATATAAAGTAAGTATGATTTAAATAGCAAAAAGTGGTAACCGAGGGTTATGGCCTATAATGTAATATCACCCTGAGTTGAGGGTCTTAGAAAATTAAACATTGATTATACTTAGTATAGTTGCTATTGTACTTGTCAAATGTTTCCAAGTACTGACCTCCCCTTCACGGAGGAGGCCACCTCACAGTTTCAGGTAGAACTTGAAGGTTGATGCCACCGCCCGTTGCTTCGGGAAGATCTAAGGGAGAAGACGTGGTTCGTGCTTCTTCTGTTTCTGTTTGAAAACAATTTAAAACAATGCTCATGGATAATATTTTCTGAATAATTACTTTGGGGGGATTGCATGCGTAATTATGCCAAGTGTGGCTTGAACACTTGTATCAATTGTTTCCGCTACTTTAATAAATGTTTTACATTATGTTTGTTTATGGATGTACTATGTGTGAATGGTATTCAAAACGCTTTGTATAGTATGGATGAGTCGGACTGCGGTTGACTATTCGTACTGTACGGCGGGTTGTTGACGTGTCCGGGTAGGTCCGGGGCGTGACATTTAGTCCGTCAAATATCACCATATTGAAATGTCAGATATGTGTTCCTAAGTTTGAAAATGTCACCCCTCAATTGTCCAAATTGTTGTAAATGTGGTCCTTTGAGGAGTGAAATGTACAATGTGGGCGAGGAGTATATTTCACCCTCAAAGGACCACATTTATAACAATTTGGAGAATTGAGTGGTGACAACTACAATCTCAGAAATATGGGTCTGACATTTCAATATGGTGACTATTTAAGGGTCTAAAAGTGTGACACTACTAAAAAACCTCGGTATCGGCAGGGATTTTGGCTCAGGTAAATGCCCTGCCAAATTTGTCCCGACATTTGGCTCGGTATACTGAAATATATAAATCGTATACTTTTTGGCATGGATAAATCCGTTTCTACAGTTTGTCTCGGAAAAGCCGAGTCAAAACACGATCCAAAATCGAAAAAAAAAACAGAATTTTGCCTCACTAGTAAAAAAAATGGTCTATAGTGACACTAAATTAGTGTCACTACAAGTTTTAGTGACACCACAAAAGTGTCAGCGAAGGGTTGGATTTCTGACACTAAAATATGTGTCACCCGTAAGTGTCAGTAAATCTTGACACATTAGTATCATAAAATATAGTGATACATTTGCATTAGTATACTTAACGACACTTTGATATCATATATATTAGTGATATCACTAATGTTACAAAAACCTATGATACTCTTGCGTCATCCAAATTTATGATACTTTAATGTTTATAAACATTACGACATGTTGTTGTCAATCCTTTTTTTGATACTATAGTATCAAGTATTAAACAAGTTTAATACTCTTTTTGCACCACCATATATCCACCTAAAAGTTTAATTTTTATAGTTGTAAACAAATATAAAACGAATTCATAATCATTCAAAGTATCCCATAACTGTCGATCATTTATATTCAAATCAAAGTCAATTCAACATTAAAATTCAAAGTTAAGTTAACCTAGCTTGTTTTTGAAAACACAGCAAAATCCAAAATACTAATATTCTTGAATTCTAGTCTAGCTATATAGGGCTGCAAACATAAAGTACATCACAAAAATCTTATGTCCTTTCAACCATTTGTACTGTTTAAACAGCCATAATGCTACGAGGTTCACAAAAATCTATCTAGCACAGTTCATCATGTTCGTCACTTCAGCCTGTAAAAATAATAATGATAACTATTTCAATCATCACAGTACAGAAAATCCTAATTGCTGAAAACTACATTCTTAACACACGTATCTCAATAAATAAAATTTCAGCTTACTCATTCAGTAGGTTTAATGCATATGAGACCCATTCCTCGCGTATTTGCATAATATCATCTTCAAAGTACTCACTGACTGTGGAGAACTAAAGCAACACCAAAACAAATACATAACATTGCTTTTAAAAAATACTACAAAACCAAGAATGAGAATCTAAAACCATTTCATGTGTAGGAAAAAAACTGAAGCATCACAGAAAAAAAGACATATGAAGGATTGCATTCTGGTAAACACATTCAGCAAAGTTTTTTTCTTTAAAACTTTCATAAACATTTAGCCCATATCTTTAATAACACTCAGCCCATTAAAAAAATAGGGTAAAACCAGTAAAACCTGCATAAAACTAAGAGTCTAAGTACATAAACAACGTAAAACTTGCACAAGACACTACAACCATCATCGCTAGCCATCCTCGCTCTCCTCACTCGACACTCAAGCTGCTATACACCAGTCTGTTTTTTCAGCTTTCGTCACCATCTCAAGAAAACTCAACTGCTCTAACTTTAAATATAATACTCAGTTCTGTGTTTTTCACTTTTTCCAACGATAATTTGTATATAAACAAAGATATTAATGAATATATTACTCTGCCATAGGTCAATGCATATCCAACTTTGATAAGCACACAAGTACACACCCAGCTTTGATACACACAACCAGATTCTAAAGATACTACTATGTTTGACCCAACCAAAGTAAAACATGGCTGTTAACGACAGGCTGAGTAAAACATGTTTATCAAAGTGGATATCCATCTTTTAAAACACACAACATGACAAACACAGATTTGAAAACTAAAAGAACATGATTAATTAAATCAATAAATCAATAAATTTGACTAACATTATTCTTTAACACATCAACATCACCAATAATATCTTTCATGTACTTCATTACGAAGTAGCCACACTACTCCAATGATCCTCTTTGTTTCGGGCACTACATACACACATTTAAATTTGAATCTTTTAAAGTTCTATAAATATTGTATTTGAAAAAAAACTATTAAATGACATGGATATACCTTGCATGTGATCCAGTTCAATTTCAACCTATCTAATTTGACTTTAAAGCATGACACATTTGCACTCCTCTGAAAACACATAGTTAAGTACACAATTAGTTAAGAGTACAAGTATATGATTGAAGTCTTATATATGAAGTCACAATGACTAGTGTAACACTTTAAGACTAGTCAATTAAAAATAGTTTATGTATTAATGTAGATTCAATATAACTTATTCGGTCAGGGATAATACTTAGAAAACAGATAAAATTGTGCTTTATTTTGACTTAACTGAGTGACAATTATCTTCACATATTCTAGTGGAATTTCTCCAATGGAATCCATGCAATAAATCATTCCCATCTCCACATCAATAGCAACCAACACCCAGTGGTCACTGTATGAGAAAAATCATTGACAGTTACCATCATATAAAAATAACATGATGAAATTCAAGTCAATAATCCCTACTTTAAGCATTTCTACAATAAAATCCCTACAACGGATATTAATAATAATAATCCGAACCATTAAATCAGTTCACATCAATAGATGAAACTAGACGGAGTCAAACATTCCGTTGAATCAAATCACAACCCCACCGCCATAACCCATCACCCCTCTGTGCGTTATCTTCTTCTTGTCCCTAGCCAAAAGCACTTTCTCCTCTTTTTTCATTAAATCACTAACCCTAACTGAATTAAAATCCTTCTATTTTAAAAAAATCAAAAGATCACATATACAGAATTTCCAGAAAACTCTTTTGTTGAAAAAAATCACATGATTTCCAGAAAACTAGCTCTTTTTTGCGAGTTATTTTTAGTGACAAAACTTGGAACCTTTGTTTAATTTGATGGTCAAACAAGATGATGGCTAAGTAATATCAAATGTGTTGACAATATGTGATGACTATTTAACAATAATAAGTAATAATATAACATTAACAAAATATTTTTTCAAATAATAAATACCCTGCATTATGCGGTAGTAGTGTAATTTGTCCAGGCAACCCGACACCGAGAAGGTCTGCCACATATTGGGATCTTCTATTCATTGACTCCTCAGATGTCCCGAACTAGACGGGCATTTCTCCCCCATTGTACACCATTTTTTCATGAAGGGACCTATATATATATATTAATGATTATATTGTCAAGTTTCGAATTCAAAAGTAATTTAAATATAAAAGGTAAATTTTTACACACTTACTTGCACCAAAGTTCTATAATTGAGTTTGAAACCTTCTCATAGTTGATGACTAAGTAGCACATGTCCTTGTTAAAGGTAGTTTTGGTAGGGAACCCAAACACGTCTGCATCATTCTGGATCATATACCCGTACCCCATGCATTTGTCAACTAGGAAGGAGAACATCTTCATGTTAACGCTTTTTTATTTTTTTTATCTGCCAATGACCTCGTGGTTCGTTGCATATTCAGTTTTCTAGAAGGTGCAACCTTCTTCTTCATTTCAGGCCTGCTGCGTACTTCTGCAATCTGTACACTACCCTTCTCCAATTCGAACCCCTTATCATGTACTGGTGCATCACAGCCTGCTGGTTCTATCTATTGTGAGAGATGGCAGGGGGATCTCCTTGGGAGGTATTTACCTTGTCCACTCATTTTTGGACTTTGCATTTCAACCTTCACAACTTTTAGACATTGTTCTTCTTCCTCTTCAGTTTCTAACCTAGGTTATCCTGCCAAATCTCCCCCTACGGACCTATCTCAAATCAGCTATGACATGCTACTATTCACAATTTTTGTCATGTATATGTGTGTGTATATAGATGGATGGATGGATGGATGGATGGATGGATGGATGGATGGATGGATGGAAGGAAGGAAGGATGGATGGATGGATGGATGGATGGATGGATGGATGGATGGATGGATGGATAGATAGATAGATAGATAGATAGATAGATAGATAGATAGATAGATAGATAGATAGATAGATAGATAGATAGATAAGATAAGATAAGATAAGATAAGATAAGATAAGATAAGATAAGATAAGATAAGATAAGATAAGATAAGATAAGATAAGATAAGATAAGATAAGATAAGATAAGATTAGATTAGATTAGATTAGATTAGATTAGATTAGATTAGATTAGATTAGATTAGATTAGATTAGATTAGATTAGATTAGATTAGATTAGATTAGATTAGATTAGATTAGATTAGATTAGATTAGGTGGGTGGGTGGGTGGATGGAGGGATGGAGGGATGGATGGAGGGATGGATGGATGGACGGACGGATGGACGGACGGACGAGCGGACGGATGGATGGATGGATTGTGACACCGCACCCGAACAATTGTAAAACGATTAAAGTTTTACGGAACGTATGATTAATCATATTACTATTTGGACTCATACAATGGTAACGGGCATCTAAATAATTAATTGGGCCATATCATTGATATCGTTGCCCAACATCCTTAAATAAAGATATACAACTCATCGGTACAATGTAAGAGCGGTCGGGCAGCCCAAATGTTATTTTGGGCCTAACCTGCTAAAAATAGTAATTATTCAAGAATGGCATCCTAGAACCATTGGAGGGTGACCCACACGGTTGGTAGCCCAGATATAGATATATTTATATATATATTTACATCATAAATGAATGACGGAATGATTTGAGAAGAATACAAATGCTTATGGTCCCATCTTTGGCATTATTAGGCTAAATAATGAGAGTAGGGTTTTCTTTTGTAATTGTACATCAAATAAATTATTGGGACCACCCTACACATATTAGAGACCAATAATATGATGTATGAGGTTTACTTGATCTGAATAAATTGGGGAGAGTACAAAAGTACATCTTAGGACAAAAGACAAAAATGATAGGACCCATCTTTCCACTTTTGGATGTTTTGGTAGATATTTTGCTCCCAAATTAATTAGGGGACATGAGAGTACGCCCCACACCTTCCTAGAACCTGAAAAATAATTAGAATAAGTTAGAACTCATAAATAGGGAGGACCTATTTAGTTAAGAGCTCAAACAATACAAAAGAGAAATAAAAGAGGAGGACCATCTCATGTTTGATTGGGATCAAATACCCTACCCTTCCTTTTTTTTAGAGCCACTCGTTCAGATCACATTGAGAGCTTCTAAACACATCTACTTCACCCACATTCGAACTAAAAGAGATAAGGAAGAGAGGGGAGCCGCACAACCCAAGAAGAGAGGAAATTGGAGAGCTGGTCGCAGGGGGAATTTCCAGTGCGTTGGCCTTCTTGTGCGACTGATATCTCGCGTTGTACTTATCCAAGAGAGGCGTGGGAGGTGTCCACTGAAAGCTCTCTAAAATAGGAATCCGTATAAGTGTGGTTTGAAGAAAACGGAGCAGTTTAAGGCCTCCAAATCATCCGAACAGAACGCAACCTCGCAGAATATGTCTTTGGTATTCAAAGTAAGTTCGAATCCAAAACCTTCCTTTCTATTGTCTAAATCATATAAATGATTGAGGAAATATTGTATTGACGAGCACTTTGTCACGGTACGTCAAAATAAATTCAATACTAACACTTATACGTAGTATAGCGTAGTAGAGTTCGTATCCACAGGGAAAGGAATAATTCTCTTTTTATGATACTTAGTAAATAAAAAGGGGGGATTTGGATTGAGTGATTTGATTTAATTAAGAACTAAGATGAACAACCTATATGTGTTTAATTCAGAGATAAAAAGGACTTGGAATTGCTACTTTCCACTTGTTGATATATTTTAGTCGATCATTGTTATATCTATAACTTATTCCCTCTCGAATACTCAATCGGGGAGTATATCCACTTTATCGAGGGTAGTTATTAAAAACGACCGTTCATTAATAATCCTTACTATTAATCAAATATAGAACAACGCCTTATACCGATTTAATAGTAGCATTTAATCTTTCTAACTCCTTGATGAATTCAATTGAGATTGATAACCTCAACACAAGCGGTTTCGGTTTAACCAACAAAATTAATCCCTCTTAAGTTAATTAACCACGACCGTGCATTAATAAAACGAAGTTACTTACTTGTGAAACCATCAACGATTAACCATCGGTTCGTTGATCGTTTCTAGTAATAATTAATATATGAAACAAAACTAGTTGATCCTTTAAGTAATGTTCAAAATATTAATATGAAATAAGAGTATGAATTAATTAATATTCAAGGAAGAATATTATTAAAGAAGATGAATCCTACTATAATTAATATCAAGATGTTAACTAATTGTCATCTTAGCAACACTCCCCAACATTAATATAGAGGAAGAAAATACCATTCTAACTAATGTCGAGATGTTAACTAATTGTCATCTTAGCAACACTCCCCAACATTAATATAGAGATGGTATTAAGGAAAGAACTATTAATTAATATTCAAGGAAAGAAGTTAAGAAAATAACTCACAACTTTAATAATCAACAAGCTTCAAGAGCAACACCAAGAATGGAAGTTTAGCTCCTCATTTGGAGACTAAACATAGCTAGAAAAATATAAAGAAATGCTATTCTAAACTGAGCTTAAGAGTATGGAAGAAGGGATTATTTTTAGAGAAGAAAAGGAGTGCTATTTATAGGTGTTTTTCAACACCTTTGGCCGGGTACCCGACCGGGTCAAGTACTCACCCGACCGGGTCCGGTCAAAATCAGATATTTCCCCACGTTCTGGTGATCTTCGGCATGTTAAAGTGTCCGGGTCAAGTCAGACCCGACCGGGTGGGGTAGGGGACCCGACCAGGTGAGTGCAAAAATTGGATATTCTTCACGTTCGGGTGATCTTTGCACACCGGGTTGTCCCCGGTCACTTCTCACCCGACCGGGTGAGGTAGTGGGCCCGACCGGGCCAAGTACTTTCTTTGCATTTTTGTTTTTCACTTCTTACCCGACCGGGTCAAGTGTTATACCCGGTCGGGTATTTGCTCCTGGGCAGCCAAATCTTCTTTTTCTTCACTTCAAAGTCTTCCTTTCAAACACCACAAATCCTAACTAAACTTTACAACTGACAACTAAAGACTAAAATACAATTACAACTGAAATCACATAAATGTTTACAAACTAAATAAAACGTCAAACAATTACATCAATGAAACATAAAAACATACAATTATGCACTACTAATTAGTGTGCATCATGTATACTGGTTGAGGTGTATAAAATGGTGTTATGAAGTTATTTTATTCGTTGGAAAGGTTAGAGAACGAATTCGCCGGAAAACGCCCGTTCTAAGGGCTGTTTTCGTGTGTTCGGTTAGGAGTTGAGCAAGCACCTTGAGGAGGCTGTTTAACACCTATTTATAAGCAAGTAATCAATTCTCAAACCCCCTTGGTCGAAGCTTGAGCATTGGGTTGAGAAGGAACAATTTAAAGCTCATTTGAGGTGAGGATCGACATCTAGTTGCTTACAACTTGTAGGTTAAGCATGAGATTACCTAAATGCCTAAATCATGTTTTGCATGGATTATAATGACTGATTATTGATGAAATATTGATATATTAGATATGTAATGAAATTGCAAATGATTTGGAAATCATATTGATAAAAATGGAGTTAAATGAACTATTGTGTGAAATAGGCATTTTTACTCATGTGTGAATTGTGTAGATACATAAATGATTATTTATGTATTACATTGGATGACTAAGTTGCTGCTACATATTTCTAAATATGTAGGGATTTACAAATGAAATATATGATTGATGGGAATAATCTTAATAGTATTGGAATACTAGTTGATGATTGTTTGTAATTGTTAAGAAATTGAATCTAAGGATTTGATTGTAAGTGATATACTTGATTGTCGTTCAAGTGAGTAAATTGTTGTAATGTGATGCTAAGATCATGATGAGGCAGTCCGTAAGGATGTCCCGAAATAGATTATTGATATTACAATTCTAGGCATAGCGAGTGCTTAGGAATTGGGGTCTATGCCAATGCAAGGAGATGTACTTGAGCCCGATGCTCTAGAATTGCATTGGGTAGACATAAGGATTTGGTTCAGCCCATGTAAGGAGATGTACTTGAGTCCGATGCTCTAGAATTGCATGGGTGAACATGACGTCGGAGATTGGTGGGGTAATTGACTTGTGATTGATGTGCATGGTGATGTAGTCGAGTTGGAATCGAGAAATGCAAACATGTGTGTTAGGGTTGAACTCTATGTATTGTCGTGAATAGAGGTCACGGGGTTTGGGTTATGTTTTGTAAACGAACTTTGGGCCATGGGCCGATTACTTGACTTTATATATAAAGTAAGTATATTTTAAAAAGGGGTAACTTGGGGTTACGGCCTAGAATTTTATTGTTACCCTATTTGAGGGTCTTGTGTTTGAAATACTTGTTGTATATCTATTAGATGCCATCCACACCAGTACTTTATAGCCGTATAGAGTACTGACCCCCTTTCGGGGGGCGTCCCACCACCATTTCAGGTTGAGGCTAGAGCTTGCTACCTGTGCTTGTTGATCGGGCGATCATCTCGGAGGGAAGACTTGGTTCGTGCTTCCTCCATTCTGTTTTTAAACAATTTAAACATGCTCATGGATATTGTTTTTCATTATGGAGCCTGCGTGCTCGTGTTTGCCCCATGTGGCACTTGTTTTCAAACTATGATTTCCGCTGCGTATTCAATTACTTATTATGTATGTTTATGGATGACTAATGTGTGAATGATATTCGATACGCCTTGTATAATATGGATGAGTTAGACTGCGGTTGACTATTCATATTGTACGACGGATTGTTGATGTGTCCGGATAAGTCCGGGGCGTGACAATTTAATTGGTATCAGAGCCTTAGTCCATAAACTTCATAATGAAGACTCGAAGTTCTCTTTTTCCAAATGATTTTGAAACCCATGAGCATAAATGTTTTGTACTTATAGAACTTTTGGTACTTGAGCTGCAAGGCCTCTAATTGTTAAGATGGTACCCTTAGCAATTGGTATGGCGGCAATTTGAGCCAAGTAGTGTCTTAAGTACCTATCCGTCAATTGACATTTGATACGAGTCTGATGACTCTTTCCAAAATTTCTTTCAGAAATGGACGGTGGTGGCAAGGTTACAAGAAGGAACCCGACAGGCCGTGCACCGGTGGGGACCAGGCAGGGAAGTCGTGGGGCCTCTACAGTGTCTAGAGGGGCGAGCCGTGGAGGCTGATCGCACTCTGTGAGCGACAGTCATGTTGACACCGAGGATGAAACCTACTGGTCCTATGAGGACTCGACTTACCGGTTGAGACCCCTTACGAAGGGGATGATGATGATATGAGTGATGAAGATGGGGAGAATGACTCCCTAGCAAGAATTGAGGCGCTGCTCCAGCAATATTAGCAGGAGCGCGAAGAGAGGAGGGAACGCCGAAGGCGCCGAAGGGGGAAAACTTCGGGTAGGGCTTCAAGAGGAAGAAGCCATGGTGACTCTAGGGCCCACATTGATCCACATGGGGGCCGGGGTGATGGAGGTCCAATCATAAGGATCTCAAAATTTCTCAAGGAGGCGAGGGACTTGGGGTGAAAACCCTTCAATGGAACGGGTGACATCTCGATCGCCGCGGAATGGATCAAGAGGCTGAACGAAGCAGCCCTTGATATGCAACTCACCCCCGAGTTTAAACTCAGGGTGGCGGTGAGATTGCTTGAAGGGATGGCGTCCACATGGTGGGACGGGGCCAAGGGCAAGTATGGCAGGACCGTGACTTGGGAGAATTTCCGACAAGAGTTCTTTGCTCAATACTATTCTGATTTTGAGGTGAACGCTAAGAGGAGAGAGTACACCCTCCTGGGCCAAGGTGGCAAAATGACGGTGAGGCAACTTGAACACAAATTCAGGGAGCTAGCCGAGTTCATACCAGAGTATGTTTGCGACGAGAACCGAATGGTTAACCATTTCTGGGATGCCCTGGATTTGGAAATACGTGAGAGGGAAACACAATTTCTCAACATGACCTTCAGCCAAGTAGTTGAACAGGGGTTGAAGGGAGAGAAGGAATGGGAAGAAAGAAAGATGAAAAATGCCGAAGAGGCGAAGAAGAGAAAGTGGGAGAACCATGGACCTCAAGGTCCTAACAAAAAGGGGAATCATGGAGGAGGAGGATCCTTTCGGGCACCCCCACTACCACCTAGGGGAAGCCAAGGCCCGGGCGGGCAATCACAAGCCTCAGGGACGACTCGTTGCAGAAATTGCAAGAGGAACCACCCGGGAAAATGTTGTGACCCTCCCAGATGCTACCAATGTGGGAACATCGGGCACATGAAGACGAATTGCCCACAACTGGGTGGGACAAGAGCCTCAGAACCAAGTAGTGCTACTACCGGGGCACAGAATCAAGTCGGGGCTTCCCAAGAATCTAGGGGACAAGGAGGAGCAAGCGCGAGTAACGCGCCATCCGTGAACCAGGGAAGGACTCAAGCCAGAGTCTATGCGATGACGGAGGCGGATGCTCAAGCTAACCCAGACTCTGTCGCAGGTATTACATCAATTTTGAATGTCTTTAGACTTATTTTGGGTGAGGGGAGCTGTGGGGGTTGGGTACAGGTCATCCCGGGGGGGCGAACCGGGGGGTTTCGCACGGTGCGGGCAAGGTTTTTCCCACGCGTGCGTGCCTCCGTGCGTGGGTGGCAGTAGCCATCCGGTGAAAATTTTTCATGCACACACGCGTGCGTCCCCCCACGCACGCGTGCGTGGCACCCAGACTGCCCGACGTTGATTTTTTCGCACCGAATTGTGACGTTAAGGCCTCTCCTTGATCCCAAACATGTGTATGAGCATAATAAACCACTATAAATGTATATAGATGGTAGAAAGGCATCTTACATGACTTATAAATGTAGGAACACTAAAGATTAATGGGAAGGATGCACGAATCCTTATCGATACCGGGGCGCAACGTTCATTCGTGAGTGAGGCGTTCGCCAAAGGCTTAGGGATACATTTGATACCGATGATACAAACTCTAGTGGTATCAACACCATTAGGGGATGGCGTTGAGAGAACTTGTTATTATCCATCTTGTGAGGTGGAAGTCGGTGGCCAAACCTTGATGTGTGATTTCGTACCGCTGAGCATGATTGATTTTGATGCGATCCTAGGGATGGATTGGCTAGAAAAGCATCATGCTAGGGTAGATTGTTACACAAAGATTCTAGAACTCGAAGGCAATGATGGGAATGCCCTACGCTTCGAGGGTGATCGAGGCAAGTTAAATAGTTGCATCATATCCGTCGTGAGAGCGAGGAGTATGATGAGAAAGGGATGCCACACATATCTAGCATACGTGGTGGACAAAACTAAGGAGGAACCGAACCTCGATGATGTAAGGGTGGTTTGTAAGTACCCGGATGTCTTCCCTAAAGACCTACCGAGGCTTCCACCCGATAGAGAGATTGAATTTGTGATCGAGGTTGTGACCGACACCAAACCAATCTCTATACCACCGTACCGAATGGCGCCTGCGGAACTGAATGAGTTGAAAACCCAATTGCAAGAGCTATTGGATAACGGTTTCATTAGACCAAGCTATTCACCGTGGGGAGCACCAGTCCTTTTTGTGAAAAAGAAGGATGGGACTCTACGTATGTGCATCGACTACCGACATTTGAACAAGGTCACCATCAAGAATAGGTACCCTTTACCTAGGATCGATGGCTTGTTTGACCAGCTCCGAGGGGCAACGGTATTCTCAAAGATTGACTTGAGGTCAGGGTATCACCAACTGAAGATCAAAGAGAGCGACATACCGAAGAGTGTCTTCCGCACAAGGTATGGTCACTTTGAGTTCTTGGTAATGTCATTTGGGTTAACTGACGCCCCAGCGGCATTCATGGACTTGATGAACCGAGTTTTTCATAAGTACTTGGATCTGTTTGTAATCGTGTTCATAGATGACATCCTAATTTACTCAAGAAATGAGGAGGAGCACGAGAAACATTTGGTTCTGGTTCTTGAAACACTACGAGAGAAGCAGCTCTATGCCAAATTCTCTAAGTGTGAGTTTTGGCTTAAGGAGATCGGCTTTCTCGGGCACGTGGTTTCTGAATCGGGCATTTCTGTGGACAACAAGAAGATTGAGGCCATCACAGAATGGGAAAGACCTAAGAACGTGAAGGAGATTCGTAGTTTCCTTGGACTAGCGGGCTACTATAGAAAGTTCGTGGAGAAATTCTCAGTTATGGCATCACCATTGACGATGTCACGCCCCGGACCTACCCGGACACGTCAACAACCCGCCGTACAGTACGAATAGCCAACCGCAGTCCAACTCATTCATACTATACAAGGCGTCATGAATACCATTCACACATAGTACATCCATAAACAAACATAATGTAAAACATTTATTTAAAACAACGGAAGCATTTAATAAAAGTGTCTTAGCCACACTTTGGCAAACATGGGCATGCAAGCCCCCCAAATAGTTATCCAAAATAATATCCATGAGCATTATAATAATTGTTTTGAAATCAGAAAACAGAAGAAGCACGAACCACGTCTTCTCCCCTGAATATCCCGAGCAACGGGCGCCGGTAGCAACCTTCAAGTCCTACCTGAAACTGTGAGGTGGCCTCCCCCGTGAAGGGAAGGTCAGTACTTGGAAGCATTTGACAAGTACAATGACAACTATACTAAGTATAATCAACGTTTTAATTTCCAAGACCCTCAAAATAGGGTGGTATCATAATGTAAAGCATAATTTATATTTCCCACTTATTATCCTTATAATAAGTAAATTCATTTATTTGTCGGCACACGGCCCTTCTTATATATTCCTTTTCATTTATCATTTGCACAACCCAACCCTTGGGTCTTATTATTTCTACGGGACTTGCTACCGCTGTCCGAGACCTCATGATGCTCTCGGTTCGGACTCCAACATCCCGCCCCTGGACTCATACCCATCATCCCGTAGGAAGGTAAGGCCCTTCGGGGTCCTATCTTATGTGTTACCGCTACCGGAACCTAGTTAGGTCTCCGATTCGGATTCCACCCTAACCTGTCATCACGATGCAAGTCCATGCTGTCCAACCCCGCTCTCTAGAGTCGGGAAGGGCCATGGTCCTTACTTATTTCCATAATTCAACTGGCTATCCACAAGGACTACCGAACACACCCGTAGGCCAATCCTATACCTAGGATCAATTTATTACTTACTTTATCTTGGGTATCCCTTAAGGCCTACCCATAGTATAACTTAGAGTTCATACTTTCCTACCTTAAAGCATCTCTTAAGACTACTTAAGGCATAACATTTCACAATCCAACCTTAGGATAATCTTAACAACATTTCATATTAATGTCCAACTAGTATCTTAATACCAGTCAAATTATACCAACAAACCAAGTTCTCAACTCATAGTCATATAGACAATTCCAACTGATTTTCCTTTGAAAATATCATTTATCTCAATATTCAAAATATCACTTTTAATCACTCATATATTCTAATATGAAGAAAAAGTATGTTTCAACATATGTTTCATAATTAATTCCACTTTCAAGTCAACATATTCATAACACATGATCATACACAATTTACTCTTAAATTTGTATATCATGCTCCTTTTCCTTTAGACATTAGTCTTCTCATTCTTAGGCATTATTAATCATTAATAATCCATAAAAACACATTTAATTACCTTAGGTAATCTCATGAAATTAACTCATTAATTATAAGCAATATAGTCAGCCATCCTCACCTTGTGATGTGCTCAACTAGATGCCCTAGCGGAACCCCCTCGATCCGTCCTTGTTCTAGGCCGTTCAAGAGTGAAAAATCTGGAAATCAAGTGAAAGCCGGGCGGCTTTCGTGAAAGGTGGGCGGCTTTCGGGCCAGCAGCTCGAAAACAGTCCCCAACAATGGCGGTTTCCCGGCGGTTTCGACTCCTATCGATTCCACAACTCTTCTAAGTTAAATACCACCATTCTATATCAATATTCTACACTTTTAAACGTGTAGAACATCATGTTTAATCCACCATATGATTTCTTAAAAATCATATGAATAAAATACTAGTTGATGTATACTAGCTAAGTTCTTACCTCAAATCTTAGTCTTTTTGTGTTGGGTTTTCTTTCCTCTTGCTTCCTCTTACCCTGGACTTTGTTGGAGACTTTCTTCTTGAGCTCTCTCGTCTTTGGCTTGTCCGAATGGTGAGGATGGAAGGAGGAAGTATCCCCTCTCAATCAAAGAGCAAAATAATGTGGAGTATGGGCCAAAGGGTGTGGGTGTTTGTCTTGCACATCACCTCACTTAATAGTCTGCCCCTCCCATGTTTTGATGTTCTTCCAGCTCCCATTTAGTCAACTAGAGCACATAAAAACGTGGGGTGGCCCCCACTTATGTGGGAGGTCATCCCATTATGTCCCGGTGTGCACAATCGGCCCCGAAAGTTGTATTTCTCGGACTGTTTTAATCATATTTTATTTTATCGGGCCAAATAAAATATATCACGCGTCCCTAATACTTATGGGCCTTTAGAATAGATGTACTTTCCCCAACATTAATTTAGGAGTCTCCGAAACTCATCTTGGGCTGTTAACCGCTAAATTACCAATACCGGTAATTAGGCCTCGTTTGACCACCGGTCAACTCCGTGCCTTTCCTATGGCCCAAATAAAATGTCCACAACCATATAGATGTCATCTAGACCAAGATGAATATAATATATGGTTCGGGAATTATCGGGCGGTCCCCGTTCCCGCTGTGGGCCCCACATGCAATTTACTATTCACGTAAAAGAATTAATAAAATTTAACAATTACGTAAATTCATAAATCATCTTTCAAGGTTTACTACATCATTTACTAAAAGTAAACATGCTCGGGGACAGTGTCACAAGTTCACCCCCCCTTAACGGGAATTTCGTCCCCGAAATTCACAACGATTATTCAAACAGAAATGTATACTGAACCTTCATCGAGGCCTCAGTCTCCCAAGTTTCTTCTTCCACTCGGTCACTCTTCCAAAGGATTTTGACCATTGGAACTTTCTTGCTTCTTAGCTTCTTTACTTGCTTGTCAAGTATCCTTACCGGTTGTACGGCGTAGTTCAAATCCTCCCGTATTTCCACGGGTGGTTTCTCTAGTACATGAGATGGATCCGGAATATACTTTTTAAGCATAGACACGTGGAATACATTATGTATTTTTCCAATTCCGGGGTCAACTGTAATCGGTATGCTACGGCCCCAATTCTTTCAAGAATCACAAACGGCCCTATGTAGCGTGGGTTAAGTTTCCCTCGGCTCTGAAATCGGATGATTCCTTTCCAAGGTGAAACCTTCAAAAATACCTCATCTCCAACCTTAAACTCTAAGGCTCTTCGGCGCTTATCGGAATAGCTCTCCTGTGCCGCCTTAAGTCTGTCACTAATCATCTTCACCTTTGACTTGGTGATTTCCACCAGTTCCGTGCTCTCGAGTTTGGCCATGCCAACCTCATCCCAACACAAAGATGTACGACATCTCCTCCCATACAATGCCTCGTATGGAGGCATGCCTATACTCGCCTGATAACTGTTGTTATAGGCAAACTCCACAAGTGCCAAATGGTTATCCCAACTCCCTTGGAATTCCAATGCACAAGCTCTCAGCATATCCTCTAATATCTGTATAACCCGCTCGGATTGCCCATCAGTTTGTGGATGAAAAGCTGTACTGAATTTCAGTTTTGTCCCCATAGATTCTTGGAACTTCGGCCAAAATCGTGATGTGAATCGCGGATCTCTATCAGATACAATGGTTATTGTAACCCCATGTAGCCTTACGATCTCGTCCACATACAACTTGGCTAACCTCTCCAGTGCATAGGTAGTGTTGATAGGTAGAAAGTGTGCACTCTTCGTGAGCCTATCGACCACAACCCATACGGCATCATAGTTCTTAATCGTCCGTGGCAGCTCCACCACGAAATCCATAGTCACGTGTTCCCACTTCCATTCAGGAATGGAAAGTGGTTGTAGTAACCCAGCTAGATGCTGATGTTCTGCCTTAACTTGCTGACAAGTAAGACACCTACTGATGTATTCGGCTATCTCCCTCTTCATACCAGACCACCAGTAACCTTCCTTCAAGTCACGGTACATTTTAGTGCCTCCCGGGTGCATGGCATACGCCGATGAATGAGCCTCCTCTAAGATGGACTTTCAGAGCTCATCATCCAACGGTACACACACTCGGTTACGAAATAATAAGAGACCATCGTCTCTTTCCCTGAAATCCTCAACCGGTCCCGCTAGCATTCGTTCACGGATCTTCATGAGTTCTTCATCGGTTTCTTGACCCTTCTTGATTTCATCAAGTAGTGTAGGTCTCACCTTGAATCTAGCTAACAAGGCACCATCGCCAGATACCTCCAATTGGGATCTCAATGCCCTCAAACTAGTCAATAATGCCCCAGATGAATTCTTTCGGCTCAAGGCATCCGCTACCACGTTGGCTTTTCCAGGGTGGTACTCGATAACTAGATGGTAGTCTTTTATCAACTCCATCCACTGCCTCTGTCTCATGTTTAAATCTTTCTGAGTAAACATGTACTTCAGGCTTTTGTGGTCGGTGTATATATGACATGTTTCCCCGTAGAGATAATGTCTCCAAATCTTCAATGCGAACACCACCGCCCCCAGCTCTAAGTCATGAGTGGGATAATTTACCTCATGCTTCTTCAACTGTCATGAAGCATAGGCAATCACCCTCCCATTCTGCATCAAGACACATCCAAGCCCTTGGATGCTTGCGTCGCTGTAGACATCGTACCCCACACCCTGTTTGGGTAGTGCGAGTACCGGTGCCTCGGTCAACCTCTTCTTCATTTCAAGGAATCCCTTCTCACATCGGTCATCCCATACAAACTTGGCCCCTTTTCGAGTGAGCTTTGTCAATGGTGATGCCAAAACTGAGAACTTCTCCACAAATTTTCGGTAGTACCCTGCCAATCCAAGGAAGCTACGAATTTCCTTGACGTTCTTTGGCCTCTGCCATTCAGTAATGGCCTCAATCTTCTTGTTATCTACGGCAATCCCTGATCCCGAAACCACATGCCCGAGAAAGCCAATCTCCCTTAGCCAAAATTCACATTTGGAAAACTTGGCATAGAGTTGCTTCTCCCGTAGCGTCTCAAGAACAAGTATCAAGTGCTCCTCATGCTCTTCTTCACTCTTCGAGTAAATCAATATATCATCTATGAACACAATCACAAACCGGTCCAAGTATTTATGAAATACTTGGTTCATCAAGTCCATAAATGCCGCCGGGGCGTTTGTTAGCCCAAACGACATGACTAGGAACTCGAAATGACCATACCTCGTACGAAAAGCACTCTTCGGTATATCATCCTCCTTTATCTTCAGTTGATGGTACCCCGACCTCAAGTCGATCTTCGAAAACACCGTTGCTCCTCGGAGCTGATCAAACAAGTCATCAATCCTAGGTAAAGGATACCTATTCTTGATCGTGACCTTGTTCAGTTGACGGTAGTCAATGCACATTCGAAGTGTCCCATCCTTCTTTTTCACGAAAAGGACCGGTGCTCCCCATGGGGAGTGGCTCAGCCTTATGAAACCGTTATCCAATAGCTCTTGCAATTGGGTTTTCAACTCATTAAGTTCAGCGGGTGCCATTCTGTTCGGCGGTATAGAGATTGGTTTGGTGCCGGGTTCAACCTCGATCACGAACTCAATCTCCCTATCGGGTGGAAGTCCCGACAAGTCTTTTGGGAAGACATCCGGATACTTGCACACAACTCTCACATCGTTGATGTCTACCTCTTCTTTGGTTTTATCCACCACGTATGCTAGATATGAGTGACATCCCTTTCTCATCATATTCCTCGCTCTCACGGCGGATATGATACTACTGTTTGATTTGCCTCTATCTCCCTCAAAGCGTAAAGTCAACCCTTCACCGCTTTCGAGTTCAAGAACCTTCGTGTAGCAATCAACCCTAGCATGATGTTTCTCGAGCCAATCCATTCCTAGGATTGCATCGAACTCGATCATACTCAGTGGTACGAAATCACACGTCAAGGTTTGTCCCTCCACCTCCACCTCACACGATGGATAGTGGCTATCTCTTTCGATATCATCTCCTAGAGGCGTGGATACCAATAGGGTTTGAGTCATCGGTACACGTGGTCCGTTGAATCCGCTGGCGAACGCCTCACTCACAAATGATCGTTGCACCCCGGTATCGATAAGGATCCTTGCGTCTCTCCCGTTTATCTTTAGTGTTCCTACATTCATGAGTAATGTAAGACACACTATCTAATTAATAGGCTCGTTTCTTAAGTCGTAGAGTATGTTGGTTGTGGTTCGGGTGGAGTCTGTTCGACACCTTTCCGAAATTTCCCGGTTTCTAACCTTTAGAACCGCTCTAGGACCAAACCAGGTGATAGCCGGCCGCTTTTCACGAAAGCTGACCGGGTTTCGTCTGCGAGAACAATTCCCTGTATATAAATCACGAAAGCCGGGCGGCTTTCACGAAAGCCGGTCGGTTTTCGTCGTCGTAGTTTTATTCATGGAATAGGTTTCAAAGTCGGCCGGTTTCTACAAAACCCGGCCGGGTTTCAACAACGCAGAAATCCCCAGGCCCAGCGAATGTCGGGCGGCTTTCACCGAAGCCGGGCTACTTTGAGCGCCGCAGTTTATTCCGGATTAAACATTCCAAATGCCGGCCGGTTTTTGTGAAAGCCGACTGGTTTTCGTTTGCGAGGAAAATTGTTGATTTAGTATTTACGAAAGCCGGGCGGTTCTCGGTGGAAGCCGGCCGAAATTCGTTGCCGTAGTATTTTTCCCAATAAATCGAGACGAAAGTCGGGCGGCTTTCGTCAATGCCGGGCGGATTTCGCCCAGGGCGAGGATTCTCCTCCCCTTTTTCTCCCCAAACCCGACCAAACTCGTCGGGGTTATAAACTTACAGGTTCAACACTCCTATTGTTTATAATAGATTAATACGTGAGTTTAAGGAATTACCCGCAACGGAGTCCGGGTTGGCACGAGCATCCGCCTTCGTCATAGCATAGACCCGAGCTTGGGTCCTTCCTTGATTTACGGATGGCGCGTTGCTTGCACTCGCCCCACCGTGCTCACTGCTCGCATTTGGTGCTCCGGTTCGATTCCTGCTCACCGTCGTTCCACTACTTGGTCCGGCCCCCATGGCTCGCCCAAGTTGTGGGCAACTCACCTTCAAATGCCCGACCTCCCCGCATTGATAACACCTCGGGGGATCGCGGCACTTGCCAAAGTGGTTCTTCTTGCAATTGCTGCACTTCTTCACGCCCGAGCCTTGTAACACAGAGCTTTGCCCGCTCGGGCCTTGATTTCCCCTTACCGGTGGTGCAGGGGTTTTGAAAGATCTGCCTCCCCCGTGGTTCCCCTTCTTGTTAGAACCTTGAGGGCCATGGTTCTCCCATTTTCTTTTCTTTGCCTCCTCGGCATTCCTTCGTTTTCTTTCCTCCCACTCTTTCTCCCCCTTCAAGCCTTGTTCAACCACTTGACTAAACGTCATATTAGGCAGTTGGGTTGCCCTCTCGCGTATGTCAAGGTGCAAGGCATCCCAGAAATGGTTCACCATCCGGTTTTCATCACAAATGTACTCCGGTATGAACTCAGCAAGCTTTCTGAATTTGTGCTCAAGTTCCTTCACCGTACATTCACCTCCTTGGGTCAAATTCGTGTACTCCCTCCTCTTCAAGTTCACCTCGGAGTCGGAGTAGTATTGGCTAAAGAACTCCTGTCGGAAATTCTCCCAAGTGACGGCCTCGCCGTACTTCCCCTTTGTTCCATCCCACCATGTGGACGCCATGCCTTCTAGTAGCCTCGTGGCTACTCTCAACTTCATGTGGGGTGGTAGTTGCATGTCGAGGGCCGCCTCGTTGAATCTTTTGATCCACTCGGCTGCCACGGAGATGTCCCCCGTTCCATCAAACGGTTTACATCCCAAGTCTCTTGCCTCTTTGAGGTACTTTGAGATCCTTATTATAGGGACCTCAGCACCTCCCCCTCCTCGGGATTCTATGATCTCCCTAGGAGTCGCGCGGATTCCTCTCCTTGAAGCCCCTTCCAAAGCACGCCTTGCCCGGCGCCTTTGGCGATCTTGGTGGTATTGCCAAAGCAATTCCTCAATCCGTTCGAGAGCTTCATTATCATCGCTCTCGTCACTAGCATCATCGTATTCCCCATCATATGGGGTCTCAACCGGCTCGGTTCCCGGTTGGTAAGTTGAATCCTCCTCGTACTCATAGTGCTCGTCTATAGTTTCCACATGACCGTCACTCACGGTCAGCGAGTGGCCTGCACGACCTTGTCTCCTAGACACCCTCGATCCTCCCCGACTGCCACGTTGGGATCCTCCCGGTGCTTGGCCAGTCGGGTTCCGTCGAGTAACCTTCCCGGTACGTTCCATTTCTGAAAGAAATTTAGAATGAGTCATTAGACTCGTATCAAATGTCAATTGACGGATAGGCACTTAAAGACATCTTTTGGCTCAAATCACCGCCATACCAATTGTTAAGGGTACCATCTTAACAATTAGAGACATTGCAACTCAAGTACCAAAAGTTCTATAAGTACAAAACTTCTTATGTTCATGGTTTTCAATTTCATTTTCAAAAAGAATTTTGAAGCTTCATTATGATATTTACGGACTAAGGCTCTGATACCAATTAAATTGTCACGCCCCGGACCTACCCGGACACGTCAACAACCCGCCGTACAGTACGAATAGCCAACCGCAGTCCAACTCATCCATACTATACAAGGCGTCATGAATACCATTCACACATAGTACATCCATAAACAAACATAATGTAAAACATTTATTTAAAACAGCGGAAGCATTTAATAAAAGTGTCTTAGCCACACTTTGGCAAACATGGGCATGCAAGCCCCTCAAATAGTTATCCAAAATAATATCCATGAGCATTATAATAATTGTTTTGAAATCAGAAAACAGAAGAAGCATGAACCACGTCTTCTCCCCTGAATATCCCGAGCAACGGGCGCCGGTAGCAACCTTCAAGTCCTACCTGAAACTGTGAGGTGGCCTCCCCCGTGAAGGGGAGGTCAGTACTTGGAAGCATTTGACAAGTACAATGACAACTATACTAAGTATAATCAACGTTTTAATTTCCAAGACCCTCAAAATAGGGTGGTATCATAATGTAAAGCATAATTTATATTTCCCACTTATTATCCTTATAATAAGTAAATTCATTTATTTGTCGGCACACGGCCCTTCTTATATATTACTTTTCATTTATCATTTGCACAACCCAACCCTTGGGTCTTATTATTTCTAAGGGACTTGCTACCGCTGTCCGAGACCTCATGAGGCTCTCGGTTCGGACTCCAACATCCCGCCCCTGGACTCATACCCATCATCCCGTAGGAAGGTAAGGCCCTTCGGGGTCCTATCTTATGTGTTACCGCTACCGGAACCTAGTTAGGTCTCCGATTCGGATTCCACCCTAACCTGTCATAACGATGCAAGTCCATGCTGTCCAACCCCGCTCTCTAGAGTCGGGAAGGGCCATGGTCCTTACTTATTTCCATAATTCAACCGGCTATCCACAAGGACTACCAAACACACCCGTAGGCCAATCCTATACCTAGGATCAATTTATTACTTAATTTATCTTGGGTATTCCTTAAGGCCTACCCATAGTATAACTTAAAATTCATACTTTCCTACCTTAAAGCATCTCTTAAGACTACTTAAGGCATACCATTTCACAATCCAACCTTAGGATAATCTTAACAACATTTCATCTTAATGTCCAACTAGTATCTTAATACTAGTCAAATTATACCAACAAACCAAGTTCTCAACTCATAGTCATATAGACAATTCCAACTGATTTTCCTTTGAAAATATCATTTATCTCAATATTCAAAATATCACTTTTAATCACTCATATATTCTAATATGAAGAAAAAGTATGTTTCAACATATGTTTCATAATTAATTCCACTTTCAAGTCAACATATTCATAACACATGATCATACATAATTTACTCTTAAATTTGTATATCATGCTCCTTTTTCATTTAGACATTAGTCTTCTCATTCTTAGGCATTATTAATCATTAATAATCCATAAAAACACATTTAATTACCTTAGGTAATCTCATGAAATTAACTCATTAATTATAAGCAATATAGTCAGCCATCCTCACCTTGTGATGTGCTCAACTAGCTGCCCTAGCGGAACCCCCTCGATCCGTCCTTGTTCTAGGCCGTTCAAGAGTGAAAAATCTGGAAATAAAGTGAAAGCCGGGCGGCTTTCGTGAAAGGTGGGCGGCTTTCGGGCCTGCAACTCGAAAACAGTCCCCAACAATGGCGGTTTCCCGGCGGTTTCGACTCCTATCGATTCCATAACTCTTCTAAGTTAAATACCACCATTCTATATCAATATTCTACACTTTTAAACGTGTAGAACATCATGTTTAATCCACCATATGATTTCTTAAAAATCATATGAATAAAATACTAGTTGATGTATACTAGCTAAGTTCTTACCTCAAATCTTAGCCTTTTTGTGTTGGGTTTTCTTTCCTCTTGCTTCCTCCTACCCTGGACTTTGTTGGAGACTTTCTTCTTGAGCTCTCTCCTCTTTGGCTTGTCCGAATGGTGAGGATGGAAGGAGGAAGTATCCCCTCTCAATCAAAGAGCAAAATAATGTGGAGTATGGGCCAAAGGGTGTGGGTGTTTGTCTTGCACATCACCTCACTTAATAGTCCGCCCCTCCCATGTTTTGATGTTCTTCCAGCTCCCATTTAGTCAACTAGAGCACATAAAAACGTGGGGTGGCCCCCACTTATGTGGGAGGTCATCCCATTATGTCCCGGTGTGCACAATCGGCCCCGAAAGTTGTATTTTTCGGACTGTTTTAATCATATTTTATTTTATCGGGCCAAATAAAATATATCACGCGTCACTAATACTTATGGGCCTTTAGAATAGATGTACTTTCCCCAACATTAATTTAGGAGTCTCCGAAACTCATCTCGGGCTGTTAACCGCTAAATTACCAATACCGGTAATTGGGTCTCGTTTGACCACCGGTCAACTCCGTGCCTTTCCTATGGCCCAAATAAAATGTCCACAACCATATAGATGTCATCTAGACCAAGATGAATATAATATGTGGTTCGGGAATTATCGGGCGGTCCCCGTTCCCACTGTGGGCCCCACATGCAATTTACTATTCACGTAAAAGAATTAATAAAATTTAACAATTACGTAAATTCATAAATCATCTTTCAAGGTTTACTACATCATTTACTAAAAGTAAACATGCTCGGGGACAGTGTCACAGACGAAGCTCACTCGAAAGGGAGCAAAGTTCATATGGGATGACCGATGTGAGAAAGGATTCTTAGAACTGAAGAAAAGGTTAACTGAGGCACCAGTACTCGCCTTACCGAAACAAGGTATGGGGTACGATGTCTACAGCGATGCGAGCATCCAAGGGCTTGGATGTGTATTAATGCAGAATGGGAGGGTGATTGCCTACGCTTCACGACAGTTGAAGAAGCATGAGGTGAATTATCCTACTCACGACTTAGAATTGGGAGCAGTGGTCTTTGCACTAAAGATATGGAGGCATTATATACACTGAGACATGTCATATATACACTGACCACAAGAGTTTGAAGTATGTGTTTACTCAGAAAGAGCTAAACATGAGACAACGAAGGTGGATGGAATTGATAAAGGAATACCACCTAGTGATTGATTACCATCCGGGGAAAGCAAATGTTGTGGCCGATGCCCTTAGTCGGAAGAGTTCATCGGGGACATTGATAACCAACTTGAGGGCATTGAGAGTCCAATTGGAAGTATCAACTAATGGTGCCTTGGTGGCGAGATTTGAGGTGAGACCTACCTTACTTGATGAAATCAAGAAGGGGCAGGAGCTGGATGATGAGATCAAGAAGGTCCGAGAACGCATGCTAGTGGGACCGGTAGAGGATTTTCGTGAAAGAGACGATGGTCTCTTGTTATTTCGTGATCGAGTGTGCGTACCGTCGAATGATGAGCTCCGAAAGTCCATTCTAGAGGAGGCTCATTCCTCGGAGTATGCTATGCACCCGGGAGGCACGAAGATGTACCGGGACCTGAAAGAAAGCTACTGGTGGTCTGGTATGAAGAGGGAAATAGTAGAATACATCAGTCGATTCCTTACTTGTCAGCAAGTTAAGGCGGAACATCAGCATCCAGCGGGCTTATTGCAGCCACTTTCCATCCCTGAATGGAAGTGGGAACATGTGACTATGGATTTCGTGGTAGGCTTACCACGGACGATCAGGAACTATGATGCAGTTTGGGTTGTTATTGATAGGCTCACGAAGAGTGCACACTTTCTACCTATCAACACCACTTACCCACTCGAGAGGTTAGCCAAATTGTATACGGACGAGATCGTGAGGTTACATGGTGTTCCGGTGACCATCGTATCCGATAGAGAACCACGATTCACGTCACGTTTTTGGCCAAAATTTCAAGAGTCTATGGGGATGAGGTTGAAGTTCAGTACTGCATTCCATCCACAGACGGATGGGCAGTCTGAAAGGGTTATTCAGATCTTAGAAGATATGTTGAGGGCTTGTGCATTGGAGTTCCAAGGGAGTTGGGACAATCACTTAGCACTTATGGAGTTTGCCTATAACAACAGTTATCAGGCGAGTATCAGCATGCCTCCATACGAAGCATTGTATGGGAGGAGGTTCCGTACACCGTTATGCTGGGACGAGGTTGGCGTGGCCAAACTCGAGAGTACTGAATTGGTTGAAATCACCAAGTCAAAGGTGAAGTGGATTCGAGAGAGACTCAAAGTAGCTCAGGATAGACAGAAGAGTTATTGATGCACACTAATTAGTAGTGCATAATTATATGTTTTTATGTTTGATTTATGTTGATTGTTTGACGTTTTATTTAGATTGTAGACATTTATGTGATTTCAGTTGTAATTGTATTTTAGTCTTTTTTTATAAGTTGTAAAGTATAGTTAGGATTTGTGGTGTTGGAAAGGAAGACTTTGAAGAGAAGAAAACAAGAAATTTGACTGCCCAGGAGTAAAACCCGACCGGGTAGAAACCCCCACCCGATCGGGTATGATTTAACAGACGAAATTGCCAAGAAAGTCACTGGACCCGGTCGGGTCCCCTACTTGACCCGGTCGGGTCAGATGTGACCCGGGACAAAACGACGTGCGAAGATCACCAGAACGTGGCGGATTATCTGATTTTGACCGGACCCGGTCGGGTAAGTACTTGATCCGGTCGGGTACCCGACCAAAGGTGTTGAAAAACACCTATAAATAGCACACTTTTTCTTCTCTAAAAATCATCCCTTCTTCCATACTCCTAAGCTCAGTTTAGAATAGCATTTCTTTCTATTTTCTAGCTATGTTTAGTCTCCAAATGAGGAGCTAAACTTCCATTCTTGGTGTTGCTCTTGAAGCTTGTTGATTATTAAAGTTGTGGGTTATTTTCTTAACTTCTTTCCTTGAATATTAATTAATAGTTCTTTCCTTAATACCATCTCTATATTAATGTTGGTGAGTGTTGCTAAAATGACAATTAGTTAACTTCTCGACATTAGTTAGAATAGTATTTTCTTCCTCTATATTAATGTTGGGAGTGTTACTAAGATGACAATTAGTTAACATCTTGATATTAATTATAGTAGGATTCATCTTCTTTAATAATATTCTTCCTTGAATATTAATTAATTCCTATTCATATTTCATATTAATATTTTGAACATTACTTAAAGGATCAACTAGTTTTGTTTCATATATTAATTATTACTAGAAACGATCAACGAACCGATGGTTAATCGTTGATGGTTTCACAAGTAAGTAACTTCGGTTTATTAATGCACGGTCGTGGTTAATAAACTTGAGAGGGATTAATTTTGTTGGTTAAACTAAAACCGTTGTGTTGAGGTTATCAATCTCAATTGATTTCATCAAGGAGTTAGAAAGATTAAATGCTACTATTAAATCAGTATAAGGCGTTGTTCTATATTCGATTAATAGTAAGGGTTATTAATGAACGGTTGTTGTTAATAACTACCCTCGATGAAGTGGATATACTCCCCGATTGAGTATTCGAGAGGGAATAAGTTATAGGTATAACAATGATCGACTAAAATATATCAACAAGTGGAAAGTAGCAATGCCAATTCCTTTTTATCTTTGAATTAAACACATATAGGTTGTTCATCTTAGTTCTTAATTAACTTAAATCATTCATACCCAAAACCCCCCTTTTTATTTATTAAGTTCATAAAAAGAGAATTATTTCCTTTCCCTGTGGATACGAACTCTACTATGCCATACTACGTATAAGTGTTAGTATTGAATTTATTTTGACGCACCGTGACAAAGTGCTCGTCAGTTATGCAGATAAGCGACGGAGAACCTTAGAGTTTAAGGTTAATGATGAGGTATTCTTGAAGGTTTCTCCTTGGAAGGGGATCATTCGATTCCAAAGCCGAGGGAATCGTCTACAGTTGACTCCAGAGTTGGAGAAGATACACACTGTGTTTCGTGTATCTATGCTGAAGAAGTATGTACATGATCCTTCTCATGTATTGGAAAAGCCGCCGGTGGAAATGCGGGAGCATTTGAACTACGCCGTACAACCGGTCAAGATCACCGATAGAATGGTAAAGAAATTGAGGAGCAAAGAAGTTTCAATGGTTAAAGTCCTTTGGAAAAGTGACCGTGTTGAAGAGGAGACTTGGGAAACGGAAGCTTTGATGAGGGAGCAATACGCCTTCCTATTTGAGTAGCACCGTGAATTTCGGGGACAAAATTCCTATTAAGGGGGGTGAACTTGTGACACCGCACCCGAACTGTGACACTTCAAAAATTTAAATAAAAAAAAATAATAATAATAATAATTTTTATTAATCAGATAAAATATTACGAAAATAACATTTTAATTATTAATTGAGTCAGACAAAAATTTAACAGTCATAACATTCTAATCAGATAAAATTTCCAAGTTCACGATTTTTTTTAATCAGATAAAAATGGCCCGATAAAAGAAGTTACATTTTAGTATAAAATTAATTTTTATAACTATTTTAGATTGTATAATATACAAAAGATAAACTAAATAAATAAAATAATCTTAATACATATATATATATATATATATATATAGATATACGTACGTAGTAATAGTAATATAACATACATAATATTACATACGTAAACCTACGTATAACTAATATATACCTAAATATAATTACTATACTCCTAAATGAACTACTAGAATAGTATACTCCTACTATTATATTACTACTACTACGTATATAGTATTAAGTAAACTCCTACGGGAGGTAAAACTATTCCCGGTAGCTTTGGCCGGCAACTTCAAAAAACAAAAAAAAAAAAAAATTAACTCCAACTCCAACTCTAACATCTCAGCCTAAAACCCTCATCTTTCCCTATAAATAATAGACCAGAACCTACGTTTTCTTCATCCCAAAAAGCTACGAAATATACATACATATATACGTATATATATATATATATATAAAATTGCGACCCATCGTTTTAGCCAGAACCAAGCCGCGAAAATACTTCCCAAACCTTCCCCTTCGTAATACGAATCTAACGGAAAAAGAATCGTCGAAAACGGTCGTGAAACGAGGGAGAAAAGCCTCGCCGGAGTTTCGCCGGAGAAAACATTTCGACGGAAAACGGAGAAGAAGGAGGAGCTGCCGCCGCCGCCGTACCACCTCTGACCTTCGCCGCCCTGCTATCACCATTTTCGGCCGTTCGCTCGTCCAAACGGAGTAAGTTCTCCCCCCCCCCCCCCCCCCGTTTTTCCCGTTTTCCGGCGAGGTAGTGAGGAAGATGACTGCCAGAATCTTTTTGGGCCTTTTTCTGGATTGGGCCAGAAAATAAAATTTGGCCCAGTTCGGCCCAGTTGCAATAAAAATTACAAATAAAATAGTAAATAAAACAAATAAAATCTGGAAAAATATAAATTAAATACCTAGTATAAATATACATATTCGGACCAACCAGAATTGAAAAATAAAATTTTTAGCTATTTTTAATTGATTTAATGGTAATTGGGCCAATTTATACACTTTTAGCAAATAATTAACTAAATAACGAAAATAATTATGAAATAAATATTAGAGTAAACTAGGATAAATATATGACTAACTAGGACCTTATGGACCATTTATAATTAATAAAAATAAGGTTTAGTATATTTAATTGTAATTAAACCGGTTAATAGATATATGAAATTAGAGGAATAATTATGAGAAATAATTATAAAATAGATATATGGACAACCTAGGTCGAATATAGACCCAAAATATATTTATGGACGGATACTAATTTATAAAGTCGATTCTTAGTCTATTTATTTAAATTAGGCCATATAAAACTAGTTAAGTAATTAAATAAGGAAATATTAATATTAATAGTGATTATTGAATAAAAATTGGATGTTGTAGTCAATTATATTCGGATATTTTATTTCAAATATTAAAAATTAATGGATGAAATTAATAAGGTAATTTTATTAATAGAACGCGAGTAATCAAATAAATCTGAATAACTAATAAATTAAGTTAATAAATTCAAATAATAAAATAAAAGGAGAAAATCGGGTAAAGTAATTACAAATAGAATAAGTGACTAATTTTATCATATTTAATTAAAAAGGTGATTATCTAGAGACCGGATTAGAGGAGGATAACTAGGAGCAACAGGACTTAAGGTAAGTTTCTCTGCCAATCCAAAATTGTTTCCTCGTATTATATGCTTATTATGCATTATGTGATTAAGTGTGATTTGTGAATTTTGTGTATGAGATTTTGAGAAGATATTATATATATAGTAGTTAAGAAGTATAAATCAAGTACTTTTGGGGTATTAAATATTTTTAAATATCTTCGAGACTTTTTAGAGAAATTAAGAAGTATTTTTGAAGTATTGTTAAGCAAAGATAAAATTTACATTTTCATAAGAAGATAGCATCTCGGGAGTAATCCGATGTGTCGGTTTTTCCACATCCGGATAAATGTGGAGGGTGATTAGAGCTACTACTACTACTAAGAAGTACAGTTTGGATCTATGATCCCTTTTAAGCAAGATTTGGATCTATGATCCCTTTTAAGTGAGATTTGGATCTATGATCCCTTTTAAGAAGAAGTTATAGTAGTGGTCCCTAATCATTCAAGAATTTTAGAATTGGGGTGGTTGGGTTCCGACCACTCGGGATGACTTACTACTCGGAGGGCTTGGAATCCCTTTTAGGGGGTGTGCACACTTAAGGTAGTCGTTTCGTTTCCAACAGAGCAGTTGTGGTACCGGCACTTGTTCGGGGTGGCCGTCCGTAACCACGGTCCACCGGGCTCTATCAAAAGGTTGAGCACCACCCTTCTAAATTACTAGGAAGTTAGAGAAGAAGTGGTTTTCTTAAGAAGTTTAAAAAGAAGAGTTACTAAGAGATTTTCCAAGAGAAGTTTAAGATTTTAGCAAAGAAGTAGTTTGAGAAAAACCAAAGTGAAAAGAATTTTGATGGTGTGAGTATTTTTATATATTATTATATAAAAATCTATTTTTAGCCAAACCTGATTATTTTATGTGGTTGGGTAGTACTTACTTAGCTCTAAAGCTAATTTTTGTTATTTTCTTGTCTCTCTTTTCTCCCTTAAATCAGGTGATGAGTTGGATACCTATGTGGATTGACGGATTGCTCGAGCTTGAGTGCGAATTAGAAGATGCCTTAGTTAAATCTAGTCATAAATCAAACATTTACTTATTATTACATTAGTTTTTATTGTTTTACTTTGAGTTGCCTGTGCATTCGGTTAAGAGATGATCGAATGTGGCGGTAACACTCATTTCCCTTTTAGACTTCTGCTGTATTTCTTCAACTCTTTGATAAATGAATAAAGTATTTCTTTTAAATATGTCAATGTTTTTGGCGGGAAATTTAGGGGTGTTACAAATTGGTATCAGAGCCTTAAGTTTTCCGAAGGGACTAGAACACGAGGTAATAGGTCGTAGGGAGAAATTCTGTCACAAAGACGATAACAGTCTTAGCTGGTTGGTGCATAATTGAGCCTTGCGCTCGTCCAACTAACTGGGAATTTCTCCTTGTGCCGAAATTTCGTTGTTCGAAATCTTTGACGAAAACTATAGTTTCGATGCGGGGATTTTCAAAATGTTTTTGTAAAATTAGGAGAATTAACATACTAGGAAAAAGACCTGTTAGGAACGCGGTGAGGATATAATGTGAGATTTTCAAGTTATATGATTGAGTAGTGAAATTTATGTAGTTGCTTGCTCGTGTGAAATATATGAATTTTGATGACATCTTTGAATGTCTATATGTGTTAGAGTTTAGTATGGACCTAGTGAAGAACTTTGCGGTTCAAATAGTGTAGGGACTTTTTGAATGCCTTAGTATTTAAGAGACTTGTGAGAAAAGAAGTTAAGTGGTCAAAATGGTGAAAGTGTTGTGGTCTAACCATTTGGCCGAAAAAGCCACATGGGAGACTGAGGAGGATATGCGCAAACGTTATCCAGAATTATTCGACTAAGGTAAAATATTAGTTACGAGGACGTAACCTCTCTTTAAGGGGGGTAGAATGTAATACTTAAGAATTTGAGTACTTAGATTAAGTTAATGTTTCGGGACGAAACATCTTTTAAGGAGGGTAGAATGTGACACTTCAAAAATTTAAATAAAAAAAATAATAATAATAATTTTTATTAATCAGATAAAATATTACGAAAATAACATTTTAATTATTAATTGAGTCAGAAAAAAATTCAACAGTCATAACATTCTAATCAGATAAAATTTCCAGGTTCACGATTTTTTTTAATCAGATAAAAATGGCCCGATAAAAGAAGTTACAATTTAGTATAAAATTAATTTTTATAACTATTTTAGATTGTATAATATACAAAAGATAAACTAAATAAATAAAATAATCTTAATACATATATATATATATATATATATATATATATATATATATATATATATATATATATACACGTACGTAGTAATAGTAATATAACATACATAATATTACATACGTAAACCTACGTATAACTAATATATACCTAAATATAATTACTATACTCCTAAATGAACTACTAGAATAGTATACTCCTACTATTATATTACTACTACTACGTATATAGTATTAAGTAAACTCCTACGGGAGGTAAAACTATTCCCGGTAGCTTTGGCCGGCAACTTCAAAAAAAAAAAAAAAAAAAAAAAATTAACTCCAACTCCAACTCTAACATCTCAGCCTAAAACCCTCATCTTTCCCTATAAATAATAGACCAGAACCTACGTTTTCTTCATCCCAAAAAGCTACGAAATATACATACATATATACGTATATATATATATATATATAAAAAATTGCGACCCATCGTTTTAGCCAGAACCAAGCCGCGAAAATACTTCCCAAACCTTCCCCTTCGTAATACGAATCTAACGGAAAAAGAATCGTCGAAAACGGTCGTGAAACGAGGGAGAAAAGCCTCGCCGGAGTTTCGCCGGAGAAAAAACATTTCGACGGAAAACGGAGAAGAAGGAGGAGCTGCCGCCGCCGCCGTACCACCTCTGACCTTCGCCGCCCTGCTACCACCATTTTCGGCCGTTCGCTCGTCCAAACGGAGTAAGTTCTCCCCCCCCCCCCTGTTTTTCCCGTTTTCCGGCGAGGTAGTGAGGAAGATGACTGCCAGAATTTTTTTGGGCCTTTTTCTGGATTGGGCCAGAAAATAAAATTTGGCCCAGTTCGGCCCAGTTGCAATAAAAATTAAAAATAAAATAGTAAATAAAATAAATAAAATCTGGAAAAATATAAATTAAATACCTAGTATAAATATACATATTCGGACCAACCAGAATTAAAAAATAAATTTTTAGCTATTTTTAATTGATTTAATGGTAATTGGGCCAATTTATACACTTTTAGCAAATAATTAACTAAATAACGAAATTAATTATGAAATAAATATTAGAGTAAACTAGGATAAATATATGACTAACTAGGACCTTATGGACCATTTATAATTAATAAAAATAAGGTTTAGTATATTTAATTGTAATTAAACCGGTTAATAGATATATGAAATTAGAGGAATAATTATGAGAAATAATTATAAAATAGATATATGGACAACCTAGGTCGAATATAGACCCAAAATATATTTATGGACGGATACTAATTTATAAAGTCGATTCTTAGTCTATTTATTTAAATTAGGCCATATAAAACTAGTTAAGTAATTAAATAAGGAAATATTAATATTAATAGTGATTATTGAATAAAAATTGGATGTTGTAGTCAATTATATTCGGATATTTTATTTCAAATATTAAAAATTAATGTATGAAATTAATAAGGTAATTTTATTAATAGAATGCGAGTAATCAAATAAATCCGAATAACTAATAAATTAAGTTAATAAATTCAAATAATAAAATAAAAGGAGAAAATCGGGTAAAGTAATTACAAATAGAATAAGTGACTAATTTTATCATATTTAATTAAAAAGGTGATTATCTAGAGACCGGATTAGAGGAGGATAACTAGGAGCAACAGGACTTAAGGTAAGTTTCTCTGCCAATCCAAAATTGTTTCCTCGTATTATATGCTTATTATGCATTATGTGATTAAGTGTGATTTGTGAATTTTGTGTATGAGATTTTGAGAAGATATTATATATATAGTAGTTAAGAAGTATAAATCAAGTACTTTTGGTGTATTAAATATTTTTAAATACCTTCGAGACTTTTTAGAGAAATTAAGAAGTATTTTTGAAGTATTGTTAAGCAAAGATAAAATTTACATTTTCATAAGAAGATAGCATCTCGGGAGTAATCCGAGGTGTCGGTTTTTCCACATCCGGATAAATGTGGAGGGTGATTAGAGCTACTACTACTAAGAAGTACAGTTTGGATCTATGATCCCTTTTAAGCAAGATTTGGATCTATGATCCCTTTTAAGTGAGATTTGGATCTATGATCCCTTTTAAGAAGAAGTTATAGTAGTGGTCCCTAATCATTCAAGAATTTTAGAATTGGGGTGGTTGGGTTCCGACCACTCGGGATGACTTACTACTCGGAGGGCTTGGAATCCCTTTTAGGGGGTGTGCACACTTAAGGTAGTCGTTTCGTTTCCAACAGAGCAGTTGTGGTACCGGCACTTGTTCGGGGTGGCCGTCCGTAACCACGGTCCACCGGGCTCTATCGAAAGGTTGAGCATCGCCGTTCTAAATTACTAGGAAGTTAGAGAAGAAGTGATTTTCTTAAGAAGTTTAAAAAGAAGAGTTACTAAGAGATTTTCCAAGAGAAGTTTAAGATTTTAGCAAAGAAGTAGTTTGAGAAAAACCAAAGTGAAAAGAATTTTGATGGTGTGAGTATTTTTATATATTATTATATAAAAATCTATTTTTAGCCAAACCTGATTATTTTACGGGGTTGGGTAGTACTTACTTAGCTCTAAAGCTAATTTTTGTTATTTTCTTGTCTCTCTTTTCTCCCTTAAATCAGGTGATGAGTTGGATACCTATGTGGATTGACGGATTGCTCGAGCTTGAGTGCGAATTAGAAGATGTCTTAGTTAAATCTAGTCATAAATCAAACATTACTTATTATTACATTAGTTTTTATTGTTTTACTTTGAGTTGCCTGTGCATTCGGTTAAGAGATGACCGAATGTGGCGGTAACACTCATTTCCCTTTTAGACTTCCGCTGTATTTCTTCAACTCTTTGATAAATGAATAAAGTATTTCTTTTAAATATGTCAATGTTTTGGGCGGGAAATTTAGGGGTGTTACACGAACGTCCTCGAAATTCAAATTTAATTTCAAAGCTTATGTATTGAATTTTCCTATTTTCGAACAATTGTAAAACGATTAAAGTTTTACGGAACGTATGGTTAATCATATTACTATTTGGACTCATACAATGGTAACGTGCTTCTAAATAATTAATTGGGCCATATCATTGATATCGGGGCCCAACATCCTAACTTGCTAAAAATAGTAATTATTCAAGAATAGCATCCTAGACCCATTGGAGGGTGACCCACACGGTTGGTAGCCCAGATATATATATTTGTATATATATATATATATATATATATATATATATATATATTCATCATAAATGAATGACGGAATGATTTGAGAAGAATACAAATGCATATGGTCCCATCTTTGGTATTATTAGGCTAAATAATGGGAGTAGGGTTTTCTTTTGTAATTGTACATCAAATAAATTACTGAGACCACCCTACACATATTAGAGACCGATAATATGATGTATGAGGTTGACTTGATCTGAATAAATTGGGGAGTGTACAAAAGTACATCTTAGGACGAAAGACAAAAATGATGACCCATCTTTTCACTTTTGGATGTTTTGGTAGATATTTTGCTCCCAAATTAATTAGGGGACATGAGAGTACGTCCCACACCTTCCTAGAACCTTCAAAACAAGTAGAATGAGTTATAACTCATAAATGGGGTGGACCTATTGAGTTAAGAGCTCAAACAATACAAAAGAGAAATAAAAGAGGAGGACCATCCCATGTTTGATTGGGATCAAATACCCTACCCTTCCTTTTTTTTAGAGCCACTCGTTCAGATCACATTGAGAGCTTCTAAGAACCCATCCCTCACCCCCATTAGAACTAAAAGAGATAAGGAAGAGAGGGGATCCGCACAACCCAAGAAGAGAGGAAATTGGAGAGCTGGCCGCAGGGGAGATTTCCAGTGCGTTGGCCTTCTTTTGCGACTGATATCTCGCGTTCTACTCATCCAAGAGAGGCGTGGGAGGTGTCCACTGAAAGCTATCGAAAAGAGGAATCCGTATACGTGTGGTTTGAAGAAAACGGAGCAGTTTAAGGCCTCTAAATCAGCCGAACAGAACGCAACCTCGCAGAATACGTTTTTGGCATTCAAAGTAAGTTCGAATCCAAAACCTTCCTTTCTATTGTCTAAATCATATAAATGATTGAGGAACTAGTTTACACTGGTTGAGGTGTATAAAATGTTGTTATGAAGTGATTTTATTCGTTGGAAAGGTTAGATACTAACCTAGACAAAACCTTGAAAGGTTAGGGAACGAATTCGCCGGAAAACACCCGTTCTAAGGGCTGTTTTCGTGTGTTCGGTTAGGAGTTGAGAAAGCACCTTGAGGAGGCTGTTTAAAACCTATTTATAAGCAAGTAATAAATTCTCAAACCCCCTTGGCCAAAGCTTGAGCATTGGGTTGAGAAGGAACAATTTAAAGCTCATTTGAGGTGAGGATCGACATCTAGTTGCTTACAACTTGTAGGTTAAGCATGAGATTACCTAAATACCTAAATCATGTTTTTTCATGGATTATAATGACTGATTATTGATGAAATATTGATATATTAGATAAGTAATGAAATTCCAAATGATTTGGAAATCATATTGATAAAAATGGAGTTAAATGAAATATTGTGTGAACCATGCATTTTTACTCATGTGTGAATTGTGTAGATACATAAATGATTATTTATGTATTACATTGGATGACTAAGTTGCTGCTACATATTTCTAAATATGTAGGGATTCACAAATGAAATATATGATTGATGGGAATAATCTTAATAGTATTGGAATACTAGTTAATGATTGTTTGTAATTGTTAAGAAATTGAATCTAAGGATTTGATTGTAATTGATATACTTGATTGTGGTTCATGTGAGTAAATTGTTGTAATGTGATGCTAAGATCATGATGAGGCAGTCCGTAAGGATGTCCTGAAATAGATTATTGATATTACAATTCTAGGCATAGCAAGTGCTTAGGAATTGGGGTCTATGCCAATGCAAGGAGATGTACATGAGCCCGATGCTCTAGAATTGCATTGGGTAGACATAAGGATTTGGTTCAGCCCATGTAAGGAGATGTACTTGAGCCCGATGCTCTAGAATTGCATGGGTGAACATGACATCGGAGATTGGTGAAGTAATTGACTTATGATTGATGTGCATGGTGATGTAGTCGAGTTGGACTCGAGAAATGCAATTATGTGTGTTAGGGTTGAACCCTATGTATTGTCGTGACTAGAGGTCACAGGGTTTGGGTTATGTTTTGTAAACGAACTTTGGGCCATGTGCCGACTACTTGACTTTATATATAAAGTAAGTGTATTTTAAAAAAGGGTAACTTGGGTTACGACATAGAATTATATTATCACCCTATTTGAGGGTCTTGTGTTTGAAATACTTGTTGTATATCTATTAGATGCCATCCACACCAGTACTTTATAGCCGTATAGAGTACTGACCCCCTTTCGGGGGGGCGTCCCACCACCATTTCAGGTTGAGGCTAGAGCTTGCTACCTGTGCTTGTTGATCGGGCGATCATCTCGGAGGGAAGACTTGGTTCGTGCTTCCTCCATTCTGTTTTTAAACAATTTAAACATGCTCATGGATATTGTTTTTCATTATGGAGCCTGCATGCTCGTGTTTGCCCCGTGTGGCACTTGTTTTCAAACTATGATTTCCGCTGCGTATTCAATTACTTATTATGTATGTTTATGGATGACTAATGTGTGAATGATATTCGAGACGCCTTGTATAATATGGATGAGTTAGACTGCGGTTGACTATTCATATTGTACGGCGGATTGTTGACGTATCCGGATAGATCCGAGGCGTGACATAGATGGATGGATGGATGGATGGATGGATGGATGAATCGATCTATAGATAGATAGATAGGTAGGTAGGTAGATAGATAGATAGATAGATAGATAGATAGATAGATAGATAGATTAGATAGATTAGATAGATAGATAGATAGATAGATAGATAGATAGATAGATAGATAGATAGATAGATAGATAGATAGATAAACAAACAGACAGATAGATGTACTGGTGTTTTCTGTCTTGCCTGCTTTATTTATGCCCCAAAAAATACAAAGGTCTATACTGAAAAAAAAACCAAACTCACGTCATCTATATAAAAATTAAATAAAGAGAAAATACAATCGTGAAGCATGTAATTAGGGACACAAATAAAGTCTATTAATGAGCAATTCTTTGTTTATTAGTTGACCATCTTTGACTTTGTTAAATTTTAAGTTACGACAAGATATTGTTTGAATTACTACTGGTTTATGTGATTATTATGTGAAATGAAGTTTGACATTTACATTTTTGAAACATAAAAGTAGGTTCAAAACATCCTCACAAATATACGTAGTAGATTTTTTTGTCCAGACATTTACCGACCGAGCTAGGCTAAAACCGAACCGAACCGAACCAACAACTAAAAACCGGTTATAGTGTGCCTTTTTCGAGTAGCTTCCATAACCGAAGCTATTAAGGCAGGCGGGGCAATACCGGACCGGGATTTGAGTAGAACTCAACTCACACAAGATTGAAGTGATCTCACACCTAATATAATCCTAGCTAGCTATTTGCATTAGATTCGGCGTGAATTTGTGAATAGAAATTTCATTTTTGTAATAGTAAATAAAAATGGTGAATGATGACTTCAAAGAATGTATCTGATAATAATAAAGTCTCATACTGTACCGTACTACATACTCACTTAATACTTAATGATGGAGTAGTAACGCGTAGAGAACGCTCGTCCTTCTCTCTAAGAAAGTTACGCATCGCGAACTTCCTTAGCTTGCTCGTTACTTCGCTGCTCTCTCACGAATCAATCCACGAATTAAATCCTGCAAACATGTGATTCTATAGCTCGGAAATCTCTTATCTTTCATCCCTACCGATTGAGTTTGAAGGATACTGATTTCTGGAGCGAGAATCGTCGGTTTTAGAAGCCCCAGTTCGCGATTTCACTGTTCATTCCCGATTTAGAAAGTGTGCCTGAATCCAACACCTTGACAGTTGTTTGTGGAAGAAAAAGATAGCTTGGGGGTCGCCAGCCTCTGGCGAACCTCCAGGACTTGTTTTCCGGCCACCAGAACGCCGCCGTACCGGAGAAATCAACTTTCCGTTGGGACGGTGCACTGTTCACGCCAGGGCGTTGACCTTCAGATTTCTTCAAATCTGCACGTTCAAACTGAAATCTGAGGCTTCCATTGGAACCATCTGACCAAGACTAAGCTATTGCTACCGGTTTCATCAAGTTTGGGTAAGATTTCACGTTTTCCCCAATTTCTTGGACACTGTAGCTTGGAACGCAGGTCAGATTACTGTTTCGAAATTTCCTGGGTTCATTACTTATCTGTTGAAAGTGCTACTTGGTTTATTGTGTTTCCTACTACTTGGTGAGTATCTAGGAATTTTTTCAGAATTTTCTGGGAATTTCCAATTTTCTCGGAATTGTTCATCTTCTCCAGGTTCCCTGGAAGACTGCTACAGTACATCCAGTACTAGTTACATTTGTACTGTGTTTCATACTGGTTGTGTAATTTAATATAACTCTTCCAGGCAGCTGCATATAGTAAGAAATATCAAATTGTTGTTTTCCTTGAGTTCCGTTTGCTGATTTTCAAAGGAAGTGCATTTTGTGCTTGGTTTTTGGTTATCCTAACTTTACCAGGTTGCTTAAAATACTAAGGAGGACCCCCAAAAATTGTTTGGGAATTTTTGGAATACTTCCAAAATTCCCGGACCTCACTGGTTGCTACAGTGCACAAAGTGTGCTAGGAGTGTCTACTTTATTTTTTGCTTATCCGTTGGTGCAACTGGGCATACCTAGGGACTTGCCATACTTTGGGATACTTCCTAGAGTACTTTGAGAATTTTTCAAGTACACCTTGCCCAAGGTACGAACCAAACTTTTGCACTCCCAAGTCTTTGGTGTTTGTTGTTGTGTGTGCTAACTCTTGCAGGACGATTAGCCAAGCTCTTGTACAAGGAATGTGTATTGTCCAATGACTAGGCACAATAAACAATCTCATACACCGCCATCTAAAGACTCGGCTTTTGATGACAAAATAAGGAAGTTGAATGCAAGAAAAGCCGAGATGGAGGCTAACAAGAAAGAAGTGGAGAATAGTGAGAAGGAAGTAACATCCAAGAAAGCTAAAATTGCTCCCAAGCTAACGGTGCAAACTGCACCTATAACAAAGGAGATCAATTTACATGAGGCCAATGCTACTAAGGAGCCACAAGTGATGGAGGATGTCTCCCTCAAAGCTATGGTGGAGGATTCCTCCTCGGGGGTGTCCAAACCGGTGGAGGCTACGCATATTGATCCTACTTTTGAGAAGTCCATCAAAGTAGGGTCTATTGAATTCTCCTTCAAGCAAATTCAAGAGGAGCAAAGGATGGAAAATACAAAAATTGATGGCCTTGTGGAAGATGAGGATGATGTGGAAACGGGAAGTGTTGATTCCCTATTTGAGGTTGGAAACAAAGAAAAGAAAGAAGAGCCAAAGAAGAATGCTTGGAATCAATTATTCCAAAACAACCGGTCCATTGAGCATGACATGAAGTTGGAATATATCCCTCCAAAAGGTGAAAAGGTAGATTTCTCTCATAGAAAACTCCCTACTATTATTGATATTTGGGGGTATTGCTTGGTGGGGTTTGTTTCAGGTAGATTTCCGGGCATGCGAGCATTCCATGATCTATCCATCAAATGGGGAGTCCCATGCAAGCTCAAGCAACATGACAAAGGGTGGGTGATCTTCCCATTTCAAAGTGAGAATGACCGTAACAAAGTCATGGCCGAAGGGCCCTATGCCCTTTATGGTAAGGCCGTGTTCTTAAGGATATTATCCGAGGACTTTGACTTTGATGGTGAGGAATTTTTAAAAGTCCCAATATGGGTTAAATTCCCCGGCCTATCGGTTACACTTTGGAACAAACAAGAGATGAGTGAGCTTGCCTCTAGAGTTGGAGTTCCTATTGTAGCGGACAAGGTGACTCAAGAAAAATAGAGGTCTCAATTTGCTAGGGTATTGGTTGAGGTTGACCTCACTAGGCCGCCTACTATGTCCATCCCGATTATACAACCATCCGGTAAGGAAAGGAATCAATATGTCATATATGAAACTTTTCCTAACTATTGTTTTGAGTGCAAGGTTTATGGACATCACCCCTTTACATGCAAAGTGTTAAACAAGGAGTTGGTAGAGAGTGAGGTCAAGGATGCTAAAGCCGTGACTAATGATGCAAAAGCTTCCAACAACTTGGTAAGGGCAGCCAATGCCGCGGCTAACAACTCAAAAGAGGGGTGTCCCAACCAACCCGGTGACATTCCGAAGGGAAAAAAAGGCTTCAATGTGAGTGGAAAGAAATCAAAGGATGATGGCAAAGGGAAGGAAATATGGGTTGAAAAGAAAAAGAATGATGTGCAAGAAAATGAGGAGTGGGTGGAGGCCAAGAAGAAAAAGAAATGGGTCTCTAAACCCAAAGCAAATGTGCGCAACTTGATCACGCCAAAGGTTCCTACTTCTAAGGCGCCTACAACTAATGCCGCGGCTTCAACCTCTACACCTAAGGCCACGACCCCTACTGCCCAGGCCTCAAAACAGGCTGCCAATGCCCAAAAACAAACTGCCGAGGCAGTTAAAATTGCACCGAGGCTCACCGTTCCTAAACAAACTGCCGAGACTTCAAAGGCATCTTCCGGGAACAAATCAAGTGAAAAGGCTATCAATTTTCCGAAGAGTGGGAACATTAGCTTTGATGAATTGGGGAGAGAGATCATTCGCAATGTATATGATATTCAAGAGGGAGATGTGGTCACTAGAATCGTTTATGATGATAACAAAAAGAAGACCGTATATGTAATGCAAAAGAATGAGATCCCATCGCATCACCAAATCAAGAGGCTTGGACCGGAACTACAAAAAGTGAGGGATGACGAGGGAGGAATCTCATTCACGGATGAATACCTTCGAAAGCTACCGGGAGTGACACCGCATTATGAATGGTATAAATTTAATCATAGCATTTTTTATACTTATGTGGCTTCTTTTTTTGATGTAACAACTAGGGAAAACAAGAAGTATTTCAAGGAGGCAATGAGGAGATTTGAAGCAATCAAAAAAAGTAAGGAAGGGGCGAATAAGGAGGGCTGCCAATTCTCCAACGAATCGGTCTCGGATGAATTTTAAAGCAATAGTATGGAATGTGAGAGGTTTGAAAAAACCATCCAAACACTCTACTATTTCAAATTTAGTTAAATTTCACCAAGCAAGCTTATGCTGTTTTTTAGAAACCAAAATGACAAAAATAAATATTTTTAACTATGTCTCTAATAAATGGCCCGGTTGGTCTTTTGAAACAAACCATGATTTTATTGATGGGGGGCGAATTTTAGTGTGTTGGAATCCTAATTTAATATCATGCAATTTGATTGAAATGGGGGAACAATATATGCATTTTAAATGTCTATGCCGCACTTCGCAAACTGTTTTCTTTGCTACCTTTGTTTACTCACTTTATACAGTCTTGAGGCGCAAGGCATTGTGGGAATACTTGGCTCTTCTTGGGGATCAAATCAAAGACCCGTGGATTATAGCCGGTGATTTTAATTGTGTTTGTTCTCCTAGTGAGAGGATGGGTTCGAATGCACCCTCGGGCTATTTTTTAAGAGATTTGATTGAGTTTAAAATCCGTGCTAGCCTCCAAGATGCCCCCTCCACGGGAGAATTCTATACTTGGAATAAGGGATCTTTGTGGGCTAAGCTTGATCGGGTTTTGCTCAATAATACATGGGATCACATAGGGATCAAATGTAAGGCCCATTTCGATGAAATGGAGGTTGAGTTTGATCACACGGCTACCGTGATATCTATACTCAATAATACCTCTCTTAGGCCCAAATCTTTTAAATTTTTAACATGTGGATTCAACACGATGCTTTCACTAACATACTTATGCAGAGTTGGAATGTGAATATCAATGGAACGGCTCAATTTCAAATTGCTAAGAAACTTAAGTTGCTAAAACAGCCGCTTAAGAATCTTAACAAATTGGAATTTGGCCACATCTCTATGAAGACAAAGAGTGCAAAAGATGAATTCAAAAGGCTAAACAAGTTGATGCTTGACTCCCCCGATGATGCCGAGCTTAAAGAGCGAGTAAAGGTGGCGAGAAAGAGAGCTACTTTCCTTGGTGAGGCCGAGTGTAGCTTCTTCCAACAACGAGCTAAAGCTAAGCATATCCTTGAGGCCGATAAAGGAACAAAATACTTCCACGCAATCGTCAAGAGGAACATGGCTAGGAATACCATAACCTCCATTACGATGGATGATGGTAACCTCACTACGTCCATTGATCATGTTGGAAATGAATTTGTAAAATTTTTTGTTGATCTTTTTGGCACCGAGATGGAAACCTTTTCCATTGACCAAACGGTACTAGGAACCGGCCCCTTGATTGAACCAAGTGTTCATGATAGCCTATTATCTCCGATAACTAGCAAAGAAATTAAAGATGCTTTGTTTGATATTGGGGATGACAAGGCACCGGGGCCGGACGGTTATTCCTCGGCATTTTTTAAGAAAAATTGGAATATTGTGGGGGAGGATGTGATCCGGTCGACTAAGGAGTTCTTTAACTCGGGAAGGTTGCTTAAATAGTTAAATCATACTGTTATAGCACTTATTCCTAAAACTAGTCACTCCCCTAAGGTCTCGGATTATAGGCCTATTTCATGTACTAATGTGCTTTACAAGATTATTACAAAAATTATTGCGGCAAGAATGATCCCGACCCTTGCGGGTTTGATTAACAAGGCACAAGGTGCATTTGTGGATGGCCGCCTAATGTTTGATAACATTTTCCTTGCCCAGGAACTTGTTAGAGGATACAATAGGAAGCGAATTTCACCTCGTTGTATGATAATGGTGGATTTGCGAAAGGCCTATGATACTATCTCGTTGGACTTTCTTGCCAATGTACTTAGGGGTTTGGGCTACCCCAATAGATTTGTGGGATGGATTATGGAGTGTGTTTCTACCGCTTCTTTTTCTGTCTCTTTGAATGGTACATTACATGGTTTCTTTAATGGTAAGCGTGGCATTAGGCAAGGGGATCCAATGTCCCCTTTGCTCTTCGTTGTATGCCTTGAATATTTCTCGCGCCTCCTTACCATCAAAAGCATGGATTCGAGGTTTAATCACCACCCGCTATGTGGCTCGTTGGGAATAACTCACCTGGCCTATGCGGATGATCTCATGCTCTTCTCGAGAGGAGACAAATATTTCATTGGAGTATTGGTCGATGCTCTTAAAGAGTTTGGAGAAGTCTCAGGCCTTAGGGTTAACCATAATAAATCCAATATTTTCGTGGGAGGGGTTAATGGGCTGGACTTACAAAACATATTGGACCTCGTTGATTATGGTCGTGGAGTATTCCCGGTGAGATACCTTGGAATCCCACTAGCACCGCTAAGAATCTCCGTGGCACAATATGCCCCCCTTCTTGATACGATAAATGATTTTCTAAACGCATGAAACACAAAGACGATCTCCTATGCCGGTAAACTAGAGCTAATACGATCTGTGATCCAAGGGGTCCAGTCGTTTTGGCTCCAAGTTTTCCCGATTCCCCAAACTATTTTGGACAGGATAGTATCGATTTGTCGAATATTCTTATGGGGTGGTAAATTTTCGAAAGTAGCTTGGGAAGACATTTGTCTCCCAAAAGAGGAAGGAGGACTTGACATTCATAATGCTAAGGTATGGAATCACGCCCTCCTCTCTCGTACTTTATGGGATGTCCATATGAAGAAGGACACCCTTTGGGTCAAATGGGTGAACGGTGTATACCTTCAAGGTAGAACCGTGTGGGATTTTATCCCACACACCCGGGACTCACAGCTCATGAAGCGGTTGAGTCTCATCCGTGATAAGATCCGAGGGTGCTTCAATAATCTCAATGACACTATCATGGGCCTTGCCTCGAGAGTCTTGAATGGTAAATTAGCCTCCGCAAAAGTTTACGATCTCCTAAGGGTCAAGGGAGAAGCTAGGACTCCTATGAGTTTCATATGGAAATCTTACATTTCCCCCAAACTCCAATTTAATGCATGGCTGGCCCTAAGAAACCGACTACCTACACAAAATAGCCTCGGGTATCTTTATATCGTGAACCGGTGTGATCTATGTAAGGGTGGTTTGGAAACAATACCACACCTTTTCTTTCTTTGCCCCTTTACTTGTAGGGTGTGGCATCACGCAAGGAGCTGGATGGGACTAAGACATGAGATGTCTACCTTGCTGAGTTCAATCAAATGGATCAAGAAGACCCATAAAAGATCAACGTTGAAGGCCAAAGCAGCCCGCATTGCTTTCTGTACAACGGTGTACTACATTTGGCATGCTAGGAATGAGTGCAGATTTGATGGAAAGATGAAGAAGGAGGAAGAGGTTGTTGCTAAGGTCAAACATGTGGTGTATAAGGTACTCTACAACATATACCCACATGAGTTGATCACATTTTGATAAGAACGATGAAAGTCGTTTGTATAGCCTCGGTTTTGATAGGCTAAGTGCGTGCACTAAGGCGCAGTCCTATTTTGTTTCTTTTTGATTTCCTATGCCGCGGCATAGGTGAGCCTTATGGCTATCTTTGGTGATGTCCGTTTTGAAGTGAAAGCTTCTTCCAACCCTCTCCTATCACAGGAGGGGGTGGGGGGGAGCTTTAAATTTTGTAAACTTTACTTTGAGTAATAATATATTTACATTTTATCCAAAAAAAAACTTAATACTTAATGATGTATGTATATACTGCACTTGTATGTCTTGTAGATTCGTTTGGATGTTGTACGAGATATACACATTAAGGAATATTATAAGCAACACTTGAAAACATCACAATAATGCAATTATTAAATTAAAAATTAATAATTAAGAGTATATATATGAGTATATATATATATATATATATATATATATATATATATATATATATATATATATATACTCATATAGAGTAGTGTTCCGGTCAGGCCTTCCTGACCGAAACCGCTGTCCGGCCGACGGCTTTTGGGGCCCTTCCCGGTGGCTTTATTTGATGAAATGTTTATGGCATGTTCTTCATCAAGTCTAGTTTATTCACAAAAAAAATCAGCTAAAAACTCAATTCTGATTGTCGTCAAATGATTTTTTGAAGTTAACTGCGCAAAAAAATACATATAAAACGCAGTTAACTTCCAAAAATCATTTGACGACCTTCCCGTTTGAGTTTTTAGCTGATTTTTTTTGGATAAACTAGACTTGATAAAGAACATGCCATAAAAATTTCATCAAAAAAAGACACCGGGAAGGGCCCCAAAAGCCGTCGGCCGGACGACGATTCTGGTCTGGAATTCCGGACCTGAACATTTGTCTATATATATATATATATATATATAAATATATATATATATATATATCGTGCATATATAAAAATTAATTGACGATATATTCGAACAAGTTGGGTAGCAAGTGCATGTGAGGGTTTGCCTCCTTGAGAAAATAAACCATTTGGGTAAATTGCAAGACATGCAATCCCCATATGCCCTATCGTACGTATAGTACTTAATTGCTTCAAACAATATACTATGAAGTATACCACTCCTGCCCGCAGCTACCGTCTATATCTACGCCCAAATACCTTATAGCTATACCAAAATTGAATTGAATAATGGTTTCTAAACGTATGTTTACTGCACTTGTCGTTTGTGTGATGGCTGTTTTGGTATCCAAACCTTTCATCAACCTGCCAACGCAACTCATCAAAATGTCTAGGGGTGGTTTTCTATCACACTTGCTGCATCACAACACCCCTCATTACGGCGGCCATCACCCCCACCATAAAAACACAACCCTAACGTCCATCTGTGACGATTTCTCTCCTACTTTTCCGGCCATTGATCCTAACACCACTTCCCTCATATGCGTAGATCTCAACGGCTGTTGCGACTTCACCACCGTGCAGGCCGCGGTGGAATCCATCGGAAACTTTAGCGCAATGAGGACTTTAGTATGGATCAACAAGGGCTTGTATTTGTAAGTTATACGTAGTACTATCCTCCGTTCCGTTTTAATCGCAACATGTTGAATTTACACTATTCACATGCTTTACTTTGACTACATTTTACGCTATTGATTTATGAAAATTATTTTTTAAAAAAATATTGTTCAATTCATCTCATTACAAATATTCAAAATCTGATTTTTAATATTTTTTTACTAATAGAATTAAGATATAACTACGGTCAAAGACGTGCGTTGACAAATGTGAAATGTTGACCGTTGCAACTAAAAAAGAACGGAAGGAGTATATATTATCACATTTTATTAAGAAAATGCTCAATAAGACCGATCAAAACCCAGACAAAGTTCAAAAATAAAACTAAGAATGCGTGTGTACGTAAGTGCGCGTGTTTAATAATTTGTGTACTTGGGAAACATTTTTTCTTATATTTAATACTCCATACGGTACACATATACGTAATAACCAAGCTAATGAATTCATGCAGTGAAAAAGTTAATATTCCGAAAAGCAAACCAAATATCACTTTTGAAGGCCAAGGTTTCATGACCACAGCTATCCTCTGGAATGGCACTGCCAATTCTTCTGGGGGCACATTTTATAGTGGTTCCGTTCAAGTTTTCTCAGACAACTTCATCGCCAAGAACATAAGTTTTATGGTAAGTCAAAAATAAAGATATTCCCTACTTCCCACAAAACGCAACCAAATTTGATTTGCACAAAAAATAATGAAGTAAACTTTGTGTACTTGGGATTTGTGCAGATTTGTGCAGACGAGAGTAAATAACTTTAAACACATATTTTTTACTTTAAATGAAAATGATAATTTTTTGCGGAACAACTAAAAAGGAAAATTTGACCATGTTTTGTAAGAGAGGTAGTAATACTTTACCACAGTCCACATACATACTATACGTTCACGCAAACATACATATATAGGGCATATGTAGAGGGCAACTGCCCCTCGAGGTCAACCCCTATATATATTGATGGAGTATATGGTCCGGAGACCCTGGCCCACGTACTTCCACTACTACAATCAGGCTCAAACGGGCCAAGTCCAGAAAAATGATGCTCTAAACAGCCCACAACACGCAAGGGGGTGCCATCGGCCCCATGGCCGAAGGCTACCGTTGACATAATTGAACTCAGAAACATCACAGGAGAACAAGGCTGAAAACAAGCCTTCGGCACCTACAGCTCCCAGCCAATGGAGCCTTCGGCACAGTAGGTATAGCCGAAGGCGTCTTCCTCGACAGAATCTCCTCTCCACATGCGCCTGGATCACCGTACCAAGTACAATGTCACATCCAACCACCGCATCTATTGCGGCCACATGCAAGTGTCGGTGCCACCCCGATTGAGGTGACCCCTCAACCGTTAGATTGTTGACACGTGTACCGTCGTCGCATTTATTGCTGCTATAAATAGCAGCCCCTTTCTCCATTGTAAACGACGCTCAATTAATATCGAATATACTCTCCCTCTCTTACTTATTTGCTCAGACTTCTCTCTAGTTATTCCCCGTAATAACCCATCGGATAAGGTACCCCCGGGTACACTATCCATCATATATATATAACTAGTATATATATATATATATATATATATATATATATATATATATATATATAGATTTAGGATCAAATGAGAACAATGCTTAACGTGAGAACGTGAGAACACCACATTTACGCCACTGTGATGCACAATGAGACTCGCTCAATGCACTTTTTCGTGTTTGGCATAATATTTACCAAAATGCCACCGTGTTATTTATATTGGCTTGTTTTGAGCAAAGTCGAAATGTGCACTAGACGGGCTCTATTGTGTATCACATTGGGTTAATTGTGATTGTTCTCACGTTCTCACGTTAAGAATCGTTCTCACTAGAATCGCACCCTATATATATATATATATATATATATATATATATATATATATATATATATATATATAGAGAGAGAGAGAGAGAGAGGTCTTCTCATGCAAAGTGAGAATTAACCTCGTGCATTCATTTTCAGATCTAATGGCTCAAAATGAGCCAAAAGTGAACTAAATTTGATCAAAAACGCGGTGACAATTTCGTAATTAAAACGAATTTTTTTGCCATCGCGAAAAAATGCAACAAAAACACGCAAAAGTGCAACGCGGTGAGGAAAAAATGCAACTGTTCACACTTTGCACTAGAGAACCTCTTTTTATTTGATCTCTTCCCATATATATATATATATATATATATATATATATATATATATATATATATAATAGAAATCAAATACAAATCATGCTTAATTTACAAAGTACAAACTTATCTTGGCCATCCGATGAGTTGATCTAAAGGATATAAATGCAAGGTGGCATTTTTGTAATAAAACCTAACTTTTCTAGGGTGCAACTCATTGAACGTAAATGTGCAACTGCAATTTTATGACTATATAATATGCAACACTTTGAACCTCAATATGCAATGCAAATAACGTCAAGGTGCATTGTACAAACATTTGCACAATAAGCACAGTTTGTACTTGATCTTTCCCCTATATATATATATATATATGTGTGTGTGTGTGTGTGTGTATGCATGTATGTATGTAAATATGTATGTGTGTATATATATATATATGTATATATGTATATATATATATGTATATATGTATATATATATACATATATATATACATATATATATATATATATACATATATATATATACATATACATATACATATATACATATACATATACATATATACATATACATATATATATACATATACATATATATATATATACATATATATATATATATAGGGTTCTAGTGAGAACTCCCTTAAAATGAGAACCCGTGAAAACCCCTAGGAACCGGTAATATTTTTGGCTCAATTTTTTTGTGTATGTTCCTCATCAAGTCTAGATCATCCATACCAAATTTGAGCAAAAAATTCAATCGGGAAGGTCATCAAATGATTTTTGAAAGAAAACTGCGTTATATATATATATATATAGACACACACACCTAGGGGAGCAGTTCCGGTAAGAACGGACTCCCAGGAGAGAAATAAGAACAAATCTGGACCATTGGATTGTATTATGTGGAACAGAAATGTGCATTTGATGAAACTGAAATGTGTATTACATGATACTGAAATGTGCAGAATAAAAATATAAACTCAATTGTGCATTAGGTGAAACTGAAATGTGCAGAATAAAATGTACAAAAATAACATCACATCGTACCTTTTATTCTGCACAATTCAGTTTCACCTAGTGCACATTTCAATTTCACCAAATGCGCAATTCAGCTTCACTTAATGACATTGTATCATACGCTTTGTGTTGCACATTTCAATTTCACCTAAAACAAATCTAACGGTCCAGATTCGTTCTCATTTCTCTCCTAAGATCATGTTCTTATTTGAGCCAAAACCTATACACCTAATAGTTTAAATAGATATGTGCATACATCAATGTGTATTAGTGATATTATATGTTTAAAATTTAGCGCAATGACAAACATGTGTACTCTTAGTCACTCAAGTGTTTTCATATTAACAGAGTTGATATTTAAATTTAGGTGACAACTCCGACACCCATTTAAAAAATGGGGTACTGTACCTACCACTCACTTGATTGGTTCAAATCATTACATCATTTTTAATTTAGATTTAAATAATTTAACTGCATCATTCTGATTGGTCCAAATGGACAAATGTATGGTAACTTAAGGGTACTATAGAATCTACCTTAAATTTATGGCCGGTACAAGAATGGCGAGAGAATTTGTAGGCGTGGTTAATTAATAAGAATCGGAGTATAATTTGTGCCAAAAAATAGGAGTCTAATTAAGAGAAATTTAGGGTGCGTATGATAAAAAGAAGGTGATAACTCCGGTACCTTTCTAAAAAATGGGGTACCGTACCTACCATTCATTTGATTGGACCACACCACTTTATCATTTTTAATTTAGATTTAAATAATTCAACTGCTACATTCTCATTGGTCCATATGGACAAAGTTATGGTACCTTATGGGTACCATAGAATCTACCTAAAAAGAATTGATCTTTCAATATGACTTGACAGTTATATTTCTTATTATAATGCCAGAATGTTGCTCCGATGCCGAGGCCAGGGGCGGTAGGAGCTCAAGCAGTAGCCATTAGAATCGCCGGAGACCAAGCGGCGTTCATTGGTTGCGGCTTCTTTGGAGCTCAAGATACACTGCACGATGACAGAGGCAGACATTACTTCAAAGATTGTTATATTCAAGGCTCAATTGACTTCATTTTCGGCAATGCCAAATCCTTGTACGAGGTAATTATTAATAAATTCTTCACCTGCCTTTCCCTTCTAATCATACGGATAGCCTCATAGCCTATAACAGAATTAATGTCAAAGATTAAACATATAATTAAACACACATGTTTTATTCAGTCTAATACTCCGGGTGAATGCAAATAAGGATGTTTTTACTTAGAATTGTTTCGCTCCGAGACTAAGCCAGAACAGAACAGTCGGGATCATATGTATTATCAAACTTTCATAGTTATAAAATACTCATAGATTAGACATTTATCACTTTACCATATCAGTTCAGACAAGGTCAGACTTAAACAGATTAGACCAGATCATACCTGATTAGAAAGTTTCAGTCCAATTAAAAAATTGTAAGTACATTTTCACCAAGGTTTACATTTTCACTGGGAGCGCGTTTAAATTCATAATTAAATTCAAATTCTCCAAATAACGGAAATTCTTTTTCTAATTAAGTATGTGAATAATGTAATGTCCATTATATGTACTTAGTGCCTAACGAAAAATCTACTTATCCACATTTAATACTAGTGAGATTTACCTAAATAGGACTAAATAAAAGGATAATTGTAACAATAGGAGTTTAAAGTTTAAATTCCCAAAATATGACTAACTCGTCCTATTCTATCCTTTCCTTTGTCCTTCCTAATACTAATTTTTGAACAATCATTATAAAATATAAAAAATAATCAAAAATAGAAATCGTAAAAAATAAATAAAAAAAATACAGACCTCAATCACTACCTCAACAACCTTCCAGCATGCCACCTTTGGCCTCCAGAAAAGATTTCCAAGTTGGGGGGAAAATGTCATCATGATGACAATTTTGAAGAGAAAGCTGGATATTTTCAAAGAGTAAAAATATCATATTCATGGCATTTTCAGAGAAATGTGGCATTTTTTACACAAGATGAATTTTTTTGCCGGCGACCGGAGCTGGTGGTGCTGGGAGGTAGAGGACATGTTGGCAGTGACCTGCATATTTTTAAATATTTTTTAGGTATTTTATTTTAATTTTTAGAATTTTTTAAAGTTTTTTAAATATTTTTTTTTTAATTTTTTTATTTTAATTTTATTTTTTCACGTTTTTATTATTAATTTATATATATTTATTGTTTTTATATTTTTATTATAAATAAAAGTGTGATTTTCTTATTAATAAAATAAATCTATTGGAAATTATATGAAGAGTCAGAATGGAATGGAAAGAAGGGATATATATTAGTCTTATTTTGAGAATAAAGCGATTCTACTCCTATTGTTGAATTTTGGACTAATTTTAGTTCTATTAAGGGCTAATACCGGTTAAGATTATCTATTTCGATAAGTTTTCATAAAATAAAATTTCGCTACGTTAATTCAATAGTTTTCCGGAGTATTAGAAAATGGCTTAAATAGGAGAAACATATATCAAAACTTCTCAATTTCCCTCCGTCCCGGTCATTTCTTCCAATTTTCCTTTTTGAGTCGTCCCAATTAATTCTTCCAACTTCCACTTTAGGAAAAAATAAAATAAATCTATTGGAAATTATATGAAGAGTCAGAATGGAATGGAAAGAAGGGATATATATTAGTCTTATTTTGAGAATAAAGCGATTCTACTCCTATTGTTGAATTATGGACTAATTTTAGTTCTATTAAGGGCTAATACCGGTTAAGATTATCTATTTCGATAAGTTTTCATAAAATAAAATTTCGCTACGTTAATTCAATAGTTTTCCGGAGTATTAGAAAATGGCTTAAATAGGAGAAACATATATCAAAACTTCTCAATTTCCCTCTGTCCCGGTCATTTCTTCCAATTTTCCTTTTTGAGTCGTCCCAATTAATTCTTCCAACTTCCAATTTAGGAAAAAATATGTGATTCACATTCATTCACCTTTTTCTTACTCAACTACAACCATACATTTTCACTTTATTCTCACTATCTAAATTTGCGATACCGGTCAAAGCCGGAAGAAATGACCGGAAGGTGTATTATTTTTTAAGTTCTCAATAATTACTCTTGGAAATAAATATGGCAGTATTGCTATTTTCTAACGCAAGCATGCCACACATGCAGAATTGCGAGTTGATATCCATTGCGAGCCCAGTAACCCAAGGAGTAAGGTCAGTTAACGGCGCAGTGACGGCGCACGGCCGATCATCCAAAGACGAGGATAGCGGATTTGCCTTCGTGAACTGCACCTTGGGAGGAACGGGTAGGATTTGGCTCGGCCGTGCATGGCGTCCCTTCTCCACCGTCGTCTTTTCTAACACCTTTATGACAGATATCGTTGCTCCTGAAGGTTGGAATGACTTCAATGACCCTACAAGAGACCAGTACGTATAGGACTATAATCATCGCAATTAGTTACGTTGTTCACATACTTTCCGTAACAAAAAAAGTTCAAAAATAGGATTAAGTATGTTTTATTCCCCAAATATGACCTATTTAGTTCTATGAAAAGAACAACTTGAATTGATTAAAACTTTCCTGAATGGTACTCCGTAGTGAATAAGTCATATTTGGGAATAAAACATTGATAATTCTATTAAGAACTTTAATCATGTTTTAGTCTTACTACGTACTTCGTATTATACAATACTCTACTCTGTACGTACGTAGGACAATATTCTATGGAGAATACAAGTGTTCAGGAGCAGGATCCAATACTACGGTGAGAGTGGCATACGCTCAGAATCTGAATGACTCGCAAGCTCTCCCTTTCCTCAATGTGTCATTCATCAATGGCGACCAATGGTTGCCGCCATTATTGCCGTTGTCCTAATAAGCTGTCAAATATTCATCATCAGCCGTATATGCATTAATGCATGCCCCCTATATAAATAATTAAATAATTAATTATTTGCGTATATACATAAACACACCATGTATCATGTATGTTGCACCTCCCAATGAATTCAAGATCGATTACTACCCATAATTAAGTTATTGTATTTTTTATTGATATCGATCGTACGTTGTGTAATTGAATGTTTACGTACGTAGAGTAGCTCAAAATACAATCCTCTCTTTCTCTTTAATTGTAGTATGGCAAATTTTATGTTACTCACAAACATGCTCTATATTGAAAATATAATGATGATCAAGTTGTACCTTGTCAAACGTGTAAATAAAAACGTTGTAATTAAAAAAGAAAGGAGTAAGTAATTCGTAGTATTTTGCTTCCTTTGCCTTATATTCTTGCCATGCCACCCATCGAGTCAGAACCGGTCTTAAATTGAATTATCACCCTGTTAGATTAATATAGTCATACATATTAATAAGGGAACAAGGAGAGGGAGTAATGACTTACGGTGTGGGACAAAAGATATGCTAACGAATAAAAGAGAAAATACCAATACATAAGCTAATACATATCAAATGCTAATTAACATCCACTCTCAATCTTACGATGTTGGCGTTAGGGGTGAGCAAATAACCGATTTAACCGACCTGACCGAAAATCGATGACCGAACCGACCGAAAAAATCGGTTTTCGGTCGGTTTTCGGTTATAATAAAATAAAAAGAATCGGTTATTCGGTTATTCGGTTATACTTATCGGTTATCGGTCGGTCACCGATAACCGTCCAAAATATATAAGTATATATACTCCATAGAGAGTAGTCTTCCTATCCGGAATTCCGGACAGGAACCGCCGTCCGGCCGACGGATTTTGGGGCTCTTCCCGGTGGAGTTTTGTATGAAATTTTTATGGAATGTTCTTCATTAAGTCTAGTTTATCCACAAAACATTTCAGCTAAATATTCCATCGGGAAGGTTGTCAAATGATTTTTGGAAGTTAACTGCGCTAAAAAATACATATAAAACGCAGTTAACTTCCAAAAATCATTTGACGAGCTTCCTGATGGAATTGTTTGATCAAATTTGGTATGGATGAACTAGACTTGATGAAGAACATGACATAAAAATTTAATCAAAAAATTCCACCGGCCGATTATTGTCGGTTATGGTCGGTTATTCGGTTACCGACCGAAACCGAATGACATTTTTCGGTCGGTTTTTGTAATGTTGTCGGTCGGTTTTCGGTCGGTTATTTGAGTAAAAAATATTGGTCGGTTATTCGGTTATTGGTCGGTTATTTGACCGACCGACCGAATGCTCACCCCTAGTTGGCGTGACTAGCATTGAGAGTTCGTTTAGAAAGAATCGATGACGCTAGATGGTGTGTGCCTTTGCATGTAAAGAAATCTGCAAGTTGCATCAAAGATGAGACAAAAGAGATAGAGAGTGTCTTTCTGGAGATGATTATGTGTAATATTACAACCAATCTTAATGTGTAATTTTGTCCGTTCATGAAAAACAGTGTTGATGGCTCATCGGTACACCGCACTAACCGACTTCTGAGCGGATATATGTCTTTTGTTGGACGAGCTCGAGGTGATATCGGTCGAGGTGCTTGTGCATCTCACCCCTATTGTTTCTCTTGTTTCCTAGTGATTATGTAAGGGATGCTTGCCCTGGACGAGGTGTCATAGCCGATGTGACTAGTACGAAGAATGATCATTTTTTGTGTTTACGGCTGTCTTTGTTTGACAGGGGCCACATGTTGATACGGGCTTGGATCGTTGTGTATTCAAGAGTATGTGGTTGGGCTATAAACCTGTGCTCATATACTCCATTAGAAGCCCCCCACTCTCTGGGCCGAGAGGCCTTGAAGTGAAAGGGAGTATAGTTTTTTGCCTTTTCATCTTTTTCGACACTGCTTTTTGCCGTCGTGGTCGAGGTGTGATGTTTCTTTGTTTATGGTGCAAACGATTTTGTTTTTTCACTTTTTTACATTTTGGCTGAGGTGTAATACCCCAGTCCTCCACTCCTGGCCTGAAGCCGAGAGGACACTCTAGGTTGAGGAGTAGAAACCTGTAAGCCGAGGTGCAACTGTTGATCTGAGGATCCAGTCTCTTCGGTAAAATCCTGACCAAGGCATCCCCCTTTGGGAGAATCATTGTACGTGGGTCGCTGGCTAGAGACTATCTTCAAGGTGCCTAACTTGAAGGGTTTAAATCGGTGTTTTTATTTTGCAGGCTAGAGGGTCATACTTGAGGTGCTTTCGTCACTTTGGTGCCAGAGTGTGTTTGAGAGCCGTATTCCCGGGTGGAGCCGTGGTGCAGTGGATCTTTTGACGCCGTGTTGCTGCTTGCTTGGCTAGCCACGGAGGCGTACCGCCAATGGTACTCCCAACGTCTAGTATCTTGTCCTTAATGGTTGAAATTTTGGCGGACATGTCGATTACACCGAAGAGCAAGGAGCATGTTGATATGCGTAGTGACTATTGAGGCGTCATCATTACTGCGCCTATAAATACCTCCCTTTGTCTTCATTTGTGTTTTCGATCACGCTTTGTTGAATTTCGGATGAAGTGCTGTTGGATTTTCTAGAGAGAGAAAACTCTTGTTGTTCTTCGCAAAACTTCAAACCTTTAAGGTTAGTTCTTCATCCGTTCCTTGTCAATTTGATATACTTAGCTTCGTGAGCCTTAGATTTGGTGTTAGTCAGAATCCGTTCTTTGATCTTTAGGAGCTAAGTGTAGTTTTGTTAGTGATGCCTTCAACGGATTCTAAAAACATATCCGGGACGCCACCAGTTAACTCAGAGAACCAAGAGTATTATTCCGGTATTGATAGTTGGTAGTCGCGACCGAAAGTCCTTATGCGCCTCGTGGAAGAGTTTCACGTTGAGGTGGAAAAAATAGTGATTTTAATGACGAGAAGAAGGAAGCGGGATCTTCTAGGTAAGTTGAGGTGCCAATTAAGGACTAGCCCTCCACTTCGGGCCAGCCTCTGTGTCCGACCCCGATTTCTGCAGTAAAAGGAGCCGAAGTACCTTCAGTGAAGAAACAGAGTAACCGTAGACGAGCTCCACCCTGGATGTCAAAAGGATACTTGACTGATCTCACATGTTGGATATTTGTCCTAACAATGGCGAGTGTGATCTTCACATTGCCCAGATGTTCATTGGCCCACATGCAAGGGTGAGGGAGTCGTAGTCTACTGATTATGTCCTCACACCACCGAGGGGGGTATATTGGGGCCTTCACGTTCTATATTTCAAATGAGCTGAGGTTCCCTTTCACTCGTTCCTCATCAAGTACTTAGATTATAAAGTTCTTTGGCCCGCACAGCTTTCACCCAACAGATATGCCCTCATCATAGGCTTTCCATTGTGATGCTTTGATATAGAGGTGATGTCGACGTTGAAGTTGTTTATGAGTTTATATAAGCTCAGCCGAGGTGGGCACAAGAATTGCGAGGGCTTCATGAACCTTCAACAAATTCTGAATAGGAGGAGGTTCAAGGGTTGCCCTCTTCAGTTCATGGTTGGAAAGTCAGATTCGTCTATGTCTTGGTTGGGAATGAGAAAGCGATTCCCTCAGATTACTCCAAGGTGTTCAAGAAGCATATTCCTCCGGGCGAGCTTATGGATAATGATTTGATAGATGTCGTGGAGCGGTTTCTGCAGGGTGGTCCTCAAGACCTAGCAAATTTTATAAATGAAGAGAAGCTGGTACTTCTCGGGTATGAGCATGCTCGTCTTCCTGGGGAGCAAATGGGGGGATTATTCCCGCAGATAGCGGAAGAGTTTGAACGCACTAAGGGGCCGCAAGAGGATGGAGCCGAAGGACATCCTGTGTGATGCATTTCACACTTTATGTTTTAATGTTCTTCCTTTGTTTCCCTTGGTTAATGGAGAGTATATCATGATCTTGAGCAGTGATGTGAGTTTTCTCGCACTTAAAAATAGATAGTAATATAAAGTGTAAGTACGAGTATCGTCTCCACGGGGACGGAAAAGAGGAATCAGGAATTAACTAAATTCAGCAATTAAAATAAATAAAATAAATGCAATGTGCGAGATTTGATGGATTGGAAAATTAAAATGCAAGCAAAACATTAAATTAATTTGGTTCTTTGTAATTGATGACGGAAGGGAACACAAATTGATTCCGGGGTAATCAGATTTCTGGCTGATCAGGATTAATCACATGAAAATTATTTAATTGAGCAACGCTGATCAATACTAAGTTCTAACCGCTCTCACGGCGTAGAGTACAATAATTTAGGGAACCGGGCTGATATCTCATGCGACAGGTATCTAAATTATTGCCAAAACGAGCGAGCGTATGATCCCTTAAACATTACTAATCTCTTAGCGAACGATTAAGTGTGTGTGAAAGTGCTCTAGAATAAATAAGATCTCTCTTAATTTATTCTATGTGCAATTATAATCATAGTTGCAGTTCTAGGTTACAAGAGATATTGATAGTATAGAATTGTTATTGTTTATATTTGTATATTTAACTAGTTTTTATTAGTTCTAGTTGTGGAAATTACACACTTTTGGTGTATACTTTATTTTCATAATTATTTGTAATTTGTTTAGATTAGGACTATTCTGAGCTAAATAGGTCAAAGATCATCCAAGGGATTAAGATTGGACTTCAAAAGATCAAGGAAAGTTCAAGGAGACAAGAAATATTTCGATTTGGAAAAATTACTCTTATACCCGGTCGGGTATAGGCAATACCCGATCGGGTATTTGCTTAATTTGATTGTCCAAATCAAATCCGGGAACAAATGATCGTGGGAGCAAATTTTCGTAAAGATTCGTCACATACCCGATCGGGTATGCCGACATACCCGATCGGGTATGCCCATAAAAGTGAATTTCTGGAAAATTTCCTGAGATACCCGGTCGGGTATCCTATATACCCGGTCGGGTATCAGACACTGCAGCTCCCAAAAGCCTATAAATTCACCCCTTTCCTTCACAATAAAATCACCAATTCACATATACTTCTTAGCTCAGTTTAGACAAGCTCTTTCTTTATATTTTTTTCATGTTTAGTCTCCAAATGAGGAGCTAAACTCTTCCATCTTGGTTTTGCTACTTTGAAGCTTAATGAATTTGTAAGTTGTGAGTTATTCTCTTTAATTTTCTTCCATGAATATTGATTCTTTCTTTAAATACTATTTCTATATCAATGTTGGGGAGTGTTACTAAGATGACAATTAGTTGACATCTTGACATTAGTTATAGTAATAGCTATTTCTTCCTCTATGTTAATATTAGGGAGTGTTACTAAGATGACAATTAGTTAACATCTTGATATTAACTATAGTAGGATTCATCTTCTTTAATATTCTTCCTTGAGTATTAATTAATTCCTATTCATATTTCATATTAATATTGTGAACATTACTTAAAGGATCAACTAGTTTTGTTTCATATATTAATTATTACTAGAATCGATCAATTAATACGCTTGTTATTAATTCGGCTCATTCACGGTAGTAAACTTGGACTATTAATGCATGCGTCTCATGGTTAATAATCTGAGAGGAATTAATTATGTTAATTAAACCAATAAACCGCTTGTGTTGAGGTTATCAATCTCAATCGTTTTCATCTTGATTTATTGCTACTATCAGGTTGATATACGGCACGTGTTCTATATTGACTCGGTAGTAAGTTTTATTAATGAACGTGTCTCATTATTAATAACTACCCTCGATGAACTGGATATACTCCTCGATTGAGTATTCGAGAGGAAGATAGTTAAAGATATAACCGGGATCGCCGGGCATTTCATTAATTGGATAAAAGCAAAACCAATTATTCATCTCTATTAAATAAAACACATAAGTCGTTCATCTTAGTGTTTAAATATATTTAAGTTCCAAAAATAATCTAAAAACCCCCTTGTTACTATTTAATTAAAAGAGAAGTATTCATTTCCCTGTGGATACGAACCTTACTTCATTATACTACATATAATTGTTGTATTGGTATTTATTTTGAGTGCACACCACGACAAAGTGCACGTCAAATTTGGCGTCGTTGCCGGGGAAAGGCAATTATTTTTATTTTTATTTTATCTAATAAAAATAAAAAACAAAATAAAACATATTTATAAAAAAAACTTACTCTTCTATTTTCTGAGCTTACATGAGTATATGGATACCAACACTTCATCCTTAGAGAGTCAAATTTCCTTCTTGACTTCTCAAATAAAGGAATTTACCTTAAGCTCAAAAGCTCAAGATGCCAAGACATGCAACATTTGCATGTCTCACAGGCATCCTACGAATTTCTGCCCAAAGCTCCAAGAAGAATGATAGAGTATATATCTAGAGAGAAGTGAGAGCTAGAGAGAGAAGTGCAAGTAAATGCTTCAATGGAATGATTTTGTAACCCCTACAACTACCTCCAGAGGAAGTATTTATAGGAAAAATACGGGCTGGGCTCCCAAGCCTTGGGCTTGGGAGTCCCATTTACAACTGGACCTCTATTGGGTCGAATACAATGTGTGTAGAAATGATCAAGTGTAAGATCTAGTTCTGTGAGGCTTTCATGGCCGACGAGGGCACAGCCGATGAGGGCACGGCCGACGAGGGCACGGCCGACGGGGACACCCAAATTCTCTAGCTTCTGGACCATATTCTGAGTTGGTCCCTCTTCGGCCGACGGGGGTCCTCTGGCCGACGAGGGCACCGTTTGGCAGCTTGCGCCTTATGTTCTTCTGAGTATGTGGGTCCTGGGGCCTAGACCCATATACTCCATCAGGAGTCTCCCCCTCTCTAAGCTAAGATGTAGACGAAGTGAAGGAGAGTAGATTTCTGTGCTTGATGCTCTTGTCCGATGCGGGACTACGTTGGCCGTTCTCTGTCGGCGTTGGTGGCCCTGTTCTGAGTTTGGCCGTTACCCGCCCCTTGATGTGGACGGGGAAGGCTGTTATTCCTTTGGTGCGCTTGTTTGTGGATGATGAGTGTTCTGGTATGAGTGGCCGATGAAGGTAGTGTCTATCCTTGATCGTTGATGGTTGAACTTTCCTTTTGGGCTGATAAGGCCGTTGGGGTTGCGTCTTGTTTTGAGGACGACATGCGTCCATTGTTCTGGATGGCCGGTGAGGGTGTTGTGCACTCCTTTTGGCCGTTGTTGATGACACCATGTGCCTTTGGGCGACAAGGCGCCTTATTGCCCAAGGTTTTGGGGACGATAACATTGTCTGGCCGGAGATGGAGTTATGAGGACCTTGGAACCGTTGTGGTACATGGACGATGTGGCTGCGCTTGTAGTTGCAACTATGTAATTTGTGCATTTTATTTCTCATTTTGCCTACCATTCTTGAGGCCGGTGTAGTCCCCCAGTCCCCCACTGCTTTAGGCAGAAGAGTGAGTGAGGGGTGAAGGAGTAGCTTGAAAACTAGGCCGAAGCGGGATCCTCATACTGCTCTTGGATCCAACCCTTTGGCGATTTCCTGACCAAGGTAACCCTGTGGGAGAACCCTTGGACGCAGGTCGCTTTCAAAGGGTTATCATCAAGGGTTTAGTGCGGGGGCCTCATGGCCGTTGGGCTCCTTTCCCTTGGGGTATTGTGGCCGTTGTAAGCCTTACTTTGCATTATATGCATGGCCTCTTAATGGCCGATACGGGTGCAACGTGGGTGGCCGTTGGTTGTGTTGGCCGTTGTGGGTGCTATTTTCCCTTCCTTGCTCCGTAGAGCCTGCTTTGCTGGTGGGCCGCTGATCTGTGGAGGGGGTTTGGCCCATTGACAAGGTGGTGGCATCCCATTGGTGGCCGTTGGTGTGGCCGTTAAGGTGATGCCACGTGTAGTTACCGTTGGGAGGGGGGATATAAATACCCTCCCCGTTCCGAAGACATTCTTCATTTGCATTCTGAGTAAACGAAGTGCTGCCCAAAATTCTAGAGAGATAAAGCCTTTTGCTGAGTATTCTTCACCTTCTTCAAAACTTCAAGGTCAGTTCCTTAATCTTTTCTTCGATCTCTTACATATTTTGCTCCCTCTAGGCTTTGATCCAGTGTTAGTCACAAAAACACTTTAGATCTAAAGTAGATCCCCTTAGTGCCTTAGGAGTTGTTAAGATGAAAACCTTGAATGAAGAGTATTACCCGTATGACGACGAGCCCTCCGTCAAGTCTCTTGACTATGATGTGATCGAGGAGTGCGCTGAGGAGATTTAACACTTGAGCCCGTATAAGTCCGGAGATAATGTGGACGAGGATGACGAGGACGAAGGGTCCGCCTCGTCATGTGAGGGTGAGGACGCAGGGGTCTCCCGCGTAGTGGACGGGGCGTCCGCCTCTACTACCATTCTGTGCCTGAAGCCGGTGTCTGCTGTGAAGGGGGTACCGCGGCCGAAGAGGAACAGGCGGCCGAAGAAGGGGCCTGTTTTCTCTTACCTGGACCTTACCAACATTTTCCTTATCAAGCCGGAGAGCAGCGCTGCTGATTATTTGGTCGCACAGATGTATGTGGGGCCGTTTGGGAGGGTTAGGGCGCCTAGGCCGACATACCACGTGCTCAATCCGCCGTCGGGATACTTCGGAGTGTATACGATGAGCTTCGCCAAGGGGCTAAGGTTTCCCCTTCATCCCTTCATCAAGGAATATTTGGACATGGTGGGGCTCCCTCCGGCCTTGCTGACCCCTAATAGCTACTCACCGATGGTGGGGTTCCTCCTCTGTTGTGCTGAATTAGGTTACAGGCCGACAACGGCCCTCTTTATGAACCTTTATCAGATTGGCCGAGGGAGCCATAAAAATTGCGCATGCTACGCCACTCTGCAGCAGTTGCCGAAGAAGAGGACCTTCACGGACTTGCCTTCATCCATACATGGTTGGAAGAGCAAATTCGTCTTCGTGTCCTTGGGAGAGGATGGCACTGAGTTCCCCTCCGTCGGCCATGATGGGAGGTTTAATCTTCATGACCCGCCAAAGTGTTCGATCCTAGATGCCCAGGTGGAGGCATTCCTAGAGGGGGGGGGGGGGGGGGGGCGAGGAGTGTGAAGGATTACATTACGGAGTACAAGATGACCGCTATCGGCTTCTTTATATACTTCGTGTATGGTGATAAGGAAGATGACGTCCAACTGTGGCCGAAGATGACCACTACCTTCGAGGAAGCCGACGACCCCGATCTGGGCATCCTTGCCGAAGCTGATGGTAATACCTCCTACGGCATCCTCATTTTACTTTGTTCTTTTACTTTGCTAACTTGTTTCTTTGTCATGTAGATTTTGTAATGGATCGCCGATCCGTGATCAACAAGGCTGTTGCGAAGGCAAAGGCGGGGTTGGCCGCCAAGGAGGTCGCGGCGAAGGCAGCTGCCGGTGGTGATGCGACGAAGAAGCCACCCCCCACCGAAGAAAAAGCGGCCGGCGGAGGATTCTCAGAGGAAGCTGACGGAGGCCGGCATGTAACCCGCCAAGAAGTCCAAGAAGGCTTCATCTTCTGCCGTTGCCGATGAGGTCGGCGCACTAACCGTCCCGATTGTGGACGAAGGGGGATCTAATGCTGCAGCTACCCTCGTGGACCTTACCTCTGGTCCTTCCGGGGATGTTTCTCAACCCCTCTCCCTTGCTGAGGATTCCCGGTCGAAGCGGTCCGGCAAGGAGGTGGCCACGGCCACTTATAAGTTGGAGGTTGAATACCCCAAGGACGGGGGTGTCTTCAACGATGGCGTTGACGGCCACAATGTGCTTTCTCACGCCATTCCGGCCAAGGACAAGGTTTATCTTGACAAGCTTGCCGATGTCAAGATATACGATGGTGGGATGGACCTTGTCGTCCAGGTAATTCCTTTCGTCCTTAGCCTTGTTGCTTTCCTCTGATGTTTTTGTGAACTTGTCTGATAGCATTTTGTGTTGCAGGGTGCCTTCATGCTCATGGAGAGTAACAAAAGGCAACAATGGGAGATTGCCCGCTTGAAGGAATTTGAGCGGAAGGCAGCCTCGACCGATGAGGCCATGAGCTGTTTAGGGAGGCTGCGAGAGGACTTTGTGGCTTTGCAAAAGAGGGCCGATGAGGCCGATGTGGCCAGGAACGAGGCCCTGGCCAAACTTGCCGAAGAGAGGGACGCCCATGAGGCTGATCGCCGGCGGGCCGATGACGCTGAGAGGGCCAAAGTCGAAGCCGAGGCTGCTGCGGTGAAGGCCGCTGATGGTGCTGTGGAGAAGTTCTTGGCCGAAGGCTAGAAAGCCGATGATCACTTGCCCTGATGCTATGAGGTCGTAGCGGCCAAGCTCGAGGACTGGGGGCAGAACTCCCCTGCCGGCCAAGAATATTTTGAAAGCGAAATGTCCGTATATTACAACATGGGCCAACATCGGATGCAGAGGCTCCTTTATCGGTGGCTGAGTCGCGCTTTCAAAGCCCTGAACTATACTCGGGGGTGGGCCAGGCAGAACCTACAGCTTCCCAAGCTGATGAAGGATCCGGAGGAGCAGATCAAACTTCCCCTTTGCGACAGGCAGGCTCTAATAGATAGTTCCGGCCTCGGTGAACCGGACTATGGTGAAGATGATGTCTTGGCCGACACCGCTACTTCCGCCGTAGAGGCCGGATTGGATGCCGAGACCGAGGATGGTGCCGAGTTCGTCGTTGACCAGGGCGCTGCCGATGAGGGCGCTGAGGGCGCTGAGGAGGCCTGATCGTCCATAACTGTCTTTGCTTTGTAATTAGTAATTTTTGTTTTATCGTCTGAATGTAATGGCCGAAGCGCCCTCCCATGTAATGACTTTATGAATGAAATATGTTTTCGGCCTTATTCTGTCTTCTCGTCGTCTTGTTCTCCCTTCACTTATGTTCTCTGTTTTTTTTTCAAAATTTGTCTAAGTGTTTTGGAATTGGGATTTAGGTAATTTTCTAAGTATCAAGTCTTCAAGTGAGTGGGTGTTCGCGTCGTCTTGGTGTTACGCCCCCTTTCACTTTTGCCCGAGACTTTGGAAAATTTCCTAAGTGTTGAACCAAATACCACACGTGGTGATCTCGTCGGCCTGGTGTTCTTTTCGGCCCTTTTGTTCCCATGCCCCCTGTCTAAAGAGGAAGTCACATCTTTTTTATGTAGTCGTAGCCGGTAAGGGTGTGAGCGTGATGGCCGAAGCGCTCTGCTATGGAACTTGACCTCTTGATTGAATGGATTGATTGTGTCCCTTTCGGCTTTAAATGCTTTTGTTTGTTGCCTCTGTTATTCGAACTCTGGAATTTGTCTAAGTGTTAGGCCATGTAGTTTCCCTCTTCTTAGTACCGTTGGCGGCCAATTTGGGCGGTGTGGCCGATGAAGGTACCCGTGTGCTGCGCACCCGGGTGCCTGCCTTTTCCTTTGCATTTGCTTTCTTCAAAAATTTCACTTAGGCAACTTTTTTCAGAAATTTTCTAAGTGTGTGAAAATCACTTAGGCATCTTTCTTCAAAAAATTTCAACTTAGGCGGCTTCCTAGGTTTTAGCGCCTTTAACGGCCGGCAAGAATGTTGTGGCCGGTAAGGGTTGCCATCAGTGTGCAATTTTCCCACAGGTGTTTTAGTGCCCGCTTCATCCTGGGCCTCCTTTCCGGTGTTCAACTCCAGGATTGAGTTAAGTGTCAAGCTAGGATTCTTGGTTTTCATGCTAAGTGTTGGAACTTCAGTCGGTCATGGCCGATGAAGGTTACCACCCTCGTTTCACCCAGCCACTCTGGTTAGGATTTTATGGGCGCATGCTCCGTCTTTGACACTTTCCTCGTAGCGGGTGGCCGCTTCGTCCGTGTTACCTGTTGGTAGTGTTACCTTTGTATTCAACTGATATGTACTTAGCCAAGTGTGTGGCTTGATTTGTGGGGATTTATTTTTACTGCTCGAGGCCGGTGAGTGCGCACGGTCCTTGGCTTCCCTCTTTTTTTTGTTCCCTATTTCAGGGAGTGTCCTTCTTTCAGGCTTCAGCCGAAGGGGTCGATAGTCCTCCGACCGGTTTGGACTTCGTTTATAACGTCCATGGTCTCAGGGGGGGTCCCGTCGCCTATTTATGACGCGGGCTAGACTTTTGGTTGGTTTCCAACGGCTTCCGTTGCCCAACCCTGAGTTTGGGGATTTTGTCACCTCGGCCATGATTTCAGGCCTGTCGTCATGCGATCAGGCGCGTGGACGATGCGGTGAACTTCCCATTTTAGGCCTGTCGTCATGCGGAAGGGGGCCATCGTCCTGGGGACATCGTCGGCCCTACCTAAGCGTTTCGCTCTGAGGGGCCGGTACGACGTGCTCTTTCAGCTGGGCCTAAACCTTTCACTGATACAAAATACAATGGAGCATACCTGAGCCTTTCGCTCTAAGGCTGCAGATGCGAAGCGCCACATCAGCCATGCCTGAGCCTTTCGCTCTAAGGTGGCTGATGAGGGCGCCCGTTAATGTTTTACTCAAATCCCAAGAAATCAAAGGGAACATGATTTTTATTCATAAGTGGTTCAAGGCCGGGGGTGGTGTTCAATCAATAACCCGTCAAGGGGTGGGGGCTTCGCCGGCTGCACCTCCTTCGGATCATTGATAAAACTTCACCAGATGGTGTACTTCCACGTTCATGGTACATTGGTTCCATTTGGGCGTTTAAGCTTGTAGGTGTCGGGTTTCACCACGGCACTGACGATGTATGGACCTTCATACTTCAAGGCTAGCTTGCCCCCTTCCGTCGGCTGACTTGCTTCCCTTCGGCGAAGGACGTAGTCCCCCACTTGGAATTCCCGAGAACGTACCTTGGCGTCATAGTATGATTTCACTTGACGCCGGTAATTCTCCGCCCGGATGAATGCCTGTTCAAGTCTTTCTTCGACCAGGTGGAGGTCGACTTTCATGTTTTCCTCGTTGACCTCAGGGTCATACTACTCCACTCGTCAGCTGGGAATGGCGACTTCCGTGGGTGCCTTTGCTTCAAATCCATAGCACAGGGCAAAAGGCGTCTCACATGTTGCCCTCCTTGGCGTAGTACGATAGTACCACAGGATGTTGGGGAGCTCGTCGACCCAACTTTCTCCTGCGTCCTGTAGGTTCTTCTTCAGCCCCTCCTTTATAGTTCTGTTGGCGTTCTCAACCTGCCTGTTGCCTTGAGGGTAGGCAAGGAGGAGAAACGGTGCTTTATTCCCCATTCTCGAAGGAGCTCCTGAAAGGGCGCCGCTTCGAACTAGGTGCCGTTGTCGGATATGATCTCTTGGGGGACGCCAAAGCGGGTGAGAATGTTCTTGTGGACGAACTTCTGGCACCTAGCCCCCGTGATTCTGGCCAAAGGTTCCGCTTCGACCCACTTGGTGAAGTAGTCGACTGCGACGATGATGTAGCGGTTTTTGCCAGCAGCTCTGGGTAGTGGGCCGACCAGGTCAATCCCCCACCTTGAAAATGGAATGGCAGTGCTGATGGGGGCGTAGTTGACGGCTGGCCGACCAGGGGCCTTCTGGAGCACCTGGCACGTGGTACATTTCCTGGAAAGATCTGCACAATCCCGCGCCATCGTCGGCCAGAAATAGCCCTGGACGACGAGACGCCGAGACATACTGAAAGGGCCCTGGTGTGAGGAGCAAACACCGCAGTGAACTTCCTCCATGGACACTTCGACCTCGTCCTGGTGTAGGCATCAGAGGAGAGTACCATTGTAGGATCGTTTGTAGAGCTTGCCATCTTCAATGGTGTAGCTTGGGGCCCTGAGCTTGGCAAGCTTGGCCCTCTCCTCGTCTTGGGGTAGCACCCCCGTGGTGATGAAGGTGGTGATGTCGGAAATCCAGTCCTCTGGCTGTTGTTGGACGTACAACATGGGGTTGGCATGGATGCTGGACATGCTCAGCTCCTCGATCTTGGCTAACTTGGAGATGTGCTCCGGAGTATCCGAGCTGAGCTTGGAGAGGATGTCAGCCTCAGCGTTCTCGGCCCTTGGGATCTATGTGATCTCGTGGTTTTCGAACGTCTTCAGCAACTCCTCTGCTGCCTGTTTGTATTGCTTCATCCGGCCTTCCTTTGCTTCGTACGTACCCTCAACCTGGCCTACTACCAGCTTGGAGTCGCACCTGATTCTGATGTGCTTGGCTCTGAGGCCAGCGGCAAGTCTGAGGCCGCTGAGGAGGGCCTCGTACTCGGCTTCATTGTTAGATACCCTGAAGTTGAAGTGGATGGCATAGTAAGCTCTGAATCCTTCGGGGGCGATGAGGAAGACGCCGCCCCCGCATGATTTCGCGGCCGACGAGCCGTCGGTGAAGAGGATTCACGTGTCATCTGGCTCTGGCCCAGGGGTGGTAGCGGTCGTCTCCCTTGCCGTGCATTCGGTGACGAAGTCGGCCAAGGCTTGCCCTTTGATAGATGGCCTTGGCTTGATCTCAATTTGGAATTGGCTGAGGAAGATCGCCCATTTCACCATCCTTGAGGAGCTAGTGGGGCTCCTCATGAGCGCGCCAAGGGGCTGCTGGGTCAGTACGTGGACGGCGTGGGCCTGGAAGTAGTGCCCCAGCTTTTTTACCGTGTGGACGATGGCTAGTACCGTCTTTTCAATGGGGGAGTACCTGAGCTCGGCCTCCCTGAGTGTTTTGCTGATGTAAAATATGGCCTTCTGCACCCCTTCGTCCTCACGGATGAGCACGGAGCATGCGGTCTCTCCTCGTTCTTGGCAACGGTTGCCGTAATGGTGTCTATTCTCTGCCCTTCCCTTTCGACCGGCCTTGTTAGCTTCAGGTAGCATGCCCTGGCTATCCTCTGGTTTCCTCTTGCGTAGCCGATGCTGCCGCTGGTGGGGAACTTCAGGCATAAGTGTTTCATAAAGATGATGGCCTCCAAGTCCTCCAGTGCTGGCCGCCCCCAAATCGGGTTGTGGGCGCACTGAAGGTTGACCACCATGAATTCCATGTCAATTTTGGCGCGGTGGGAGCCGTCGCCGACCTCCACGGGGAGGACTATCGTGCCTTCGGCGTCGATAGAGTCCCCGGTGAAGCCGGACAACGGTGTCTTGATCGGCTTCAGCAGAGCTTTGTCCAGCTTCAGGTGATTGAAGGTGTCCAGGTACATTACGTTGACGGAGCTCCCCGTATCGATGTAAGTGCGGTGGATGATAGAGTCACTGATCTCGCACTGGATGACGAGGGCGTCCCTGTGTGACTCCGTACCCGGAGGCAGATCCTTGTCGGTGAAGGTGATCGCCTCCGTTCGTTGCTTCTTCGGCTGGGGGGGGGGGGAACGTGGGACACCTCCCCAATGTAAAGGGATTGGGCCCATTTCTTCCTCTGGGTGACGGAGTCCCCCCGAGTATTCCCACCTACGATGAGGTGAATGTGGTTGTAAGGAATATTTGTAATTAGATTTTGATGATGCTATATTAATTAGGACTTTAGAGTACCCCTCTTTAGACTTAATGTATTAGAATTTTCCTTTGTAAAGTTCTTTAGTATAATCGACTGGCAGAAGGCCTCCAGAGCAGAAGGCCTCCAAAGCAGAAAGCCTCCAGAACAGAAGACCCCCTGACAGAGGACCCTTGATAAGGCTTTGGTTGAACAGAAGACCTTTGGTTCTCTGCTCCAGAACAGAAGACCTCAGGGTCTCTGTTAGCCTTTACTCTGACAGAAACCCTCCTGGTTCTCTGTTGGATATTTCTTCAACAGAAGCGCTCAAGACCTTCTCTGATCTACTCACTGCTAAAGACACCAGAAGGCCTGACACTTAGAAGAATTTCACCAAGACGGGAAACCAACTGAAAGATTCCTTCAACGACTAGGAGTCTTGAACGGAAAAGCTACAGTACGCGCATTAAATGCATATTTAATGCTTCCCGTACTCTGTAGAGTAATTGCAGATGATTGGCCGCAATGTCAGGACAACTTTATCCCAAAATAGTAACCCGTCAACTTTACCGGGTCCTACTTGTCAAGTCAACTGCTCGCTCATTTAATGCAGTTGTCCTCCTTCTCCTCCAACGGGAAGACATCCTCAGTATAAAAGATACACTACGAAGAACAACCGGATAACTTTGCTACAACTGTGCGCATACAAGATATTCAAACGCTAAAAACGCAAAAAGCCTCCTTGAGATTAAATCTTCATTATCTTCTACAATAGAAGGCAGGCGTTGGAAAAATCCTTACTTCCAACTCAAGCAAAGTTCCAAGTGTTCTTCAACTCTTCAAGCTCTTCACATACAAATCTTTTGTAACGAAGCAAGTTGGAGGAACCCCTGTTCTCAACAGAACCTCTTCTTTTACAAGAAGGACGTCCAAGTACCTGGAGCAGTGAAGTGGTGATACTTCAAGGAAAGCTCAGTGAAAGGACCAGTCTTAGGGAAGCCAGAAGTGCATCCAAGGAGACATCTACACTTGAAGAAGACGTGGAGAGCTTCTTAAGTGATAGGGCTAAGGCGTTGTAAACGGACGTTTTTACAAGCTTAGTGGAACAGTGGACTAGAGGAACAAGTTGTTCCTTGAACCACTATAAAAAGCCCTGGTGTCATTTACTTACTGCATTATTTCTCGCTTTTATTTGAACTGCTTAACTCCAAAGACTTGGTATTTGTGTTCAGCATAACTTGTCTTGTGATTTAACAGAAGGCCTACTGCCTTTGCTTCTCTGAGGCTACTAACAGAACTCTCTACCAGAAACCCATCCGCTGCCAGTCTGTTCTGCCAACAGAACAGGCTATTCTATTAAATCTGGTACTTAGCTTGAAAAAGTTAAAAACCAATACAGTCTATTCACCCCCCCTCTAGATTGTATCCAGTACAACCGGGACCAACAAGTGGTATCAGAGCCTCCTTGTTCTAATAATCTCTTAGGTTATTTGCTGAACAAAGATCCACTTGTTTTTCTGTTTTACCTCATTTTTAATCTGATATAATGGATCACTCCCTTTCCAAGAATCTTATGTTCTCAGATCTCAAGTTTGATGACTGGAGGATCCGAATGAAGGCACATCTCTGTGCTCTGCATGATGAGATGTGGGAAGTACTTGACATTGGGCCCTTCACAAGCTTCCAGAAGGTCAACCCTGAACATTCTATTGATAACACCAGACCTCAGATGATCAATAAGGCCAAATCTGAGTGGACTACTGAAGAAAGAAGGAAGTACAATCTGGACAACATTGCTAAAGACATTCTTTACAAGTTCATCGATGATAGGTACTTCAACCGGATAAAGAAGTGCAAGACTGCAAAGGAAATCTGGGATACTCTTGAGCTCATTGGAGCTGGTGATGAGCAAGAGAAGGACAACAAGCTGACAATAGCCAACAAGAAGTTTGATGACTTCAAACTTCTTCCTGGTGAAAGCATCTCCAAGATGTATGACAGGCTCCTCACTCTCACTGGAGAGAACTCTAAGCTTGGCAAGGAACTCACCACAAAGGAGATCAACCTCAAAGTGTTGAGGGGACTACCCTCAGCATGGAAGGTGAAGGTGGTTGCTGTCCAAGCCAGCAAGGATGTGAAGACTTATCCCACTGATAAGCTCATTTCAGATCTCAAAGCTCATGAGTTTGAAATGATTGAAGAAAAAGATGATGTACCAGAAGAGAGGACCACTACAGCCCTCACTGTCAGCACATCAAAGGTAAATGATTTTGACCCCTCAGTACTTTTATCTGACGAATATATGGCTGCTTTTGCTAGGAGATTCAAGAAGTTTATGAAGAATCCCAAAGATGGAGGAAGTCCATCATTCAGCAGAAAGCCATTCCAGAAGGTCAAAACAACAGAGAGCAGTGGTGAGCTTCTCTGTTACAACTGCAGACAACCTGGACATTTCAAGGCAGAGTGTCCACATCCAAGAGTGTCCAAGAAACAAGGGCATGATGGAGAAAAGAAGAAGTATGAAGACAATTCCAGAAGAAGGAAAGCACTCGTGACAGAACAGCTCAAGAAAGACCCTCTGTCTGAGACAGAATCCAGTTCTGACTCTGACTCTGATGAGGCCTTCTGTTGCCTTGATACTGAGACAGAAGACCAATGCCTCATGGCTCATTCTGATGATGAGGTAACCTCTACTTCTGCATCTAGTTTTTATTCGGTAGGCTTAGCTTTTGATTCTGATTCAATGTCAGAATTTTGGGAAGAGTTTAAGGCCATCCAAGCCACTTATTCCTCTGTCACAGAAGAAAAAGTAAGCTGAAGGCTGAAATTCTTGACTTAAAAAAGGAGGTTGAGATCAAAATCAATCTTCTAATTAAGGAGAGAGATCAGCTGGAAACTGAAAATGTTTCTCTTCTCAAGAGAATAAGAGAAATTGAGCCTCTTGAGATTAAGTACAAAGCTTACCAGAATGCCCAGTCTTCCATGGAAAAGATTTTACTTGATCAACAAATTGGCACTGGCTTTGGTCTTGGTTATGGCTCAACACACAGCAGTTGAGACTATTAATTAATGCTAAATCATGACTATCTTTCTATCAAAGAAGAATGAAACTCTTCAGAAGTTGCCATCTATGTTAAAGCAACTTCAGACTGAGAAGAGCTTGAAGGTTAAGACAATAAGGTCTGACAGAGGAACTGAATTTGTCAACCAAGTCATAAAGGACTTCTGTGATCAAAATGGAACCTTTCATCAACTCTCTGCCGCCAGAACCCCTCAAAAGAATGACGTAGCAGAAAGGAGGAACAGAACATTAAAAGAAGCTGCAAGGACAATGATTGCAGAATCTGGACTACCTATGAGATACTGGGCTGAAGCAATCAACACTGCATGCCAGTGGCGGATCCAGAAATAATACGTATTGGGGGCGCAATTTCAAAAATTTAAGCTGACAAAAATTTAAGCTGACAAAAATTTAAGCTGACAAAAATTCAAGTCAGTGGGGATACCTAGTGCATGTTTCGTAGGCATAAGTCTATATCTTGTAGCTCTGGCATGACAATTTATAAGAGTTTCTGTAGAAATAAAATATCTTTCTTAAGATGTTACAGTGAGTAGCATCCGATTTTTTTTTGTATCTTTTAGCATTAATTATTCTCAACAACTTGTATACCAAATAGAGCTAAATCAAATAGCCAGATTTTTTTTCAAACAACTATCACTCTTTTCTTTTAAGTCATTAAAAGTTAGCAGTTACTAGAAAACTCATAAAAATATCTTTTCAGCTAGTTGTGCCAAACATATTCCTAATCTAATCTGAGTTCTATTCGAAATGTTTTATTATATTGTATGCCACGAAAATATTTTATTAGAATATTAGATCCAATGAATTGATATTGACGTGTTTAAATAAACTTAGGTATGCTGAGGTTTTTTAAATAATTATAAAATAAAAAACAGGAAAGTTCCCCAAATAGGAGTAAACGGATTTTGGAATTTCAAGACATGACTGCTATGTTTTTCTTCCCGAAATAGGATTAACGTGACAGTATTTACTGTTATCTTGTGTTCTGTCAAATAGTTGCAGTATTAGGCATTAGACATGATAATATTTACTACTCTGTAATATCATTAATGACAATATTTACCAATCGTAGAAGTATTTTCAATAATGGCAATAACGACTCATACTTTTGAAGAAAAACATAATCATTCTATTTAGAATTCCAAAACTTATGTACTTCTATTTAGGGGAATTTCCTATAAGAATTAGCTGATATTTATAAATAATAACATAAATAGCATGCAAGTTAAATTCAAATAAACTAATTACTAAACAAAAAAAACTCATTTTAATTGCTATCATCATATTTTAAATTTACGATTTTGGAAACTAACTAAACTATTGACAATTTTTTCATATTTTTGTTGTCCAATTAACATTTCTTTCAACCATTTATAACTCAAATAAGTTAAGCATATACAGCAATAAATGTCATCATAATCCTTCCTGTATAAAATTATTTTTGTTGGGGGCAACATAAACTTTTTAATGGGGGCAAGTCTTATTTTTCTACAAACAAAAAGTTTTCATATATATACATTTAGCTTCATAGTTATATTTTATTGGGGGCATGTGCCCCCATTACCCAATGCTTACATCCGCCCCTGCTGCATGCTATACCCAAAACAGAAGCATGATCAACAAGAATCACCAGAAGACCCCTTATGAACTCTGGAAAGGAAGAAAACCCAACATCAGATACTTTCATGTGTTTGGATGCAAATGCTACATCCTTAACAATGGAAAGGAGCATATGAAAGTCTTTCAAGAGAAAGCTAATGAAGGTATCTTTATAGGCTATTCAAACACCAGTAAAGCCTATAGAGTACTCAACAGAAGGACTCTACATGTTGAAGAGTCTATACATGTGAAGTTTGATGATAGCACCTCTGTTAAAGAAGTAACAGAGATCCTCAAAGAAGTCAGCATAGAAGACAGAACACCTGAACCAACAGAAGAGGTAGCAGATAACCCTGCATTTCCAACACCTGCACCAAACCCCCTTCTGTTGAATAAAGATGAAGATTCAGAAGATGAAGAACAAGAAAGACCCAGACAGCAACTGACAGAACCTGATCTGACATGGTTAAGAGATCATCCCCCTAACCAAGTAATTGGACATATCAGAAGTGGTGTGCAGACCAGATCAGCATCAACAAGGAGAGAAGCAATGCTTGCCTGCTATATATCTCAGATGGAACCCATGACTGTAGAAGAAGCTCTTGCACACTCAGATTGGATCAACGCAATGCAAGAAGAGCTTACTCAATTCGAAAGGAACAAAGTATGGGAACTTGTTCCTAGGCCAAAGCACCAGAATGTCATTGGAACCAAATGGGTATTCAAGAACAAAGCTGATGAAGATAGCAACATTGTAAGGAATAAAGCAAGGCTGGTAGCTAAGGGTTATTGCCAAGAAGAAGGAATAGATTTTGATGAGACTTTTGCACCAGTTGCCAGACTGGAAGCCATCAGAATATTTCTAGCCTATGCTGCCTACAACAACATCAAGGTCTACCAGATGGATGTCAAAAGTATATTTCTGAATGGAGATCTTGAAGAAGAAGTTTATGTGGAACAACCACCAGGTTTTGTCATTCCTACTCACTCCTCCTGTGTCTACAAGCTTAAAAAGGCCCTCTATGGTCTTAAGCAAGCTCCCAGAGCATGGTATGACACTCTGTCCCTATTCCTAGTGAACCATGGGTTTACTAAGGGAAAGGTTGAAAAAACTCTATTTCAAATCTCTGTTGCTAATCATATTCTGTTAGTACAAATATATGTTGATGATATTATATTTGGTAATACTAATTCAGAACTGTGCAAGAAATTCTCTCAAGTAATGCAGAGTCAATTTGAAATGAGTATGATGGGAGAACTCAGCTACTTCCTAGGATTTCAAGTCAAACAAGTTCTAGAAGGAATCTTTATCTATCAAGGGAAGTATACTAGAGACCTGATCAAGAAGTTTGGAGTGGAAGGCAAATCCTCAGTGAAGATTCCCATGAACACCTCACAAGGAATTGGTCCAGATGATGAAGGCAAAGATGTCGATGCAACTACCTACAGAGGAATCATAGGATCTCTGCTGTATCTGACTGCAAGCAGACCAGATATCTCATTCTCTGTTGGAATCTGTGCCAGATACCAATCAAAGCCCAAGGAGAGCAATCTTAGTGCTGCAAATAGAATCATCGGATATATCAAAGGAAATCCAAATGCAGGCCTATGGTATCCAAAGGGAGGTAACTTTGAACTAATTGGTTACTCTGACTCAGATTTTGCAGGTTGCAGATTAGACAGGAAGAGCACCTCTGGTCACTGCCAAATGCTAGGAGGAAGGCTTGTTTCCTGGTTTAGCAAGAAGCAGAATTCAATCTCAACAAGTACAGCAGAAACTGAATGCATTGCAGCTGGGAGTTGCTGTGCTCAGCTACTCTGGATGAAGCAACAGCTGAAGGATTATGGCATTCAAGCAAAGGAGATCAAATTGCTTTGTGACAACACCAGCGCCATTGCCATCACTCAGAATCCAGTTCTTCACTCCAGGACAAAGCACATTGAGATCAGACATCACTTCATCAGAGATCATGTTGAAAAGAAGCACATATGCATGGAGCATGTGCCAACAGAAGACCAGCTTGCAGACATTCTGACAAAGCCTCTGCCTGAGGCTAGATTCAACAAACTGAGAGAGGAATTGGGAATGATGGATGAAATTCCAAGAGAAAGTTGAAAAGGAAGGCCCTCTGTTGCATACTCTCTGCTAACAGAATGCCTGTTGCAGAACCCCTTCTGTTATCCCCTTCTGTTCTATATCCTGAACAGAGAACCTCCGTTCCTGACAGAACACCTCAGCAACAGAAACCCTCCCTTCCTTCAGAAAACCTCTTCTTACATCTAACAGAAAAGGTTATGGACTTAGAAAATTTTGAAAAGCCGGGTGACCTAGTAACTTATTAACGGTCTTTTACCCTTTTACCCTTAAACGGTATAACAACCGCAAAATATTTACTGCGCCCCCATTTTCATTTATTGGTACCTTGGAACCGCAAATAATCTCAAACGTCCATTAACCCGTACCCATATATTCTCCTCTTTTCAACTTTAATCGTTACTGCTTTCATTACTCTCAAGCTTTCGAATCCTTATCTCTCTAAAAACTCTCAACCGCTAAATCCGATTATGGCTTTCTTGAACTTCACCGACCTCTCCAAAGAACAAAAAGCAACCCTGCTCAAGAATGTGTTTACAGGGATGAAGTGCGAACTGTAAGTACTACCCAGATTTGCAGAAAAAGGAGAAAGAATGACCAACATCATTGACGGGCTGACAGAATGCTAACTAAGCAAGGTCATCTCCTACACTTATGAAGTCTACAGCAACATTGATACTGTTGAATTCTACCTCAACGCATCCTACAAAGATGAATCCATCACCTCTAGGGTCCAAGGAGAAGAGATACTGGTTGATGCTGACGTCATCAACAAAATTTTTGATATTCAACTAGAGGAAGGCAGGGCCTCTCTATTTGATCTGGAGGAAGCTGACATCACTATTCCTGAATTCAAAAGGAACTACTGCAGATAAGGTGAAGAAGTGGAAAAGGTGAACATCAAGAAAAACCTGCTCAAGAAGGATTTTGAGTTGCTCATTAACATTTTCCAGAAATGTTTATGGTGCAATTATACCTCCACTGATGATGTCACTACTGCAAATGCCAAGGCCCTCTATGCAGTACATCATGGAGTAAATGTCAACTGGGGACAAGTTATGGTACGGTCCCTGATTGAGTTCATAAAAAAGAAGAACCCCAAGACAGGCCTATATTCTGGGAAGTTAGGCCATGGGTTGCTCATCTCTGAACTGCTTCTAAATCAAGGTGTTACCTTGAGGAAGACCATACCTCTGGATCACACAAAGGTAATCTTTCTATCTGCATCTCCAAACAGAGAAATTGTTATCAAGGCAGAGCTTAAGAGACAGCTTCAGCTTGATACCAAGAGACAACAAGGAGACAAGGTCCAGAAACCTCTCTCTGAAGCAACTTCTGCGGAGAAGAAGAAGAAAAAGGAGAAGAAAACAGAACAAGTTGCACCTCCTCCACCCATGAAGGCTGGACTCAAGAGGAAGAGGACCACCAAAACTAAGAAGAAGGTTATCAAACCTTTAATTACAGTGTCTGAGAAGGTAGCAGACATTCAGGGGGAACCAGAGAACCCCACTTATGTTGCCACCCCAGAACAGAATAGGGTGCCAACATCAACAGAGCACCCCAGTACAGGCAAAGAAAGGTATCTGTCCTTACTGGATAGACAGTTTGCTCGTGTACTGGAATGGAGAAGATGGAGGATGGGACCCCTTCATAAGATCATCCAATTCTTTGACCACTATGAGCCTGAAGAAGAGGCCATACTGAAGTGGGTGGGCACTGATGATGTCTCCAAGTGCTTTGCCCTCAACTTCCTCCATTCTGTTCTCGAGAAGAAGAAGGCAAGTTACAAGGGAAAGGCTGTTCTCATATCCTCATCTTCAGAGGAGACAGTCAAGCCCCTTGAAGATGGTGAGATAGAAGTCTTTGAAAAATGGCTTTTTGCCAAGAAGGCGACAGAGTCTGTGCAACCTCACTCTACCCCAAGAGAACCCTCTGTACCTAAGACAGAAGGGCATGCTATGATGGAGCTTATCAAAGAATGGAGGGCATCCATGATCGAAGAAAATGTATTTGAGGTAATCTCCCCAACCCTTTCTGATCATATCTCAACAGAACCCCAAATCCCCTCACTTCTTATCCCAACAGAAACCCTTTCTACAGAGAACCCTCAACCAAAAACAACAGAACAGAAAACCTCAACCTCTCCTCACTCATCAAATAAGAAAACCAAATCACCATCCACCTGAAAAGAACTTATCCCATTCAGAATCCGCTCCCCCTCACCTCCACCATCTCCTCCACAACAGAATGTATCCCCTCAACAGAAAATCCCTTCTCCCCAACCTACACCCCCTCACCAGAATTCCCTCCCACCACAGAAATCAACTTCCACACAAAATACCCCATCACCCTCTCCTGCAGCAAACTCTCCCAGAACCTCTTTGCATTCTGCTGCATCTACTCCCAAGAGACAGCCTCTACATCGCATTCTCTCGTCTAATAGTGAGAATGACGGCTTCCTTTCATCCTCACTTGCTGGCGATCTCACTTCTAAACGTCAACCAACTCCTACCAAAGAACCTTCTCCTCAGAAACCCTCTCTGCATCAGACCAGAAGGCCTCCTATGCAGGGGTCCAGAGGACTGGGAATGCCAGAACCTGAAGGATCAGAACCACAAATCCCTTTCAACAGATTTGTTGAAACTGCAGAAGTGTTTGGTGGTCAACTCCTGGAAGGAATGGACAAGCTGATCCAGATCAATGAAAAGCACTTCGAGCACCTTGCTCATGTGAATGATAACCTCAACTCTGGGATGCAGTTTATCTCAGACCGCTTCGAAAATCTCACAGAATCCCTCCATAATTTCATGGCCTCATCCTCTGCCAGAACAGATGCACTGTCAACAGAAGTGGACAGTATTCACAAGACTCTCTCTATCTTTCATCAAACCTTACTGAATCAAGGAAAGGCCATCAGCACCATATCTGAGAATTTTGAGACGCTGCAACAATCTGACCACAGGACTAAGAAGCAACTACTTTCCATAGAAGAAATGTGCAGAGTCCACCAAGATCAAGCTCAACATCTCCTCTCTGCTGACAAAGACAGATACCAGAAGATGGTCCTGCTAGAAGCCAACAACAAGGATATCTTCTCTGCTATTCAGAAGCAGCAAGGGCTGATAGAAGGTCTCACTTATGTCACTCAGACTCTACCAGAGGCCCTTGAGCAGATAGCTACCTCATAGGCCTCAGAGTTCCAGAAAATCAGTCTCATGCTAGAGGACCTCCATGATGCCAAAAAGGGGGAAGAGGACCCTCAACAGACTAAGCCTCGGTCCACCAGAGCCTCTGCAAGAGCATCCTCCTCTACTGAACCAACTGTTGACCCTGCACCCTACTTTGAAGCTGCCATACAGAAAAAGAGAGCAGCAGGTATACCCAGACCCCCATCTCCAGTTAAGAAGGGCACCAAGAAGAAGAAGATCCTTAGTTTTACTGATTGGAGATTGGGTGGATCCCAGAAAATTGATAGAGTTCAATTTGAAGAAATGAAAATGAAAATGACTCTCACACAGCAACAAAACCTCTTCCTAGATAAGGATGGTGTTGTATGAGTCAGATATGGGGGATCCCTAGAAGAAGCAGAAGATTGGTACCAGAAGAATGTTGTCCCTGTATAGACAATTCATGAAGGAGTTCTTAGCTACTTGGATTGCAAGCTATCTCCTATCTGGGCATCCTATCAAATCTCGGGTAACCTATCTCAGATCAGAGAAGAAATCAATGAAGAGCTGCTAAGGCTTCAAAGACTGGAGGATGAAGCTCTGCACGCAGCTACTATGGAGAATGTGTAAGAAATCTTTTCTGTAAACTGTATCTAATAAAATCACATCTCTGCCTTTCACTTTGTAAGGCTATTCCTCAATTCCTGTCTCTTTGCTTTTTATTTGTGTTTGTTTGCTCTTTGATTTATTATCTGCTATCTGAATGTACTGTACTCTTACTATTTTCCTATGCCAAGTTGCCCACCAAGATTTTAATGAAAGTTTTAAACTTTAATTCTTTATGGTGAAGGCACTTCTCTGGAAATAGTTAAAGGGTTTTGGCATCATCAAAAAGGGGGAAATTGTAAGGAATATTTGTAATTAGATTTTGATGATGCTATATTAATTAGGACTTTAGAGTACCCCTCTTTAGACTTAATGTATTAGAACTTTCCTTTGTAAAGTTCTTTAGTATAATCGACTGGCAAAAGGCCTCCAGAGCAGAAGGCCTCCAAAGCAGAAAGCCTCCAGATCAGAAGACCCCCTGACAGAGGACCCTTGATAAGGCTTTGGTTGAACAGAAGACCTTTGGTTCTCTGCTCCAGAACAGAAGACCTCAGGGTCTCTGTTAGCCTTTACTCTGACAGAAACCCTCCTGGTTCTATGTTGGATATTTCTTCAACAGAAGCGCTCAAGACCTTCTCTGATCTACTCACTGCTAAAGACACCAGAAGGCCTGACACTTAGAAGAATTTCACCAAGCCGGGAAACCAACTGAAAGATTCCTTCAACGGCTAGGAGTCTTGAACGGAAAAGCTACAGTACGCGCATTAAATGCATATTTAATGCTTCCCGTACTCTGTAGAGTAATTGCAGATGATTGGCCGCAATGTCAGGACAACTTTATCCCAAAATAGTAACCCGCCAACTTTACCGGGTCCTACTGGTCAAGTCAACTGCTCGCTCATTTAATTCAGTTGTCCTCCTTCTCCTCCAACGGGAAGACAACCTCGGTATAAAAGATACACTACGAAGAACAACCGGATAACTTTGCTACAACTGTGCGCATACAAGATATTAAAACGCTAAAAACGTAAAAAGCCTCCTTGAGATTAAATCTTCATTATCTTCTACAAGAGAAGGCAGACGTTGGAAAAATCCTTACTTCCAACTCAAGCAAAGTTCCAAGTGTTCTTCAACTCTTAAAGCTCTTCACATACAAATCTTTTGTAATGAAGCAAGTTGGAGGAACCCCTGTTCTCAACAGAACCTCTTCTTTCACAAGAAGGACGTCCAAGTACCTGGAGCAGTGAAGTGGTGATACTTCCAGGAAAGCTCAGTGAAATGACCAGTCTTAGGGAAGGCAGAAGTGCATCCAAGGAGACATCTACACTTGAAGAAGACGTGGAGAGCTTCTTAAGTGATAGGGCTAAGGCGTTGTAAACGGACATTTTTACAAGCTTAGTGGAACAGTGGACTAGAGGAACAAGTTGTTCCTTGAACCACTATAAAAATCCCCGGTGTCATTTACTTACTGCTTTATTTCTCGCTTTTATTTGAACTGCTTAACTCCAAAGACTTGGTATCTGTGTTCAACAGAACTTGTCTTGTGAGTTAACAGAAGGCCTACTGCCTTTGCTTCTCTGAGGCTACTAACAGAACTCCCTACCAGAAACCCATCCGCTGCCAGTCCGTTCTGCCAACAGAACAGGCTATTCTGTTAAATCTGGTACTTAGCTTGAAAAAGTCAAAAACCAATACAGTCTATTCACCCCCCCTCTAGACTGTATCCAGTACAACCGAGACCAACATTGGTTCTTCTTTGGTAGAGGCTCCTCAAAATCTTCGTCATCGCTGAGCCTATCGATCTCCCGCTTCTTCGTAGAGGATTTGCCCCCAGGTTTGCCGGTGTTGACCCACGTATTTTTGCGCGGGCCACCTTTAACAAATTGGGAGAGTTCCCCCTGACGAATCAGGCGCTCGATGGCTTTCTTCAGTGTGATGCAGTCGTCGGTGTTGTGTGAGGAGTTCTTGTGGAACCGATAGTAGGTGCCGCCTTATTGGATGGCAAGGACCTCCTCCGTCGGCCGAGGAGCTTGTTCAATGAGGCCATGCTTCTCAGCATAGTCGAGGATGGTGCTTACCGGGTGGGTGAGGCCCCCCCCGGCCGTTCCAACCTCGGCCGCCAATGGCGGTCTTTCTGGCTTTGTCCACCAGAGCCGTGACGGCCCTGGGCACCCTGACCGGCGAAGGATTTGTCTTCTTGGTGGGATGGCCTCCGTCGTTTTTGTGGTTGTGGAGCTCGTCGGCATCAGCGTACAAGCTCCCGCGCTGAAGCGCCTTTGCATATGACCTCGGAGGGTCGGTGATGAGGCTCGTGGCATACGGGGAGTTGCGGAGGGCTCCCTAGTAGAGGACGAGGAGGGTGCGCTCATCGGCCCCCTCGACCTCTTCGGTCTCCCTCGTCCACCGATCAATGAATGACTGGAGGGGTTCGTCATGTTGCTGCTTGACGGAGAGGAGATGGGTGAAATACTTCTTCGCACGCTTCCTCCCGACAAAGTGGGTGAGGAAACGCTGGGCAAGGTCCTGCCATGAGTCTATACTCCCTTCGGGAAGCGCATTGAACCACTCGTACGCCGGGCCCTCGAGAGTGGAGAGGAACCAACGGCAGAGATATTCATCCGACACATTCACCATCAGCATGTTGTTCTGATAGCGGCTGAAGTGCTCCTGGGGGTCTGATCGGCCGTCGTAGGACTTGATGGCGTTTCCCCTGTACTTCTCCGGGATGGGGGCCGAGAGCACCCTGTTAGTGAAAGGGGTCCTGGTCCTGACCTGGATGACGGGGTCACCTCGCCCTTCGGCCAACTCCCTCTCAAGGGCGCTGACTTTGTTCATGAGAGCGTTGAGGCCAGGATCGTTGGAGGCGCCGGCCGTGGGAATGTTTGCCGATTTCTTGGCCTCCATCTGGGCCAGCCTCCTTTCCAGCTGGGCGATGACCTCGTCCCGAGGATCCCTGGCGGCTGCAGCGGCGCCCTGCTGGTTCTGCATGTGCCCCTCGTGGGCCGCGTTGATTTGGTGGCGCACGTCGTCCTCGTGCAACTTTCCCTTGCCCTTGTCCAGGCGGGGCTGGTCCGCTGTCCGGGACACAGACCCCAAGCTTTCCCTTGGCGAGCCAGGCCGACGCTCACCAATCCGTCCCGCCATCCTCTCCGAAACCGGACGACGGCGCGTGTCACCCAGCCTATTGAAGGTAGAGGCTTTTCCACGCGCTGGGGTCTGCCCAGGCCGAAGAGGGGAAGCGGGGTGGGAGTGAGACGACGCCGTGTCCTGGGATATCACCCCCTCATCGTTGCCTAACCTGGTGGCCAGTGGTTGGGGCTGAGGAGGTGGAGTGACGTTCCCCCCATTCCTTGGCAAGAGTGCGCTGAGGACGGTGGGGTTCTGAGCCATGTTGGCGATGATGACCGACAACGCGGCCTGAACTTGTGGATCCACAGACGGAGAGGCCACGGCCATAGGCTGGGCCGGGGCGTGGCCTGTCTTCTCTGCATGCTTCTTGTCCAGGCCGATGTGGGCATCAAGGGCGCCGCCGTTGAGCTGGTTGCGTAGGTCCGTCGTGAGGTTGATGGCCTCCTGGAAGACGTCCCCTCCTCCGACCAAGTCGGCCGTGGCGTCCTCCTCACGCTCCCTGGTTTCCTGATCCTCAGGGATGGCCTTGCTGACGAGGTTGCGGTTTGACTTGGTTCTCCCCATGATCAGTGGTTAGCTGTGCTTGGTAGCGACGAAGGGTGCTAACTTGATTGTTCTGGCTCTCAACGAGAGCACCAAATGATAGAGTATATATCTAGAGAGAAGTGAGAGCTAGAGAGAGAAGTGCAAGTAAATGCTTCAATAGAATGATTTTGTAACCCCTACAACTACCTCCAGAGGAAGTATTTATAGGAAAAATACGGGCTGGGCTCCCAAGCCTTGGGTTTGGGAGGCCCATTTACAACTGGACCGCTATTGGGCCGAATACAATGTGTGTAGAAATGATCAAGTGTAAGATCTAGTTCTGTGAGGCTTTCGTGGCCGACGAGGGCACGGCCGATGAGGGCATGGCCGACGGGGACACCCAAGTTCCCTGGCTTCTGGACCATATTCTGAGTTGGTCCCTCTTCGGCCGATGGAGGTCCTCTGGCTGACGAGGGCACCTCTTGGAAGCTTGCGCCTTCTGTTCTTCTGAGTATGTGGGTCCTGGGGCCTATACCCATATACTCCATCAAAGAATACCTTGCACAAATTGATTATGTACCTCACATGAGGTATGATCCATTCTCCAACTGTAATATGTCCATGGAGGACATGGTTCGGGCTCTTACTAACAACGTGACCACCATGCAACAAAACATGGTGCAATTCCAAAATGAGACCAAGTCTAGTATTTTAAACTTGGAAACTCAAGTGAGTCAAATAGCCGGAGCCGTGAGTAGACTTGAAGCAAGGGATTCGGAAAAACTTCCTTCTCAAATAGAATGTGATCCTAAACATCAAACTTTTGCAATCACATTGACAATTGAAAAGGAAATGCAAAAGGAGATCCAGAATCCAGAAGAAGTAGTGGAAAAAAAAGACACGGAGCTCCAACTGGTCAAAGAAGAGGATAAACTGAGCTTCAAATTCAAATTTTTGTCTTTGTCATCCTTTGAGGTATCTCCATTATCTCTGGAAGCTTTAAGAGAAACTCGTAAACTTGGAAAGGACAATGACATTTCTGAAATCTTCTTCAAAATTGAGGGATCGGGAAACTTTTCATTGACCATACTAAACGATAATTTCTTCCCTTTCCTCCCACCACATGAATCAATGACAATCTGGATATTTGATCCTGGAAAGATTTCCAAAGTGAAGAGTCGAGAAATTGAGCACTCCTATGGACGTCCTAGGAGTGAAAGTGTGAAGAAGATAAACTATCATGATCCAAGTTTGAATGACTGAACACACTGATAGCGTCGTGCCACGACGTTAAATGAGGCGCTTCTTGGGAGGCAACCCAAGCCAAGGTACACATTTTTCATCTTTTCTTTTCAATTTTTGTTTTGGAATGTCAACTTTGAGAAAATGGGGAAACTCTCAAAAGAAAATAAGGGAAAATCATGTTTTGAAAGCCTGGAAAAATCTCCGATCGGTCATCATCACTTACCCGATCGGATCCATGCCAAAAAGAGGATGAAATTGGACAAAATCACGCCCCAGGGTAGTGTACCCGATCGGGCCCCACTACTGCACCCGATCGGGTACAAATGAAAAAGGCAGGGTTGTGGAGCAAAACCCCACACCCGATCGAGTCCAGACTGAAAACAAGGTCAGTACCCGATCGGGTAGACCTATGACCCGATCGGGTATAAATCCAAAAAATTAAGAATTTTCTTCGTCCCGATTCACCCGATCGAGTACCCCCAAAAAAATCGATCGGGTACGAACCCCTGGAGCATTTCTGAAAAAAAACGAACTACCCGATTGGGTACACCCATATACCCGGTCGGATGAATTAATGTTTAAAGCTGGAATTTCCACGGCGCAAGAGAGTACCCGATCGGGTACACCAACTTTTAACCCAATTCAAACCCCCAATCGACAAACCCTCCCCCAAACCACCATAGTCAAATTTTCTTTCTCAAATTACCCCCTCTTCCTCCCCACCTCTCATCCAAATTCAAGTCTCTCTCTCACAATCCCAATGCCAAACACACCAAACTCTAAATCCAGAACAACCTCAAATTCACTATCCCTTTGAGCCGAATTTATTTGAAAACCCCAAATTTTGTTTTCATCCACTCCCCTCAAATCCCCCCCCCCCCCTCCCCCAAAAAAAAAATCCAAACAAAGACAACATGAGAGTACTAGGGACAGTGCTCGGACTAAGTAGGGGGGAGTCACTCATTTGGTATGTACTCATTCTTTCTAGCTTGAACTTGCATTATTCTTTAAAAAAATTGCTAGTTAGATTGAAAATCCAAAATTGGGCAATCTAAGAAAAAGTGGCTAAAATGAGTGAGTTGGGAGAAGAAGGAAAATAAAAAGAGAGGCTAGGATGAAAACCTAAAAAGGCTCCTATGCAGAATGAGAGAATGAGAAGAAATTTTATCTGCGTTTATACACGAACTCATTTCTTTTGAGAGTTTTTGGGACGCAAGCAATGAAAAGAATAGTTGTTCGTGAAGATCATGAAAACCCTTTCTTTGTAAATCGAGGATGAATGAAAATCTGAACATGTTTTTTTCGAATTTGTCTGTTCTGTGGATTGTGAACTGTTATGGTGGCTTTTACTGGAGGATGAGTAATGGACTAAGTAGGGGGGAGTTTGATAGTATAGAATTGTTATTATTTATATTTGTAATTTTAACTAGTTTTTATTAGTTCTAGTTGTGGAAATTACACACTTTTGGTGTAATGCTTTATTTTCATAATTATTTGTAATTTGTTTATATTAGGACTATTCTGAGCTAAATAGGTCAAAGATCATCCAAGGGATCAAGATTGGACTTCAAAAGATCAAGGAAAGTTCAAGGAGACAAGAAAGATTTCGATTTGGAAAAATTACTCTTATACCCGGTCGGGTATAGGCAATACCCGATCGGGTATTTGCTTAATTCGATTGTCCAAATCAAATCCGGGAACAAATGATCGTGGGAGCAAATTTTCGTAAAGATTCGTCACATACCCGATCAGGTATGCCGACATACCCGATCGGGTATGCCCATAAAAGTGAATTTCTCGGAAATTTCCTAAGATACCCGGTCGGGTATCCTATATACCCGGTCGGGTATCAGACCCTGCAGCTCCCAAAAGCCTATAAATTCACGTCTTTCCTTCACAATAAAATCACCAATTCACATATACTTCTTAGTTCAGTTTAGACAAGCTCTTTCTTTATATTTTTTTAATGTTTAGTCTCCAAATGAGGAGCTAAACTCTTCCATCTTGGTTTTGCTACTTTGAAGCTTAATGAATTTGTAAGTTGTGAGTTATTCTCTTTAATTTTCTTCCATGAATATTGATTCTTTCTTTAAATGCTATTTCTATATAAATGTTGGGGAGTGTTACTAAGATGACAATTAGTTGACATCTTGAAATTAGTTATAGTAATAGCTATTTCTTCCTCTATGTTTTTTTTGGATAAAATGTAAGTATATATATATCCAAAAAAATAGCATAGTACAATGCATCACGAGTACAAGCAAGGTGCATATCCCAGATCACGGGATACCACAAAAACTAAGCATACATTCTCACAAATCAAACAACATGACCCGAAACAATATTAGGAACAATAACAGTCCACAAAAACCAGCTCATAAGATAGGTATCCCTAACTTAAGAACCAAAGAAAAGTCGGAAAGGAGCCGTAAACTTTGAGTCAAAGCAAAGCTCCCCTTTCTTCTTAGTAACTCCCGGTAGCCTCTCAAGACATTTGGCGGTGAAAGTTAGGCCTTTATTGTCCAAGTCATCCGTAAGTCTAAGAGAGGTATCCACTCTAATCACATTGGCATGCACAAATTTAAATGGTTTAACAAACAAACTGAGCTTCTTTCCCTTGACCACCTCCCATTTGGTTACTACATCGTTTTGGTGCAAGTCAGTCTCACTCGTAACTAGTCTTTCATTTTCTACTAAAAAGACCTCGTCATCTTCATCCTCGGAAAACTCATGGTCAGTTTGCACACCCAACAGTTGGCCAATTGTCTTTCTTCCTTTCACAGTAGGTAGTTCGGGCCCCTGGGCAGTCTGCCCTTTTAACCCGGTCGGGTTTAGGCCAGACCCGGACGGGTTTGAGCCTTTGGCCGTAACATCTGCCTGTGACCCGGTCGGTTTAAGGTGCAACCCGGTCGGTTTAAGGTGCAACCCGGTCGGGTTTAGCCCCAAAGGTTCTGGCCGAGCAATAACAGGTCCAATTCCAACAGATTTATCACCTAAAATATCAATTTTTTCCGTTTCCTTGTTCTCCCCAACCCCACATAACATCTTACATATAAATGGGTGGTGCCCATATTCTTTGCAATGAAAACAATAACTAGGAAAAGTTTCATAAACCACACTTTGCTTGAATACCTTTTGGGAAGGTAAACGTATAGGAAATGAGAGTGGCGGCGGCTTCGAGATGTCAACCTCTATCAACACTCTAGCATAGTCATTGTTGATCCTCTCTTTGGTGATTTTATCCGTAGCTATTGGGACCCCAACCATGGAAGCTACCTCACTCATGGTCTCTCATTCCATAGTTGCATAGGTAAATCATGAAACTTAACCCAAATTGGTACTTTTAAAAATTCTTCATCCTCAAACGAAAAATTTTCTGAGAGTTCCTTGAGCATTAGTAGTTTTCCAAAAACGGTGTACGGTCCTCCAAGTAGAACCTTTGTTCTATCCTCTCCACTTTGAAATTTAAAAATAAGCCACCCCTTTTTGTGGGACCTGAGAAGGCATTTGACGCCCCATTTTGCTTTAAGATCATGAACCGCTTCGAGTCCGGGGAAGTTCCCAGAGAAGTGTCCAACTAGGCAAAAGCCCCACATTTCAACCATTGTCGGTAGAACTCGATTCCCAAAATCCAAAGTCTCACCTTTAGGAGGGATATATCTTAGTTTAAAACCTTGACTCAGATCGCGATTATCCTTAAACAATCCTTTCCACTGTAATTCAGTTTCTGTCCGTGGCACCGGAGCCAATTTTACTCCTCCAGTAGCTTGCGCAGGAGTCACAGTTTGCACTGGAATGGCAGTTGACTTGCCGACAGTTATTTCACTCCCTGCAGCGGGTGAAACTGTTTTAGCAGCAGTAGGTGCTTTGGTAACAGCAGTTACAACCTCAGGAGTAGCAATTGGGTTCCCAACAGTTGGTGGCTTCCCATTAACGATTGCAGAATCACATGTTTCAGTAGCCTTGCTCTGGATAGGGGTAGTCTCCCCACCTATAGCAGCAGCCTGCACTGCTGCAGATTTTCCAGAGAGCTTTGTTCCAGAATTTCCAGCAAGTAGGGAAGGGAAATTCTCATTCAGACCTTCCAACACATTGAAACCTGCGGCTGCCTTGGACCTGGTATTTATGGAAGAGTTTTGCACACCCTTCCCCTGTTTCTTATTACCAGCCATCGTCGTTGTTTACAACAAGAAACACAAAGAAAAGCCGTTGTTATCAAACACAGGTACGGAAAGATGAACTCAGAGCTCGAAATACAGGTACGCGAAAAGCCCCAAAACGGAGATATACCCCGAGCTCGAAATACACAAATTCAACCGCCCTTGTTATCAAAAAACAGGTACGGAAATAAAAAACAAAAGTCGAACCGAACTCGTAAACTGCAGATACGAATGATTTTCAGCTGAATCCAAAATAAAACGCACATAAATGGCATGAACAGTGGTTACGCGATTAAACTCGTAAAACCTGTTTTGGCCATCGTTCTTCGTCCCAAAAACGCATAGAAAGCCAGACGAAGTAGCAACCAGCCAAAAACAAAACCTAGAAGCTCAGAAATCCAACGAATCTGAAGGCGCCATGAACATACGGACGAAGGAGCTGGGTCGCCGATGAACCCAGGAGAGAGACTCTCTCAACCTTCTCAGGCGTTGTCCAGTCAGGCGCTGGTTTCAAAATGTTTCTTCCTCTACGTTAATATTAGGGAGTGTTACTAAGATGACAATTAGTTAACATCTTGATATTAACTATAGTAGGATTCATCTTCTTTAATATTCTTCCTTGAGTATTAATTAATTCCTATTCATATTTCATATTAATATTGTGAACATTACTTAAAGGATCAACTAGTTTTGTTTCATATATTAATTATTACTAGAATCGATCGATTAATACGCTTGTTATTAATTCGGCTCATTCACGGTAGTAAACTTGGACTATTAATGCATGCGTCTCATGGTTAATAATCTGAGAGAAATTAATTATGTTGATTAAACCAATAAACCGCTTGTGTTGAGGTTATCAATCTCAATCGTTTTCATCTTGATTTATTGCTACTATCAGGTTCATATACGGCGCGTGTTCTATATTGACTCGGTAGTAAGTTTTATTAATGAACGCGTCTCGTTATTAATAACTACCCTCGATGAACTTGATATATTCCTCGATTGAGTATTCGAGAGGAAGATAGTTAAAGATATAACCCAGATCGTCGGACATTTCATTAAGTGGATAAAAGCAAAACCAAGTATTCATCTCTATTAAATAAAACACATAAGTCGTTCATCTTAGTGTTTAAATATATTTAAGTTCCAAAAATAATCTAAAAACTCCCTTGTTACTATTTAATTAAAAGAGAAGTATTCCTTTCCCTGTGGATACGAACCTTACTTCATTATACTACGTATAATTGATGTATTGATCTTTATTTTGAGTGCACACCACGACAAAGTGCACGTCAGATATCAATTAAATCATTCAAACATAAATTAAATAAAATTCATGCAATTAATCCATCAAGAAATTAACCATAGATCATGATTAACCCCTTCATCAATCCCAAATCCCTAATTAAAAGTACTCGCAGTTCATAATTGAATCAACAATAGAATTAGGATGAAAAGAATTAATTGTCATTAACTAAAAAGATGGAACCCACAACTAATCTTAGGGTCTTGAAGAACAAAGCACAAAAATACAAAAAATCTCGTCCTAGACCTCTCTCTAAGCTCCGTAACCCCAAAACAGGGGTTTACCAGATGTTTAAATAGAAAACAGATCAATTCGGGTCGAACTAGAATTGCAGGGGCGCTCGCTCGGTGTGCGGGTTAAGTCCTCTCGGTGTGTGGGTCTATTGAAGGTTGTCCATAAAAATTGCCCGCTCGGTGTGCGGGTTAAGTTACGCCCGGTGAGCGGACCTTCCAGTGATCACGAATTCATCCCGCACGGTGTGCATCCCGCACGGCGTGCGGGTCCTGCCTGCTTGGCGTGTGGGAAAGGTCGCGTCATGTGCGGGTTTAACGTCCAAATTTACTGAACTTCTGCCAACCCCGCTCGGCGTGCGGGTCCTGCCTGTTTGGTGTGCGGACCTTCCAACTTGACTTTTTGGCCCTTTTCACCCCGTTTCGCCCGTGATCGCTTCCGTGCTCGATTCTTTGGCTCTTTTGACTACAAAACCTCGTCTTTAACACCTCGTTGACCTCCAATGCTCCTAATCAATTCTCAAATGCTTCTCAACTCTTCTCGATAAATTATCAAATGCCGGTGACGGTCTTAATTCTCTTAATTTGACTCTAAAAATACGAAAAACACACCAAGACCCGATAAAGTGTGACTTGAGCTAATTATGAGCCTTGTGACACATTTTAAACTAGGAAAACTCACAAAATCCAACCTCAACATGCATCAAATGCGTGTTGAAATACGGACTTAGCACATTCCCCCACACTTAACCTTTTGTGTGTCCTCAAGCAAACTGAACTTCAGGGCTTACATTAATCACCACACGACATTAAAAACAATCAGCACACACAGGTTGTCAAGGGCATACTCACAGAAAAGAGCGATGGATATTCATATATATATATCAACAATGTTCCATATGCAATATATATATATATATATATATATATATATATATATATATATAATAGCTAATGTCCATATAAATCCATGAAATCAAACATGTATGAATTGAAATTAGAACCGTGCCTTGAGAGTTCATTTACATTAGCACTTTCAGAAGAATCAGGAATCCAACACGATTGATTGGCTACTAACCTTCCAATGCTATGTAGCATATGAGATAAAACTTAATCCTATAATTGATAGGTATTTGTAGGACTAATTTGAGAATAGTAACGGTTAACCTTTCTAATTCCTTCATTATTGCTACAATAAGTAGAAAAATTTATTAGGCTATTTTCCGTTACTATGTCGATACAATTATCTCTTTATTTACATGCACCGGGGGTGATAACCGTTGTATCACTTTAGTGTAATATATTTAATTTGACTCGTCACCAAAAGAAATATATTATCCCATTATCTACACTTTTATTATTTCATGAGTAGCCACTGTATTGTTTATTATTTATCTGATGGTAACCACATTTTAATTAATTACATATTAGGCCCCTTTTATTGTTTCCAACAATCTCCCACTAGGCCTTATATGTAATTCTTAACGAAATGTGATATCTTTATGAGCTCAAAAATATCATCATATAAAATAACATCCTTAAAAAATCTTGTCCATCAGACATACTAATATAGAACCATTGCAACATTTTGTCATGTTAAACATACCTATACCACCAATGATGACTAGTATCAATATAACATAATGACATAGATCAATCATGAAATGTGTAGCATGAAAAATACATGAAATGTGCCATGTACATGTAAATTTTCAACTGACCCTTCTTTAATAAACTTTAAACTTTAATGACTTAATTGTTCAGAATACACCAAATGTCAAACTTTATTCTGATCAGAAAACAAATACATCAAACATAACTTATAAACTGCCACTAAACTCGATGTTCCTTAAAATCAATGACTCCCAAGTGAGCAGTGTGCTCATGAAAAACTTTTGGTGGGAGATCCTTGGTTAAAGGATCCGCGCGCTAGCATGGAGTTTGTACTTATATGTTCAATAGCGACCCTTTTATTTTGAACCCTTTCTTTAATAGCTTGATATTTCACTTCAATGTGTTTTGTCTTACTCGAGCTCTTGTTGTTTTTAGAGTAAAGCACCGTAGAATTGTTGTCACAAAATATCTTGATAGGCTTTGGAGCTTCATTTAATATTTTTAGCCCATCAATAAATTGCGCATCCAAATTCCATGGTTTGAAGCTTCAAAACAGGCCAACAACTCTGCCTCCATAGTTGAGGTAGCTATCATATCTTGCTTCACACTTTTCCAAGATACAGCACCACACGCTAGTAGAAAAACACAATCTGAAGTAGATCTACTAGTGTCTTTGCAGCCGGTAAAATCAGAGTTGGAGTATCCAACGACCTCCAAATGATGTGATTTTCTATATGTAAGCATATAGTCTCTTGTTTTCTTCAAGTATCTCATAACTCTTTTGGCCGCCACCCAATGAGCCATTCCTGGATTACTGAGATATCTGCCTAGCATCCCGACAATGTACGCAATATCTAGACGCGTACAAACTTGGGCATACATAAGACTTCCTACAACAGATGTGTAGGGAATCTTTTTCATTTCTTGAATTTCCAGATTTGGTTTAGGGCACTGCCGCACTGATCGAGACTAAACTTGTCTTCTTTAGAGAGAGGTATCACCCGGTCTACAATCTTCCATGCCAAATCTTTTAAGAACTTTATCGACATAGTTCCTTTGTGATAACCTTAAAATTCCTTGTGATCTCTCACGAAGGATTTCAATTCCTAATACAAAGGAGGCTTCACCAAGATCTTTCATTTCAAAATGTTTTGATAGAAATCTCTTGGTTTCATGCAACATGCCTATGTCGTTAGTGGCATGAAGAATGTCATCAACATATATATATATATATATATACATATATATATATATACATATATATATGTATATATATAAGACCAGGAAAAAGATTTTACTCCCACTGAACTTATGATATACACAATCATCTACATCATTCATCTTAAAACCGAAGGATAAAATGACTTGATGAAATTTGTGATACCATTGACGAGAAGCCTGTTTCAGCCCATCGATGGATTTTGTTAACTTGCAAACCATTTTTTTTGGATCTCCTATGACAAAATTTTCTGGTTGAACCATATAAATAGTTTCATCAATGTCACCATTGAGAAACACTGTCTGAACATCCATCTGATTAAGCTCTAAATTAAAATGTGCAACTAAAGCCATAATGATTCTAAAAGAGTCCTTTGATGAAACCGGAGAAAAGGTGCACCTTTCGGTATTTTTCTTTTAATTTTTTGGACACTTTTGAAAATTGGAGTTACATTTAACGGTCTTTTTCAGACGTTTTTAACGGCGTGACCCTCTTGTGATAACGGAATTCAAACACATGAACTACTTTGATACAGAATGAAACGCATGACCCTTTCTGAAAATGGGCCCAACCACAAGTACCTTTTTCATACTTTTCCTTTAAAACTACTCGCAATTCATAATTGAATCAACAATAGAATTGAGATGAAAAGAATTAATTGTCACTAACTAAAAAAATGGATCTTACAAATAAATCTCAGGGTCTTGAAGAACAAAGCGGAAAAATACACAAAATCTTTGTCTTAGGCCTCTTTCTAAGCTCCGTAACCCCAAAAAAGAGGTTTATGGGTTGTTTAAATAGAAAACAGATCAATTCGGGTCGAACTAGGAATGCAGGGGCACCCGCTCGGCGTGCGGGTCTATCAAAGGTTTTCCGTAAAAATTCACCCGCTCGGCGTGCGGGTTAAGTCCGCTCGGCAAGTAGGCCTTCCAGTCATCACGAATTCAGCCCGCACGGCGTGCGGGAAAGGTCGCGTGGCGTGCGGGTTTAACGTCCAAATTTTCTGAACTTCTGCCACCCCCGCTCAGCGTGTTGGTCCTGTTCGCTTGGCGTGCAGACCTTCCAACTTGACCTTTTGGTCGTTTTTCACCCCTTTTCGCCCGTGATCGCTCCCGTGCTCGATTCTTTGGCTCTTTTGACTTCAAAACCTTGTCTTTAATACCTCGATTGTCACTATGCTTGTGATGCCGTATAATATTATAGGGGTAGGCAAAAGACCCGGTCCCGTTGGTCCATTCCGGAATGTTCCGGTTCCATTCCGAAATTATCCCGTTATATATGGGACACATTATTTTTGTCCTGTACCGTTCCCGAACCGTTTCAAAACAAAACGGGACTGGGACAAGTAAAATATATCCCGTTCCGTCCCGTTGTCCGGAACCCAAAATTTTACTTTGTAGATTAATGAGTCTATCAACAACTCATTATGTAATCCAAATAATAATTTTCCTTTTTTAGTAACAGTTAAAAAATACTACTCCCTCCGTCCCATAAGTAACCGATCGGGTATTTTGTAACAGTTAACTGATCGGCCATGATTTCAGGCCTGTCGTCATGCGATCAGGCGCGTGGACGATGCGGTGAACTTCCCATTTCAAGACGCGGTCCGTTTGCGGGGCCATCGTCCTGGGGACATCGTCGGCCCTACCTAAGCGTTTCGCTCTGAGGGGCCGGTACGACGTGCTCTTTCAGCTGGGCCTAAACCTTTCACTTATACAAAATACAATGGAGCATACCTGAGCCTTTCGCTCTAAGGCTGCAGATGCGAAGCGCCACATCGGCCATGCCTGAGCCTTTCGCTCTAAGGTGGCCGATGAGGGCGCCCGTTAATGTTTTACTCAAATCCCAAGAAATCAAAGGGAACATGATTTTTATTCATAAGTGGTTCAAGGCCGGGGGTGGTGTTCAATCAATAACCCGTCAAGGGGTGGGGGCTTCGCCGGCTGCACCTCCTTCGAATCATTGATAAAACTTCACCAGATGGTGTACATTCCACGTTCATGGTACATTGGTTCCATTTGGGCGTTTAAGCTTGTAGGTGTCGGGTTTCACCACGGCACTGACGATGTATGGACCTTCATACTTCAAGGCTAGCTTGCCCCCTTCCGTCGGCTGACTCTCTTCCCTTCGGCGGAGGACGTAGTCCCCCACTTGGAATTCCCGAGAACGTACCTTGGCGTCATAGTATGATTTCACTTGACGCCGGTAATTCTCCGCCCGGATGAATGCCTGTTCAAGTCTTTCTTCGACCAGGTGGAGGTCGACTTTCATGTTTTCCTCGTTGACCTCAGGGTCATACTACTCCACTCGTCGGCTGGGAATGGCGACTTCCGTGGGTGCCTTTGCTTCAAAGCCATAGCACAGGGCAAAAGGCGTCTCACCTGTTGCCCTCCTTGGCGTAGTACGATAGTACCACAGGATGTTGGGGAGCTCGTCGACCCAACTTCCTCCTGCGTCCTGTAGGTTCTTCTTCAGCCCCTCCATTATAGTTCTGTTGGCGTTCTCAACCTGCACGTTGCCTTGAGGGTAGGCAAGGAGGAGAAACGGTGCTTTATTCCCCATTCTCGAAGGAGCTCCTGAAAGGGCGCCGCTTCGAACTAGGTGCCGTTGTCGGATATGATCTCTTGGGGGACGCCAAAGCGGGTGAGAATGTTCTTGTGGACGAACTTCTGGCACCTAGCCCCCGTGATGCTGGCCAACGGTTCCGCTTCGACCCACTTGGTGAAGTAGTCGACTGCGACGATGATGTAGCGGTTTTTGCCAGCAGCTCTGGGTAGTGGGCCGACCAGGTCAATCCCCCACCTCGAAAATGGAATGGCAGTGCTGATGGGGGCGTAGTTGACGGCTGGCCGACCAGGGGCCTTCTGGAGCACCTGGCACGTGGTACATTTCCAGGCAAGATCTGCACAATCCCGCGCCATCGTCGGCCAGAAATAGCCCTGGACGATGAGACGTCGAGACATACTGAAAGGGCCCTGGTGTGAGGAGCAAACACCGCAGTGAACTTCCTCCATGGCCACTTCGACCTCGTCCTGGTGTAGGCATCAGAGGAGAGTACCATTGTAGGATCGTTTGTAGAGCTTTCCATCTTCAATGGTGTAGCTTAGGGCCCTGAGCTTGGCAAGCTTGGCCCTCTCCTCGTCTTGGGGGTAGCACCCCCGTGGTGATGAAGGTGGTGATGTCGGAAATCCAGTCCTCTGGCTGTTGTTGGACGTACAACATGGGGTTGGCATGGATGCTGGACATGCTCAGCTCCTCGATCTTGGCTAACTTGGAGATGTGCTCCGGAGTATCCGAGCTGAGCTTGGAGAGGATGTCAGCCTCAGCGTTCTCGGCCCTTGGGATCTATGTGATCTCGTGGGTTTCGAACGTCTTCAGCAACTCCTCTGCTGCCTGTTTGTATTGCTTCATCCGGCCTTCCTTTGCTTCGTACGTACCCTCAACCTGGCCTACTACCAGCTTGGAGTCGCACCTGATTCTGGTGTGCTTGGCTCTGAGGCCAACGGCAAGTCTGAGGCCGCTGAGGAGGGCCTCGTACTCGGCTTCATTGTTAGATACCCTGAAGTTGAAGCGGATGACATAGTAAGCTCTGAATCCTTCGGGGACGATGAGGAAGACGCCGCCCCCGCATGATTTCGCGGCCGACGAGCCGTCGGTGAAGAGGATTCACGTGTCATCTGGCTCTGGCCCAGGGGTGGTAGCGGTCGTCTCCCTTGCCGTGCATTCGGTGACGAAGTCGGACAAGGCTTGCCCTTTGATAGATGGCCTTGGCTTGATCTCAATTTGGAATTGGCTGAGGAAGATCGCCCATTTCACCATCCTTGAGGAGCTAGTGGGGCTCCTCATGAGCGTGCCAAGGGGCTGCTGGGTCAGTACGTGGACGGCGTGGGCCTGGAAGTAGTGCCCCAGCTTTTTTACCATGTGGACGATGGCTAGTACCGTCTTTTCAATGGGGGAGTACCTGAGCTCGGCCTCCCTGAGTGTTTTGCTGATGTAAAATATGGCCTTCTGCACCCCTTCGTCCTCGCGGATGAGCACGGAGCTGATGGCCGACGTGCTCACCCCCAAGTATAAGAAGAGGATTTCGCCGGCCTTGGGCTTGGAGAGCACTGGTGGGGACGAAAGGTACCTCTTCAGCTCTTCAAATGCTTCCTGGCACTCCGTCGTCCACTTGAAGCTGTTTGCTTTGCGCATGATCTGGAAGAAAGGGAGTGACCTCTCGGCTGACCTAGAGAGGAAACGGCTCAGGGCCGCCGGGCGCCCTGTTAGCCGTTGTACCTCCTTGACATTGCGGGGCGGCTCCATATTGATGATAGCCTGTATCTTCTCCGGGTTTATTTCAATGCCTCTCCGGCTGACCATGTAGCCGAGGAACCTTCCGCCTTGGACGCCAAAGGCGCACTTCTCGGGGTTGAGGCGGAGTTTGAACTCCTTCATGATTTCAAAAATTTCCCGGAGGTCGTTAGCATGTGTGGTGGCTCGCCTGCTTTTGACAATCATGTCATCGACGTATGCCTCCATCGTCTGGCCGAGGACTGTCCTGAAGATCTTAGCCACCATCCTGGTATAGGTGGTGCCAGAGTTTTTGAGTCCGAAAGCCATGACGAGGTAGCAAAAAATTCCCTCCGAGGTCATGAAGGTCGTTTTCTCGGCGTCATCTTCATGCATGAAAATCTGGTGGTACCCTCTGAAGGCATCAAGGAACGACATCAACTCGCATCCCGCCATCTCGTCCACCAACTGATCAATGTTGGGGAGAGGGAACGGGTCCATGGGACACGCCTTGTTCAGGTCAGTGTAATCAACACACATTCTGAATGTCGGAGGTTTTTGGGCGAGGACGACGTTAGCTAGCCACGTCGGGTACTTCACCTCCTTGATGTGGTTGATTGAGAGGAGCATGGTGACCTCCCCCTTGACGAAGTCTCGCCTGTCGGCGGACAAGTAGCGTCGCTTCTGCTTGACAGGCGCGGAGGCCGGATCGACGGTCAGCCGGTGGGTGATCACCTTCCGGCTGATGTCTGACATGTCGTCCGAGCCCCATGCGAAGATGACGGCGTATGACCGTAGGACGAGGAGGATGGCGTCTCGCTGGTCCTGCAGGAGTTGCTTCCCGATCTTGAGGACCCGCTCCGGCCGGGAGGTATCCAGGGGGACCTCCTCGACCTCTTCGGCAGGTTCAGCATGCGGTCTCTCCTCGTCCTTGGCAACGGTTGCCGTAATGGTGTCTATTCTCTGCCCTTCCCTTTCGACCGGCCTTGTTAGCTTCAGGTAGCATGCCCTGGTTATCCTCTGGTTTCCTCTTGCGTAGCCGATGCTGCCGTTGGTGGGGAACTTCAGGCATAAGTGTTTCATAAAGATGATGGCCTCCAAGTCCTCCAGTGCTGGCCTCCCCCAAATCGGGTTGTGGGCGCACTGAAGGTTGACCACCATGAATTCCATGTCAATTTTGGCGCGGTGGGAGCCGTCGCCGACCTCCACGGGGAGGACTATCATGCCTTCGGCGTCGATAGAGTCCCCGGTGAAGCCGGACAACGGTGTCTTGATCGGCTTCAGCAGAGCTTTGTCCAGCTTCAGGTGATTGAAGGTGTCCAGGTACATTACGTTGACGGAGCTCCCCGTATCGATGTAAGTGCGGTGGATGATAGAGTCACTGATCTCGCACTGGATGACGAGGGCGTCCCTGTGTGACTCCGTACCCGGAGGCAGATCCTTGTCGGTGAAGGTGATCGCCTCCGTTCGTTGCTTCTTTGGCTGGGGGGGGGGGGGGGGGGGGGAACGTGGGACACCTCCCCAATGTAAAGGGATTGGGCCCATTTCTTCCTCTGGGTGACGGAGTCCCCCCCGGTATTCCCACCTACGATGAGGTGAATGTGGTTGTAAGGAATATTTGTAACTAGATTTTGATGATGCTATATTAATTAGAACTTTAGAGTACCCCTCTTTAGACTTAATGTATTAGAATTTTCCTTTGTAAAGTTCTTTAGTATAATCACCTGGCAGAAGGCCTCCAGAGCAGAAGGCCTCCAAAGCAGAAAGCCTCCCGAACAGAAGACCCCCTGACAGAGGACCCTTGATAAGGCTTTGGTTGAACAGAAGACCTTTGGTTCTCTGCTCCAGAACAGAAGACCTCAGGGTCTGTGTTAGCCTTTACTCTGACAGAAACCCTCCTGGTTCTCTGTTGGATATTTCTTCAACAGAAGCGCTCAAGACCTTCTCTGATCTACTCACTGCTAAAGACACCAGAAGGCCTGACACTTAGAAGAATTTCACCAAGACGGGAAACCAACTGAAAGATTCCTTCAACGACTAGGAGTCTTGAACGGAAAAGCTACAGTACGCGCATTAAATGCATATTTAATGCTTCCCGTACTCTGTAGAGTAATTGCAGATGATTGGCCGCAATGTCAGGACAACTTTATCCCAAAATAGTAACCCGTCAACTTTACCGGGTCCTACTTGTCAAGTCAACTGCTCGCTCATTTAATGCAGTTGTCCTCCTTCTCCTCCAACGGGAAGACATCCTCAGTATAAAAGATACACTACGAAGAACAACCGGATAACTTTGCTACAACTGTGCGCATACAAGATATTCAAACGCTAAAAACGCAAAAAGCCTCCTTGAGATTAAATCTTCATTATCTTCTACAATAGAAGGCAGGCGTTGGAAAAATCCTTACTTCCAACTCAAACAAAGTTGCAAGTGTTCTTAAACTCTTCAAGCTCTTCACATACAAATCTTTTGTAACGAAGCAAGTTGGAGGAACCCCTGTTCTCAACAGAACCTCTTCTTTTACAAGAAGGACGTCCAAGTACCTGGAGCAGTGAAGTGGTGATACTTCCAGGAAAGCTCAGTGAAAGGACCAGTCTTAGGGAAGCCAGAAGTGCATCCAAGGAGACATCTACACTTGAAGAAGACGTGGAGAGCTTCTTAAGTGATAGGGCTAAGGCGTTGTAAACGGACGTTTTTACAAGCTTAGTGGAACAGTGGACTAGAGGAACAAGTTGTTCCTTGAACCACTATAAAAAGCCCTGGTGTCATTTACTTACTGCATTATTTCTCGCTTTTATTTGAACTGCTTAACTCCAAAGACTTGGTATTTGTGTTCAGCATAACTTGTCTTGTGAGTTAACAGAAGGCCTACTGCCTTTGCTTCTCTGAGACTACTAATAGAACTCTCTACCAGAAACCCATCCGCTGCCAGTCTGTTCTGCCAACAGAACAAGCTATTCTATTAAATCTGGTACTTAGCTTGAAAAAGTTAAAAACCAATACAGTCTATTCACCCCCCCTCTAGACTGTATCCAGTACAACCGGGACCAACAAGTGGTATCAGAGCCTCCTTGTTCTAATAATCTCTTAGGTTATTTGCTGAACAAAGATCCACTTGTTTTTCTGTTTTACCTCATTTTTAATCTGATATAATGGATCACTCCCTTTCCAAGAATCTTATGTTCTCAGATCTCAAGTTTGATGACTGGAGGATCCGAATGAAGGCACATCTCTGTGCTCTGCATGATGAGATGTGGGAAGTACTTGACATTGGGCCCTTCACAAGCTTCCAGAAGGTCAACCCTGAACATTCTATTGATAACACCAGACCTCAGAAAGAAAGAAGGAAGAAGGAAGTACAATCTGGACAACATTGCTAAAGACATTCTTTACAAGTCCATCGATGATAGGTACTTCAACAGGATAAAGAAGTGCAAGACTGCAAAGGAAATCTGGGATACTCTTGAGCTCATTGGAGCTGGTGATGAGCAAGAGAAGGACAACAAGCTGACAATAGCCAACAAGAAGTTTGATGACTTCAAACTTCTTCCTGGTGAAAGCATCTCCAAGATGTATGACAGGCTCCTCACTCTCACTGGAGAGAACTCTGAGCTTGGCAAGGAACTCACCACCAAGGAGATCAACCTCAAAGTGTTGAGGGGACTACCCTCAGCATGGAAGGTGAAGGTGGTTGCTGTCCAAGCCAGCAAGGATGTGAAGACTTATCCCACTGATAAGCTCATTTCAGATCTCAAAGCTCATGAGTTTGAAATGATTGAAGAAAAAGATGATGTACCAGAAGAGAGGACCACTACAGCCCTCACTGCCAGCACATCAAAGGTAAATGATTTTGACCCCTCAGTACTTTTATCTGACGAATATATGGCTGCTTTTGCTAGGAGATTCAAGAAGTTTATGAAGAATCCCAAAGATGGAGGAAGTCCATCATTCAGCAGAAAGCCATTCCAGAAGGTCAAAACAACAGAGAGCAGTGGTGAGCTTCTCTGTTACAACTGCAGACAACCTGGACATTTCAAGGCAGAGTGTCCACATCCAAGAGTGTCCAAGAAACAAGGGCATGATGGAGAAAAGAAGAAGTATGAAGACAATTCCAGAAGAAGGAAAGCACTCGTGACAGAACAGCTCAAGAAAGACCCTCTGTCTGAGACAGAATCCAGTTCTGACTCTGACTCTGATGAGGCCTTCTGTTGCCTTGATACTGAGACAGAAGACCAATGCCTCATGGCTCATTCTGATGATGAGGTAACCTCTACTTCTGCATCTAGTTTTTATTCGGTAGGCTTAGCTTTTGATTCTGATTCAATGTCAGAATTTTGGGAAGAGTTTAAGGCCATCCAAGCCACTTATTCCTCTGTCACAGAAGAAAAAGTAAGTTGAAGGCTGAAATTCTTGACTTAAAAAAGGAGGTTGAGATCAAAATCAATCTTCTAATTAAGGAGAGAGATCAGCTGGAAACTGAAAATGTTTCTCTTCTCAAGAGAATAAGAGAAATTGAGCCTCTTGAGATTAAGTACAAAGCTTACCAGAATGCCCAGTCTTCCATGGAAAAGATTTTACTTGATCAACAAATTGGCACTGGCTTTGGTCTTGGTTATGGCTCAACACACAGCAGTTGAGACTATTAATTAATGCTAAATCATGACTATCTTTCTATCAAAGAAGAATGAAACTCTTCAGAAGTTGCCATCTATGTTAAAGCAACTTCAGACTGAGAAGAGCTTGAAGGTTAAGACAATAAGGTCTGACAGAGGAACTGAATTTGTCAACCAAGTCATAAAGGACTTCTGTGATCAAAATGGAACCTTTCATCAACTCTCTGCCGCCAGAACCCCTCAAAAGAATGACGTAGCAGAAAGGAGGAACAGAACATTAAAAGAAGCTGCAAGGACAATGATTGCAGAATCTGGACTACCTATGAGATACTGGGCTGAAGCAATCAACACTGCATGCCAGTGGCGGATCCAGAAATAATACGTATTGGGGGCGCAATTTCAAAAATTTAAGCTGACAAAAATTTAAGCTGACAAAAATTTAAGCTGACAAAAATTCAAGTCAGTGGGGATACCTAGTGCATGTTTCGTAGGCATAAGTCTATATCTTGTAGCTCTGGCATGACAATTTATAAGAGTTTCTGTAGAAATAAAATATCTTTTTTAAGATGTTACAGTGAGTAGCATCCGAATTTTTTTTGTATCTTTTAGCATTAATTATTCTCAACAACTTGTATACCAAATAGAGCTAAATCAAATAGCCAGATTTTTTTTCAAACAACTATCACTCTTTTCTTTTAAGTCATTAAAAGTTAGCAGTTACTAGAAAACTCATAAAAATATCTTTTCAGCTAGTTGTGCCAAACATATCCCTAATCTAATCTGAGTTCTATTCGAAATGTTTTATTATATTGTATGCCACGAAAATATTTTATTAGAATATTAGATCCAATGAATTGATATTGACGTGTTTAAATAAACTTAGGTATGCTGAGGTTTTTTAAATAATTATAAAATAAAAAACAGGAAAGTTCCCCAAATAGGAGTAAACGGATTTTGGAATTTCAAGACATGACTGCTATGTTTTTCTTCCCGAAATAGGATTAACGTGACAGTATTTACTGTTATCTTGTGTTCTGTCAAATAGTTGCAGTATTAGGCATTAGACATGATAATATTTACTACTCTGTAATATCATTAATGACAATATTTACCAATCGTAGAAGTATTTTCAATAATGGCAATAACGACTCATACTTTTGAAGAAAAACATAATCATTCTATTTAGAATTCCAAAACTTATGTACTTCTATTTAGGGGAATTTACTATAAGAATTAGCTGATATTTATAAATAATAACATAAATAGCATGCAAGTTAAATTCAAATAAACTAATTACTAAACAAAAAAAACTCATTTTAATTGCTATCATCATATTTTAAATTTACGATTTTGGAAACTAACTAAACTATTGACAATTTTTTCATATTTTTGTTGTCCAATTAACATTTCTTTCAACCATTTATAACTCAAATAAGTTAAGCATATACAGCAATAAATATCATCATAATCCTTCCTGTATAAAATTATTTTTGTTGGGGGCAACATAAACTTTTTAATGGGGGCAAGTCTTATTTTTCTACAAACAAAAAGTTTTCATATATATACATTTAGCTTCATAGTTATATTTTATTGGGGGCATGTGCCCCCATTACCCAATGCTTACATCCGCCCCTGCTGCATGCTATACCCAAAACAGAAGCATGATCAACAAGAATCACCAGAAGACCCCTTATGAACTATGGAAAGGAAGAAAACCCAACATCAGTTACTTTCATGTGTTTGGATGCAAATGCTACATCCTTAACAATGGAAAGGAGCATATGAAAGTCTTTCAAGAGAAAGCTGATGAAGGTATCTTTATAGGCTATTCAAACACCAGTAAAGCCTATAGAGTACTCAACAGAAGGACTCTACATGTTGAAGAGTCTATACATGTGAAGTTTGATGATAGCACCTCTGTTAAAGAAGTAACAGAGATCCTCAAAGAAGTCAGCATAGAAGACAGAACACCTGAACCAACAGAAGAGGTAGCAGATAACCCTGCATTTCCAACACCTGCACCAAACCCCCTTCTGTTGAATAAAGATGAAGATTCAGAAGATGAAGAACAAGAAAGACCCAGACAGCAACTGACAGAACCTGATCTGACATGGTTAAGAGATCATCCCCCTAACCAAGTAATTGGACATATCAGAAGTGGTGTGCAGACCAGATCAGCATCAACAAGGAGAGAAGCAATGCTTGCCTGCTATATATCTCAGATGGAACCCATGACTGTAGAAGAAGCTCTTGCACACTCAGATTGGATCAACGCAATGCAAGAAGAGCTTACTCAATTTGAAAGGAACAAAGTATGGGAACTTGTTCCTAGGCCAAAGCACCAGAATGTCATTGGAACCAAATGGGTATTCAAGAACAAAGCTGATGAAGATGGAAACATTGTAAGGAATAAAGCAAGGCTGGTAGCTAAGGGTTATTGCCAAGAAGAAGGAATAGATTTTGATGAGACTTTTGCACCAGTTGCCAGACTGGAAGCCATCAGAATATTTCTAGCCTATGCTGCCTACAACAACATCAAGGTCTACCAGATGGATGTCAAAAGTGCATTTCTGAATGGAGATCTTGAAGAAGAAGTTTATGTGGAACAACCACCAGGTTTTGTCATTCCTACTCACTCCTCCTGTGTCTACAAGCTTAAAAAGGCCCTCTATGGTCTTAAGCAAGCTCCCAGAGCATGGTATGACACTCTGTCCCTATTCCTAGTGAACCTTTACTAAGGGAAAGGTTGAAAAAACTCTATTTCAAATCTCTGTTGCTAATCATATTCTGTTAGTACAAATATATGTTGATGATATTATATTTGGTAGTACTAATTCAGAACTGTGCAAGAAATTCTCTCAAGTAATGCAGAGTAAATTTGAAATGAGTATGATGGGAGAACTCAGCTACTTCCTAGGATTTCAAGTCAAACAAGTTCTAAAAGGAATCTTTATCTATCAAGGGAAGTATACTAGAGACCTGATCAAGAAGTTTGGAGTGGAAGGCAAATCCTCAGTGAAGATTCCCATGAACACCTCACAAGGAATTGGTCCAGATGATGAAGGCAAAGATGTCGATGCAACTACCTACAGAGGAATCATAGGATCTCTGCTGTATCTGACTGCAAGCAGACCAGATATCTCAATCTCTGTTGGAATCTGTGCCAGATACCAATCAAAGCCCAAGGAGAGCAATCTTAGTGCTGCAAATAGAATCATCGGATATATCAAAGGAAATCCAAATGCAGGCCTATGGTATCCAAAGGGAGGTAACTTTGAACTAATTGGTTACTCTGACTCAGATTTTGCAGGTTGCAGATTAGACAGGAAGAGCACCTCTGGTCACTGCCAAATGCTAGGAGGAAGGCTTGTTTCCTGGTTTAGCAAGAAGCAGAATTCAATCTCAACAAGTACAGCAGAAACTGAATGCATTGCAGCTGGGAGTTGCTGTGCTCAGCTACTCTGGATGAAGCAACAGCTGAAGGATTATGGCATTCAAGCAAAGGAGATCAAATTGCTTTGTGACAACACCAGTGCCATTGCCATCACTCAGAATCCAGTTCTTCACTCCAGGACGAAGCACATTGAGATCATACATCACTTCATCAGAGATCATGTTGAAAAGAAGCACATATGCATGGAGCATGTGCCAACAGAAGACCAGCTTGCAGACATTCTGACAAAGCCTCTGCCTGAGGCTAGATTCAACAAACTGAGAGAGGAATTGGGAATGATGGATGAAATTCCAAGAGAAAGTTGAAAAGGAAGGCCCTCTGTTGCATACTCTCTGCTAACAGAATGCCTGTTGCAGAACCCCTTCTGTTAACCCCTTCTGTTCTATATCCTGAACAGAGAACCTCCGTTCCTGACAGAACACCTCAGCAACAGAAACCCTCCCTTCCTTCAGAAAACCTCTTCTTACATCTAACAGAAAAGGTTATGGACTTAGAAAATTTTGAAAAGCCGGGTGACCTAGTAACTTATTAACGGTCTTTTACCCTTTTACCCTTAAACGGTATAACAACCGCAAAATATTTACTGCGCCCCCATTTTTATTTATTGGTACCTTGGAACCGCAAATAATCTCAAACGTCCACTAACCCGTACCCATATATTCTCCTCTTTTCAACTTTAATCGTTACTGCTTTCATTACTCTCAAGCTTTCGAATCCTTATCTCTCTAAAAACTCTCAACCGCTAAATCCGATTATGGCTTTCTTGAACTTCACCGACCTCTCCAAAGAACAAAAAGCAACCCTGCTCAAGAATGTGTTGACATGGATGAAGTGCGAACTGTAAGTACTACCCAGATTTGCAGAAAAAGGAGAAAGAATGACCAACATCATTGACGGGCTGACAGAATGCCAACTAAGCAAGGTCATCTCCTACACTTATGAAGTCTACAGCAACATTGATACTGTTGAATTCTACCTCAACGCGTCCTACAAAGATGAATCCATCACCTCTAGGGTCCAAGGAGAAGAGATACTGGTTGATGCTGACGTCATCAACAAAATTTTTGATATTCAACTAGAGGAAGGCAGGGCCTCTCTATTTGATATGGAGGAAGCTGACATCACTATTCCTGAATTCAAAAGGAACTACTGCAGAAAAGGTGAAGAAGTGGAAAAGGTGAACATCAAGAAAAACCTGCTCAAGAAGGATTTTGAGTTGCTCATTAACATTTTCCACAAATGTTTATGGTGCAATTATACCTCCACTGATGATGTCACTACTGCAAATGCCAAGGCCCTCTATGCAGTACATCATGGAGTAAATGTCAACTGGGGACAAGTTATGGTACGGTCCCTGATTGAGTTCATAAAAAAGAAGAACCCCAAGACAGTCCTATATTCTGGGAAGTTAGGCCATGGGTTGCTCATCTCTGAACTGCTTCTAAATCAAGGTGTTACCTTGAGGAAGACCATACCTCTGGATCACACAAAGGTAATCTTTCTATCTGCATCTCCAAATAGAGAAATTGCTATCAAGGCAGAGCTTAAGAGACAGCTTCAGCTTGATACCAAGAGACAACAAGGAGACAAGGTCCAGAAACCTCTCTCTGAAGCACCTTCTGCGGAGAAGAAGAAGAAAAAGGAGAAGAAAACAGAACAAGTTGCACCTCCTCCACCCATGAAGGCTGGACTCAAGAGGAAGAGGACCACCAAAACTAAGAAGAAGGTTATCAAACCTTTAATTACAGTGTCTGAGAAGGTAGCAGACATTCCGGGGGAACCAGAGAACCCCACTTATGTTGCCACCCCAGAACAGAATAGGGTGCCAACATCAACAGAGCACCCCAGTACAGGCAAAGAAAGGTATCTGTCCTTACTGGATAGACAGTTTGCTCGTGTACTGGAATGGAGAAGATGGAGGATGGGACCCCTTCATAAGATCATCCAATTCTTTGACCACTATGAGCCTGAAGAAGAGGCCATACTGAAGTGGGTGGGCACTGATGATGTCTCCAAGTGCTTTGCCCTCAACTTCCTCCATTCTGTTCTCGAGAAGAAGAAGGCAAGTTACAAGGGAAAGGCTGTTCTCATATCCTCATCTTCAGAGGAGACAGTCAAGCCCCTTGAAGATGGTGAGATAGAAGTCTTTGAAAAATGGCTTTTTGCCAAGAAGGCGACAGAGTCTGTGCAACCTCACTCTACCCCAAGAGAACCCTCTGTACCTAAGACAGAAGGGCATGCTATGATGGAGCTCATCAAAGAATGGAGGGCATCCATGATCGAAGAAAATGTATTTGAGGTAATCTCCCCAACCCTTTCTGATCATATCTCAACAGAACCCCAAATCCCCTCACTTCTTATCCCAACAGAAACCCTTTCTACAGAGAACCCTCAACCAAAAACAACAGAACAGAAAACCTCAACCTCTCCTCACTCATCAAATAAGAAAACCAAATCACCATCCACCTGAAAAGAACTTATCCCATTCAGAATCCGCTCCCCCTCACCTCCACCATCTCCTCCACAACAGAATGTATCCCCTCAACAGAAAATCCCTTCTCCCCAACCTACACCCCCTCACCAGAATTCCCTCCCACCACAGAAATCAACTTCCACACAAAATACCCCATCACCCTCTCCTGCAGCAAACTCTCCCAGAACCTCTTTGCATTCTGCTGCATCTACTCCCAAGAGACAGCCTCTACATCGCATTCTCTCGTCTAATAGTGAGAATGACGGCTTCCTTTCATCCTCACTTGCTGGCGATCTCACTTCTAAACGTCAACCAACTCCTACCAAAGAACCTTCTCCTCAGAAACCCTCTCTGCATCAGACCAGAAGGCCTCCTATGCAGGGGTCCAGAGGACTGGGAATGCCAGAACCCGAAGGATCAGAACCACAAATCCCTTTCAACAGATTTGTTGAAACTGCAGAAGTGTTTGGTGGTCAACTCCTGGAAGGAATGGACAAGCTGATCCAGATCAATGAAAAGCACTTCGAGCACCTTGCTCATGTGAATGATAACCTCAACTCTGGGATGCAGTTTATCTCAGACCGCTTCGAAAATCTCACAGAATCCCTCCATAATTTCATGGCCTCATCCTCTGCCAGAACAGATGCACTGTCAACAGAAGTGGACAGTATTCACAAGACTCTCTCTATCTTTCATCAAACCTTACTGAATCAAGGAAAGGCCATCAGCACCATATCTGAGAATTTTGAGACGCTGCAACAATCTGACCACAGGACTAAGAAGCAACTACTTTCCATAGAAGAAATGTGCAGAGTCCACCAAGATCAAGCTCAACATCTCCTCTCTGCTGACAAAGACAGATACCAGAAGATGGTCCTGCTAGAAGCCAACAACAAGGATATCTTCTCTGCTATTCAGAAGCAGCAAGGGCTGATAGAAGGTCTCACTTATGTCACTCAGACTCTACCAGAGGCCCTTGAGCAGATAGCTACCTCATAGGCCTCAGAGTTCCAGAAAATCAGTCTCATGCTAGAGGACCTCCATGATGCCAAAAAGGGGGAAGAGGACCCTCAACAGACTAAGCCTCGGTCCACCAGAGCCTCTGCAAGAGCATCCTCCTCTACTGAACCAACTGTTGACCCTGCACCCTACTTTGAAGCTGCCATACAGAAAAAGAGAGCAGCAGGTATACCCAGACCCCCATCTCCAGTTAAGAAGGGCACCAAGAAGAAGAAGATCCTTAGTTTTACTGATTGGAGATTGGGTGGATCCCAGAAAATTGATAGAGTTCAATTTGAAGAAATGAAAATGAAAATGACTCTCACACAGCAACAAAACCTCTTCCTAGATAAGGATGGTGTTGTATGAGTCAGATATGGGGGATCCCTAGAAGAAGCAGAAGATTGGTACCAGAAGAATGTTGTCCCTGTATAGACAATTCATGAAGGAGTTCTTAGCTACTTGGATTGCAAGCTATCTCCTATCTGGGCATCCTATCAAATCTCGGGTAACCTATCTCAGATCAGAGAAGAAATCAATGAAGAGCTGCTAAGGCTTCAAAGACTGGAGGATGAAGCTCTGCACGCAGCTACTATGGAGAATGTGTAAGAAATCTTTTCTGTAAACTGTATCTAATAAAATCACATCTCTGCCTTTCACTTTGTAAGGCTATTCCTCAATTCCTGTCTCTTTGCTTTTTATTTGTGTTTGTTTGCTCTTTGATTTATTATCTGCTATCTGAATGTACTGTACTCTTACTATTTTCCTATGCCAAGTTGCCCACCAAGATTTTAATGAAAGTTTTAAACTTTAATTCTTTATGGTGAAGGCACTTCTCTGGAAATAGTTAAAGGGTTTTGGCATCATCAAAAAGGGGGAAATTGTAAGGAATATTTGTAATTAGATTTTGATGATGCTATATTAATTAGGACTTTAGAGTACCCCTCTTTAGACTTAATGTATTAGAACTTTCCTTTGTAAAGTTCTTTAGTATAATCGACTGGCAAAAGGCCTCCAGAGCAGAAGGCCTCCAAAGCAGAAAGCCTCCAGATCAGAAGACCCCCTGACAGAGGACCCTTGATAAGGCTTTGGTTGAACAGAAGACCTTTGGTTCTCTGCTCCAGAACAGAAGACCTCAGGGTCTCTGTTAGCCTTTACTCTGACAGAAACCCTCCTGGTTCTATGTTGGATATTTCTTCAACAGAAGCGCTCAAGACCTTCTCTGATCTACTCACTGCTAAAGACACCAGAAGGCCTGACACTTAGAAGAATTTCACCAAGCCGGGAAACCAACTGAAAGATTCCTTCAACGGCTAGGAGTCTTGAACGGAAAAGCTACAGTACGCGCATTAAATGCATATTTAATGCTTCCCGTACTCTGTAGAGTAATTGTAGATGATTGGCCGCAATGTCAGGACAACTTTATCCCAAAATAGTAACCCGCCAACTTTACCGGGTCCTACTGGTCAAGTCAACTGCTCGCTCATTTAATTCAATTGTCCTCCTTCTCCTCCAACGGGAAGACAACCTCAGTATAAAAGATACACTACGAAGAACAACCGGATAACTTTGCTACAACTGTGCGCATACAAGATATTCAAACGCTAAAAACGCAAAAAGCCTCCTTGAGATTAAATCTTCATTATCTTCTACAAGAGAAGGCAGACGTTGGAAAAATCCTTACTTCCAACTCAAGCAAAGTTCCAAGTGTTCTTCAACTCTTAAAGCTCTTCACATACAAATCTTTTGTAACGAAGCAAGTTGGAGGAACCCCTGTTCTCAACAGAACCTCTTCTTTCACAAGAAGGACGTCCAAGTACCTGGAGCAGTGAAGTGGTGATACTTCCAGGAAAGCTCAGTGAAAGGACCAGTCTTAGGGAAGGCAGAAGTGCATCCAAGGAGACATCTACACTTGAAGAAGACGTGGAGAGCTTCTTAAGTGATAGGGCTAAGGCGTTGTAAACGGACATTTTTACAAGCTTAGTGGAACAGTGGACTAGAGGAACAAGTTGTTCCTTGAACCACTATAAAAATCCCCGGTGTCATTTACTTACTGCTTTATTTCTCGCTTTTATTTGAACTGCTTAACTCCAAAGACTTGGTATCTGTGTTCAACAGAACTTGTCTTGTGAGTTAACAGAAGGCCTACTGCCTTTGCTTCTCTGAGGCTACTAACAGAACTCCCTACCAGAAACCCATCCGCTGCCAGTCTGTTCTGCCAACAGAACAGGCTATTCTGTTAAATCTGGTACTTAGCTTGAAAAAGTTAAAAACCAATACAGTCTATTCACCCCCCCTCTAGACTGTATCCAGTACAACCGAGACCAACAGTGGTTCTTCTTTGGTAGAGGCTCCTCAAAATCTTCGTCATCGCTGAGCCTATCGATCTCCCGCTTCTTCGTAGAGGATTCGCCCCCAGGTTTGCCGGTGTTTACCCACGTATTTTTGCGCGGGCCACCTTTAACAAATTGGGAGAGTTCCCCCTGACGAATCAGGCGCTCGATGGCTTTCTTCAGTGTGATGCAGTCGTCGGTGTTGTGTGAGGAGTTCTTGTGGAACCGATAGTAGGTGCCGCCTTATTGGATGGCAAGGACCTCCTCCGTCGGCCGAGGAGCTTGTTCAATGAGGCCATGCTTCTCAGCATAGTCGAGGATGGTGCTTACCGGGTGGGTGAGCCCCCCCCCCCCCCCCCCCCCCCCCGGCCGTTCCAACCTCGGCCGCCAATGGCGGTCTTTCTGGCTTTGTCCACCAGAGCCGTGATGGCCCTGGGCACCCTGGCCGGCGAAGGATTTGTCTTCTTGGTGGGATGGCCTCCGTCTTTTTTGTGGTTGTGGAGCTCGTCGGCATCAGCGTACAAGCTCCCGCGCTGAAGCGCCTTTGCATATGACCTCGGAGGGTCGGTGATGAGGCTCGTGGCATACGGGGAGTTGCGGAGGGCTCCCTAGTAGAGGACGAGGAGGGTGCGCTCATCGGCCCCCTCGACCTCTTCGGTCTCCCTCGTCCACCGATCAATGAATGACTGGAGGGGTTCATCATGTTGCTGCTTGACGGAGAGGAGATGGGTGAAATACTTCTTCGCACGCTTCCTCCCGACAAAGTGGGTGAGGAAACGCTGGGCGAGGTCCTGCCATGAGTCTATACTCCCTTCGGGAAGCGCGTTGAACCACTCGTACGCCGGGCCCTCGAGAGTGGAGAGGAACCAACGGCAGAGATATTCATCCGACGCATTCACCATCAGCATGTTGTTCTGATAGCGGCTGAAGTGCTCCTGGGGGTCTGATCGGCCGTCGTAGGACTTGATGGCGTTTCCCCTGTACTTCTCCGGGATGGGGGCCGAGAGCACCCTGTTAGTGAAAGGGGTCCAGGTCCTGACCTGGATGACGGGGTCACCTCGCCCTTCGGCCAACTCCCTCTCAAGGGCGCTGACTTTGTTCATGAGAGCGTTGAGGCAAGGATCGTTGGAGGCGCCGGCCGTGGGAATGTTTGCCGATTTCTTGGCCTCCATCTGGGCCAGCCTCCTTTCCAGCTGGGCGATGACCTCGTCCCGAGGATCCCTGGCGGCTGCAGCGGCGCCCTGCTGGTTCTGCATGTGCCCCTCGTGGGCCGCGTTGATTTGGTGGCGCACGTCGTCCTCGTGCAACTTTCCCTTGCCCTTGTCCAGGCGGGGCTGGTCCGCTGTCCGGGACACAGACCCCAAGCTTTCCCTTGGCGAGCCAGGCCGATGCTCACCAATCCGTCCCGCCATCCTCTCCGAAACCGGACGACGGCGCGTGTCACCCAGCCTATTGAAGGTAGAGGCTTTTCCACGCGCTGGGGTCTGCCCAGGCCGAAGAGGGGAAGCGGGGTGGGAGTGAGACGACGCCGTGTCCTGGGATATCACCCCCTCATCGTTGCCTAACCTGGTGGCCAGTGGTTGGGGCTGAGGAGGTGGAGTGACGTTCCTCCCATTCCTTGGCAAGAGTGCGCTGAGGACGGTGGGGTTCTGAGCCAAGTTGGCGATGATGACCGACAACGCGGCCTGAACTTGTGGATCCACAGACGGAGAGGCCACGGCCATAGGCTGGGCCGGGGCGTGGCCTGTCTTCTCTGCATGCTTCTTGTCCAGGCCGATGTGGGCATCAAGGGCGCCGCCGTTGAGCTGGTTGCGTAGGTCCGTCGTGAGGTTGATGGCCTCCTGGAAGACGTCCCCTCCTCCGAACTAGTCGGCCGTGGCGTCCTCCTCACGCTCCCTGGTTTCCTGATCCTCAGGGATGGCCTTGCTGACGAGGTTGCGGTTTGACTTGGTTCTCCCCATGATCAGTGGTTAGCTGTGCTTGGTAGCGACGAAGGGTGCTAACTTGATTGTTCTGGCTCTCAACGAGAGCACCAAATGATAGAGTATATATCTAGAGAGAAGTGAGAGCTAGAGAGAGAAGTGCAAGTAAATGCTTCAATAGAATGATTTTGTAACCCCTACAACTACCTCCAGAGGAAGTATTTATAGGAAAAATACGGGCTGGGCTCCCAAGCCTTGGGTTTGGGAGGCCCATTTACAACTGGACCGCTATTGGGCCGAATACAATGTGTGTAGAAATGATCAAGTGTAAGATCTAGTTCTGTGAGGCTTTCGTGGCCGACGAGGGCACGGCCGATGAGGGCACGGCCGACGAGGGCACGGCCGACGGGGACACCCAAGTTCCCTAGCTTCTGGACCATATTCTGAGTTGGTCCCTCTTCGGCCGATTGGGGTCCTCTGGCTGACGAGGGCACCGCTTGGAAGCTTGCGCCTTCTGTTCTTCTGAGTATGTGGGTCCTGGGGCCTATACCCATATACTCCATCAAAGAATACCTTGCACAAATTGATAATGTACCTCACATGAGGTATGATCCATTCTCCAACTGTAATATGTCCACGGAGGACATGGTTCGGGCTCTTACTAACAACGTGACCACCATGCAACAAAACATGGTGCAATTCCAAAATGAGACCAAGTCTAGTATTTTAAACTTGGAAACTCAAGTGAGTCAAATAGCCGGAGCCGTGAGTAGACTTGAAGCAAGGGATTCGGAAAAACTTCCTTCTCAAATAGAATGTGATCCTAAACATCAAACTTTTGCAATCACATTGACAATTGAAAAGGAAATGCAAAAGGAGATCCAGAATCCAGAAGAAGTAGTGGAAAAAAAAGACACGGAGCTCCAACTGGTCAAAGAAGAGGATAAGCTGAGCTTCAAATTCAAATTTTTGTCTTTGTCATCCTTTGAGGTATCTCCATTATCTCTGGAAGCTTTAAGAGAAACTCGTAAACTTGGAAAGGACAATGACATTTCTGAAATCTTCTTCAAAATTGAGGGATCGGGAAACTTTTCATTGACCATACTAAACGATAATTTCTTCCCTTTCCTCCCACCACATGAATCAATGACAATCTGGATATTTGATCCTGGAAAGATTTCCAAAGTGAAGAGTCGAGAAATTGAGCACTCCTATGGACGTCCTAGGAGTGAAAGTGTGAAGAAGATAAACTATCATGATCCAAGTTTGAATGACTGAACACACTGATAGCGTCGTGCCACGACGTTAAATGAGGCGCTTCTTGGGAGGCAACCCAATCCAAGGTACACATTTTTCATCTTTTATTTTCAATTATCGTTTTGGAATGTCAACTTTGAGAAAATGGGGAAACTCTCAAAAGAAAATAAGGGAAAATCATGTTTTGAAAGCCTGGAAAAATCTCCGATCGGTCATCATCACTTACCCGATCGGATCCATGCCAAAAAGAGGATGAAATTGGACAAAATCACGCCCCAGGGTAGTGTACCCGATCGGGCCCCACTACTGCACCCGATCGGGTACAAATGAAAAAGGCAGGGTTGTGGAGCAAAACCCCACACCCGATCGAGTCAGGGCTGAAAACAAGGTCAGTACCCGATCGGGTAGACCTATGACCCGATCGGGTATAAATCCAAAAAATTAAGAATTTTCTTCGTCCCGATTCACCCGATCGAGTACCCCCAAAAAAATCGATCGGGTACGAACCCCTGGAGCATTTCTGAAAAAAAAACGAACTACCCGATTGGGTACACCCATATACCCGGTCGGATGAATTAATGTTTAAAGCTGGAATTTCCATGGCGCAAGAGAGTACCCGATCGGGTACACCAACTTTTAACCCAATTCAAACCCCCAATCGACAAACCCTCCCCCAAACCACCATAGTCAAATTTTCTTTCTCAAATTACCCCCTCTTCCTCCCCACCTCTCATCCAAATTCAAGTCTCTCTCTCACAATCCCAATGCCAAACACACCAAACTCTAAATCCAGAACAACCTCAAATTCACTATCCCTTTGAGCCGAATTTATTTGAAAACCCCAATTTTTGTTTTCATCCACTCCCCTCAAATCCCACCCCCCCCCCCCCCCCCCCAAAAAAAATCCAAACAAAGACAACATGAGAGTACTAGGGACAGTGCTCGGACTAAGTAGGGGGGAGTCACTCATTTGGTATGTACTCATTCTTTCTAGCTTGAACTTGCATTATTCTTTAAAAAAATTGCTAGTTAGATTGAAAATCCAAAATTGGGCAATCTAAGAAAAAGTGGCTAAAATGAGTGAGTTGGGAGAAGAAGGAAAATAAAAAGAGAGGCTAGGATGAAAACCTAAAAAGGCTTCTATGCAGAATGAGAGAATGAGAAGAAATTTTATCTGCGTTTATACACGAACTCATTTCTTTTGAGAGTTTTTGGGACGCAAGCAATGAAAAGAATAGTTGTTCGTCAAGATCATGAAAACCCTTTCTTTGTAAATCGAGGATGAATGAAAATCTGAACATGTTTTTTTCGAATTTGTCTGTTCTGTGGATTGTGAACTGTTATGGTGGCTTTTACTCGAGGATGAGTAATGGACTAAGTAGGGGGGGAGTTTGATAGTATAGAATTGTTATTGTTTATATTTGTAATTTTAACTAGTTTTTATTAGTTCTAGTTGTGGAAATTACACACTTTTGGTGTAATGCTTTATTTTCATAATTATTTGTAATTTGTTTATATTAGGACTATTCTGAGCTAAATAGGTCAAAGATCATCCAAGGGATCAAGATTGGACTTCAAAAGATCAAGGAAAGTTCAAGGAGACAAGAAAGATTTCGATTTGGAAAAATTACTCTTATACCCGGTCGGGTATAGGCAATACCCGATCGGGTATTTGCTTAATTCGATTGTCCAAATCAAATCCGGGAACAAATGATCGTGGGAGCAAATTTTCGTAAAGATTCGTCACATACCCGATCAGGTATGCCGACATACCCGATCGGGTATGCCCATAAAAGTGAATTTCTCGGAAATTTCCTAAGATACCCGGTCGGGTATCCTATATACCCGGTCGGGTATCAGACCCTGCAGCTCCCAAAAGCCTATAAATTCACCCCTTTCCTTCACAATAAAATCACCAATTCACATATACTTCTTAGTTCAGTTTAGACAAGCTCTTTCTTTATATTTTTTTAATGTTTAGTCTCCAAATGAGGAGCTAAACTCTTCCATCTTGGTTTTGCTACTTTGAAGCTTAATGAATTTGTAAGTTGTGAGTTATTCTCTTTAATTTTCTTCCTTGAATATTGATTCTTTCTTTAAATGCTATTTCTATATAAATGTTGGGGAGTGTTACTAAGATGACAATTAGTTGACATCTTGAAATTAGTTATAGTAATAGCTATTTCTTCCTCTATGTTTTTTTTTGGATAAAATGTAAGTATATATATATCCAAAAAAATAGCATAGTACAATGCATCACGAGTACAAGCAAGGTGCATATCCCAGATCACGGGATACCACAAAAACTAAGCATACATTCTCACAAATCAAACAACATGACCCGAAACAATATTAGGAACAATAACAGTCCACAAAAACCAGCTCATAAGATAGGTATCCCTAACTTAAGAACCAAAGAAAAGTCGGAAAGGAGCCGTAAACTTTGAGTCAAAGCAAAGCTCCCCTTTCTTCTTAGTAACTCCCGGTAGCCTCTCAAGACATTTGGCGGTGAAAGTTAGGCCTTTATTGTCCAAGTCATCCGTAAGTCTAAGAGAGGTATCCACTCTAATCACATTGGCATGCACAAATTTAAATGGTTTAACAAACAAACTGAGCTTCTTTCCCTTGACCACCTCCCATTTGGTTACTACATCGTTTTGGTGCAAGTCAGTCTCACTCGTAACTAGTCTTTCATTTTCTACTAAAAAGACCTCGTCATCTTCATCCTCGGAAAACTCATGGTCAGTTTGCACACCCAACAGTTGGCCAATTGTCTTTCTTCCTTTCACAGTAGGTAGTTCGGGCCCCTGGGCAGTCTGCCCTTTTAACCCGGTCGGGTTTAGGCCAGACCCGGACGGGTTTGAGCCTTTGGCCGTAACATCTGCCTGTGACCCGGTCGGTTTAAGGTGCAACCCGGTCGGTTTAAGGTGCAACCCGGTCGGGTTTAGCCCCAAAGGTTCTGGCCGAGCAATAACAGGTCCAATTCCAACAGATTTATCACCTAAAATATCAATTTTTTCCGTTTCCTTGTTCTCCCCAACCCCACATAACATCTTACATATAAATGGGTGGTGCCCATATTCTTTGCAATGAAAACAATAACTAGGAAAAGTTTCATAAACCACACTTTGCTTGAATACCTTTTGGGAAGGTAAACGTATAGGAAATGAGAGTGGCGGCGGCTTCGAGATGTCAACCTCTATCAACACTCTAGCATAGTCATTGTTGATCCTCTCTTTGGTGATTTTATCCGTAGCTATTGGGACCCCAACCATGGAAGCTACCTCACTCATGGTCTCTCATTCCATAGTTGCATAGGTAAATCATGAAACTTAACCCAAATTGGTACTTTTAAAAATTCTTCATCCTCAAACGAAAAATTTTCTGAGAGTTCCTTGAGCATTAGTAGTTTTCCAAAAACGGTGTACGGTCCTCCAAGTAGAACCTTTGTTCTATCCTCTCCACTTTGAAATTTAAAAATAAGCCACCCCTTTTTGTGGGACCTGAGAAGGCATTTGACGCCCCATTTTGCTTTAAGATCATGAACCGCTTCGAGTCCGGGGAAGTTCCCAGAGAAGTGTCCAACTAGGCAAAAGCCCCACATTTCAACCAATGTCGGTAGAACTCGATTCCCAAAATCCAAAGTCTCACCTTTAGGAGGGATATATCTTAGTTTAAAACCTTGACTCGGATCGCGATTATCCTTAAACAATCCTTTCCACTGTAATTCAGTTTCTGTCCGTGGCACCGGAGCCAGTTTTACTCCTCCAGTAGCTTGCGCAGGAGTCACAGTTTGCACTGGAATGGCAGTTGACTTGCCGACAGTTATTTCACTCCCTGCAGCGGGTGAAACTGTTTTAGCAGCAGTAGGTGCTTTGGTAACAGCAGTTACAACCTCAGGAGTAGCAATTGGGTTCCCAACAGTTGGTGGCTTCCCATTAACGATTGCAGAATCACATGTTTCAGTAGCCTTGCTCTGGATAGGGGTAGTCTCCCCAGCTATAGCAGCAGCCTGCACTGCTGCAGATTTTCCAGAGAGCTTTGTTCCAGAATTTCCAGCAAGTAGGGAAGGGAAATTCTCATTAAGACCTTCCAACACATTGAAACCTGCTGCTGCCTTGGACCTGGTATTTATGGAAGAGTTTTGCACACCCTTCCCCTGTTTCTTATTACCAGCCATCGTCGTTGTTTACAGCAAGAAACACAGAGAAAAGCCGTTGTTATCAAACACAGGTACGGAAAGATGAACTCAGAGCTCGAAATACAGGTACGCGAAAAGCCCCAAAACGGAGATATACCCCGAGCTCGAAATACACAAATTCAACCGCCCTTGTTATCAAAAAACAGGTACGGAAATCAAAAACAAAAGTCGAACCGAACTCGTAAACAGCAGATACGAATGATTTTCAGCTGAATCCAAAATAAAACGCACATAAATGGCATGAACAGTGGTTACGCGATTAAACTCGTAAAACCTGTTTTGGCCATCGTTCTTCGTCCCAAAAACGCATAGAAAGCCAGACGAAGTAGCAACCAGCCAAAAACCAAACCTAGAAGCTCAGAAATCCAACGAATCTGAAGGCACCATGAACATACGGACGAAGGAGCTGGGTCGCCGATGAACCCAGGAGAGAGACTCTCTCAACCTTCTCAGGCGTTGTCCAGTCAGGCGCTGGTTTCAAAATGTTTCTTCCTCTACGTTAATATTAGGGAGTGTTACTAAGATGACAATTAGTTAACATCTTGATATTAACTATAGTAGGATTCATCTTCTTTAATATTCTTCCTTGAGTATTAATTAATTCCTATTCATATTTCATATTAATATTGTGAACATTACTTAAAGGATCAACTAGTTTTGTTTCATATATTAATTATTACTAGAATCGATCGATTAATACGCTTGTTATTAATTCAGCTCATTCACGGTAGTAAACTTGGACTATTAATGCATGCGTCTCATGGTTAATAATCTGAGAGAAATTAATTATGTTGATTAAACCAATAAACCGCTTGTGTTGAGGTTATTAATCTCAATCGTTTTCATCTTGATTTATTGCTACTATCAGGTTCATATACGGCGCGTGTTCTATATTGACTCGGTAGTAAGTTTTATTAATGAACGCGTCTCGTTATTAATAACTACCCTCGATGAACTGGATATATTCCTCGATTGAGTATTCGAGAGGAAGATAGTTAAAGATATAACCCAGATCGTCGGACATTTCATTAAGTGGATAAAAGCAAAACCAAGTATTCATCTCTATTAAATAAAACACATAAGTCGTTCATCTTAGTGTTTAAATATATTTAAGTTCCAAAAATAATCTAAAAACTCCCTTGTTACTATTTAAATAAAAGAGAAGTATTCTTTTCCCTGTGGATACGAACCTTACTTCATTATACTACGTATAATTGATGTATTGATCTTTATTTTGAGTGCACACCACGACAAAGTGCACGTCAGATATCAATTAAATCATTCAAACATAAATTAAATAAAATTCATGCAATTAATCCATCAAGAAATTAACCATAGATCATGATTAACCCCTTCATCAATCCCAAATCCCTAATTAAAAGTACTCGCAGTTCATAATTGAATCAACAATAGAATTAGGATGAAAAGAATTAATTGTCATTAACTAAAAAGATGGAACCCACAACTAATCTTAGGGTCTTGAAGAACAAAGCACAAAAATACAAAAAATCTCGTCCTAGGCCTCTCTCTAAGCTCCGTAACCCCAAAACAGGGGTTTACCAGATGTTTAAATAGAAAACAGATCAATTCGGGTCGAACTAGAATTGCAGGGGCGCTCGCTCGGTGTGCGGGTTAAGTCCTCTCGGTGTGCGGGTCTATTGAAGGTTGTCCATAAAAATTGCCCGCTCGGTGTGCGGGTTAAGTTACGCCCGGTGAGCGGACCTTCCAGTGATCACGAATTCATCCCGCACGGTGTGCATCCCGCACGGCGTGCGGGTCCTGCCTGCTTGGCGTGTGGGAAAGGTCGCGTCATGTGCGGGTTTAACGTCCAAATTTACTGAACTTCTGCCAACCCCGCTCGGCGTGCGGGTCCTGCCCGTTTGGTGTGCGGACCTTCCAACTTGACTTTTTGGCCCTTTTCACCCCGTTTCGCCCGTGATCGCTTCTGTGCTCGATTCTTTGGCTCTTTTGACTACAAAACCTCGTCTTTAACACCTCGTTGACCTCCAATGCTCCTAATCAATTCTCAAATGCTTCTCAACTCTTCTCGATAAATTATCAAATGCCGGTGACGGTCTTAATTCTCTTAATTTGACTCTAAAAATACGAAAAACACACCAAGACCCGATAAAGTGTGACTTGAGCTAATTATGAGCCTTGTGACACATTTTAAACTAGGAAAACTCACAAAATCCAACCTCAACATGCATCAAATGCGTGTTGAAATACGGACTTAGCACATTCCCCCACACTTAACCTTTTGTGTGTCCTCAAGCAAACTGAACTTCAGGGCTTACATTAATCACCACACGACATTAAAAACAATCAGCACACACAGGTTGTCAAGGGCATACTCACGGAAAAGAGCGATGGATATTCATATATAATAGCTAATGTCCATATAAATCCATGAAATCAAACATGTATGAATTGAAATTAGAACCGTGCCTTGAGAGTTCATTTACATTAGCACTTTCAGAAGAATCAGGAATCCAACACGATTGATTGGCTACTAACCTTCCAATGCTATGTAGCATATGAGATAAAACTTAATCCTATAATTGATAGGTATTTGTAGGACTAATTTGAGAATAGTAACGGTTAACCTTTCTAATTCCTTCATTATTGCTACAATAAGTAGAAAAATTTATTAGGCTATTTTCCGTTACTATGTCGATACAATTATCTCTTTATTTACATGCACCGGGGGTGATAACCGTTGTATCACTTTAGTGTAATATATTTAATTTGACTCGTCACCAAAAGAAATATATTATCCCATTATCTACACTTTTATTATTTCATGAGTAGCCACTGTATTGTTTATTATTTATCTGATGGTAACCACATTTTAATTAATTACATATTAGGCCCCTTTTATTGTTTCCAACAATCTCCCATTAGGCCTTATATGTAATTCTTAACGAAATGTGATATTGTTGGTCCCGTTTGTAAAGGGAACAGTCTAGAGGGGGGGGGGGGGGGGTGAATAGACTGTTCAGGAATTTAAACTTTTCTCCAAGTCAAGTCTGACTTAACAGAGATGGTCGAAATCTGGTGACAGAGATGGTCAAGTTCTGATGGCAGAACTAGACCAGGCAGCGGATAAGTTTCTGTCCGGGTAGCCTCTAGAAGAAAGCTAAGGCAAAATGCCTTTCTGATAACTCTGAAGGAAGATCTGCTGGACACAGATTCCAACCTAAAGAGTTAGTCAGTAGAATCTTAAGTACAGAAAGTAAAAGCTGAAAGTAAATGAGACCAGGGTTTTTATAGTGGTTCAAGGAACAACTCGTTCCTCTAGTCCACTGTTCCACTAAGCTTGCAAAAACGACATTTTACAACGCCTTAGTCCCTAGAACTTAAGAAGCACTCCTCGTCTTCTTCAAGTCTAGTTGCCACCCGGGATGCAGTCCTGCTTCCTGATGGCTGGTCTCGTTTCACTGAGTCTCTTGAAGTATCTCCACTTCACTTACTCCAGCTAATTTGAGACGTCCCTTCTTTTTCAAGAAGTGTTTGATATAGAATCAGTTTTCTCCAACGTTGCTTCTTCACAAAAGATGACTATATGAAGCTCTCGAAGTGTTGAAGAACTGAGTAACTTTGCCTTTGCTAGTTGGATGAAGGATAGAAATGTTTATCTTCCAACTGTGGCCTTTTCTTGTTAGAATGGAGTTTTTGGATCTCAAGAAAGTTGTTCACGCAAATATATCTTGGCAAAGGTTATGGAAAAGTTATCTTCTTAGTTCTTCAGAGTGTATCTTATATACTGGGAGCGGTCTTCCCGTTGGAGTGTAGAAGACAGCTTCATTAAATGCATGTACTGTTGACTTGACCGTTTGGTCCTCCGACTTGCTATTTTGGGGGCGCAAAGATATTCGCATGGTCAATCATCAGCTTTAAATATCTCTTCGTACGTACAGCATTAAATGTGCATTTAATGCGTGTACAGTGCCATGCTTCCGTTGAAAGGTTCGTAACCGTTAGGGGATTTCCCGTTAGTTTAACGACCGTTGGAAAGGCTTCCGGATTCTGATGATACTTAACAGAGTCTCAAGAGGTTCTCTGGTCCAATCTCTGAAGTCCGTCTCTGGTGCCAACTCTGGTATCTTTCTGATAACCAGTTTCTGATGGCTTCTCTGGTGAGCAACTCTGGGAGCAACTCTGGTAGAGGCAAGATGGAACTCTGGCAGGCAGACTAATCTAAAACTTACAGAAGAAATTCTAATACACAATTTCTAATGGGGTACTTTCAAATTCTAATTAACCTAGCATCATCAAAATCTAGAAACATTTATTCCTTACAGATATCTTTATGAGCTCAAAAATATCATCATATAAAATAACATCCTTAAACAATCTTGTCCATCAGGCATACTAATATAGAACCATTGCAGCATTTTGTCATGTTAAACATACCTATACCACCAATGATTACTAGTATCAATATAACATAATGACATAGATCAATCATGAAATGTGTAGCATGAAAAATACATGAAATGTGCCATGTACATGTAAATTTTCAACTGACCCTTCTTTAATAAACTTTAAACTTTAATGACTTAATTGTTCAGAATACACCAAATGTCAAACTTTATTCTGATCAGAAAACAAATACATCAAACATAACTTATAAACTGCCACTAAACTCGATTTTCCTTAAAATCAATGACTCCCAAGTGAGCAGTGTGCTCATGAAAAACTTTTGGTGGGAGATCCTTGGTTAAAGGATCCGCGCGCTAGCATGGAGTTTGTACTTATATGTTCAATAGCGACCCTTTTATTTTGAACCCTTTCTTTAATAGCTTGATATTTCACTTCAATGTGTTTTGTCTTACTCGAGCTCTTGTTGTTTTTAGAGTAAAGCACTGTAGAATTGTTGTCACAAAATATCTTGATAGGCTTTGGAGCTTCATTTAATATTTTTAGCCCATCAATAAATTGCGCATCCAAATTCCATGGTTTGAAGCTTCAAAACAGGCCAACAACTCTGCCTCCATAGTTGAGGTAGCTATCATATCTTGCTTAACACTTTTCCAAGATACAGCACCACACGCTAGTAGAAAAACACAATCTGAAGTAGATCTACTAGTGTCTTTGCAGCCGGTAAAATCAGAGTTGGAGTATCCAATGACCTCCAAATGATGTGATTTTCTATATGTAAGCATATAGTCTCTTGTTTTCTTCAAGTATCTCATAACTCTTTTGGCCGCCACCCAATGAGCCATTCCTGGATTACTGAGATATCTGCCTAGCATCCCAACAATGTACGCAATATCTAGATGCGTACAAACTTGGGCATACATAAGACTTCCTACAACAGATGTGTAGGGAATCTTTTTCATTTCTTGAATTTCCAGATTTGGTTTAGGGCACTGCCGCACTGATCGAGACTAAACTTGTCTTCTTTAGAGATAGGGGTATCACCCGGTCTACAATCTTCCATGCCAAATCTTTTAAGAACTTTATCGACATAGTTCCTTTGTGATAACCTTAAAATTCCTTGTGATCTCTCACGAAGGATTTCAATTCCTAATACAAAGGAGGCTTCACCAAGATCTTTCATTTCAAAATGTTTTGATAGAAATCTCTTGGTTTCATGCAACATGCCTATGTCGTTAGTGGCATGAAGAATGTCATCAACATATATATATATATACATATATATATACATATATATATGTATATATATAAGACCAGGAAAAAGATTTTACTCCCACTGAACTTATGATATACACAATCATCTACATCATTCATCTTAAAACCGAAGGATAAAATGACTTCATGAAATTTGTGATACCATTGACGAGAAGCCTGTTTCAGCCCATCGATGGATTTTGTTAACTTGCAAACCATTTTTTTTTGGATCTCCTATGACAAAATTTTCTGGTTGAACCATATAAATAGTTTCATCAATGTCACCATTGAGAAACACTGTCTGAACATCCATCTGATGAAGCTCTAAATTAAAATGTGCAACTAAAGCCATAATGATTCTAAAAGAGTCCTTTGATGAAACCGGAGAAAAGGTGCACCTTTCGGTATTTTTCTTTTAATTTTTTGGACACTTTTGAAAATTGGAGTTACATTTAACGGTCTTTTTCAGACGTTTTTAACGGCGTGACCCTCTTGTGATAACGGAATTCAAACACATGAACTACTTTGATACAGAATGAAACGCATGACCCTTTCTGAAAATGGGCCCAACCACAAGTACCTTTTTCATACTTTTCCTTTAAAACTACTCGCAATTCATAATTGAATCAACAATAGAATTGAGATGAAAAAAATTAATTGTCACTAACTAAAAAAAATGGAACTTACAAATAAATCTCAGGGTCTTGAAGAACAAAGTGGAAAAATACACAAAATCTTTGTCTTAGGCCTCTTTCTAAGCTCTGTAACCCCAAAACAGAGGTTTATGGGTCGTTTAAATAGAAAACAGATCAATTCGGGTCGAACTAGGAATGCAGGGGCACCCGCTCGGCGTGCGGGTCTATCAAAGGTTTTCCGTAAAAATTCACCCGCTCGGCGTGCGGGTTAAGTCCGCTCGGCAAGTAGGCCTTCCAGTCATCACGAATTCAGCCCGCACGGCGTGCGGGAAAGGTCGCGTGGCGTGCGGGTTTAACGTCCAAATTTTCTGAACTTCTGCCACCCCCGCTCAGCGTGTTGGTCCTGTTCGCTTGGCGTGCAGACCTTCCAACTTGACCTTTTGGCCGTTTTTCACCCCTTTTCGCCCGTGATCGCTCCCGTGCTCGATTCTTTGGCTCTTTTGACTTCAAAACCTTGTCTTTAACACCTCGATTGTCACTATGCTTGTGATGCCGTATAATATTATAGGGGTAGGCAAAAGACCCGGTCCCGTTGGTCCGTTCCGGAATGTTCCGGTTCCATTCCGAAATTATCCCGTTATATATGGGACACATTATTTTTGGCTTGTACCGGTCCCGAACCGTTTCAAAACAAAACGGGACTGGGACAAGTAAAATATATCCCGTTCCGTCCCGTTGTCCGGAACCCAAAATTTTACTTTGTAGATTAATGAGTCTATCAACAACTCATTATGTAATCCAAATAATAATTTTCCTTTTTTAGTAACAGTTAAAAAATACTACTCCCTCCGTCCCATAAAATTCTTCCCACTTTCCTTTTTGGGTTGTCCCAAAAAAATCTTCCCACTTCCATTTTTGGACAATTTATGTGGTTCACGTTCATTTCACTTTTTTCTTACACAACCACAATCATACATTTCCATTTTATTCCACTTTCTTAATCTTCGTGCCAAGTCAAAGTGGAAAGACTTTTATGGGACGGAGGTAGTAATAATTATCCTTTTATATTTACACCAAATAATAATTATCTTTTTTAATAACAATTTTCCTTTTTTCACAACCCAAATACCAATGATTATTAAAGTATTAGTTGTTTAACAACATAACACCTAAAAAAATTAAACTACCTAGTATGTACAATGAACTGTCATTTATCTACAAAAAAGAAAATGAGTTTTATTCCCAAAGGCTTCACTTCTTAGAGTATTCTTTTATCGGGTTTTTTACGGACTTCTTGATAGTTTTTTGTCTAAGATTTTTTTTTGTGCTACAACTTTTATCTCTTGCAGCTAATCTGGTTAGTTGCATTTTTTTCACAATTTTCTAGATTAGGTGCAGCTTTTTTTGCATAGAGTTTTTTTGCGCTAGGTTTTTTTCTCCAAATAGATTTACTTTATTTTTGGTATTGCAATGTTTTAGCTACAGTTTTTTTAGATGTCCCGAACCGTCTCGTTTTGTCCCGGTACCGGTTTAAATAGGACAACAAAAGGACAACGTCTTGTCTCGTCCCGTTCCGAACTGTTATTATAATCCGGGTTCAGTACCAAGACAATCCAATTCCCATTCCGTCCCGGACCGTGCCCACCCCTATAATATTATATTGTTGCTCCGCGTCATGTTTCTACCGAGGCTCAGTTCACCGACATTTTTACTAAAGGTTTGGCCAATCACAAATTCCACTCTTTCTTTGCAACTTGGGCACTCTTAATCTATCTGCTCCAACTTGCGGGGTGAAAACACAATGACCTTGTTAGGTTGTTGGCTAGTTGTTATACCGCACGACCGGTATACGGTGAGTACCATATACCGGCATACGGTTGGTATTATTTTTTACTTCTCTTTTTTTAAAAAATTGTAATAACTTTTTTATTTTTGATCCGATTTTTATAAAATTTATATCAACATTTTTTATTTTTCATGATCTTTCAAATGAGACCAATATTGCCTATGTAATTTTAACGTATTATTGAACTATTATATTAACCTATGTAAAATATGTAATTTTACGTGTAGAAATATGTAACTCACGTCCAGTCAGGCCAAATGCAATGCGTGTGTATGAATATGTAACTCTACGTGTAAAAATATGTAACTCGCGTTCAGACAGGTCAAATACAACTCGTGTGTATAAATATGTAACTTTACGTGTAAAAATATGTAACTTTACGTGTAAAAATATGTAACTCGCGTTCAGGCATGCCAAATGCAACTCGTGTGTATAAATATGTAACTTTACGTGTACAAATATGTAACTTTACGTATAAAAATATGCAACTCACATGTATAAATACATAATAAAATAATTTTTTATATACACAATTTTAAGATAAATTGTGATTTACACAATTATTTTTCTGTATTAAATTTAGTTCGATTTTCCTTATAATCCAATTCTCATTAATATAATAGTTCGATTCTTTCTTAAAATTACATAAGCAATATTGGTCTCATTTGAAAGATCATGAAAAATAAAAAATGTTGATATAAATTTTATAAAAATCGGATTAAAAATAAAAAAGTTATTACCATTTTTTAAAAACAAAAGGAAAAAAAATAAATAAATCCGTCAGTGGGATCATCCCACGGTAAGCATCATGCTCCTGCCTTTATCAAACTTTTATGTATCCAACTTTTATCAAATTTAAATTTTATTGATCAGGCTTTGTAGCGGTTTTAATGTAGTTTCTGAATATGTAAATTTTATTTACTAAAAATAATTTTACTAATGATAGATATCAGTTAACTTTATGGTTAGTCAAACGCCGTAAACTGTGTGGAAGCGTTTAAATGGGACGGAGGGAGTACTAGCTAAACCCTAGAGCTCTTGATACCATGTGAGAATAATGGTACACTACAAAAAAATTCGCCTGTAGTCACGGACTTAGTCACGGACCGTAGTGTAAAAAGTCCGTGACTAACACATTTAGTCACGGACTTTGTCCGTGACTAGTTCAGTGACTAATTCCGCGTGACTAGAATGTAGTCACGGAACATTGGCCGTGACTAGGTGTAGTCACGGATTAGTCACGGAACTCGATCCGTGACTACATCTTGACAGGAATTAGCCCTCCGGCATGTTAGTCACGGACCGATCCGTGACTACTTCTAATTTAAATTTTTTTATGTTAGTCACGGACAGGAGCCGTGACGAAATTTAATTTAATTTTTATTTTTATTTTTTATGGTAGTCACGGACGTATCCGTGACTATGTTAAATTTAAAAAAAAATTGAATTTATTCCGGATAAAACGTAGTCACGGATCTGGTCCGTGACTACTGTTTTTTGTTTTTTTAAAAAAATCGATTTTAAATAAAAAATAAAAAAAATGAAAATTGAATTTATTCCGGATTAAAACGTAGTCACGGATTTAGTCCGTGACTAATGTTTTTTATTTAAAAAAAAACGATTTTAAATAAAAAAATAAAAAATTATTTAAATTTTACTTTAAAGCAATTAGAATAAAAATAAATTCCATACAATCTTAAACATAAAAAATGTTATTACAGACAGAATTATAAAAACAAAATTCATACAATGTCAAACAATATTATGTAATTACATGCCCGTACGTCGGACTCCATTATGATAAAAATTAGAATCATCATAATCATATGCATCATCATTATCATCATAGTCACGATGATGATCCTCTTCTGCATCCACGGTGTCCAAGGGTCGGGAACTTCCTCGGCTGCCTCGGTTGCCTCCTCGATTGCCTCCTCGGTTGCTTCCTCGGTTGCTTCCTCGGTTGCTTTCTCGGCGGCCTCCTCGGTTGCCTCCACCGGATGACTGAAACTGATTGAGCATATCAGACGACAGAGATCCGAATGTCGACCCTATTGCAGGCATGGCACCATAACCGGAGTTAGAGTGGTAACCCATACTACCCATGTGCGGAACCTGAGGAGTCTGCTCAACGTGCATCATGTACGGCCGAGGAAGAGGCTGAGGCGGAGGCTGATATCCAGCAAGGATCCGTTCCATTGCTTCCAGCCGGGCCCTTGTTTCTTCATCATTCTTCCGTTGCTGTTCAAATGCCCGCTGCTGCTCCTCCAATTCTCGCTGCAATTGGGCAATGCGTGGATCCTCTCCTCGCCTAGATCGAGAAGATGATGAAGCTCTGCTGCCGCTGCGATCGTACAAAATACGTTGCCCCTCAGCCCCGAGGCACGGAAGCCGACCCTTGTACACCCCTGCTGCCTCAAGGATGGCATCATCTTCCACATCAGAATCGATGTCATCTTCTTGAGTCAAGCCTAGTTCCGCCCGCTTCTTTTCAACATTTGCGTTATACTTTGTCTACAAACATTTAAAAAAATTATTCAAATGATATTTACTTCAATTTGAAATAATAATATTGATGTTACATACTTCGATTTCAGCAAGGCGGGGTGGTAGATTGGCTTGCGACTCAACACCGTTCTTCGTCCAACAGTGTTTGATTACCTTGAGGATAGAGACCCTCTTCTTTTGAGGCCCCGCCTACAAGGTTCGAAAAAGGTTTAAATAAATGTAAAAAAATAAAAGGTTAAAATGGTGTAGGTTTATTTGAATAAGACTTACAAGAGCTTCTTTATGTTTACTCTGAGGTTTGCGGCCTCCGTGCCATTGTGTCGTCAATGCCTTCTCGGACATCCGATTTTTCTTCCCGGCTTCGCTTCTAGCCAAGAAAGTCGGATCCGAAGACCAGTGGCGGACGAGGTTTTCCCATACCTCATCCGAACACCATTGAGGCCTTACCCCACTGGCTCGGGCACGCTTAAAAGTGGGACGAAGCCGGTTTGAAACTCTGGCATTGTACGCCCATAGAATAGCGGGGCCTTGTTCTTCAGTCCAGCGAAACCGGGCCTTTATTAAAAAAATAAATTAACTTATCATTTGTCAAATTTTAGGTTACATCAATAACGAAAAATTCATTTTTTTACCTTGAACAAGTTCCACCAAAGTTCACGGACCTTGGGGTCAACATCCGTGTACGTAGCCCAGTTGCCAAGAAAGTGTCCACCAATTATGATTTTGATTTGGTTGAGCACATCTTGATCGCTTCAAAAAATTAATATTTTTTTATAGTTAGATTATTTGACATTAGATAAAATTATTTGACATTAGATAAAGTTCATAGTTACTTACTTAGCAACCATGTGAGGTGTCACCCATTCCGAATCTTCATTGTTGCGCTCGGCTTGGGTTAAGGGCGCATAGTTCGGGCGAGCACGGGATGTGGATTGTTCATTGCTCATCTAAAATAATTGATTAATGAGGAGTATTAATTTACATTTTCAAATAATAGTGTAAATATAATAGAAGATCAAATTTTGATTGAAATCTTAAATAGGTTTTCATATTTAAATTTTTAATTTTTTTTAAAATAAAGGCAGCTTTTAAAAAGCAGTTTTTATAAAGCAGTTTTTTATTAAGCAGTTTTTTATTAAACAGTTTTTTATTAAGCAGTTTATTATTAAACAGTTTTTTATAAAACAGTTTTTTATAAAACAGTTTTTTATAAAACAGTTTTTTATAAAACAGTTTTTTATAAAACAGTTTTTTTATAAACAGTTTTTTATAAACAGTTTTTTATAAACAGTTTTTCATAAACAGTTTTTCATAAACAATTTTTTATAAACAGTTTTTTATAAACAGATTTTTATAAACAGTTTTTTATAAACAGTTGTATAAAAAACAGTTGTATAAAAAACATAAAAACAGTTTTGTGTAAAAACATATATACAAACTAAATCATGTTATATTGAGCATATAGAACATGTAATAAACTGAACATATTAACATGTATTTCGAAAAAATGTGTGCTTATAACATGTATTTCGAAAAAACGTGTGCTTATAATATTAATTAATAACATGCATACAAAAATGAATTTAATAACATGTACAGAAAACAAGTATTTCGAAAACTAAATTATATTTCAATTCTAAAATTAAAGCAATATTATAAACTAAATGAAATTATATTTCGAAATCATATTACTCCACATGCATCATATTACTCCACATGCGTCAAAGTGTCTCCAAGCTTCACAGTCCGAAGGGTGAGACATCACACCCTCTTTTGTTTCGTGCTCAACATGCCATGTCATGTGTTTCGCAGTAGCAGTCGAAGCGTACATCCTCTGAAGTCGTGGAGCTATTGGGAGGTAATACAGTTTAGACAATGCCGACATATTTCGTGGTTTCTTTCTACTTTGAGGAACAGGTTTGTATCTGTTTCCACCACAGAACTTGCAGAATTCAAGTGCCTCATCATCCTTCCAGAACAACATACATCCTTCCGGGCACGCATCAATTTCTATATAAGGTAGCCCCAACTTAGACATTAATTGTTTCATGTGGCCCGGTCGGGAAGAGATTGACATAGAGACTACTGCTATCCGGGAATATCTTTCTATGTTAGCTAGCGGGGGCGGGCTTTCCTATGGTAGTCCCGCTGCGGCCTCTGACCGTCCGTCCCATCTCATCTTGATTTGGCTAGACTTATATGTAGCCTGCCATGTTAGCTCCACATGAGAGCCTTTGAAAGACTAAAAAGACACCCTCTCGAAACAAAAGTACCTTTCCTATTTCGCTTTTCCGCCTATGAAGAGAATAGGTCCCGAAAAAGCGGCCCGCCTTTCATCATATACCAGCTGCCACGCACGAACCAATAGAAAGGATTTCACCGCCCCTCTATAGATAAGCCATCACCTACAGCCCTTTCCTCTGCCGGGGACTTCCACGAAATGAAAACGGGCGGCATCGTCGTATGCTCCACTTTTGTTGCCCTGGTTTATATCCCGGAGTACTCCTATGGCCGATCTGTCACCCAACCTAAAGGCTTGGCCCCGTCCCGTTTGGAGAATGACCCCTTATGGCACGGCTTAGTCAGTTATTCTCGCAGTGAAGATAAGGCCAATATGAACCCGGAAGGTTATGATCACGTGGTAGCATCCCGCCTACTGACTGCAAGACTCTAGTCATGCAAGTTTCAGGGAGACTGTATTCAGCTTTTATGTTCATAAACTCTGTAACGGCGGATAGCTGAGAGTATCCCTCACAATCAGCATACAAGGGTTGATCAGCTGCTTTTAAAACATCTTGAAATCTTTCAGCTAAACCTTCATCCACATAAGGTTCATAAAATATCGGATTTTCATCCTCATGTGGTTGATACGAGGTCGAAGCTTCAGGAGGATCGTTAGATGGTTGTGGGGGTTGAACTAAGACATCGATGCACCGTATGCATCATATACCATACGTTGCTCCTATCTCATTTCAGCAGGGTCTCCCCACGCACTCATCTCTGTAGGGACGTTACGAGACGAACTACCGTTTGTGGTAAAACAGATGGATCCAAAGGTTCGCCATGAGAAGTCCAATTGTAATAATTGGGAAGGAAACCGTCCGCGTATAAATCCCGCCCAACTTCGTCTGGATGTTTAAATTTGAGATTTTTACACTTTGAACATGGACATCTGATTTTATCACCACTCATTTAAGCCGGGTGTTCAAGTGCGAATTTAATAAACTCCTCAACTCCTTCAAGAAAATTTGATTGCATTCCGTACAATACCGCATGTTTATCATACATCCAAATTCTATTTTGTCTATACATTATGCCTGAATATTATAATAAAAAAATTATACAGGTTAAAAACTCTAAATTATAAACATTACCAACATATTATATGTGGAGTATTATTAATATATTAAAATTAACTAATTCCCTAAAATTCCCTTAAAATTAACTAATTCCCTTAAAATTAACTAATTTCCTTAAATTTCACTAAATTTCACTAAAATTCCCTTAAAATTAACTAATTCCCTAAAATTCCCTTAAAATTAACTAATTCTCTAAAATTCCCTTAAAATTAACTAATTCCCTTAAAATTAACTAGTTTACTTAAATTTCACTAAAATTCACTAAAATTCCCTTAAAATTAACTAATTCCCTAAAATTAACTAATTCCCTTAAATTTCACTAAATTTCACTAAAATTTCCTTAAAATTAACTAATTCCCTAAAATTCCCTTAAAATTAACTAATTCCCTTAAAATTAACTAATTTCCTTAAATTTCACTAAATTTCCCTAAAATTCCCTTAAAATTAACTAGTTTCCTTAAATTTCACTAAAATTCACTAAAATTCCCTTAAAATTAACTAATTCCCTAAAATTAACTAATTCCCTTAAATTTCACTAAATTTCACTAAAATTTCCTTAAATTATTTAATTCCCTAAAATTCCCTTGAAATTAACTAATTCCCTTAAAATTAACTAATTTCCTTAATTTTCACTAAATTTCCCTAAAATTCCCTTAAAATTAACTAATTCCCTAAAATTCCCTTAAAATTAACTAATTCCCTTAAAATGAACTAGTTTCCTTAAATTTCACTAAAATTCACTAAAATTCCCTTAAAATTAACTAATTCCCTAAAATTAACTAATTCCCTTAAATTTCACTAAATTTCACTAAAATTTCCTTAAAATTAACTAATTCCCTAAAATTCCCTTAAAATTAACTAATTCCCTTAAAATTAACTAATTTCCTTAAATTTCACTAAATTTCACTAAAAATCCCTTAAAAATAACTAATTCCCTAAAATTCCCTTAAAATTAACTAATTCCCTTAAAATTAACTAGTTTCCATAAATTTCACTAAAATTCACTTAAAATTAACTAATTCCCTAAAATTCCCTTAAAATTAACTAGTTTCCTTAAATTTCACTAAAATTCACTAAAATTCACTTAAAATTAACTAATTCCCTAAAATTCCCTTAAAATTAACTAATTCCCTTAAAATTAACTAATTGCCAAAAATTTCACTAAAATTCACTAAAATTCACTAAAATTCACTAAAATTCACTAAAATTCCCTTAAAATTAACTAACGTCCAATAATTAATATTATTAAACTATAAACATGCACAATACGTTAATGGCATTAATTTAATCCACAATACTAAAATTATCAACATCTTAATCTTATTTATAATGCACATTTAACAATTTACTAAATTAAATAGTATGAGCAAATCCAATAATTTGAGCATATATATATATAATAAACACATTTAAATTAAATTAACTAACCCTAATTTGAATCATTATTAATCCTAAATTAGGCCGCCTTAATTAACAATAATTGCCAATATAAAGAAATCATATACTTATATTTAATCATATATATATATATATATATATATATAAATTCATTTGAATTAAATAATACTTACATTTAACTAATATTAATAATATGCATTTAAATTATATTTAGTCATATATACTTACATACGTATTTAACTAATTTACGTAATTTTAACCCTATATTTTAAAATTAATAACATATGTATTGCCAATATTATATTTAATAATATACTTACATATGTATTTATTAACAAATTTACATATTTAACTAATTTACAAAAAATACGTAATTCAAATTACATACCTTATCTGCATAAACAGGAAAAATGATATGAGATGGGTAGATTACATCCTTCAATTCTATCTGGAGTAGATGGTGTGATTTTTTTGAATGAAGCGGAGGCTGCATATATAAAATTTGTAGTCACGGACTTGGTCACGGATGTGTCCGTGACTACATTTTTTTTGTACGAATTGTCGGTGCACTTTAAATTTGGAACGTTGAAAAAATCAATTTTGCACTTGTCACGGAATTAGTCACGGACGTGTCCGTGACTACCTGTAGTCACGGTACTAGTCACGGAACCATTCGTGACTAATTTCAAATTTAAAAAAAATCCCGCCGGAGGCGAAAAAGGGTTGGCCGGAACACTTTAGTCACGGACTAGGTCCGTCACTACCTATACTCACGGACGTAGTCCGTGACTACTTTTTTTAAACCGTTCCGTGACTAAACCGTGATTAGAACCGTGACTAACTAGTCACGGACCAAATCCGTGACTACGGTCCGTGACTACAGGCGATTTTTTTTTTGTAGTGGTAGGTTTATCAACGTGGTAGCCCTGGGTGTCTTATATATAATAAGAAGTGTCCTATAATAAAGTATATTGTATTTCATAATCACATAATATCACCCTTTTATTGAATAAAAAAACTTTCTTTAAATCGATTTTCTTTTGCAAAAAATGAATTTTTTGGGGAAAAATGATTTATTTAAAACATTTTGTGGCCTTAATATTAAAAACAAAACATATTCACTATTTCGGTAAAATATATAAGAAATTAGACTCATTTTTTATTGTTTACATTGAAATCATTGTTTTTGACAAGTTACATTTCGACTTGCCTGCAATACCATTTCTTATTAACGTGAGTTATATTTCTTTACACACGAGTTACATCATTCATACTACTAAGACAAAAAGAAAAAAAACAGTTATTGTTCACGCGTGTATTGTTCACGCGATTTTTTTTTAAATGATTAAAACTACGCCGTTTTTGGACTAGGAGCATGATGCTCATGGCCCACGGTATGCGAACTGCAACAAATGGAGCCACATAAGCAGTAACTCTGGGATGGACATGTCACTACTAGGTTGTTTGAACTCATGTGATTCTTTGTTAAAAATAAAGGTATTTTTTTGACACTTTTTTTAGTAGATAACCTTATGTGATGGTTTCGGTATAGTACATGCCCTTATTTGACACTTTTCTTAGTAGCTAACCTTATGTGATGGTTTTGGTATAGTACATGCCCTTATTTGACCCTTTTTCCTCAATTTAATTATAACATAACAAATGTTTATAATTATTTTAGAGCCCGTTTCTGTCAAATCTCACTCCAATTATTCATAGTATAATTTAAATGCATATTATTAATATTAGTTAATATTATTACATTTAACTAATAGTTGTTTTAGAGGACGTCAAATTTGCAATCTTCTTGCACGAGTTCTTTTGGCAGCCAAACATTTTGTCTCTTTGAAAAACTTCATTCTTTCGAGACTTCAAACTTTAGACTCTCATCAGCGGTCAATAAATCATTCTCAACTTATAAATTCAATATGTGGTAATATTTCTTTTCAAATTCTTTCAAAAGAAAATTTAGTGTTGTTATATGTGGCAATTTTATTGTTTGCCATATTTATTAGTGGAAAAAAGGTTGCCTATGAAGCAATTATCGATGATTTGCTTCATATTGTTCTACGAGAAATGTTTTTAAGTAATGTTTTTTCTTTTTATTGTTCTACGAGAAATTGTTCTACTCATTTTCAGGGCCGGTCCTGGGCAAGGGCTAGGTGTGCAATGGCACAGGGCCCATAAATATTGAAGGCCCAAAATTTTAAAAAGCCAGCAATAGTATTACCTAGTGCAAGCCCAAGACAATTAGAGAAAAATAGAAGCATCTGATTTCCAACGCATATATTCAATCAACCATTGTCTATTCGTCATCCGTCAATTGCCCCTTCACCTCTCACTCTCTTAGGCCTGCGACAGATGAGGAGGCGCCGACCACCATAGAGACATACGATAGATGAGGAGCGCCGACCACCATCTAGGGCCAAGTAATTCATTTTATTAATAAAAAATATTTTAAATATAATTTTACATAAACAAGTAGAATCAATCAATTCATCTACTTTAACCAGAAGTTCATAAGTTTCAGCTGAATCAACGAATTTCAGTGTTACCAAACAGACCCTTAGTGAAAAAGGGTTAAATTATGTAGAAATAGGTCAAGTTGTCCGTATGAGATCAATCATGTTAGACTAGATTCAATCAATTGTGAAATACCTACAAAACAAATCTTTATTAGACTATCGGACTTAAAAGGATGGATTCACACGAGATCAGATCAAAAGTTTTAATTCAATTCAAACGTTCTTAGTTAACAAATTTTTGTTATCGAAAATCGTGTACGCATATAAATTGCATGTTTGCGATAAAGTTTTTGTGTATGAACCATGGACGATGCGTTTGCAGCATAGCATTGTGTTCTATAAAAGAAGATTTTGGACTGTAGCTTCATCGATCTTCCGGTGTCTTTATCAGAGATCTAAGTTTATTTATAGTTGTTAGAAATATATGGATGTTGTTTGATTGTTGGACCAGACAATTCAAAGCAGGCCATAATGTCCATAGGATTCTAGTTTGACTTGTTTTTTGTTCCATTATTACTTTGAAAATCAATCGAGGTGTGGGATGGTTCGATGAAAGGGACTGGGAATATTGACCATCCTATGTATGTGCGTGATCTAAGGGAGTTTGGGATCCAGCGGGGAAGGCAAGAGAGCACGAAGTCCCGTTTGACTTGAAACATTAATGAGTAGCAAGCAGCTCACATTCAACCCCCTTAATTATCTCGCCCGGATCACGTCCCTTTTTTCTCGCAGCAACTTCCTTAATCATCCTTTCTCCATCTCCCCAAAAAACAACTTCACCGTCACTTAAAAAAACTTTCCATCGCACATCAAACGTGATATTGGCCGGATTCGTTTGTTTTTTGGAGGGTTCACGTCAAACCACTGATTTTTTTGTAAAAAGATGGCGCTTTGACCTAAGCCGTCAATATCCAAACACGGCATTATCCTTTTACTTTTCTACAAAAGATATAATTCCTCGGATATTATTGTGTTATTAAGACCATTGTGCACACGGTAAAATTTAAAAATTGCAATTGTGGTATATATAATACTCGAAGAAAAGACTACTGATCCGTATATATAGAGAAGACTTAGGAGACGTTTACTTCGATGCTAAACTCACAGTTAGGTTAGTAAGACATGTGAAATAAACACGTAAACTGTTTAAAAAACCGCTTACTAACTGAAAGAGGTGCTTAAAGTGTCGCTTACTAAGCATACCACTCCCACATGTATTAATTAAACGGCAGTTTAAGCTTTTTCACTTTCCAAATTTACCCTTACCCTTACTTCTTGCCCTTACCTATTGTTACCCTCTACCACATCCCCACCCCTACCCCCTAACTATACCTTATCCCGACCCACCCACCCCGACCCCAGCCCGTTCTTGACCCCACCCCCTTTTACCCCTACCCTAACCCTTACCACCCCACCCTGACCCCACCCCCTATTACCTATACCCTAACCCTACCACCACTTGTACCCCTTACCTCGACCCTACCCTTTTACCCCCTACCACCTGCCCCTACCTCAACCCCGACCCCGACGCCACCCCACTACCCCCATTCTGACCATACCTTACCCTACCCCTTTACCCCCTACCACCTGCCCCTACCTCGACCCCACCCTGACCTGACCATACCCTTTACCCTACATCAGTCCTACCCCTACCACCTGCCCTAACCCCCACCTCGTACCCTACCCCTACCCTACCCCTAGCCGCACCTCTACACCTTACCCAACCCTACCCCTACCACCTGCCCCTACCTCGACCCCACCCCGACCCTGGACCCATATCCCCTACCCCATACCCTTACCCTACACCCTACCTCTACCCCCACTTGTACCCCATAACTCGACCCTACCCTTTTACGCCCTACCACCTGCCCCTACCTCGTCCCCGACCCCACCCCACCCCAACTACCCCCTTTTGACCATACCTTACCCTACCCCTTTACCCCCTACCACCTGCCTCTACCTCAACCCCACCCTAACTCGACCATACCCCTAACCCTACCTCGGCCCTACCCCCTACCACCTGCCCTAACCCCCACCTCGTACCTTACCCCTAGCCGTTACCACCACATACACTGTACCCAACCCCTACCCCTACTACCTGCCCCTACCTCGACCCCAACCCTACCCTGGACCCACCCCATCATCCCTACCCCCTACCCCTACCCGTGCTCCTACCCTACCCTAGGTAGGGGGTACAAAGGGTAGGGTCAGGGTAAGGTTAGGGGTCTGGGGTTAGGGGTGGTGGGGTAGAGTATGGGTACACATGTGAGGTGACTCCCACATATTATATTATATACTTTGAAGTAAACATGAGCTTACAACATGTATGTTCCTATGTCTATATATGTATAAGCCTATTTTGGACATTTTAATGTTAAACGATGTTTTAAATCCTTTGAAGTAAACATGAGCTTACAACACCGCTTATTTTATGCGCCGCTTATTAACGTGAGTTTTAATAAACACCGTTTAGTAACCCGTGAAGTAAACGTGTCCTTAGGATTTGTAATACTTTAGTCTTTTTCTAGGCACTCTTAAAATGTTGAAGCTAGTAATTCCCTCTTCTACAATAGTTAGACACATACTACAAATTTCTTTTTGAGTATTTTTCACTCTTTCCGTATTTGTTTGCTTGAGTCTTCCAGACACTAGGGTTTTACATGAAATTTAAGGGTTAAATATAGAGTCTATTTGGTAACTCTATTTTTTTGGCTCATCACGCTTATCAGTTAAATTTTTCACTGAATACGTATTTTTTGGTTTCACGCACTGAATTGTGTAATAATAATAATAAAAATAAGGCTACAATTATTTTTTGCGTTGTATTGATTGGAGTTGCTCTAGAGGACCATTTTAGCTATTTTTCATGCAATTTGTTTTTTATTTTATTCATAACATATATTTCAAATATACTTTTTATATAAATCAGCAAAATCAGGCAATCTAACCACTTGAACTAGATTTAATATCATCAAATGGGCTCATAGAGAGTTTTAATAGTGTAGACCAAGTGTAAAAAATAGGAGAAAATGATTGATAGAGTATATCTAGAGAGAAGTGAGAGCTAGAGAGAGAAGTGCAATATATGCTTCAATAGAATGATTTTGTAACCCTGATAACTACCTCCAGAGGAAGTATTTATAGGGAAAATACGGGCTGGGCTCCCAAGCCTTGGGCTTGGGAGGCCCATTTACAACTGGACCGCTATTGGGCCGAATACAAAGCCACTAATGGACTGTACAAACGAGTAAGTGTAAAATCCGGTTCTGTGAGTCTCCCGTGGCCGACGTGGGTCTTGGCCGACGAGGGCACGGCCGACGAGGGCACAGCCGACGAGGACACCCTGGTTCCCTGGCTTCAGGACCATATTCTGAGTTGGTCCCTCTTTGGCCATCGAGGGTCCTCTGGCTGACGAGGGCACCACGTGGTGGCTGTGCTTTCTGTCTTTCTGAGTATGTGGGTCCTGGGGCCTAGACCCATATACTCCATCAATGATGAAAAAGTATTTAAGGAAAAATGAATGTTTTGCGAATATATGAAAACTGTTACCTACGTTCTCATACTTTATTCCCCTAGTTTTTGACATTGTTTCCCTCTTTCATATCATTTATTTATAGCTGATTATTATCTATGGCTAAGTGGCATATTTTCTAAAACCTATTCCCTCGATCCCATAAAACTTGGCCAAGAATGATTTGATAACTTGATCCACATATTTATTACTTTAAATGAAAATTGCAAAGTTCTTTAGATAGAAAAAAAAGGAAAGTGAACTACACTCTGTCCTATATAATCTTCAAACTTTTCGTTTTCCTTTGTTTCAAAATTATCTTCCCTTTCTCTTTTTGACAAAGAATTTGTGGTTCATAACCTTTATTACACATTCTCACACATTTCTCTCTTCTTTGCACAACTCTCTACCACACAATACTCATTATCTCAATCTCAGTGTCAAGATCAATTGTACTTTAGGAGATAAATATGGGGAAAATTTCTTAGTTTACATGAGTTGTACACAAAGTGTACACAAAATCCCCCTAGTTGCCTATGTACACGGGCAAACCTCTGTAGTTACCTGTGTGCACGGGCAAAAAGGCACAATATTTGATGCCAAAACCACTCTAATTGCTTATGTCAAATTGTGTACACATTTTGTGTACACCAAGATTGGCTCAAATATGGGATGAAGATAGAACCTTTCTACCTCCATTGGCTCTCTATGAAATTTTTAAAATTAGAATGGTTTGACCTTTTAAGGCTATTTTACGTTTTAAGAATATTTTTAAAACAAAAGGTGAAGCATATGAAGTATAGAGTCAGACTTTGTTCACCCCTCTAGAAGGCACAATTTATACCCTACACCCGGGTGTATGTGTACATCTGATTATTTTATAATTCCATGCAACTCTAAGGCTTCTTCTCCTGCTCCGATCCATATATGTTGCACAAACCTTAGCCATTGACATCAGCCGAAAAACATAGTTTTTCCATTGAAGGTCCGGTGAAGGTCGAATTTGTAAGGGAAATCTACTTTAAGGATTAATAGTACTACTCATACCAATAAGGTGCATCTCCTTTTAAGGGAGTTTATTAACTAAGAACTACAAGTTAAGCGTGCTTGCACGGGAGTAGTTTTGGGATAGGTGACCCCCTGAGAAGTTTCCGAGAACTCAAACGAGTGAGTACAAAGTGCATGTAAAAAGGCTTTTGGTGGTTTGTGAGGACAGTACTAGATGTCTTAAATAACTACCTCATGCCCGGCATGGCCGAGGTGTCACAGCGTATATGTGGGCAAATTTAAAGACTTCAAGCCAAATATTTGTTTTAATATATATATATATATATATATATATATATATATATATATATAGATTAGAGATCAAATACAAACTAGGTTTAATTTACTAACCTACAAACTAATCCTAGCCATTCATTTAGTGCAGATCACCGTTTGTATCTATGTTAACTGTTCACAACCAACTAATTAAAATTGAGGGTGTTTTAGTCAATTAATCCACTTCTATAATGGAACACATATCACGTTGGTTACTTTCCATTCTCATAACCGCTTTCTTTCCGTTTATTCTCTCAATCCATCTATCCGATCGATCATGGATTTCATCTCTACGCTTGTCTTCTTCATCGTGGATTATGATTTGCTACAGTTAATCATCTCTCTTCATTAACATCGAACGCCATGGAATCAGTTACTCATATATTTTTCATGAACTCCATTTTATACACACACACAAAACTTCAGATGTTGTTCGTATGTTCTGTTTGTGTCCAGGTCATGCAATTGATTCGCAATTCAGGTCGATTTTATCATGTATCTTCTCACTAACAGATTTCATAATTAAATGTTGATAATGTTACCTTTTTTCACTTTGTATGTATGTTTTCTTTATGTGTACTCTATTGTATATGAATTATGAATGAAGCCTAACTGCAGCTTCTTACCGTAAAGAGATTACATAATTATTTTAATATTTGTTGAAATTCTGTTTGTTTTCCATTTTTGTCTTCTGTAAGGTAAAATATGTATTATGCATTTGTTTGTGTTGTATGGTGCATTTAATGAACTAATATTTTTATTGTTTTTTAATATTAGTTTTTGTTCATGTTTAATATCATAGATCGTTTGTTGTTTATATAGATCCGAATTGTGGTTTTCAAATTTCTCATGGGGGTTCAAAGTACTGGATCCCTGAATGTTCACCCGAAAAGAAACCGGTTGTTGGATTGATATTTGGGTAATAGCAGATAGTGCAAGATGGGTTTAGTGAAGCCATTGACTTCAATTTCTGATTCCATATTTGAGCAGACTTTAATCATGGAGGAGAATAAGATCTTTTTTTTAAGGAAGAATAAGATCTCTGTTAACACTATGGTCTCACATATATGCCTGTATGGCCTTTGTTGAAAATAATCCCAGCTACTTGAAGCAGTTTTCAGGTATAATTAAAGACCAAAAGGAGTTTTTCCTTTCTGTACATAAAGGTGTTGGTCACGATTCAACAAACAAGTCATTAATTGAATCATTTTGTGGTTGTTGTGTGTCGTTCGAAGTGACTGTGCACCCCCCGCAGAAGGCAAAAATAAGAGTTCTGGACGTAGGATGACATCTTCCAAGGAAGTTTCAATTGAAGAATCTCAATGCCCCAAAAGAATTTGTAAATCATGCAATGAGATGGCACATCATGATAGTGGGAATTGCCTTTGAACTAGTCACATACAAAAACCACAATATGAATAAGGTTCAATGTGAGCATATACACTTTGACCTTCAATCAAAATTTTACAGTACTACCTAACTCATAAGCACAAGTACTAATCCAACTGTTATGAGACCCGCAACACTTGGCTTGGTTAAATGCATCTTGTACCATAAAATTATGCATCCACGTGACTCACAAGCATAAGTCATATTCATCAACACAATGCATCTCATATCTTAAACTAATGCATCTTACACATAATATTTATGCATCATTAAATTGTTTTGTATCAAACTGAATTAAGCACAACTATTGCATCTTACAACTCCATATGTTGCACCTAACTTCTATCAATATTGAACCAATACTATGCATCACACTGTTATCACACTTTCATTTTCACTTAACTGTAAATGCATCTTGTACTATAAAATCATGCATCTACATCACTAAGTCATATATATCAAAATAGTGCATCTCATTTCTTAAACTTTTGCAATTTAAACATAATACTTATGCATCATCAAATTGTTTCGCATTCCAACTACAATAATCACAACTAGTGCATCTTACAACTCCACATGTTGCACCTAACTTCTCTCAACATTGATCCAATACTAAGCATTGCTGTTATCACACTTTTCATTTTCAATTCACTTTAAATGCATCTTGTATCACACAATCATGCATACACATGACACACAAACACAAGACATTTTCATTACAATTATGCATCTCAGAAATTAAACATCTGCATCTTCACTCTAATACAAATGCATCACACATCCTTCTTACATTCCAAGTGCATTAAGCAAAACAAATGCATCTTACAACTACAAATGCTGCAAAGAAACTTGTTTCAACTCTAATGTGACTACAATTAAACCAAATAGGTTTGTTCATTTTTTAAATCACAATAATGCATCTAGATTTCACAATTTTGCATGTTTCTTCTTAAACACTTGCAGTTCTTTTATCTGATAATTGTGTTAATGATCATCAAGCTCCATTTGCATTTGTATTGATATAACGGAGGGATGAAAATGACTACCTTCATCAAACACCAAGCCTTCACTGCACTCAACGTCGCGTTAAAATCTTCGAAAACCTTTCTCCAGGCTTCGAACAACTTGCTCCAGTCTTCGACCGAGTTGCGTCCTCTGTTTGTATGTTCTGCAACTTACCTTTTTTCACGTTGGTATTCAAGGCCAGTTACCTTCTTAGTGGATATTAACCGTAAAGTTAGGGATTTCTAAAGTTAATCCCAATTTTGATTTCAGCGGCTTTGTTTTGGAAATCTAAAATTACCTTTGTGACCTTTTTAAATGCGTAAACATTTCAAACTGTGGAATTTGTTTTATCCCCTGCATCTCGGTGCACAGTTTAAACAATGCAGCCCATATGTATCAGCGGTCCGTTTTAGCCAATCTAACGGATGTCGTTAGTTTGTAGTTTGCACTGGAAGCTTGGTTTGTATGGGATCTTGCCCCTATATATATATATAGGGGAGGGTTCCTGTGAGAACACACTCCCAGGAGAGAAAAAAGAATAAAGTTGGACCATTGATTTCTCCAATCGTGCGACTCACATAACAAACCTTGGCGATTAAAATTAACACATGAGGCGTGTGTGATCTATTCCAAATTGGTATGTGTGCATTAAAATAACATTTCAAGGGTATTCCAGTCAAAGAAGTTTGAAAAGCAAATGCACGCATGATTGTATTGTTGGAAGTTTCCTAAAAATTAGGAAAGTTAATATATGCATGGCACTTGATCGTATCTTATTTTCAAATATAATATTTCCTTTTAATCTGGTTAGCTAAATTACAAATTTCAATTAATCCATTTTTAGTATGCCAAGTATTTTGTATTATTGAAATACTCTAATTTGGTATTCTGATTGGTAATTAGTGTTTCAATTTATTTAGTATTTCAAATAAATAAATTTTGAATGCCCGTTTAGGGTTAATAAACAAATAAATAAATAAATTGAAACACTAATTACCAAAATGAAGTGCACTGATTTACATATGCCAAATATATTTATGAAGAGCATACAAGGTTGTCAAGTAACAAGTCACAAGTGTATTTTAAATTGCATAGTCATTCAAACACTTTCATTGAATTCTTGTGCACTTTTAACATCTATATGTGCAACTTGTATCGTTAATGTCATTAAATACTTTTTATTCCATTATCTTGTGCACTTTTTAATATATTGGTCTGCATTTTCGTAAGTATCACTTTTTATTCATTAAGATGCGCTTTCTAATACATTAGATTACTCTTTACTAATGCATTTGTGCACTTATGTGCAAGATTATTAACTAACAGCTAATAAGTGCATTTTAAATCTATAAAAAGGTGCACCGTTGCATCTCACTATACACATTCTATAAGTCATAAGAAAACACACTCACTATATATGCACTTTTTACGCTCTAAAGGTGCATCACTGGAAAACTTATCATTATGCACTTTAAACGTTTAATAAGTGATCTTTAATATATTTTCTACTGTATTCAATATATTATGCACTTTTATATATATTCTAATGTTGCAAACATCAAGTGTTCATCATGCACCTTGTGTATTTTACTATGCACTATGTTTTAATTTAATTTGCACTTTAAATTTTCAGCTCGGTTTATATATGTCATTGCAATAGTTTTACTATATTCTCTAACATGTTGGACGCAGTCATTATATTTTTTGTTGTTAATTACAAAAATAGTAAATCAAAAGTGCACAATTATTTGCAAATTAAATGATTAAATTGAAAATATGCAATATACTGCTCCTCATGCAAATTTATAAACGTCTTAAAAATGTGAAAATGATAATACACAAATTAAAAGTGCGCAAATGTATATCCTACGTTACAAATTAATATTTATTCTGATAATACAATGTCAAAATTGAAAATAATTATAGCACATATAATAATTAAAGAGCACAAGCAAATATAAACAATTGTTAAAAATACTTCGTACTTCAAAAAACACTCATCTAAAAGTTACACGTAAAAAATTTAAGGCCATAAACTTAAAATATGACAAAGAAATAATATAATAAATAAACAAGTAAACTCAAAAGGAAGTTAATTAGTGGACCACCAAAAGGCTAAAGTAGTGCCTAAAATTTTGGAACTTATCTTTAAATGTAATGAATAATATATGAAATGACATAATAGCCTCACGGCAAATTAGTAGCACGAAAGAGTTAGTAGATGATCTAATGATCCATATTTATTTTTTTTTCTCTCCTAAGATGATTTTCTCACTTGAACCGATATATATATATATATATATATATATATATATATATATATGTATGTATGTATAATATTAATAATGTTTTGAATATGAAAGTTTAGATTGTAATGAAGGAGACTCACCTTCATTACATGTTGAAGATTACTGCTATGAATTATTTTAGACATTCCTGAACTTACATCTTGCTCACACTTAAGTTACATCATGATTTGTCTAAAGTCACATGTCTATTAGCGTGAGTTACATGTCAAGCTTCCTTAGAAAGTTACATCTTGTTTACACATGATTTTCATTTTTCATAATGTGAGTTACACCATAATATAATGTGAGTTACACAACACAATAAGCTTCTGCTATTAAAAAATACTTTTACAAAAGAAACATTTTTATAGCAATTAGACTCCCTTACATTTATGCAAAATAATTAAGCAATTAGACTCCCATTTTCATTTTCTACAGTGAAATCGATGTTTTACTTCTTATATTCTGTTTTAGACAGCTTATATTTGAATTTGACTCAAGTTACATTTCTTATGATCTTATCAATGTGAATAACATTGCTTTAAGCACAAATTACATGAGCAGTCCACTATTGAAAAAAAAAGGAGCAGAATGCTGACCGTGATCTGTTTCCGTGGTATACCAACTCAGAATATAAGGTTTGTTATGAGCGGAACATATCTTGAAACTATTATTATGTAATCGATAGAAGGCTCCGGTAATACTTCGAATGGGGCTTGAGTTATTGCTTTGGAAAATTGAAATGATAAAGGTTTATCATGTTGCTTAATTGTTTTTTCGGTATGTTGGATTCAGCCATTCAGGATAATTAGAAGATGAAAGATTATAATCTGTATCTGGTCGTACTTGATATTAATCTTGAGGATTTTGACAGCTTAGACAATAATATTTTTATTGAGCCATTGAGCGGCATGTTCAGCCTTCCGGAAACTTCGAATAATTATGAGAATTAGAATGCTTTCTCTTGACCTCCCATAAGTTTTTCTCTTGTCTTCTCAAGAGAGGTTTCATATGTTAATAGTAAGAGGTCCCCTGAGGAAATGTCCCTTCTAGATGAATCTAACCCTAGGTATGTATGTAGGCAGGACTACGAGGAAGGATTTCAAACTCAGTGTTTGTAAAAAAAAATTAAAAAAATTAACTTTTGATTTTGAGAAAGCTGGAATTGATGTTTAATTTCAAGTGACAACTTCTGCTTAAACTAAGCACATAAAAGCTAAAAGATGGAAACAAGTTGTGTGGTGCTTTAAAGTTTAAACTGCTTTTCATTTTTTCAATGCTACAAAAAGCGGTTATTTTATCAAACACTACCAACTTTTATGTTTTCAGAATCACTTTTTTCTTAAACACTATTAACTTTTACTATTAAGTACTTTTTTCAAAACTTTTATAAAAAATCACTTTTTTAAAGTAGAAGCAATCGCAAACACTTCCTTAATCAAGCTCAATCGCGGCCTATCAGGTTCAGAATCCTGAGGAGAAGAAATCAAGCTAAGGAGTGCACATCTTGCCAAAAAGATTTAATGATTTTATTTACATTTGTTTATTTTGACTTTATCATTTACCTCTCACTAAGGGTTGAACTTTCAGTCTTTCATCAATTTTTAATGTCGAAATTGACACCAATAATTCCCACTTTTACACATTTTACAAAAAATAATCCTTACATGAAAAGTTCACTACAATAGTCTCAACTAGTTAACTGTTTTACATTGAGTGCTAATGGTGTTAAGTTTTCTGTTTTTTTAATATATTGAAATGAATATATATAAACATTGACATTATTATATTTGAGTTTAATCTTGTATCTTCTAAAAATTTAATGTAATATTCAATATTTTCATAAAACATAATACAAATATTTGAACACTACATAGCGCGTACTCTTCAAATTCTCCATCTCTTTTATTTCGTATCCATATTTCATTTATATTCATCCTTTTTATTCATTATAATATATATTTCAAAGTAGTTTTAGTAATACTACATTAAATATTAATACAAATTATGTAGAATATTGAATATTTAAAAATATTAAATATTCAATTAAATTTATCGTAGAAAAAAGTTAAATTCAAATATATTAATATTTATCATAGAAAAAAGTAAAATTCAATTATGTAGTATTATGTTTACATATTTTTTCTTTGATATATTCAAAATTAAAAAAAAGGATAAGTTAGCACGGTTAGCACTCGGATTATTTTTTTGAAACATTTAACTAGTAGAGATTATTTTTTAAAATTTATTAGTAGGGATTCTTCGTGTGAGATATGATTTTATTAGGAAAAGTGATGACACCTCATCTCTGAGGCCCCTCCAGCACCGGCCGAACAGTTAACTAAGAAGACGTAAATTGGACTTTAATCATGACAACGCTACTAAAAAACCTCAGTATAGGCACGGATTTTGGCTCGGATAACCCCTTAAAATTCCCAGACTATCGCTCTTGGCTCGGTTTTCGCTCGGAAATCCTTTCCGTGCCACCTAGGTCGATCCAAACGTGTTGGCACGGATTTTAGGATCCGTGTTAAAGCTTGGTACGGCCTCTGTCTAGAATTTTGTGGCCAAAAATTAGCATCCAAATCCCTCAAAACTTGGCACGGATTTCGCTTGTCTCGGAATTTGCCTCGGATTATAGGAATCCAACCGACCCAGTTTATAGCGGTTTATGGATCGGATAAATCCGTGTCAACACTTGGCATGGCCTTTGTCTAGAATTTTGCGGCCAAAAACTAGCATCCAAATCCCTCAAAGCTTGGCACAGATTTCCCTTGTCTCGAAATTTGCCTCGGATTATAGGAACCCAACTGACCAAGTTTACAGCGGTTTATGGATCGGATAAATCCGTGCCAACATGTATATCAGGTATAAAAAAACGTTTGTACGGTATACGTTTTTTTATACTTTTTTTATACGTTTCAATTTTTTTTTACAGAAATGTAATGTTTTTGACCATACATAAAATTAGTAACAAATTCACATATACAACACCACATACATTCACAATATTCACAATTCACAACCATGACATAAACAGAACTAAAATTAATAAGCAGTTGAAAGCAAATAGCAGTTGAAAGAAAACAGTAATTAAGCAGTCCAAGCAAATGGCTAAAACAGCCATTAAAAGAAGTTACAATAAAAAAAATTATTCAGAAGTTTGGGAGTTCAGTTCACAGCATAAAAAAGATCATCCATGGGCACGTCATGAGAGTCGTTCAGAAGGCTGTTAATTCCGTGAGGGGTCGGTGTTCGGAAACCAGAGAACTCGGGCAGCGGGACACTCGGGTTGATGCTCCGGACCTGCTCCAAATACGACATGAACGTATTCGTCATGTTGGCCATCTGGGTTTGCCAAATGTGCTGCTGCTGGGCAAATCGGGCATCAACCTGCTCCTAAATGCGGGCATCAATCTCTTCTTGGCTTGGTCCCGTGATTCGGCTTGTGCAATCCATGCTGCCTTACAGCACCTCTGCCTCGGAACGCGTCCCAAACCGCCGCCCTTGTACTCCGGCACGGCCTTGCAAAACAACTCGGTATCATCAATGTCAAAGGACTTCCCCTCAGATTCTGCTTGGGCCTTCAGCTCATTGTACTTTTTCTACAAAATATAACAGAATTATATTTAGCAAGTAAAATAAACAACTATTACAAATATTACAACTCATGTATATATAAATAACGTACCCTCGTTTCAACAACTCTTGGAGGAGGATCACCAGCCTTGGGCACATACACCTTCTCAAAAACCTCAATCTTTAAAGGCTTTCTCTTCAAAGATTCAGTCTGTAATCACAACAAGAATCTTATGTTAATGAACTATTAGTACAATTAAAATAAAACAAGAAATATAACAATTACGAACTGTAATTACCATTCTTTGAACATGTGCGGTCACCGGAATCCGACCTCCACGATATTGCGAAACCTTTACTGCCTCAGTAATACGATTCTTTTTCCTTGCTACACTCTTCTTCTTAAATTCATCAGAACCCCAATACTCCTTAAGAACAGCCTAATGCTCCATTGAAATCCATTCTGGCTTCTCATCCTTGCGTCTGGCTCTCCCAAGATTTTTGCTCAACCACGATGAGGCACGGGATTCAAACCGCTTCTTTATTCTTATGTGGATGTAGGGATCCAATTCATATTTGTTCTATACAATAACATAAAACAGTGAGAAATAAACTCTAATGTGATAACAAGGTACTTAATTAGCAATATATGAAACTATACAAAACCTGAAACAGAGTCCACCAACGCTCACGTTGGGACTCATCAGCGTGCTTGAAAGAATGCCAAAGGCCATGATAGTTTGTGGTTAGAATACTTATGATAGTGTCCAGAACAGAAGGCTTGCTACATAACATTGATTAAATAATATTGTTATTAAATAATATTTGTTTTTAAATTATGTAATCTTGATTAAAAATATTACCTTCTCATTTCCAGGAAGGTTATCCATGTTTTTGTATGAGATTGGGAAGGGATGTCATCATTCACTCCGGTGGGTGGTTCACTACCAGCTCTGGAGTGGACTGATTCAAGTTCAAGTTCGGTATCGGGAGAGTTCTGGCTGAAAATAATTGTCCGGCGCTCTGTGGTGCTTCCACCACGACCGCGACTGCGACCACCACGGCCAGAACTAAAGGACTGAAGACTACTACCTCTACCAGACATCCTATTCAATTATATAATTACATAACAGTACAAATTTCGTACATTTAATTGAAGTAAGGTAAAAAGATTATTTTGTAGAAAAGTGTGAAGTATTTATAAAACCCATACTGTCCACACATGCATATAGACTAGAAAACATTCGGTAATTTTAAATACATATAAACTACCGAAATAAATAACACATGAAAACATTCGGTAGTTTGAAAAATACATAAACTACCGAAATAAAAAGAATTCGTTTAAATAATAATAAATTACTTAAATTTAAAAACACAAAAAATTTGCTTTAAATAAAATAGAAATAACCGAACTAAATAACACAAAAAACATCTTGTTTTAAAAACAATATAAACTACCGAACTAAATAAGAACTAAAAAATTTGTTTTAAATAAATTTTAATCTAACGAATTAAATAACACATAAAGAAGTTGAGAAACATGACCTGGACTTGGAGGGTACACTAGTTTGGAGGAGGGTGATGTAGAAGAACTGTCCGAGCCAGAGCTTACCTTTGCACGGAGGAGGGTATACGTGTGAAGAGTGTGTAGTGTGCAGGCGGATGAGGGTGTGTAGTGTGGCGGTGGAGGGTGTAGTGCGGCGGTGGAGGGTGTAGTGCGGCGGTGGAGGGTGTAGTACGACGGTGGAGGGTGTAGTGCGGCGGTGGAGGGTGTAGTGCGGTGGCGGAGGGTTAGGGTGTCGAAGGGGAATAGTGTGAAGTACGGATGGGGGAGTCGGGTTTAGGTTTAAATATTTTTGGTTTTGGCATGGACTTGGGACGAAATAAACCGAGACAACTGGGTTTCCAGAATACTCGAATGGTTTCTCGGTGTTGGAATGAATAGTTGTTGAACCAATATCCGTCTCAAACTTTGAATGAAAACGGCTGTTCATTTTTCGCTGTTGTCACAACCATGATCGCATCCAAATTCCGTGCCAAAGCCTCGAAATTCAAAATTTTACCCGCCAAAGGACTATTTGGCTCGATTGTGGCAGCGATTTATCCGTGCCAAACTGCCTGGCAGTCTGAACGGCCAGACATGTCAGGCGTTGATTGTCAGAGACCCCTTACGACGGTTTAGGCACGGAAAAGGCCGTACCAAATTCAAATTGTGGGCGCGTCTGCGCATAGGCACGGAAATGGCCGTGCCAAATTCGAATTGTACAGACAAATTCGTTCCAATTTTTTAGAAGTTATCTATAAATAGCTAATATACTTGAAACGTTAAATTGTACTATATAGTGAAGCAAAGTTTCAAAAGTAGCAAAGCAATGGAAAAGTCTGAGAATTCACCTGCAAAAAAAAACAGAAATTTATGTTGAAAAAAACAGACAGTTCAGGTGTGAAAAAACCCGACATATGGGATTTGCTGGGGCAACGAATAGATTATTTGAGAGAAACGTTGCAGTATATGGCACCTGTTAATGATGCAGCTAAGGCAAAAATAAATAAACTACTGGAAAAATGCAGTGCTGCAGAAGTGCAAAGTGAAGATGATGATAACAAATGAGTTTGAAGTTAGAAATTGTAAAAAAGACTTAGAGCCCGTTTGGCAGCACGAAAATCAGCTGTTCTGGCTGATTCTACTGAAATTTATGAAGTTGTGGTTGAAGTGACTGCATTGGCTGATTCTGCTGATACAAAAAAAAATATTTTTAAAATATATTTTATTAATAAAATAAAGAAAAAATTATATGTAAAAATAGCTAAAATGGTCATCTACAGTAACTTCAGCCAATACAACCAGAAAAGTAACTACAACCTTACTTTTTCGGCTTATTACACAATTCAGCGCGCGAAAGCAAAATTTACGTGTTTGGTAAAAAAGTTGGCTGATAAGCCTGATAAGCTAAAAATGAGGATTGCCAAACGGCCTCTTAATTAATTAAGTCTTTTTTTCGCTTGTTGTTGGTTTCATTTAATTCTATGTTTCTCGATTATAATAAACTTATATTGTATGTTCTCCATTTACGTAATTGATGTGTGTTCGTTGCCAATGTAATAAAATGTTGGAATTCAGTAGTTGATTTGTTGGGTTTTTTCGTTTTATTTATAATAATAATAATAATAATAATAATAATAATAATAATAATAATAATAATAATAATAATAATAATAATAATAATAAGGATTCATATTTATTGTTTGAAGGGAATAATTAAAATGGGATACAACAACAACACCTACAAATTAAATAAAAGTACAGATTAAAAGGCAATAATGTTCATTCATCTGAGTCAGGATTGTCCACGTACTCTTCATCATCAGTGTCCTTCGGTTGAAAGTTCCAATCATCTTCTTCATGCAGATATATTTCGTTAAGACCGTCGTTGGGATCAGGGTCTATTTCTGTGCCAGTTGGATCTTCCAAGTCGATATGTCCCGCATAAATTTCTGGAGCTAGTGGTTTGAAAAACTCTTGTTGATAAACATCAATATCAACGTTTTTATGAATCGCATGAGAAACAATTTTTCTCGGTCTAATTGTGCATGCGCTGACCCACACAGAAGGTTTTTTCTTTGTAGTCGGATATTCCGCGTAATATACTTGGACAGCCTGTTGAGCTAAAATGAATGGCTCATTTTTCTTGTAAACTCGTGTATGATTGACATCGACTAAGTTATGTTTTTGATGTTTTATCACACCCCTCACAGGATCAACCCAAGTGCATCGGAATAGTACAATGGATACGTCGTTTTGACCTGGAAACTTCTTCTCGAGTATCTCGTCCACATATCCAAAAAAATTAGACTCTGAATTATCATAATTGCAGGTCGGGACACTGACTCCGCTATTCATTGTGGGTTTATTGTTTCCGTAGGCACGAGTATGATATTTGTAACCATTGACATAGTATATAGACCAGCACTGTGCCAATGTTGAAGGCCCCCATGCTAGTGAAACCAAAAACGGATCAACAATACCCTTTTTATCATCACTCAATATCTACAAATAAGAAAATGCTAGTCAGATTTTAAATTGGGTGGTGAATATTACAGTATTTAGAATTCAAGAATGTATATTGACATACCACGCTCTTGAACCATGATGCAAAATCACTCGCGATCATCGCATCGACCTCCTCACTTGAATAATCTTGAAAATATTCTCTAAACTCACTATATAGTACAATGAAAGACGACAATTCATCAAAATGTAGGTTAGATTGAGAAATAAATGATGAAGTAATTTCATAATTATCATACTTGTAGAAGGGAATAACTTCTCGACAGTTCATCAAAATGTAGGTGTGTGCAATGCGGAACTCATCTCCCACTACATGACGGTGCGTTCTTCTACCATAACCTTTCCCAGGATAGTTGAAGATTGAAATCATTTGGTCATATAATCCTGGATCAATATCATCATTTCTGGCAGGTATTTTTCGCTTAGTCATGACTTCTCTTTCAAAATAGTAGGAGGAAAATGTAGAAACCTCTTCTGTGATGTACGCTTGGCAGATAGAAGCTCCCACGTGTGCTTTATTTGTCACCTTTTTTTTTCAACTCCCGTAAAAACCTAATAAAACCATACTTAACAATTAAAAGCAGAATTTATTTTTCAAACGTAATAAAAAAAGCATATTTGTTAATTAGTAACAAATTAGTAACTAATTTACCTCTCAAATCCGTACATCCATCGATAAAATGCAGGACCTCCCTTCATAGCTTCAAATGGAAGATGAATTAGTAAATGTTCCATTACATCAAAAAAGGATGGAGGAAAAACCTTTTCTAGATTACACAGAATAGTGGGAGCTTTACGGTGAAGTTCCTCCAAAGCAGTTCGGCTTAACACAGGCGAGCATATTAACTGAAACAATTGACAAACATCACTAATGCACGCCAATACATTATCCGGAACATTTTCCCTCATAGCAACAACAAGTAATCGTTGCATGAGGACGTGACAATCATGGTTCTTCATACTCTTCATTGACAACTTCTCTAAGTCAACACATCTATGGAAGTTGGATGTGTACCCATTAGGAAACCGTAGCTGAATAAGCCACTCCAATATTTTTTGTTTCTGTTCATCGGTCACCTGGTAAACTGCTTTCTTGAAGGGACCTTCGTAATCTTGGCTCATAGCAATTTCTGGTCTGTCACAATACAATGCCACATCTTTTCTTGATGACAGGCCGTCCTTGGTTTTTCCCTTAAAGTTCATCACTGTGTTAAAAATGTTATCAAAAACATTTTTTTCAATATGCATGACATCCTAGTTATGCCTAATAAGAAGATATTTTCAATACGGCAAACTCCAAAATATACTTTTTTTCGTCCATTTATGATGAATCAGATATCCCTCTGGATAATGAAGAGGATCATCTATGGCAGTAGGGATGGAGTGCACGCGATCATAAGTTTGATATCTTGTACACCTAATAGGTGGTGGATCAAGCTCAGTGCGCCCCTTTAGAAATGATTTCTTATCCTTTCGATATGGATGGTTCTGAGGAAGGAATTTTCGATGACAATCAAAGTAACATGGCTTGCGGCTATTCTTGAGCCAAAATGCATTTGACTTCTCCATACAATCAGGACACCCCATCAGACCGGCGGTGCTCCAGCCAGAAAGCATTCCATATGCTGGAAAATCACTAATTGTCCACATAACTGCAGCTTTCAAATTAAATATTTGATTCCTGGAAACATCATATGTGGGAACACCTACATCCCATAACTGTCTGAGCTCTTCCACCAATGGCTGCAGGTTTACATCAATTCTCTTTTTTGGATTACCCGGTCCTGGACACATTAATGACAAAAATATAAAATGTTGTTTCATACACATGTCAGGGGGGAGATTATATGGTGTAATGATAATTGGCCAACATGAGAATTGTCCCCCGAATTGGCCATACGGGGCAAAGCCATCAGCACATAACCCAAGTCGAACATTGTGTGGCTCAAAAGCAAATTGTGGATAACACCGGTCGAAATGCTTCCACGCCTCAGAATCTGATGGGTGACACATTAATCCATCTTCAGTCTCATGTTTCACATGCCACATCATGTGTTTAGCCGTGGCATTTGAGGCATACAACCTTTGCAACCGTGGGGCTAAAGGAAGATATATCAACTTAGATGACGCAGACTTTTTGCGTGGTTTCCGAGTCATGGCTGATATAGGTTTGTACTTATCCGCATTACAAAACTTACAATGGGTCAATGCCTCATCGTTCTTCCAAAATAACATGCATCCCATTGGGCAAACGTGAATTTTAATCATGGGAAGACCTAACTTTGAGACAAAATTTTTCATGTTGTAGTATGAGGTAGTCAATGATCACGCGGTAACATGCTGCCAACAGAGTCTAGTATCCTTGACATGCAATTCTCAGAGAGATTATATTCAGCCTTTATATTCCAAAATTCAGAAACCGCTGATAACTGCGAATGACCATCACAATCATAATACAGAGGTTGATCTGTGCTTTTGAGGACTTCTTGAAATCTAGTGCCTAGCGCATCTACATCATAATAAGATGAACTTGGTTGCTCATTCACATTACTGTGTGAAGTGAAATCATTATCTGGTTGGGTATTGTGATATGCTGAAGGGCCGACGAAATCATAAAGCATTTTCTGCTCCCATGGCATTTCTTCATAATTTCCCCAACCAGCCATCTCATTAGGAACATAGTTAGATGTGCCTAAGGTCTGTGGCAAAAGACATGTATCAATCGGTTCTCCTTGAGAAGTCCAATTGCAATAGTTATCAATAAAACCGTGTGTATATAAATCCCACTCCACGGTATCAGGATCAAGAAACTTGGCATGTTTACACTTTGTACACAGACATCTTATTTTATTTCCATCCGTGTATTGTGTTTGCCTTTGTGCAAAACTAATAAATTCAGCAACTCCATCAGTAAACTCTTTAGCCAGTCCTCTACCATTTTCTTTATGTCGCATATACATCCAACTTCTACTTTCTCTATTCATTGTTCCTGAATATGTAAAATAAATTAATAAATATTTATTTATTCTTATTAAAAGTACATGCTAGCTTAGTAAGTAAAGTTTTAAAACTCATCACACCAATTTTATTGGTATAAGGCAAATAATGACAATAATTATAATTCAAGACATGAAATATATATTAATCTATTGAAATTGATTAATAAAACGAATAAAATTACATACCTTATAACCGGAACATAATTCTTTTAAGAAATCCAAATATAAATATTCCACGTAGCTAACACATAATGACACCACATTCTTTCTTTGTTTCCAAAACTAAGCACTAAGAATAGCTCATGTGTAGATGTATACATAAAAGAAGATGTATTTTTTGCTTAGGAATGTGCAAGGATTTATGGTGTTATTTGACTCGGATTTTGGCACGGAAAATATAATTGGATACAACACGGCTCTATTTTGCCACGGATTTTGGCACGGAAAAATCCGTCGATCGAAGCTTTTGAAAATCTCCCCCGGAATACACAACGGTCACCTTTTGGCTCGGAATTTGACACAGATATATCATAACGGTTATCTTTTGGCACGGAAAACCTGTTTGAGCCAAAAGCCAAAAACTAAAATTGTATTAGAAACTTTGGCATGGATTTTGGCACAACTATTTTGCCTCGGATATTGGTACGGATCCTCATCAATGCAACATGTTCATGGTGGCACGGAAAAGGTCGTCCCAGTTGGCACGGATTTAGGTTGGGATGGTTTTGGCACAGATATATTTGAGTCAAAGACTGAAAGTACAAACGATGTTGGATCGGATACTTTTCCGTGCCACGTTGGAACGACATTTGGATCAAATTTTCGAGAAGCCAAAATTTCTGTTTTTCTTTTCGGTTTTAGATCGTTCTTTGGATAGGATTTTCCGAGCCAAACTGTTGGCACGGATACATCCGTTCCAAAATGGATACGGTTTATATATATCAGTTATCCGAGCCAAATGTCGAGCCAAATTTGGCTGGGCATTTATCCGAGCCAAAATCCCTGTCGATGCCGAGTTTTTTAGTAGTGCAAGCTGACAGATAATCAGTTAAACTCTCATCAAGTACTTGCCTTCTGCTTTATTACAAAATAATCTTTCTTTGCAATTGTCAGGATTCAAACGTAAAATTTATCCATATGACACTCCCTATATATCAGTTAAGCTATGTCCACATACAGAAATGACATTATTAGAGAACTAAGAATTTTCCATAGATTGGCCTTCGTTTTTCTTATACTCCGTAATAATTCTCTAGTACGAGACATACTAATTCATTCCCCACTTGATAATATTTTGAGGTAATTATCAAAATAGGACTAAAAGTCACTCACTTTGCACAAATAGGATCAACAAATAAACTATGTTTTCATAGGACTAATTATATGTGTCTTCGACAAATATAGCCTTATAGCTATTGAAATGTTTTAATTCTTATTAAATAATAAAAAATAATAAAAATTCTTAAAAAATACTAAAAAATTAATAAAAATATTTCAAATAATAATAATTTAATTTTTTTCATAAAAAAAGTAAAAAAAAAATAAAAAAAACAAAAAATAAAAAAAAAATCACCGCCGCCTCTGCCGCCTCAGCACCACCACCTCCGGTCACCAGGGAAAAAAATGCCAAATGCATTATGAATGCCATATTTATGGCAGAAAACAATGAAAATGTTGGCATTCTCAAAGAGAATTATGCCATTGTTTTGGCATTTTCAGAAGAAAAAATGGCAGTTCTTCGAAAAAATGGCATTTTTTTCACCGGTCGGAGGTGGTGGTGCAGGGAGGTAGTACAGGCGGTGGGAAAGGCAGCCATATTTTTTTTAATTTTTTTATGGAGTTTTACTATTTTTTGTTAATTTTTTTAAAAAAAAAATTAATAATTTTTTTTGAATGTTTTATTTTACAAATATTTTATAATTTTTTTAATTATTTTTCTATTTATTTTTGAAATTTTATCGAATTTATTATGAATTAAACATTTAATTATGGTTTGTGACTATTTTTAACTCATATTTGAAAGAAGGGTAAGAATGGAATGAAAAAATAGGTATGTTACCAATAGAACTAATATGGTTCTATTTGATAAAAAAACATAGCAAGTCGTATTTTGAATTTTTGTCATATTTTTATTCCTATTTGCAGTAATTTCTATTAATGTTTTCCATAGCAAGTCGTATTTTGAATTTTTGCCATATTTTTATTCCTATTTGTAGTAATTTCTATAATGTTTTCTTACGTTATCATCATTGTATACGACTCTCAATTGTTACTTAACTCATGTGAATGATGTGATATACTCTATTCGCTCCAAATTGTTTTACAAAGTCAACATTTTTTGTTCAATCAACAATAAAAGTCAATCATCCTTATCGATAATTAACTCAATTTTTAATTATTAAAAATTACATATTCAGAAACTACATAAAAATATCTTCAAAATTGCAAACTCCAATTTAGAATATAATTAAAAATTGACATCCAAATTAAACAAATAAAATGAAACAGTTTCACCAAATCAATTTGGGGCGGAGGTACTACCTAATTACGGAAATCGTCTTTAAGTTTTACTCACTTCTATGAGCAATAGATGGATGTGAATCAAAAGATGGACCGTAAAATTACACCCCGCTAGTACAAACGTTATTTTCTACGTTATGGGAACCTTCATCTACTCCAAATTTGATGCAAAGTTCATCTGAAATGTGTTAAAATTTGGTCTGGTTAACCAAAAAGTTCAAACGAATTGCGTTTTAAACGCGCATAATTTAATGCCGTAAAGTAAAAATTGGATTAATAATTGGAGTCAAATACCGGTAAGATAGAGGCAATTCTAAGATCAAGTGAAATTACAAATTTTGATTTTGATGCATTGTTTTGGAACTATTATTAAGGGAATAAAACATCAATTTATTAACGTTTTAATGTACGTGGCTCCTCTACGTCATTGTTGTAAGCCATTTTTCCTTGTGGCGTGTTTGGACGTTGATTGCGTACTATCGACGATAGGGAATTATTGAAGGAGAACACTGTTTTATACTGTGGGGTTAAAACTTGAAAGGATGATAGGTAGGCATCATTCAAGACGTTTAAGAATTGGATAAAATATTCTGATACCATGTAAAACTTCAACTCGGAAAGATACCCTTACCTATTACCGGTCTACTGCAGAGAGAAAAAAGAGGGGATTATTATACTAAACTAGACATAACACCGCAAATTAAGGGAAAGATAATCCTAATGTGAATGCCAAACAGTCTATGCCGTGGCCGGCGTGAATAGGGCAAAAGAATATAAAAATAAAACAAGTAATTAAGCCCCGGCCGAGATGACTCTACCGATAAAGAAAGCAACTTGCCGCCGGAGTGCACGTCGTCGGAAACATTATAAAACTTCGTCGTCCGCCGTGATCAGCGTGTATGTGTGTATTCCTACTATACGGCGTACGGCGTGCTTGTCAATTGTCAGCACCAAATTAACTAAGAAAACGATGTCGTCAGAACATGTAATTATTTGTCTCGTTTCCCGCCGATGAAGACGAGGAGGATCCTCTGTGACTGTTTGCCGGGAATGAAAGACCTCCGGGGAGAAGGTCGTCGGAGCTCGAGATCCCAACGCCCGACATGTTACCGTTATTGGGAGAGGCGGCGAACATGAAGTGTCCGCTCTGCGACGGCTGATACTGCAACTGATACCCGCCGTTGGCCCTCGCCGGAGCCGGGTTGAGAAGCTGAGGATGGCGAGGGATACTGCTCCCCAACCCGAACCCGAAATTCATGCCTGACCCGGGATGCAGAAACGGGTAGTGACCCGCCTGCTGCGCCGCCAGGGATGGCCCGCCGGTGAACTGCTGCACCATGGCGCGGAAGTTGGACGCGTCGGTGTTGAGAACCGTCGTCGGAGTTCTCCTGGAAGCTCGGGTCCTTCTGCGCACGGCCGGCTTCGAAACACGGCCCTCCGGGCTCAGCCTGCCGCCAAGAGAGTGCGGTGCGGTAGGGGAAGTCACGGTGGTGGTCACCACCGTGGCGTCGGAAACCCGGGCGTCGCCGCCGAAAAGATTGGTCATGGGTTCCTGACACGCCGGCGTTAGGCTGTGCTGATAGAATTGAGCCCAATCGCTTGGGCCCACCGGCATGGTTTCGCTCAGGGCCATTACAGAACAGATTATTGGCGTTATGGATTAAGGAGTGTGTTAATTGAAGTAGTAATGGTAGAGAAGGAAGGAAGAAAAAGATTGAGAGAACACTGAGTTAAAACATATTTATAGGAAAAGGAAGGAAAGGGGGCCGGGATTGAAAAGGTCAAAGTGCCAAAATGTCAAAGAATGTACAGTAGCCGGAGAGTTCCATTATGGAGGCACAGGATGAGGATCGGAGATGGCGACTCGCCCGCTGATGTGTGGCTTAAGGAGGACACGTGACGTAGCACGTGGGTGTGCTGCGGTAATTGTTCGGCATGTCGGACCGACGCACTGCTTCGAAGTTTCCCTGGTGCAGTGCGTATACCGTGCATGCACCTGTGCTTGGGCCCACCGGGATGGTTTCACACCATACCATGCATTCATTGAATATTATTTTCGTTTTTTTAAAAAAATATAATAACTTTTTTATTTTTGATCTTATTTTTATAAAATTTATATCAATATTTTTTATTTTTCATGATCTTTAAAATGAGACCAATATTGCCTATATAATTTTAACATATTAACATTTGCGTGTAAAAAATATGTAATTTTACGTGTTAAAATATGTAACTCACGTTCAGTCAGGCCAAATGCAACTCGTCTATATAAATATGTATCTCAACGTGTAGCAATATGTAACTTTACGTAAAAAAATATGTAACTCGCGTTCAGACAGGTCAAATGCAACTCGTGTGTATAAATATGTAACTCGTGTGTATAAATATGTAACTTTACGTGTAAAAATATGTAAATTTACGTGTAAATATATGTAGGTCGCGTTCAGACATGTCAAATGCAACTCGTGTGTATATATATGTAACTCGCTTTTAAAAAGATGCTTATAAAAAGATGTAACTTGCTTATAAAAAGATGTAACTCGTTCATAAAAAGATGTAACTCAATGTATTATCAAATGTAATTGAGGCCACTGATCCACTTCCAAACAGATTCAATGTTCTATTTCACAAACCTATCATCTCCCAAACAGATTCGATTTTCCTTATAATCCAATACTCATTAATATAATAGTTCGATAATTTCTTAACATTACATAAGCAATATTGGTCTCATTTGAAAGATCATGAGAAATAAAAAATATTGATATAAATTTTATAAAAACAGGACCAAAAATAAAAAAATTATAATCATTTTTTAACAACAAAAACAAAATAAAAACAGGGATGTTGTGTCGTTTTGCAACCAGGCGCACCGTTGCACGGTATAATTTGCCTCCTTGGTCCTGGTTTACAACCAACCATTTTCACCGTACACGTTTGTGAGTGGGGCTTCTTTTCATCAAAGTAGCGGAACCCATTTTTCATTCACAAAAGAGGTTCAGGTTCCGTTTGTGAATCAATCCAACATTAGTGTTGCTCATAATTCTTACACACATACATACCACCACTTGTGTCTTCAGATTGTGACAGGCAAAAGATTTTTCTTTTTTGAGATTGTCGCACTAGTGATCAAGAGTTGAAATTGTTAAATTTGGACTCCGTTCATATTTCATATTACTTCGGTCCCACTCAACTTTGCCAATTTGATGTTAGGTGTAAAATTGGAATAGTAAAATTTGTGTGATTGAGGTTTGTGTAGAGGAGAGAAAAATGAACAGAGCCACAAAAACATTGCATTAAAAGGAAAGTGGCAAAGTTTTTTGGGACAAACAAAAAAGAAAAGTTGACAAAGTCCACTGGGACGGAGGGATTATAAAAACAGTGTTTAGACTCCGTCAATACTGTTTTTTCATGCATCCGTGCGTCGTCAATAAAATACACTGCATATTTTTTTACATATCAATTTAGTAAAATATTAATTAAATTATTATAAGTAATGTTTTACTTTTATTTTTTTCCTTGAATAATTATAAAATAAAAAATACACATTTCGATGTAATTTTTTTTTTGCGTTTTTCGATTAACAAACTGAGTTCAAGCACATTGGAGCATTGGATTCTCTTCTCAAGTTGTGTATCTAGCCATAGCACATTGAATTATTTTCCCCACTTGATGTGTATCGACCATTAGTTCAAGAAAACTTCAACAATTAAAACTTCTGATTTTTTTTCATTTTTATATATTACATATTCGTCTCATATGAAAGATCATAAAATTTCATGAATTTTAATATATATTTTGAAATATTTGAAGAACAACTAAAAAAGTTATAAGAGTTTAAATTAGATTGGGATTTTAATGATGCTTGTGTGAAGTCATGATGACATTGTCCGATTGCATGATCTTAGCTCACCGCCGTTTCCCTCCTCTTTTCTTTTCTTTTTCCTTTTCTTTTCTCACCTCAATCCTACCCTCTACTTTTATACCCCGTCATTCTTTCTTCCACTTTTAATCCCCTTTTACTCCACCACTACACCAATTTAAGAGTCCAAAATCTTCATTTTTAATCTTTTGACTCCTAATCCCAAACCCCTACCAATGGTCTTAGGCAAAAGGATTTTGCCAAACGTTCTAAATTAATTAAAATTTAAAATAACAATCACTCGTATTTAAATAAAATTAATTTGTTTTTCTTAGAGGTGTAATTTATTTTTTAGTTATACACGAAATCATCAATTAATTTGTTTTGTTTAAACGGAGTTAAGATTCCTACGAGGAAATGCTCTCTTCGCGCAAAGGGGGATGTCGATCAAATTTTGAAAACGGAGAAGAAAAACCGTGACTTGCGTGTGCGGGTGACCTGCGAACACGAATGCCGTCCGAAAATCTATCATTCAAAGATACGATTTAATTTTCGTTTCTTCTCGTAACGTTTTAATATTTCCCAGAATCAGAAGTGCTCAGCGGCAAAACTGCTTCGGACAGAAGGCTTCAGACCAGAACACTCTGTAGGGTGTTCTGTGGCTTCAGACCAGAATACCTCGTAGGGTGTTCTGGTGGGGGTATTCCGGTCGCGCGGCTGAACGGTTCCGAACAGTTACAGCAATAAATGCCCAACGTTCGTATGCCTTTATGCAGCGTTAAATGGATAGTTTATGGACGATTCAATGCCCAACGGACTGCTCATTGATGTCCAACGTTCAGGTCCATTAACTCTTGGTTAACACACAACAAATCATCCTATAAATAGCTAGCAGGTGCTTTGCAACAACACATGCAATCATACACAATCTGCACATTTTTCCTTCAGCTAAAAACACTTCCAGTTCCCCGAAAATTTCCTTAAGTGTTCTACCTTGGTTCCTGATATTATCTGATGAAGAAATTACATTATTCGATGAAGAACCATCAATGTTCGGTCCTTTACTACCTTTGGGAACCTTTGGATAAAATCGTAACATAGAGATTCCTTCTCAAACAACCTAGAAATACTACAATTGAAACGATTAAAAGAATTAACAATTAATAAATTATTAATTTAGAAATACTACAAAAACAAATTAACAATTACTAAATTAAAATTAACATTTACCAATTAATTTTCAGCCCTACAACAATACCATTTACCAACCATTACGATTAACAAATACTATCAAAAATCAAATATTAATAAATTAACAATTAAAATCAACAAATAACAAGGGGTCAAGGACATTTACTTACTTGTTGCAGACTTGTAGCGGTGCAGGCGCTAGGCGGTTCAACGTCTTCACTGGAATCGGCCCTGATGTTTTGCATTGAAGCGGAAGCTATGGTTTGCCGTCTGCGGAACTGGTGCGGTCTACGGAAGTGTGGAATTGACGCTGAGGGCCTGAGCTGATTCGCTGATGGCTTATGGAGTTATGGATTGGGCCATTTAGGATTGAGGGCCTGCGACAGTGTGCTGATCCGTTGGATATCAGGCGGTCACTTAGCGGGACAAGATTCTGGGGGTTGATTGAGATTGGTTTAAGGGCGCAACGAGGACGTTGCGATCCTAAGTGGGGGTGATTGTAATACCCGAGATTAATTTAAGAGGATTAATAGTACTACTCATACCAACAGAGGTGCATCTCCTTTTAAGGGAGCTCATCACCCAAGAACTCCAAAATTAAGTGTGCTTGCACGAGAGTAGTCTTGGGATGGGTGACCCCCTGGGAAGTTTTTTCAGGGCGCACACGAGTGAGGACAAAGTGTGCGGTAAAGGCTCGTGGTGGTTTGTGAGGACAGTACTAGAGGTCAGAAGTAACTACCTCGGGTCTTGTGGAGCCGGGGTGTTACAGAGGGCTAGGTTAGGCTGTGGGTGGGCTTAATTATGTGGGTTGCAGGGGCTAATTAATGAAATTATATATATATATATATATATGTATGTATATATATATATATATATACATATATATGAGATGACGGCGATCAAAGCGATCACGGCGGATGGGAAGCCGCCTGACGGGGGCGGTAATGTTTGGGCACGAAAATCTTTTGCGGACGTTGTTGCTTATTGTTCGGTTTTGGTGCCAGAGAAGACAAGATTCAAGGGTATGCCGGCGATTAGCTTTTCTGAAGGCGATATTACCAAATTGGCTGATAAGCACAAGAGGGCCTTGGTTGGTTATTTCTTTAAAGGTAAGCCAAGTTTGTCGATCATTCGTAAATCCTTTGAAATCATTGGATTTAAAGGATCCTTTCATTTGGGAGTACTTGATATGAAACATATTTTAATAAGATTTGATTTGGAAGAAGATTTTCTTAGATGTTGGAATCGACAGTCATGGGTTGTTCAGGGCCATATTATGAGGGTGACTAAATGGACCCCGGAATTCCGACCTAATGTGGAATCTCCGGTGGTTCCAGTGTGGATTGCAATGGAGGGGTTACCGATTCATCTTTATGATAAATCGGCTCTTTTTGAGATTGCTAGCTTGATTGGGAAGTCTTTGAAACTGGATTCTGTCACTGCTACTTTATCCAAGCCAGCAGTAGCCAGAATATGTGTAGAATTGGATCTTATGAAAGACATGCCCACAAAAATATGGATCAACTGTGGGTCATATGGGTTCTCTCAGGCTATTTTATACGAAAATAGACCTGAGTACTGTCTGGGTTGTTTTCACTTAGGTCATTATCAAGGGAAGTGTCCTAAGAAACAGTCTGACCAATCTATAATACAGCATAAGGAAATATGGATGCAGAAAAAAGAGAAGCCAAAGAATGTTAAATTTACACGACAGGAAAAAGGAAAAGACAAGGTGGAGGATGATCCACAAGCATATATACAATCCACATCAAAAGACAATTTGAAGAAGATTCTATCTGAGGATGAAACTGATGTTGTAGTAAACATTATGGACTCCATGGAGTTACCAACTGAGGAAGCCAGAAAACAAATAAATGAGATGTTAGAAGCTGAGGTTCCAGGTATCATCAATACAGATCCTATGGAGATTAAAGGAATTCAAGATGATACTCACATATCTATGATGATTCACAATTTGGAAGACAATTCATTGGTGCCTAGAGAATGTTATTCAGATGGGGAAGAGGATCATCCCGTGACCTCAGAATCTCTCATGGATGGATGGATGGCCTCAAATCTGCAAAGGAATTGATGTTGTTGTTAAACAAAAGGCCAGTGAACAAACAGTTAATTATCCAGATCATACCCCAGAAGTGGTACCTGATGACAATCATAATAATCAACCAGAAGATAATGATGAAGAATTTACTTTGGTTACAAGGAAGGGTCATAAAAAGCATGCATGTCCTGAAAATCAACACAGAAGGAATACTAGAAGTAAAGCTAGAGAGGCTGGGAATAATTCCGTTTCCCAATGAATTGCATAATATGGAATGCTAGGAGTCTAGAATCCTCCAGTTCTAGACTTTTTTCCCTAGTTAAACAATGGAGGGTGCAATTACTTCTGGTTATTGAGCCAATTGTTTCGACTGATAAGATTGAAGATTATAAACAAATTCTTGGTTTTGATAAAGTTGCCTGCTCTGAAATTAACAAAATATGGTTATTTTGGGAATCTTCTGTGCTGGATATCTCTAATACTCAGTGGCATGAGCAGTATGTTCATTTCAGGGTTCAGAGTACTTATTATAAGGGTTGGATTACTGGTGTCTATGGGCGACATAACTATATTACTAGAAGAGCTTTATGGGATGGCCTTGTTACTATTTCTGCAGGGATAAATGAACCTTGGATGGTGGGGGGAGATTTCAATGCTATAGCAAGTTATAATGATCATAAAGGCACTGCTTTACCTCTTATTCAAGGAATGAATGAGTTCTCTGATTGTATTGCAGCCTGCAGATTGAATGAGCTTCCTTTTTCTGGTCCAAAATACACCTGGACTGGTAAAAGATCAAATGGAAGAGTTTGGCGTAGGTTAGACAGAGTTTTATTTAATACAGATTTCTTGGAATTCTTTGATAATATACAAGTATCTGTGTTAAATAAAACACCTTCTGATCATAGTCCCATTCTCATTCAGAGTACTAATATTGGTTTTTCTGGTCCAAAGAGCTTCAAATTTCCAAATATCTGGTTTAGTAATGCTTCTTTTATGGATTTTGTGAAGTCCAGCTGGGACTCTTTTGAGAATCAGGGAGGCATGAGGGGTTTGGTTTCTAAACTCCAAAACCTTAAGAAAGTGCTGAAGCAATGGAATAAGGAGAAATTTGGAAATATTTTTGATGTTGTTAAGGAATGTGAAGAAGAGCTCATGAGAGCAGAGATGGTTTATGAATATAATCCATGTGATCAAACAAGGGAGGACTGGTTTACAAAAAAGGTTTGCTTATTCAGAAATATAAGGTTGAAAAAAAATTCTGGAAGCAAAAGGCACATATTCAGTGGATCAAGGAAGGGGACAGTAATTCAAAATTTTTCCATTCTTTTGTTAAAATCAGGAGAAGAAAACAGTGTATTACCTCAATAAAAAATATGGCAGGTCAGGAGGTCAGCTCTCCTTCTCTCATTGGAGCAGTTGCAGTGGAGTACTTCTCTGGCTTATTCACTGCCGAAACTTCTGAAAATAATGAGATATTAGATCATATTCCATAGTTAATATCTCAAGAGGATAACAATAAACTTATCTCAATGCCTGATTTGGAAGAGGTTAAACAAGCAGTTTGGGATCTCAATCAAAATGGTGCTCTGGGGCCAGATGGTTATCATGGGAAGTTCTTTAAAAAATGTTGGAGTATTGTTGGAATGGATATGGTCAGGGCTGTGCAAGAATTTTTCATGGGATTTCCTATCCCTCAGGGGATGACCAATGCTTTAATTGCTCTTATTCCTAAGTCTGATAATTGACCGCTTTTTTCTGCAAGTGTACAGATCGGTCGTAGTAAAACCTAGAGTATTCTAGAGTCGATCCCACGAGGAGCGCAAACTGATTTTTTATAGCTTGTACTTCTATTAATTCAAGAAAAAAAATCGTTTGCTTCGTTTTGATTAAAGGGAAATGAATATTAAAATTCGATTAAAAAAATCACAATTAAACAAATGATAAAACGGCCCTAGGGATTCGGGATACACTTGATATTAATGGAAAATTCTTACCTGCCGGTTCAACAATTAAAGTGGTAATTGGTTCAAAAATATGCTAATACTCCGTCAAGCTATTAGCACGTCCTAGTTAAATTAGAGTAAATTCGTCAATTAAACACTAAAATTAACTAGTCAAAAAAATGACAATTAAAATCCACCACAAATACCTAACTATGTCTCGTTTAGGTGATTTGCGTTTATTTTACGGGATCAAGTATCGTGCTTCACCCGTCGGTGCATCACACAATACCTAACAAGAATTAGGCACGAGCTCTATGCAAAATTCACTAGGAAAATACATAAAATAAATTTAATTGGAAAAAATTAATCAATTGATTAAATTCAATGAACCAAAACAGCAAGAATTATTCACTAATATCAAGCTTTAATCCCAAATCCCTTGGGTAAAAATTCTAGCCTACAATCATTCTTAAAGTATGGAAGAAATCACTTTTTAATAGCATAAACATGAAAGTAAGAATTCTGGAATTGAACACACAACTGAAAATTCAGAATTTAAACTAACTAATTGATGAAAAACAAGAAGAACCGGAGATGAGTGATGAAGATTCGGATGAACTTCTCTTCTAATCTCCACTTTTTTCCTCCCGTTCTTCGTTGCAGCGCTGCTGTTTTTAAATGGTCCTCAAGTGCAATCTTTCGGATCATTAATTAAGGAAGTTGATCTCCAACGGTCCTCTCTGGAACGTGAAATTCGCTGCTATAAATGGATGAAACATTAGGTGAATCGTTGGTAGTTTTGGTGCTCGTCGAATAGGAAAGATTGCAGCCTTCATGCGTGAGATTTGCTTTTCCAGATTTGGTGTGGAGAGAAGTTACGGGAAGGGCTTCTTGACTCTTATGCTTGGGCTGATTTTTAAGAGACTTTTCCTTCATCTTCCAATTCCTTGTATTTTGGCCTCAAGACTTCAACTTCTTTTCATTTTAGCATTATTCTACAAAAAAATAGATTTATCACAAATTAGTCATAAAATCCTAAAAGTGAATCCAAATAGGCCCAAAATAACAAGATAAATTATCAGAAATAAATAATAAAATCGGAACTATCAAATTCCCCCACACTTAGGATCTTGCTTGTCCTCAAGCAATATTAACGAGAAGCAAAGAAACATTCCAACGCAGAAAGAAAACTCATGACTTTGCCTTGTGAGAATGTATTATTGCTTGCCTCAGGAATGCCAAATCAGAATTAACTTTAGTTAATACTCCAACACACAACTAGTGTAAAACAATAAGGCTGTTCTGTTTTTACACAAACTAAAAGTAAGTGCAGATGCAAACCCCTAAAAAGCACATAGGAAATCACCAAATAAGCACACAAGGGAAAATAATAATGCACCTCACATCATGTTGGAAAACAACCTGCTAAAACAGAGAAACGAAAAAAAAAACAAGTATTTTTAACAAAAGTACTCTTTTTCAACTTACTTTACACTATGATGGAAAAAAATTGCAGCACAAATTGAAAAAAAAAAATCTTAAGGTATTGAACTAAAATAACAGTAGCATAAATAAGCATATTGAAAGAGGAAAAATTTTGTCACTTGTACACAAAAAATTTCAAACAGAATTCAACAGCAGCAAATAGGAAAAAAAACTAGTTTTGTCTTAGAAGTTGACTAAAATTGATGCTAATAAGGCATTAAACTCATCATTGGCTTTAACAGATCCGAAATGGAGGAGAACATGTGCTCAACAATACTGACTAGAATAATTCCCCCACACTTAAACAAAACATTGTCCTCAATGTTACCAGCAAACGATTAAGGGAAAAGAATACTCCCTGAGAAAATTATTTAGGGAAGAGCTGGCTGGAGATTACCCAAGCAATCCTAAAACACCAAATCACCTCGTTTTTTTTTCTCCAAAAAATATGAAACAACAAGCAACGAGAACAGAAAATAAAATAAAACTAAAAATTAAAGGATAATGAAATTAATGTTGGGTTGCCTCCCAATAAGCGCTTTAGTTAATGTCTAGAGCTAGACAAAAAAAAAGTGTCAATCGGTATGGAGTGTGATAGATTCAGCATTAGGGACGGTCTCCCCATGATAGAAGTGTTTCAATCTCTGCCCATTGACCAAAAATGGCCTCTTTTCACTGCCTTCGATCTCAATTGCACCGTAAGGATGGACTTTGGTCACAATGAAAGGCCCTGACCATCTCGATTTCAGCTTACCTGGAAAAAGCTTAAGACGAGAGTTAAATAATAAAACCTCTTGCCCTTCCTTAAACTCTCTCCTAAGAATTTTTTTATCATGCCACGCCTTGGTTCTTTCTTTATAAATTCTCGAATTTTCATATGATTCACGACGGATTTCATCCAGCTCACTCAACTGAAACAATCTCTTCTCACCTGCAGCCTTCAAGTCATAATTCAAAGTTTTTACAGCCCAATAAGCACGGTGTTCTAACTCAACAGGGAGATGACAAGACTTACCATAAACTAACCTATACGGAGACATCCCTAAGGGTGTTTTATAGGCAGTCCTATAAGCCCATAATGCATCAGGTAACTTTAACGACCAATCCTTCCTAGTGGAGTTGACAGTTTTTTCAAGGATAGATTTAATCTCTCTATTAGAAACTTCTACCTGTCCACTTGATTGTGGATGGTAAGTGGTTCCTGATTTGAGATGACAACCATATTTAGCGAGTAAAGCAGTAAATTGCGAATTCTTAAAATGCACACCGTTATCACAAATGAAAGCTCTAGGCACCCCAAAGCGGGATATGAGAGACCTAACAAAATTAACTACACTCTTGGCAGTATTATCGGGTAAGGCAATTGCCTCTACCCATTTAGATACATACTCAACAGCTACAAGAATGTAAAGTTTACCATGAGACGGGGGAAATGGGCCCATAAAATCCAGGCCCCATAAATCAAATAATTCAACTTCGAAAATACCTTGTTGAGGCATTTCATGCCTCTTACCAATAGTTCCCGTTCGTTGACATCTATCACATGCCATCACAAAACTCCTAGTGTCTTTAAAAAGAGTTGGCCAGTAAAAACCACTTTGAAGAACTTTTGCTGCTGTCCGCTCAGCCCCATGATGACCACCGTAAGGAGATGAATGACAATCGTTAAGAATTTGTACCATCTCTTCTTCAGGCACACATCTCCTCACAATCCCATCCGCACACCGCCTAAAAAGCAATGGATCATCCCACATATAGTATTTAACATCAGCAAAGAACTTCTTTTTTTGGTGGTAACTTAAATCCTGCGGAACAACGTTAGAAACTAGAAAATTCACATAATCGGCAAACCAAGGAACTACAGTTTTATCAATGGCCCAAAGGCCCTCATCTGGAAACTCATCATTAATTGAGTTTTCTGAAAAATCAGGACTTGTGTGCTCTAACCGAGACAAATGGTCAGCCACAAGGTTTTCCGATCCTTTCTTGTCTCGAATTTCTATGTCAAATTCCTGTAAGAGTAAAACCCATCGAATTAGTCTCGGTTTTGCATCTTTTTTTAACAGAAGGTACCTCAAGGCAGAATGATCAGTGTAAATGATAACTCTCGATCCTATAAGGTAAGAACGAAATTTATCAAGTGCAAAAACAACCGCTAAGAACTCCTTTTCAGTAGTTGCATAATTAATTTGAGCATCATTCAACACCCTACTGGCATAACAAATAACATGCAAATTTTTCTCTCTTCGTTGTCCTAAAACTGCCCCTAATGCAAAATCACTCGCATCACACATTAATTCAAATGGTAAATTCCAATCGGGAGCAATTATAATAGGAGAAGAAATAAGAGCTTGTTTCAAAACATTAAAAGCATGCAAACAGTGTTCATCCATCATAAAGGTGTATCTTTTACAAGTAAATTACAGAGAGGTTTTGAAATTTTAGCAAAATCTTTAATAAACCTTCTGTAAAAACCAGCATGTCCTAAAAAACTTCTAACACCTTTTACCGAAGTAGGAGGAGGTAAATTTTCAATAACCTCAACCTTAGCCCGATCAACCTCAATTCCCTTGGCAGAAATCTTATGACCTAGAACGATACCTTCAGTGACCATAAAGTGACATTTTTCCCAGTTAAGTACAAGGTCAGTTTCCACACATCTCGCTAACACACGTTCTAAATTCGCTAAACAAGCATCAAAAGACATGCCAAAAACAGAAAAATCATCCATGAAAACCTCAATAATGTCACCAACCATATCAGAAAAAATAGATATCACACAACGTTGAAAAGTAGCAGGTGCATTACAAAGACCAAAAGACATTCTTCGAAAAGCAAACGTACCAAACGGGCATGTAAATGTAGTTTTTTCTTGATCTTCGGGAGCAATAGGAATTTGAAAATAACCAGAAAACCCATCAAGAAAACAGTAATATGCATAACCAGCTAACCTTTCTAACATTTGATCAATGAAAGGAAGGGGAAAATGATCTTTTCGGGTTGCAGAATTAAGTTTTCTATAATCTATACAAACCCTCCATCCAGTCACAGTCCTAGTAGGTATTAATTCATTTTTATCATTACTAACAACTGTAATACCCCCTTTCTTAGGGACTACTTGAACTGGGCTTACCCAATAACTATCTGAGATTGGATAAATGATACCTGAATCCAGCAACTTATGAATTTCAGCCCGCACAACTTCTTTCATATTAGGGTTAAGACGCCTTTGGGCTTGCACACAAGGAGTATGATCATCTGTAAGTAAAATTTTATGCATGCAAATCGAAGGACTTATACCTTTAATATCAGCAATAGACCACCCTAAAGCTTCCCTATACTTCTTCAAAAGATCTAACAACAATTTTTCCTCTTCAGGCCTCAAGTAAGCATAAATAATTACTCGAAAAGTATTATTATGCCCAAGAAAAGCATATTTCAGATTTGAAGGAAGAGGTTTAAGCTCAAGTTGAGGGGGTAATTCAATTGAGGGTGGGAGGGGAGGGGTGCTACTGCCTAAATCTTCATATTTCCTACATAGATTACTAGCCAACGACCCTCGTCCTTCTAATTTTAACACACACTCAGAAAAAACAGAATCCTCCTCTTTTTCATTCAAACTAAGAGAAATGCATGCTTCAAGTGGTTCACTAAACGAATTTTTAGCAAAAGTTTCAGAGACAAGAGAATCAACTATGTCTAAAGCATAACAAGAATCATCAAAAGCAGGGAAATTAACAGCTTTAGCAATTGTAAATTCTTCTTTGTCAGCCCCAACCCTAAAAATCAATTTTCCTTGAGGCATATCAATCAAAACTCCACCAGTTAATAGGAAAGGTCTACCCAAAATCAAAGAAGTATCAGAATCACTTCCTATATCAAGCACAAGAAAATCTGCAGGAAAATAAAATTTACCAACTTTAACTAAGACATCTTCAACAACACCAAGTGGATACTTAACTGACCTATCAGCCAATTGTAAGGAAACAGTTGTGGGCTTAATATCAACAATTCCTAGTTTTTTGCAAACAGTTAAAGGCATTAAATTGATACTAGCACCTAAATCACATAAGCACTTATCAATCATGAAATTACCAATAGTGCAAGGAATAGAAAAACTCCCTGGATCCTTTAACTTGGGTGGCAGCTTGCTCTGAAGTATGGCGCTGCATTCTTCACTTAATTGGACAGTCACAAACTCCTCGAGTTTCTTCTTGTTTGACACTAACTCTTTTATATATTTAGCGTAAGAGGGCATTCTAGCAAGCGCTTCTGCAAACGGGATATTAACCTGCAACTTTTTAAATATTTCCAAGAACCTCTGGAAATTATTATCTTGGTTCCTCTTACGCAGCCTCTGTGGGTAAGGAATAGGAGGTACATATGGCTCAGGAGGAACGTATGGCCTTTCTACATCAGAGTCAGATTGTTCAACCTCTTTATCTTTAGAAACCGGTTGGTCAGTTTGATCTCCAGCCACCTCAGGTTCCTTAAATTGGTTCCTGACAGTCTTGTCTTTACCTAGAGTGTTCTCATTAACGGTGTCTGGCAGATTTCTCCCACTTCTTAATGTCACTGCCATTGCGTCTCTTGGGTTAACATCAGTGGTGGACGGAAGTTTGCCTTTATCTTTCTCTGTTATCATTCTAGCCAATTGCCCAACTTGCACTTCTAGGTTATGAATTGAAGCTTGGTTAGACTGGACTACCTTGTCAATTTTAGCATCCATCTTCTTCATAGTGGAGTCTTGGTTAGCCATGTACTGCATGATCACTTCTTCAAATTGGGGTCTCTTCTCTGGTAGATGGACTTGGTAGGGAGGTGCTAATTGTGACTGAAATTGGGGCATTTGTGTTTGTTGGAACCCTGGAGGTCCCACCGGCCTAGCATTTCCCTGATCCTTCCATGAAAAGTTTGGATGATTTCGCCAACCCGGATTATACGTGCTTGAAAAGGGATCATTCTTTTGAGGCTGATTTTGTTTATTTCCGTAAGCTCCCATGTAGTTCGCCTCTTCACCAGGCTGTTGGTTTACACCTATATTCATGCAAAAGTTAGCATTATGTCCAAATAAACCACAACAGGCACATACCTCACTGGATTGACCATCTCGAGTCATCAATAGTTTCATTTGCTTATTAAGCTCAGCCAATTGCGTTGTCAAATCTGTTTGGGTGTTTACTTCCTGCACAATAGCCCTACGACCTCTTACAGCCTTTTGTTGAGAATTAATTGATAGATTTTCATAAATAGCCCACAACTCATCAGCATTTTTATCACCTGTATAACCACCTGAGGCGGTATCTACAAGAGTTTGGCAGTTCAGAGTAAGACCATCATAAAAAAATTGAGTTAACAATAACAAAGGAAATTGATGGTGGGGACATTGTTTTAAAAATACATTAAACCTTTCCCATGCTTCATGAAATAATTCCCTTTCCCCTTGAACAAAATTACAAATTCTACTCCTATAATCCATTGTTTTCTGGTTGGAGTAGTATTTGAACATAAATGCATCATAAACTTGTTCCCAATCGGTTAAAGAGCCCTCTGGCAGATTAAGTAACCACTGCCTAGCGTCACCTTTCATGCAATAAGGAAAACATCTCATACGAAGCTCATCTTCAGATAAGTTATTTAAAGGAAAAGTTTGTACTGTACTATAAAGCTCACGCATGAATCCTAAAGCATCCTCAGTTCCCAGTCCATTAAAGGACGGAAGTATATTAAGATGAATATTTTTAAGCTCATAATTTCTCGCAGCATCAGAAAGTAAAATACAAGAAGGGTTAGCAGCGATTACCGGACGTTGGATATCTCTCAAACGTGGAGGCGGCGGCACAATAACCTCGTTATTATCGTTCGCCATAACTAACCTTCTTCTTGTCCTGTTTTGCCAAAAAGTGCGCTCAATCTCAGGATCAAAGGGTTCCAAGTTCTCGTTAATTCGATTTCTAGTTACCCTTAATCACATAAAAACCTGCACTTACTCAAAGAAATCTGAAGCACAACGATGATCGTAAGTGAAAAAAAAAATAAAAAATAAAAACTAACTAATAGAAATAACCACAAAAAAAATAGTTTAAGCGCTCCCCGGCAACGGCGCCAAAAACTTGACCGCTTTTTTCTGCAAGTGTACAGATCGGTCGTAGTAAAACCTAGAGTATTCTAGAGTCGATCCCACGAGGAGCGCAAACTGATTTTTTATAGCTTGTACTTCTATTAATTCAAGAAAAAAAATCGTTTGTTTCGTTTTGATTAAAGGGAAATGAATATTAAAATTCGATTAAAAAAATGACAATTAAACAAATGATAAAACGGCCCTAGGGATTCGGGATACACTTGATATTAATGGAAAATTCTTACATGCCGGTTCAACAATTAAAGTGGTAATTGGTTCAAAAATATGCTAATACTCCGTCAAGCTATTAGCACGTCCTAGTTAAATTAGAGTAAATTCGTCAATTAAACACTAAAATTAACTAGTCAAAAAAATGACAATTAAAATCCACCACAAATACCTAACTATGTCTAGTTTAGGTGATTTGCGTTTATTTTACGGGATCAAGTATCGTGCTTCACCCGTCGGTGCATCACACAATACCTAACAAGAATTAGGCACGAGCTCTATGCAAAATTCACTAGGAAAATACATAAAATAAATTTAATTGGAAAAAATTAATCAATTGATTAAATTCAATGAACCAAAATAGCAAGAATTATTCACTAATATCAAGCTTTAATCCCAAATCCCTTGGGTAAAAATTCTAGCCTACAATCATTCTTAAAGTATGGAAGAAATCATTTTTTAATAGCATAAACATGAAAGTAAGAATTCTGGAATTGAACACACAACTGAAAATTCAGAATTTAAACTAACTAATTGATGAAAAACAAGAAGAACCGGAGATGAGTGATGAAGATTCGGATGAACTTCTCTTCTAATCTCCACTTTTTTCCTCCCGTTCTTCGTTGCAGCGCTGCTGTTTTTAAATGGTCCTCAAGTGCAATCTTTCGGATCATTAATTAAGGAAGTTGATCTCCAACGGTCCTCTCTGGAACGTGAAATTCGCTGCTATAAATGGATGAAACATTAGGTGAATCGTTGGTAGTTTTGGTGCTCGTCGAATAGGAAAGATTGCAGCCTTCATGCGTGAGATTTGCTTTTCCAGATTTGGTGTGGAGAGAAGTTACGGGAAGGGCTTCTTGACTCTTATGCTTGGGCTGATTTTTAAGAGACTTTTCCTTCATCTTCCAATTCCTTGTATTTTGGCCTCAAGACTTCAACTTCTTTTCATTTTAGCATTATTCTACAAAAAAATAGATTTATCACAAATTAGTCATAAAATCCTAAAAGTGAATCCAAATAGGCCCAAAATAACAAGATAAATTATCAGAAATAAATAATAAAATCGGAACTATCAATAATCCTGCCACTTTTAGTGATTTTAGACCTATTTCTTTGTCTAATTTCATAAATAAGGTGTGTACTAAAGTCCTTGCTTCTAGACTTAAGGATATTCTTCCTAAAATTATTTCACAAGAACAATATGGTTTTATGGCTAATAGAGATGCAGCAGATCAGGTTCTAATAGCACAAGAAATGGTTCACTGTGTTGACAAAAAGGTTAGGGGTGGAAATCTGATGATTAAGCTTGATATGACAAAAGCGTTTGATAGAGTTTCCTGGCAATTTCTAGCAAACATTCTGTTAAAATTTGGTTTCTCTTCCCATTTTGTGCTATTGATTATGAATAATCTTAAGGCTACATTCCTTTCTGTTCTCATCAATGGATCCCCACAGGGTTTTAAAGCCAACTAGGGGTGTTAAGCAGGGTGATCCCCTCTCCCCCTTTCTTTTTATTATTGCTTCAGAGGCATTTTCGCGAGGATTGAATTGGTTGGTGAATAATAATAAAATCAAGCCTTTTTTGGATGGGAAATAGGGGAAAAGCTATTTCTCATTTAGGCTATGCTGATGATTTGTTAATTTTTATAAATGGAGAGGCAAGGTCCTTAGTAAGATTCAAATTTTTTTTGAATACCTATCAGGAAGCTTCAGGGCAGGTGTTAGTCCCTGTTTCTGTAACAACAATGAATAATCGATCTAACAAGGAAGATTAAACGTAACGATGAACACAGAATGAATCACCGTAAAACCTTCTTTGATAAACCGTGGAACGTACAACAGAATGATATGCGTAAGGTTATGAATAATAAGTACGACGTTCAACCTATTCCTAAACCTCGGCTCCCTTTTTATAGGCGAGGTTTAGGTTAGGCGTACCAGGCTTTTAGCCTGTTTAAATGGGCCTAACACTTGGCCTGATTTCTATCTAATTTATGCACTATTTAAATACAAGGATTAAATATAAAGCTAATCTATGACCAACTTGATTCACAATTAAATATCTCCAACAATCTCCCCCTTTGTGATCAAGTGCCATTCTCTTATTGCTTCTGAGACTTGAAGTAGTGTTTCCTCATACCAAGTGCATGTTCATACTGCCTCAGCACATTTCTCTTTTCGAGGCGATCGTCAATGGCCTTTAAAATTGTCTCAACAGTAGAGTGTTCCTTTTGAACATAAGATGATGCCTCTTGAAGATTTTCCTCTAGCTTTGCCTTCATCTTTAGAATCTGCTCTTTGATTATTTTCAGTGTTTGTAAGGAATAATTGTATTTAGATTTTGATGATGCTATATTAATTAGGACTGTAGAGTACCCCTTTAGAAATTATGTATTAGAATTTCCCCTTGTAAAGTTCTTAGCATATTCGACTACCAGAAGGCCTCTCTACCAGAAGTCCTCCAGACAGAAGATCTTGGTTCTCTGTCTAGGAACAGAAAACGTCAGGGTCTCTGTTACCCTTTAGCGTGACAGAAACCCTCTTGGTTCTCTGTAAGCTACCAACAACAGAAGTGCTCATGATCTTCTCTGAATCAGTTCTCTGCCAATAACACCAGAAGGTCTGACACTTGGAAGAAATCCACAAAGCCGGGAAGTCAACTTAAAGATTCCTTCAACGGCTAGGAGTATGAAACGGAAAAGCTACAGTGCTCGCATTAAATGCTCATTTAATGCTCCCCATGCTCCGTGGAGTAATTGCAGATGATTGGCCGCAATGTCAGGATTACTTTATCCCGAAATAGTAACCCGCCAACTTTACCGGGTCCTACTGGTCAAGTCAACTGCTCGCGCATTAAATACAGTTGTCCTCCTACTCCAACGGGAAGACAACCTCAGTATAAAAGATACACTACGAAGAACAACCGGATAACTTTGCAACCTTGCTATAACTTTGCTACAACTTTGCTAACCAAGCAAGATATTCAAACTCTGAAAAGCAAACTCACTATCCTCTACAAGAGAAGGCATAAGTTGAAAAATACTTTTTCCAACTCAAGCAAAGTTCCAAGTGTTCTTCAACTCTTCAAGCTCATCACATACAAATCTTTTGTAACGAAGCTAGTTGGAGGAACCCCTGTTTCAACAGAAACTCTTCTTGCTACAAGAAGGACGTCCGAATAACTGGAGTAGTGAAGTGGTGATACTTCAAAGAAACTCAGTGAAAGGACCAGTGTTAAAGGAAGCCAGGCAGTGCATCCCAGGACACATCTAGGCTTGAAGAAGACGTGGAGTGCTTCTTAAGTGCTAGGACTAAGGCTTTGTAAACGGCAGTTTTTACAGCTTAGTGGAACAGTGGATTAGAGGAACGAGTTGTTCCTTGAACCACTATAAAAATCCCTGGTGTCGTTTACTTACTGCTTTTAATACTTGCACTTAGTTAGAACTGTATAACTCCTTGGACTTGGTATCTGTGTTCAGCAGAACTTGTTCTACGAGTTAACAGAAGGCCTACTGCCTTTGCTTCTCTGAGGCTAACAGAACTCCCTGCCAGAACCCCATCCGCTGCCAGTCTGTTCTTTCAACAGAACAAGCTATTCTGTAAATCTGGTACTTAGTTTAAAAAGCTAAAAACCAATACAGTCTATTCACCCCCCCTCTAGACTGTATCCAGTATAACCGGGACCAACAGTGTTCCGTCACAGTACTTCTCAAATTCACTGACTACCATCAGACGCTTTTCGTCCTTGTGGTTCAGATAGGTGACTGCTGGCGGTGTGAAGAAGATGTGGTAGGCTGGGAAATCTTCAAGTTCTGGACCATACAGTCTTGGCTTTGTCAGATTTGTCTTCTTTAGATTGCACTCAATTGCCATCTGTAGGTCATGTGAAGAGTGTACTCGGATTTGTCTTAGCATGAATCTCTTGATAGCTGCGAGGCCTTCACTGTATATTATGCTCTGCCTGACTGGAAGGTATCTGTAGGCCATGAACATTTGGTAGATGTCATCCGGTTTCAGCATGATGAAGTCGTTCTCTTGACAAGTAAATTCGCTCCCATCGGTGCATTGAAGTCTGTAAGTGTAGAATGTTACTCCATGATAGTCTTCAGCCTTCACTTGTAGAATTTGATGAATCGGGAGAATATTCGACTTCAGATCTTGTTCCATCAGTTCTCTCTGTGTACCAGTTGACCGTTGTAGCAACATATGCAGATGACCTCCAGCCTGCTTTCCTTTTAAGTGAGTAAGGCCTCTTAGCTTCAGTTCATTCAGTGGCTTGACTCTGTCTGGTCTACGCCAGATATGCTCTCTGATTTCTTCTTGGAAGGGGGCTTTGATACGAACATTATCCCAGGGTTTCTCTGTCTTGGGAAGTCTTCCCGCTGTTTGTCTTACAACCGATTCAAGAGTCTTCTGGGATTCTTTGTAATTCTCCCCTTCCTTGCGTTCATCGTCCTCGAGCCTTATAATGTCTTCAGAGCATTTGTTGATTAGCTCTCGTAGCCACCAGTTTCTTTGCATGTCCTCTTGTTCGGCTTCAACCCGAAGATCATCCCATTCTGTCCATTTTCTTGGCCATTTGTCATATATCACCGCCTCTTCCAGTGCATCATGGATGTCTTTGCCTGGGGAAATATATGGAATTCTTTGTTCAGGCGGTGATTGTTCCTGTGTAGCACTACCGGGTTCACTAGGATTGCCCGTTGACATCAGCTTAGAACTGGGTTCCAACTGATGGCCTGATGGAGAAGATGTACCAGTGGTAACATCATCAGGACTTCCATCCCCTCCTCGGTTGGTATCTCTGGGAGATACGCCTCGGGATGTTATTTCTAGCTCGACCATGCTAGATAGTTTGGCTGTGGATGGTGGCTGTTGGTTTGTTGAGGTTTCAGGTTGAATTGGCTGTGGAGTTTGGCTTGGTAGAGCAGTTTGCTCAAGTGATCGAGGTCGCTTGTTCTCCCCCTCATGAGGATCCGAATCATCGGGGTCCTCATGGGAACGCTTGCGACCACAAAGACTCTCCTTGCAAGTACTCTTGGTTTCGGGTGAAGAAAGAAGAGCTTCTAGTATGGCTTGCTGATGAAGAGTGAGCTTGTCTTCTGGGGTGTTTAAGAGGTTGTTCAGCAAAGCCGAAGCTAGTGTGTCAAAGGACAGTGAGGAGAGATCGATGGAGGGTGTGGTCGGGTGTGGGGAGAATACTGGTTCTGTATCCTGGGTTCCCCGAGAAATAGAGGGAATGGGAATTTGGTTTATGGATTGGTGGGATAGAGGGGTGGAGGATATGGGTTGTGTATGGGAGATGAACGGTTCAGGGGAAGGTTGGGGTGGTGTTTGTTCAGACCGAACCGCTTGGGTGGTCCTAAATTCTTGTGCTAGAGCGGTCATTGCATCTTGCACCCATGGCTTAATGGTGGAATCCAGGAAGCGATTCAGTAGAACGTTTACGTCTTCAAAGGTAGGGTGACCAGTTACGGGGGTTGTAACTGTTGACACAGCATCAGTGAAGATTGCTGATGTGTGGCCTGCATTTAATGATGGAATCATTATGGGCGTAGCAGGGCTTCCAACCGTCATAGCTTGCGCTCTGGTTGTTGCGTTCAGGGTGAGTGCACCTGTATGTGCAGTGAATAGTGTAGGTGTCCTAGAAAATGAAGAAAATGTGGGGAATGTGACACCTAGACTCGATGTGTGAGAAGAAGGGGTTTTGACCTCGGGAGATAGGTCAATAGTATGCTCAACTGATTCAGAAGGAACCAGCGAGGGGGTTGAGTCCCGTTCTTTTGAAACAATAGCCTTTTGAGAGGCTATCGAATGGCTGGGAGAGGGCTGTGCATGCGCAGTTGAGCCAGATGCTGCGACTTCTACCCGGGAACCGAAAAGATCGGCTCCTGTGCTTAGGGATTCGACTCGGCTTATCTGGATAAAGGAGTCGCAGCCCGAGAAGATGTGCTCGTCTGCCTTATCAAACAGGCTTTTTCTGGCTTGGGGCTGGGTCTTGGCCTTGGCAGCCTTGTCATTCTTGACCTTAGCCCTGGTCTCTCGGATGACGACTTCTTCTGAGTTGATTGATGTCTTAATGGAATGAGCCGCCTCGTCGTAATCATCCTTGGAGCAATTTGTCTCGCTCGGATCAGCTCTTGGTTTAGCCTTTTCTTTTATAGTGAAGACTTGAGGTCTGCGAGCTATGATTGGTGCTGCGTCTTCAGCAGTAATTTTTCTCTTATTCGGAGATTCGACGGGCAACTTCCCTTTTCTGATCAGAGCATATGTGAGCTCCACATCATCACTATCGTTGTCATCATCGTCATCATCCGAGCCAGATTCTTCGCTCTCCGTGCCCACGCTCTCGGAAGCCTCGTCGTCAGTGTTTGTTTGGGCTTCACTGGACGATTCATTGGCCGTTTCCTCAGCGTCTTTTTCGGTGCCCTCAGCCGCCTGACTCGTCTCAAGAGAGTCGTCAGACTTTCCTTCATTGGGCAAACCGGCCACTGGTTTCTGTGGCTTTTGGGCTCTCTTAGGACCCTTACTTATACTCGGCTTTGTCCCTTGGGTAGGTCTAGCTGGGTTTTGCTGAACCATAGGGACGGTCTTCTCTGAGGCTTCCTTGTACTGCTGAACAGCTGGGTTTGAAGACCTTACAAGGTTGAGCAGAAACCCAGGGATCCACAGACCGTAGGTCGGGTTCTTGTCCGCTTTGAAGTATTGCACCTTTGGTGCTGTGAAGTGAGGATTTGTACTGCGTCTAGGTATGGAGGCGTGCTCTGCCATGCAGTCGTTGATGATTAGTCCAAGCCACCTAGCGTACGGAATGGTACCTGGCCTATTCTTTTCTTTGGCCTTGACCAGGTCCATTAGCTCTGAGAAGAAGAGCTGTGCCAAGTCATAGTGTTTGTTGAAGGCGATCCCGTGGAAGATTAGCAGTATTTGCTTGTTGCATTTGTCGAAGCCAGCATGCTTTGGCGACAAGCATTTGTTCACAAGCCCGAAGAGATTCTTCCACGGGTGACTGAGATATGCGCCGTTGAAGTTCGACAGTTGTGGCAGTAGAGACGTGTAGCCTAGTGATGCTACATCTTTCAGTAGATCGGGGATTGACGGCAGCGCATCATATGTATCTCGGACTTGCAGCGCTAATGTGGATTGCAGTGTTGATGGCGTTAGGATCACGCGCATGCCATTCAGCTTGGTCTTTATTTTTGAGCGATCTTTTGGAGATTCTGTATGCATGTGCCCCCAGAACTGTTGTAGGTATATCTCTGGCACCGGTTTTGAGTTGTGAAGTGCAGGCCAGAGATAGTGACCCTTCATGATGGCTGGAACGATCGGGTTCTGGCATTTGAAGACTGCAAGGTCTAGCTGGAAGTTATTGTCCAGCACCTTGATCCATTTTTCTTGAGAGTAGATGGCATCATCGATCTGTGCTTTTGTGTTTCCTGCCATTTTAAACTGTAGAAGCATGGGGTCAGCATATGGAATTCAACTGTTTGATTTGATTTTGAGAGAATTTGATTTGCGTTTGTCAGATAAGTTTATGCAGATGGAGTTTTGAAAAAATTTCTAAGTCCAAATCTCAAATCTCGAGATTCATATCTCGAGATCAAGATGTCGAGATGCAGATCTCGAGATCTCTATTTCGAGATTCAAATCTCGAGATCAAGATGTCGAGATGCAGATCTCGAGATCTTGATTTCGAGATTCAAATCTCGAGATCAAGATGTCGAGATGCCCATCTCGAGATCTTGATTTCGAGAAGATGAATCGACGATCTCGAGATCTTGAAATCCAAAATCTCGAAATCGTGATTTCGAAGCGAAGAATCCACCTGCAAAGACAACGATATATCAAACAATTAACAAGCGATTTCGACCTAACAAAAACCTTTTTATGTTGATTTTGAGAAAAAAACTATTGACAAAAATCTCGAGATCGTTCGTTTTCGAACGCAGTAGAAGATGATGATTTCGAAATCGAGTGATGTGAAGATTTTTCATTTGAGGCGTCGTTATAGAACTCGAAATCGATGGAAAGCTACCTTAGTGATTGCGAAAGTGAATCGGAGAAGGAGAAGTTTTTCGAAAACACGGTTTTGAGAAGAAGAACAGTCGTCGGAGAGCTTTGCCTTTGCGAAAAGTTTTAGAAGAGAAAGGGAAGAGCTTGTTCAGGTTTATATACGCGAGAGAAAAACAATTTGGACCTCCTCCGTAACAATTTAGCCCGAGATATTGGGCTGGCACACAGTGCCCTTTTAAAAAAATTTCGATGCCCAAACCAGTAAAAAATAGAGAGCTCCCCCTTAATCAGTGAAAAATAGCTCCCCCTCAAACAGTGAAAATAGCTCCCCCTCAAACAGTGAAAATTTTCTCCCCCTCAAAAAGATGCAACGAACAATATGTACAAATGCAACGCACACACACTATTTTTTGTTCTTTTTGATTTTTCACACAAACTCAACCCATGCATCACACGCACACTATTTTTTGTTATTTTTCTGGTTTTCTCCCCCTCAACACATGCAACGCACACACACTATTTTTTGTTATTTTTCTGGTTTTCTCCCCCTCAACACATGCAACACACACACACTATTTACAAAGCACACGCACACACACTTTTTACAAGTCCCCCCCACACACACTTTTTAGATCAGTGGAGACATAATCAGACAGGCTCGAGGTTCAACATGCCCAACTTGGAGACTAGGAACTGGAATCGTTTTTCATCCAATGCCTTAGTGAACAAGTCAGCCAGTTGAAGCTCTGAGCTTACAAAATACATGTCAATGTCTACTTTCTCCACATGATCCTTGATGAAATGATAGCGCAGGTCGATGTGTTTGGTGCGGGAGTGATGAACCGGGTTGCTGGTGATGGCGATGGCGCTCTGTGAGTCACTGTAGATCGGGATATGGCGGAGAGTGTAACCGTAGTCCTTTAGCTGGGTCTTCATCCATAATATTTGTGAACAACAGCTAGCAGCCGCGACGTATTCTGCCTCGGCCGTAGATGTTGACACACAGTTCTGTTTCTTGGAAGACCAGCAGACTAACTTATCGCCCAAGAACTGGACAGCTCCCGATGTACTTTTGTGGTCCATCCGGCAACCAGCAAAGTCAGCATCTGAGTATCCGACTAGGTCAAAACCTGAGTGCTTGGGATACCAAAGGCCTAGATTCACAGTGCCTTTGAGGTATCTCAGAATTCTTCAAACAACGGTCAGATGGGATTCCTTCGGATTTGCCTGAAAGCGTGCACATAAGCATGTGGAGAAGACAATGTCAGGCCTGCTTGACGTGAGATATAGCAAAGATCCAATGATGGCCCTGTAGTTTGTAGCATCAACTGGCTTCCCGGAGGGGTCGGAGTCGAGTTTGTTGTTTGGAGACATGGGGGTCGTCATGGAAGATTTGCCATCAATGTTGAATCTCTTAAGCATTTCCAGAATATACTTTGACTGATTGATGAAAATGCTGTCAGAGAGTTGTCTTACTTGCAGGCCTAGGAAGAAATTCAGTTCGCCCATCATGCTCATCTCGAACTTGGTTTTCATCAGTTTCTCAAAGTGTTTGCACAGACGTGGATTTGAGGAGGCGAAGATAATGTCATCAACATAGATCTGAATCAGGATGATGTCAGACTTCTGTCGCTTGATGAAAAGTGTGGTATCAATCTTCCCTTTTGAGAAACCTGAGTCAACCAGAAATTCGGTTAATGCATCATACCAAGCTCTTGGTGCCTGTTTCAACCCATACAGAGCTTTCTTTAGCTTGTACACATGGTCGGGATATCTGGGATCTACAAATCCTTCGGGCTGAGCGACATAGACTTCTTCTTCCAAGACTCCATTCAGAAAGGCAGTCTTGACGTCCATTTGAAAGACGGTAAAGTTCTTGTGGGCCGCGTACGCAAGAAAAAGGCGGATTGCTTCAATTCTTGCTACGGGTGCAAATGTTTCATCACAGTCTATGCCCTCTTGTTGATTATATCCTTTAGCGACCAGTCGTGCCTTGTTCCATATCACTATGCCTTCTTCGTCCTTCTTGTTCTTGAACACCCATTTAGTGCCAATGATGGTTTTCTGAGGGGGTTTAGGCACGAGTGTCCACACGTCTAGTCTGTCAAACTGATTGAGCTCATCTTGCATGGCAATCACCCAATCTGGATCAGCGAGTGCCTCTGAGACTTTGGACGGTTCATTCTTGCTTAGAAAGCATGCATAGTGACATTCATTTGTTGTTGCTGATCTTGTTCGCACACCTTGACTTGGATCACCTATTATCTGTTCAACAGGATGTGCTCTCGTCCACTTCCTCTCATGAGCTAGAGGAGTTGGAGTAATTATTGGTTGATCTGAGTCCTGATATGAGGTTGAAGGTTCTGGATCAGCTGTGGTGTGTAGTGGAGATGATTCCAGACTTATAGCAAAGCCGTGATCATCCACACCTCTGGGATTGGTTTGAGGGGTTGAGGGTGTGGATGGTACATCATCTGGTCCTGTTAGGAGCGGAATCTCTGCTGTTGGAGTTGATGTTGACTCTGGAGTGTATGCAGGAGGTGGAGGTTGTGAGTTCTCGTAAAAGTTTCTGAAGAGAGAGTCGAGAATCACATCGTCGTGTTCGGTGTTTGGTTCAGCTTTATCAGAAGCTACTGGTACATCAGTTGATGGATCGGTCTGGAGATGTTCAATTGCAAAGTCTGCCATTTCATAGAATGTAACATTTACACTCTCGATGACAGTCCGCTTGTCTCTGAGATAGACTCTGTAAGCTTTGGATTGCAGTGAGTAGCCAATGAACACGCCTTCTCTGGCTTTGGGATCCAGCTTACTTCTCTCTGTCCGATCATTGAGTATGAAGCACTTGCAGCCAAAAACCTTGAGGAAAGAAATATCAGGAGTTTTGTTGAATAGGATCTCATATGGAGTCTTGTCGAAGCGCTTGTGGATGAAGGTTCTGTTCTGAGTGAAGCACGCAGTATTGATTGCCTCTGCCCACATGAAGTGAGGCAGTCTTGATTGAATTAACATGGTGCGTGCTGCTTCAACAAGGGTTCTGTTCTTTCTCTCAACAACTCCGTTCTGCTGGGGAGTTTTAGCTGCTGCAAATTGCTGAGTGATACCGAGTGATTCATAGAACTCAGTGAGAGTCTGATTTTTGAACTCGGTACCATTGTCAGTTCTGACAATTCGAACACTGTGCTGTAGCAGTTTCTGGATCGTTCTGATAAAGGTCATAATGTTTTCCGCAGCTTCGTCTTTTGAACGGAGAAATTTTGTCCATGTATACCTAGAGAAGTCATCAACGATCACCAGAGTGTATTTGCGACCGTTGATGCTTTGTACTCTCATAGGTCCACACAGATCCATGTGTATTAGCTGCAACTGATGAGTAGATGAAGGTTCAGTTTTTGACTTGTGGGAGCTTCGCGTCATTTTGCCCATTTTGCAGGCACTACAATGATTTTCAGCGGAAGACTTTAGCAGAGGAAGCCCCTTGACAAGTTTCTTGGAGGACAAGGTTGATAGATGTTTGAAATTCAGATGGGAGAGACGTCTGTGCCATAGGTTGTTCTGTTCAGTTGAAGCTTTGGACAGCAGACAGATGGAAGTGGTGGATTGGACGCTTTTCAGATCAATAGTGTACAGATTTGATGTTCTGTAACACGTTAATAATGTATTTCATGTGTTGTCAAGAACACAACATTGTTTTGCAAAGAAGCTCACTTCCATCCCGCTGTCACAGAATTGTCCAATGCTCAGTAAGTTGTGTTTGAGCCTTTTGACGAATGAAACATCTTTTATTGTGACACTGGCACAGACGACGTCCCCATACCCAAGGATAGGAGATGAGGCGTCATTCCCGAATCTGACATTGCCTCCGTAGCAGTTGGTGTAGTTGCTCAAAAGGTGCTTTATTCCGGTCATGTGGGTTGAGCATCCTGAGTCTAAGTGCCACACATGACCGTCCTGCAAAACAATCAAACAGGTTTAGGTACCCAACTTGGAGTGGGTCCTTCCTTATTATCAAGAAACACGTTTTTAAATCTTGCTTTGAGCAGTGATCCAAGGTCAACTGCTCTTTCAACAAAAGATCTATCTTTGGTGAGCTTTCCAATAGCCAGATTTGCTTTTGCAGTGTGTCTGGTTTTTGGAGTGCACCTAGCAGTTTCCATTTTGGTGGGTCTGATGTTGTGAACCCACCTTTCCATTTTAGTCCTGGTGGGTCTAAATTTGGGGACCCACCTTTCAGTTGCCGTTTTGATGGGTCTTCGATTTGGAACCCACCTTTCAGTTTCAGTTTGGATGGGTCTTCGTTTGGGGACCCACCTATCTGTTTCAGTTTTGGTAGGTCTCATCTTGGGGACCCACCTATCTGTTTCAGTTTTGGTAGGTCTCATCTTGGGGACCCATCTTTCCGTTTTAGATTTAGGAGGAGAATAGACAGGTGCTTTGTGATTGAACGGTTGTTTCTTAAGTTTGGTTTTGAAAATCTCCTCCTTAGAAAGCCGATTAAGATGTTTCCTAGAATGAACTCTTCTAGCAGCTAGATCTTCTAGTTCTTTTACTTTATTTAAAAGCGTTCTTCTTTTGTTATGCAAAAAATCGCATTCAGCCTTTGCTGTGCTTTTTTCCCGTTCACTGTCCTCAAATTTCTTAGTTAATTCAGCTATCTTAAGTTCAAAGCTTTCAAGATCTGAGGACACCTTTTTGACTTGGTCTTTAGCAATTTCAAGTTGAATACTTAAGGAAGACTTTTGCTCTAGATTCTGTTTCAGAACTCTATGATTATTGTCTAGTCTCTCCTTTAGTTCTTTGATTAGATTGTCCTTTTCAAGTAAGGACTGCATTTGATTATTTAAAGAAGTATGGGAGGTACTTACAAAGCTTGTTGAGCACTTGCTTTCGGGGATCGCAGCATCACCCTTTATTTCATCTCCCTCCACGCGTGCCATAAGGGCATAGTTGTCTTCCTCTTCCTCCTCCTCAGAAGAATCTTCTGCCCAGTTCTCATTCTCAGCAATCATGGCAGAGGTTTCTTCTTCTTTCTGCACCATCAACATTTTCTGCTTATTCCACAGCATTTTCTGCTTGTAGAAGTTAGCATCTTTCTTCTTTGGGAGGCGGCAGTCTTTGATCACATGTCCAGGTTTGCCGCAATTATAGCATTTAGGAGCTTCTTCTGCTGATGATGCCTTCCTAGAAGATCCTTGATCATGGTTCTTCTGCTTGTAGTTTGAGGAGGAAGTTCTCAGCCTGTTGGAGGAGTTGTTCTTCTTAGAAAATCTCTTGGCAAGCAGTGCCATCTTTTTCTGTAAGTCTGCTAGCTCAGCCTCTAGATCAGATTTGTCATCGTCACTCTCATCATCATCTGATTCAACCACCACCTTCTTCTTTTTCTTCTTTAGTGAAGTGGTTGTTCTTCTTGGCTGAGCATCCATTACAAGAGCTAAGGGGTTTGTGGTGTGATGATCCTCAGCACAGGCAACCTGGTTGACGAATTGCTTCAGATGTTCATAGAGTGTGCAGAGGTCAATTTCGTCCAGATCTATCCGAGATCTGACATCCTTCACTGTCTTTTCCCATTCAGGATGCAGGCTGGATAAAAATCTAATATTCAGTTCCAGATTGGACCTGAATACTTTGATCTTTCTGAGTTCATTTACCAGTTGAACAAGTCTGTTGTAAGTCTCATTCAATGGTTCTCCTGGACCTGCTTTGAAGGAGTCATAAGCGATGAGAATCGTAGTCTTCTTTGTTTTGAGGCTGATGCTTGTGCCTTGTAGCAGCTTCTCTATTTCATCCCACATTTCCTTAGCTGTCTGCATGCTATCTATGAGAACATAAACTTCATTTGGTATTGCTTGAAGGAGGTACGTTTTGGCCATAAGGTCACCACGAAGTCTGAGCTTGTCAGCTTCTGTGTATTCAGACGGCACTTTTCTCCTTATTTCTGGAAAAATAGGAGGATTGTTTTCTGGATCTCCACCAACTGAAATTAAGAGTTCAGTTGGTCCTTCAAGCAAGGATTCGAGCATCGCAGCAGAGTTCTCTTTGTGCTCGAGGAAATTTAGAAATCTGTTCCTCCACATTTGATATTCACCCTTCCTGAGGCTTGGAGGGGTACTGCTGTTCCCTTGTGCATTGTATTCTGAACCCATTGCTGTACTAAACTGACCGTTCGAGAAAATTGATCAAAAGATTTTCAGAGGCAGAAAGTCGAAAAATCAGATGTCGAGATCTGAATTTCGAAATCTCAAATTTCGATAAAGGAGGCCCGGTATCGAGATTTGGGCTCGAGATTAAGGATCTCGAGATTAGGGATCTCGAGATTTCAAATTTCGAGATGCTGATCTCGAGATTTGAAATGTCGAGAAGTTAATCACTCGAAATCTTAATCTGAGAAGTCAAATGTCGAGACCAGATGTCGAATCCTTTTCTCGAAATCAAGATCTCGAAATCCTAGATGTCAAAATCCTCAATGTCGAAATCCTGCAACCTGTAAAAATCAGATAAACAAAATCTGAAGGTAGTTTCCTGTAGAGTAGAATGTCGAGATCTTCGTGTAAAGTTTTCAGCTCGAAAAACGTAGCAGAACCTGTGAAAAAGCAGGATATCGACAACCCCTGCTCGAGATATCTCGAAAACTAAAATTGCGTAAAACACAATCTGAAGTATACCCTTTGATCGCTTTGAAAAGGCGATTCCAAAGGTGTAACTTTTACAATTTTTGAACAAGAAACAAAATTACAGAGCAAAAAATCGACAGAATGAACTACGTTAACAAAAACAGAGTATTCTGCAGGAGTTCTTCTGATCGGTTCTCGATCGGCTCTGATACCAATTGTTAGTCCCTGTTTCTGTAACAACAATGAATAATCGATCTAACAAGGAAGATTAAACGTAACGATGAACACAGAATGAATCACCGTAAAACCTTCTTTGATAAACCGTGGAACGTACAACAGAATGATATGCGTAAGGCTATGAATAATAAGTACGACGTTCAACCTATTCCTAAACCTCGGCTCCCTTTTTATAGGCGAGGTTTAGGTTAGGCGTACCAGGCTTTTAGCCTGTTTAAATGGGCCTAACACTTGGCCTGATTTCTATCTAATTTATGCACTATTTAAATACAAGGATTAAATATAAAGCTAATCTATGACTTACTTGATTCACAATAATATGTGGGAAGTCTGCTATACCAAGGCAATCTCCAATTAAATACCTCCTGGGAATGAAGATTACAAGTCTGCCTATCAAATATCTTGGAGTTAACCTGCACAAAGGAATAAATAGGTTTGATTACTGCAGCAACATTATTAATCAATTTGAGAATAAGCTTTCTCCTTGGAAACAGAAAAATCATTCTCAAGGGGGAGGCTTATTCTTATAAAACATGTGTTGAATTCAATTCCTTTACATGTTTTGGCTGTGGATACTTTGCCTAAAAAGGTTATTAAGGTGCTCAACTGTAAAATGGCTTCTTTTTTCTGGGGTTCCTCAAGAGATAGAAAGAAGTTCCATTGGATAAAATGGTCTAAATTATGCTTTCCTACCATGGAAGTGGGGTTAGGAATTAGATCATTATCTGACATTGAAAAAGCTTTTTCCCTCAAATTATGGTGGAAATGGAAGACAGCAGACTCACTTTGGGTTCAGATTATGAAGGCTAAATATGGAAGGAATGACAACATGATATCTAAAATTACAGACTCTGCAATTTGGAGACGCATTTGTTCTATTAATGATCAAGGTACTGAATAAAGTACTTTAGATCAAACTGGCAGACTGACATGGAATGAGGAAAATGATGGTCAGTTTACTCTCAAATCTGCTTATGAAGAAGTAAGGGAGTTATCTTTCAATTCTTTAGTTTACCAACAAATTTGGGAAACTAAGCTTGAACTGAAAATGAAGATTCTGCAGTGGAAAATTACTAAGGGTATCCTGCCTACATCGGATAACCTTAGTAGATTCCAGTTGGTTTTAAATCCATCCATTTGTCCCTTATGAAGAAAACATAGTGATACTATGAAGCATTTGTTTTTTCAGTGTGCTGTTGTAAAAGAGGTTTGGAGGTATTTTTTGAGTATCTTTGGAATATATCAACCCCCTGGAATTGATTACAGTCATTTACATTATTGGAGGCTTAGGAAGGGGAGCATGAGTATGGTTGATACATTTAAAGAAAACCTTCCTGGAATCATTTGTTGGATAATATGGAAACAATACACAAATTTCATTTGGGGTTCTGGAAGGGGAGCTATTACTGCTACTCGTATCATACTTCAAATCAAATTGTATACTCAGAATTGGGCTACAAGTCTGTCTACTCTCAAGATCCGAAGTATTGGAGAGGTTTTATTTCAAGAAAGCTTAATTCCAAAAGATTTTAAGCTTAGAGGGTTTAAAACTCAAATTATAAGATGGCATAAACCAATTAAAAAGCTGAAGCTTAACATTGATGCACGTTACTTAGCTGAAGATGCAGGAGGTGGAGCGATTTTGCGCGACCAGAACGGAATGTTGGTGGTGGCGATTTATTTCCCTGTGCACGCGCAGTCTCCTTTGGAAGAAGAGATTAAGGCCATCATCACAGCTACCAGGTGGGCGGTCGAAGAGGGATATGAGGATTTTCAGGTGGAATCCGACTCTTCGTTGGCCCTAGAGTATGTTACGGGCAAGAAGGAGAGTAAATGGAGGGCTGAAATTCAGGAAGTCATACAGATTGCTTTTAGGAAACACCTGAAGTTCGATCATTTGAAAAGGGAGGGTAATTGGGCCGCACATCATTTGGCCCAATTGTCGACGGACAGGCTAATAATTTTTAATGGGCTTCATCAACTTCCAATTTTTGTTAAAAGAGCTTTTTGGATGGATTATTTTGGTATTCCTTCTTTAAGAATTTAGTTTTTCGGGTAAGGTTTGCCCCCCCCCCCCCCCCCCCCCCCCCGATATTGTATTTATTGGGTTCTTTAATAATATTTGGTAAATGTTCCCCCGACATTTACCCCACTGATTTTGGTGGTTTGCCTTCCGGGGTAATATATATATATATATATATATATATATATATATATATATATATATATATATATATATATATATATATATATAGATTTTGGTTCAAATGAGAACAAGTCTTAACGTGAGAACGTGAGAACAAATCCTAGCCGTTAAAAATAAATAGCCATCTACGATCAAATAAATGGGATGGGGGGACATTTACGTCTTCTATTTTGACAGTTTCGTTGACCGATATTTCAGTTTTTTAAGGTTCCGATCTTTAAGCTGCGCACGTTTAGGAATGGAAACAAAATATTTTATTTCCTTTTATAAATCTTTTCGGTCAGTAATCGTCTTCTCCGTTTGAATAGCCATCTACGATCAAACTTTTATTTTTCTATTCATCTCCTAATGCACAAAAACTTCACAGTAGCACACATGCAAGCCAAATTCGCAATTGTCAACTCTTAAATTCACTTTTATATCCATCTAACCCATAAATCTCGTCATTCACAACTGCACTGTTCTAAATGCACAATAAACTAAATTAAAATCAGTTCATCTCCTAATGCACAAAAACTTCACAGCAGCACACATGCAACCAAAAGTCGAAACTTGAATTCACTTTTTATTTCTTCTTATTAAACTTTTGGTTCTGCACAAAAACTTCACAGTAGCACACATGCAACTTTTGAATAGCCATCTACGATCATTTTTTTCTTCTTATTAAACTTTTTCAGTTCATCTCCTAATGCACAAAAAGTTCACAGTAGCACACATGAAACCAAAATCCGCAATTTCAATTCACTTTTTATTTCTTGTTATTAAACTTTTGTTTCTGCACAAAACAGTAGCACACATGCCACTTTTGAATAGCCATATGGGATCAATTTTTTTCCTTCTTATTAAAGTTTTTTAGTTCATCTCCTAATGCACAAAAACTTCACAGTAGCACATATGCAACCAAAATTCACAGCAGCAGACATGCAAGCCAATTTCAGAGTAGCACTGTATTCTCTTCTCTCTGCACTTGTTTTGTTGGTTTAATTCACAATAGCTTCTCGAGCTTGTATATCCAAAACTTCAACTCTTCTTTCCATATTGGTATGTGTTTATTTTTGCCAGTCTAATAACTTACCCGGATCTTACGTGATTATGGCTATTTTTTGGGAAGGGGAAACTGGAAGACGCCGCACAATAAAACATATGTGCATTACTGAATTACAATTTTGACCTTTAATAAAACCTTGCCCCACTTTCCGCTTCTACGAGATATTATAGCATGTCATCAAGTCCATATTTGTTTTATGCGCCAATAGTTTATAGCCGGCCATTTGATTAGATGAAGGGTTATGATTTGTTCTTATTTCTCACAATAAGGGGCGTTCTCACTAGAACCGCACCCTATATACATTAAAAAAAATTAACTGCAGGGGCTGGCACACCCCTACGCCCCCCGTACTTCCGCCACTGATCATAGGCTCCATATTGCAGCAAATTAATTGCACATTGCGGATGATCGGCTATCAACACTTCCAAGTCATCTAATGCTCAAGCAGTTTCCTCAAGCCAAAACTCAGTAATTTCCGGGAGTTTAGACCTGTTGTCATAGATCTCTTTGTAGTGCGTAGGTAAGGAGTTTTGGTTCACAGAAAACTTTAGGGAGTTTTCTGGACAGTGAATATGCAAGCCTTTGGGATAGTGTGAAGGTGAGTGAGAACTGAAATATGTGTTGGGTGCTGAATATAAAAGGTACACAAGATATATCCTGGTTCAGAGGTGGTGTAATCCTCCTACATCCAATCTTAACCTGTTTAAGATGGATTTTCCACTAAATGAATATCCCATTACATTTAGTGCCCAATCTACCCCTGGCCCAGGCATAGATTGTGAGGTTTTTCACGAGGAACCACATTGTTCCAAGCTACTCATGTCCTCCAAGGTTTTTCACTAATGGCTTGCCTAGCCAGAAGCTACTCATGTCCTTGCCTCACCTTCTGGATGATTACACACATACCAGAATGAATACACTAGTCTATTTTACATGGGTTTAAACTAGTCTACCAACTAATCTACGCTCTATAGATGTGTATGAATGATAAGCTATTCTAGGAGCATTAGATGAGTGGGGTGGTAACCAGAGTGGTGAAGGTGAATCAGCTAGCTGGATGTTTTCTTGTAAACCTTGATTCCCTTCTATTCCACTAGGTTCCAATATACCAGGGTTTATTGCCATCTAGTGCCACACTTGGTCTTCCCGCACTCCTTCTGTATTTATAGACTTTGTTGTTGAATCTCCTCCGTTGGCTGAGTGATCCAATCTTGATCGTTGCTTGATCTACTTGCTTTGTTCCACTTGACTGGGCAACATGGTTGATTCTTGTTTTCTTGTGACATGGATCATTTTATCCTCACTCAACTTGATTCCTCATTTCAAGGCAAAGATAAAATGATTTATCTTTATCCTTTTAGCTTACAGAAATTCAGTATCTAGGCCGAGTGTCCTTCAATGCTTCCTTAAGATAAGATTACTTGCTTTTAGTAAATAATGTTATAAGAAATTTTGTCACATAATTTCTTGTAACATTATTTTCTATGCATTCTGTCATTCTGACTGCAAGTGGGTTTTCTGTCTTCTTGTTTATGTGCTAAGAGAAGAATAATAGATGTTGAGTTTCTGATCAGAATACCTCAACAGAATACCTTACCAGAATACCTATGAGGTCTTCTGTTCTGGTGTCAACAGAGAACCACCTTTGTTTAAGGTTCTCTGTTACGAACATAACAGAAGGTCTTCTGGTATATATCAGAGACCTTTACTTTGGTGTCACCAGAGTTGATCAGTTCTGATGTCCATCAGAGTTGAGGTTCTTTGGTATGACCAGAAGGTCATTGAAGGTTCTCGGATTAGTTTATTCAAAAGGGCTTCAGTTGACTCTTTTCGTACCTTTTTCTTTTTGTTTCTTTTCTCTTTAATTTATGGTATGTTTCTTCTCTTTTTAGTACTCTCTGTGCTAGTCTATTATATCAAAAAGGGGTGGCATCATCAAAACAATACTTGTTCATCAAAATCTAGGGGACCTTACAATTTCCCCCTTTTTGATGATGCCAAAAACTAGAATACAAAATACTTAAAAATAGAAAAGATTGTCCTAAGTTTTTGTTTCTATTTTCCCCCTTTTGGCAGCATCGACTATCTACTCCTGGTGTCTTCCAAGGAGGATGTCCGCTACCTTCCTCTTTTTACGTCTCTCATATGCTTCCTCGAGGTGATGGCGTTTGGAGTGATAGGCTCTGTTGATAACTTCCATTGAGAGTGCAGTCTCAATGTTTCCTGTTTTTAACCAGCCTAGAGCAAATCTTTCTTCATCCACCATTTTAGGTGCATTGAGGCTGAGTTCTTCGATGGGGGACATTCTCCACATTCTCCAGTCCAACACTCTTAGTCGTTCCTTGAGTAATAGCTCCTTTTCCCCTGCCAGATAGATGTTTGATTCAAGATCAGTGAACCTTTCGTCTGGTAAGTTTGATGGAGCTCTTCTCTGTGGAGCTGATGGCTTTGGAGGTGCGAGTGTAAGTTCAAGGAATATTTTGTTCATTGAGGAATCCATTTGATTTAGAGTGATGATACTTCGTAGGATATTCTGAGGATGATGAGCTTTTGAGAGTGAGGCTTATATGGGGTGCTAAGAACGTACTTATAGTTACCATGCTTCAGTCTGCATTTAATTGCGTTGTGGCAATCGAAGCGTTTCTTCATTAATGATCTTGCGGCTATCTCTCTTTTCTTAGCAAAAAGCAACTTCGATAAGCGGATGAGATATTGAGAAACTCACTTGATGAAACGGTTAGCAACACAAGAGGGGGGGGGGGGGTGAATTGTGTGTGTGTGGAACCGTGGCAGTTTTTCACACAGTTCTAGTGTGGGGTTTAGGGAATTGCGAAATAGTAAAGTGCACAAGGATTTAACGAGGAAAAATCCCTTGGCTCAAAGGGCTTAAAAACCTCGACCTCCCTCGGAGGAATTTTAAACAACTTCACTAAAAAGCCTTTTGTGGTTACAAGGTAAATTCTCCTAATCTACCCTTGAGCCACCCCAACTCTATCCTCTCTAGGAAGAGTTATGCATCTCTACCTTGCGGGTAGAGAGCCTCTCAGCTTTACAACAAAGCTCTCACACACACGACCCCAACCCGAGGAGGCTACACTTAGCCTTTCCTCAAAGTCTAGTTACAAGATGAAGAAGGGAAAAGAAACTATATCTAGAACTTCGTGAGCAGGTCCAGGTGCCTTGGTCTTGATAACTCTTTATAAGTAATTTTCTCTGCAATTGCTCGGTCAAGCACACCTCTTCTTCTCTTGGTCTTCGACTATATATAGCTCAGAGGATATCTGTTGATTCTCCTTCCTTTAGAGGCTTTGTAGACTTGCCTTGATATTTTGAATTACTTTCCTTCTAGTAGCTCCTCTTTAATTTGCTCAATCATGAGCAAAATTGATTCATGATTTACGAGCCATCAAATAAGGACAATAAGTATCCACAAATTATTTATGTAATTAACTTAAATCAAGCTACAATGATTTCCGTATCCCGTGATCCTTTCAAAAAGATATTCATTTAATATTTCAAACAAGGATGGTTTTACCAAGTATAGCATACTACAGACTACTATAAATATAGCAAGACCATCAACTAGCGCAAGTGATGATTATTTCCATAACGTGGGTGCCTAGTGGGTGCCTAGTCAGTCATGCGAAATGTGCCACGTGTAAAACAATATAGCTTTATATAGATGAAATATAGGTGAGCATATATCAATTAAATCACTTAGTATGGGCAGAACTTGGTACGTTCCAATGGTAGTTCTATCCAAAGGTCCCTCCTGCATGATAAGTTAAGTAATGAGTTATTGTTTGGACCCAAGGATAGAGTTCAATCCTGTTTAAGGTTTGTCATCAACAAAACTAAATAATCAACAAATTCTCCCTTTTTGTTGATGACAAACCTTAGGTGCCGGAGACAGTCCTGCAGATTAGTGTCTAAACAACGAGATCGAAACATAGTAGTAGAGCAGTTTTAAGTGTTGCAGCAAAATAAGTAGGCACCTGATTATTTCCCCCTTTTGGCATCAACCAAAAGGAAACGGAAAATGATCAAAACAGTGCCAGAAAGTAAGTAAGTGTAAGTAAGATATCCCAACCCAAAAGTAGAATATTTAAACAAGGTGTTTATGGTAGCGAATTAATCTTCATCAGATGAAAAGACGATCCTTCTGTGGAGCCCTGCACTGTCTTCCTCAAACTTGGCCAACACCTCACTTTGAAAAGTTTTTAGATCAGTGTGAACTTCATCAAGCCGATTGGAAAGAGTTGTCACTGATTTTGCCAATGAATCAAACCATCGTAGCAACGTGAGCTCCATAAGGTGTAGCTGATCTTTGACAAGGGTGACAAAATGCATTGGATCAGTTGGACCAGGCTTCGGTTTGGGAGCTTTGGCTGAGGGAATGGGTGTAATCATTTCCTTGAATACGAGCTTGGAATTATGGACAACTATGCCATATTCTTGGAGGCCTTTGGTGTCAAGATTCTTGTGAATTATGTGGTAGGGAAGGTTATCTAGAGAAACTCCCTTTTTGACAAACAATTGTGTCAGGATAGTACCAAAGGGAATCCCAACCTTCCTAGAGCGATCACTGATGGTAAACTTGAGATGAGCAAGCATAAGGCCAGGTATATTAATTGGAGTTTTAGTGGCTAAAAGATACATGTAGGCAACTTCTAGTCTAGATGAAACCATCCTTCCTTCCAGGCGAGGAATAAGGTTGTAGTGAACAAAGTAGAATAGCAGTTTGTGAACAGGGGAAAGATTACTCACATGAAGGGAAAGACCGGATACATTTGGGTCAAAAAAATTTACGACATCAATCTGGGTGACAGTGGACAGTGGCGATTGTTCTTTCTTATATGGACACTCACCGAAATAGGGAACATCTAAAACCTTAGCAAGTTCTTGGGTAGTTAAACGTAACTTAGTACCACGAACGCGAGAAACCAGCACATTTTCTTTAATGATAAGATTGGCCAAGAAGTCAGACAAACAGTCAGGGTAAACGGAATAGCAATATTTAGTTTCAAAAAGATGCCCCCATTTTTGAAAAGCAATGTGTTCTACAAAGTCAGTGGTTTGAGATAAGAGTTCGATGAAGGGAATAGCGATTACCTTTACTTTGCCTCTTTCCATATATGTTGCTTTGAGTCTGAGAGCGTCTTCTTCTACAACTTTCCCTATTTTAGGAATTTTTTTGGTCGATTCCTCTCTAGGGATGATACCTTCGGCAATGGCTCATTTTCTGGTGTATTTTTTAGGAAGAGTTTTCCCGTCGTGAGTGAGGGATATGTTCTTAGACTGCTTGACCGGAGAGGGAGTGGCTGAGGACGGTGGAGCTTCTTCTTGTTACCCTTGAGACGAGGCGGGAGACGGTGGTAATGACTCGGATTATTCATAGTGCATGGTGAAAGGAGGCGAAGATTCAAGATCTATTGGAGTGGGTGAAGAAGGTTTCGATGGCTGGGTGTTTCTTTTCCGAACCGAGCGTCGAAGTGCGGTTGGAGGTGCACATCCCCTGGTTTTAACCATGGTGGTTTAAGGAAGAGGGGAAGGAGGAGTTTACGGAAGGTGTGTGAGTTTGGAAGTGGGCGGTTGCATAGATACTTAGGGATCTTTTACACTTCCCAAAAATAATCTTAATGATTTCTTTCCAAATTCAATTTTATTCCTAATTGAAGGATATGTCCGGTTGATTAGCTCCACACCCAAAGATATTTGTGCACTTTTAAATACTTTGTTAATTTAGGTAGTTTAAAGATCAGTTCCATTGATAAAACTACTTGCTATTTTGGAATCTATGAAAATCAAGTAGAGGAATTTCCCTTAGGTTATAAAGAAAGAAAGTAATTTAAAAATTCATGATCTATCAAGAATTAAAATTTAAAAGAGAAAATAATTTTAAGCATTGATAAGACCGAGTTCAAGTCGAATTAATTCAAACCTTTCTCTTCCCAGGGGCTTTGTAAAAATGTCTGCAATTTGCTTGTCGGTATTGCAATATTCCAACTTCATTAGCCCCTTTTCCACGCAATCTCTCAGAAAATGATGACGGATATGGATATGTTTTGTCCGAGAATGCATGACCGGATCTTTTCAAATGCTAATTGCGCTAGTATTGTCGCATAGAATTGGCGTGCAAACTAGGTTGATCCCGTAGTCACTTACTTATTGCATGATCCACAAGGATTGTGAGCAACAGGATGCGGCTGCCACGTATTCAGCTTCGGCTGTTGAAAGAGCAACTGAGTTTTGTTTCTTAGAACTCCATGAAACTAGGCAAGGACCTAGGAAGTGAGCCATTCTGGACGTGCTTTTCCTATTGAGTAAATCACCTGCAAAATCAGAGTCTGAATATGCAATAAGGTTAAAATCTTCATTACGTGGATACCATAAGCATAGATTCATAGTTCCCTTGAGATATTTGAGGATTCTCTTGACTGCTTTGAGGTGGGACTCCTTAGGATTTGCCTGGAACCGAGCACATAGACCTATGCTAAAAACTATGTTGGGTCTACTGGCAGTTAGGTATAGTAGAGACCCAATCATGCCCCTGTACTTCTTTTAGTCCACGCTTATTCCCTGTTCATCTATATCCAATCGTTCATTTGTTCCCATAGGTGTCGTCATTGTTTTGCCTTCACTTGCTCCGTACTTGTTGAGAAGTTCCTTAAGATACTTTTGTTGAGATATTTGGGTTCCTTTGCTTGTTTGTTTGATTTGTAGACCAAGGAAAAAGTATAGTTCTCCCATCATACTCATCTCGAACTCGGAACTCATAAGAGCAGAAAATTCATCACAAAGTGAGTCATTAGTAGCACCAAAATTAATATCATCTACATAAATTTGAACAACCAATAGGGCTTGGTCTTTTATTTTAAGGAAAAGAGTTTTGTCTAATTTTCCTCTTTCAATACCATTTTCTAAAAGAAATTTAGATAGTCGTTCATACCAAGCACGAGGTGCTTGTTTGAGACCGTAAAGTGCTTTATCTAGTTTAATAACGTGGTTAGAAAAATCTGGATTTTCAAAGCCCGGTGGTTGTTGTTGGGGTAAACATGTAGGGGGTGATAATCGAGTACTTGGATTGCTTAAGGATCATGTAAGGTCACTTTCCGAATTGATATTTCTCCCCTATGCTGGGTTACAAGAAATTCAATCTAGGATAATCCTTAAGGACACTCTAGAACTTAGGCACAAGAACTAGAGCCAAACTAGTGAGTATATGGATTGATATCTTAAGTTGAATGCCAAAAATGATGAAGATATGTTGGATATGTTTCCTCATCCTTCTCTGTACGAAATATGGTGATATATAACCATATTACAAGTCCTGGATAGTTGCAACACGTTCTGGAATAACTATGACAGTTTTTGGAAAAACTGCACGAAACCGCCCAACCGCTCTAGACCTCGGTCTAGAACCACAGAGTTGGTCTACTGAGTGTTCTACCTCGAGTTCCACTGTCGTAGACACTTTGGAATAGAACTCGTTCTTATATACAAGTGTGCACTCCACACCTCCTAGCTTGTATTAGAACACGGTTCTAATCCTCATTGGCACTCATGTCATTTCCAATTACACAAAACGGCCGGTGACACTAAAATCATCAACAATCCTCCCCCATTTTAGTGTAACCCATGAAATGACATAACAAAGTTCACAAACCAAAACTTGCACATAAATGGAAATGTCGATACGATTGAATTTCCATCTTAGTATTTTACACATTCAAAATATTCGAGAATCGGAGTGTCCTACGGATTGAACCCTTCAACCCATTTGAATACCTCAAGATAAAATACATACAAGTTTCTATACTCAACTAGAATACAAACTTGACACAATTATAAAGCCGTGTGTCCTAATCCCATTCATGATCGTATAAAAGACAAGTCCCAAGCTTTTTGAAGTGCGGCTACACTTCACGATCATATAGGTAATTCTTTTACTCGTGTACCTGCTTACACTTTATCAAAGGAATTATTAAGAAATAAATTCATCCTCCTTACTACAGGTCCGAACACACACCTTGGGATGATTTTCATTGTGTGTTTCAATCCATTAAGTGTGAGCTTTCTGCATTGAATTCAGCCTCTAACGTTGTATTAGAGGGGAATTGGGTGGCTCAACCAATAGCTTGAGAGTACTCAAGTTGTGAGACCGCCTTTCCTTTATTAGGCATCAACTTCACATTAGGATCCATGGGAGTACCTACGGGTGAACAATCACTATAATTAAACCTTTTGAGAATATTCTCAACATAGTGAGCTTGTGTCAAAGCAATCCCTTTGTTTACCCGTTTAATCCTTATACCAAGGATCACATCCGCCTCCCCCATATCCTTCATGGAAAACCTTGATGATAACAACCTTTTGGTTTCATCAACCTGATTTTGGTTAGTTCCAAAAATCAGCATGTCATCAACATAGAGACATATGATCACACCCGCCCTTAAGGCATCAAATCGGCTATAGACACATTTGTCCGATTGGTTTAAACTAAAACCATTGGACAAAATAACTTCATCAAACTTTTGATGCCATTGTTTGGGTGCTTTTTTCAGCCCATACAATGATTTGACAAGTTTACAAACCTTATGCTCATTTCCCAGCATAACAAAACCTTCCGGTTGTTTCATGTAAACTTCCTCATCAAGATCACCATTTAAAAATGCCGTCTTGACATCCATCTGATGTATAATCAGATTGTGTATAGCCGCCAAAGCAATTAACAACTTAATGGTTGTAATTCGAGCAACCGACGCATACGTATCAAAATAGTCAATTCCGGATTTTTATCTAAAACCTTAAATGACCAACCGAGCCTTGAACCTGTCAACAGTTCCATCCACTTTTATCTTCTTTTTGAAGATCCGTTTGCAACCTAAGGGTTTAGAACCCGGTGGCAAATCCGACAAAACCCAAGTGTTGTTCTCCATAATTGATGACATTCATCATCAATTGCCTCCTTCCAAAAGGAAACATATCGGGACTCCATTGCCTCTTTCAAGGACTTTGGATCATCCTCAACTTGGTAACAATATGAATATTGTACCCCCACTTCATCCCTTGAACCTTCCACTAAATACAAGTGAAAATCAGGACCAAAGTCTTTCATGATGCGGCCTCGTTTGCTTTTCCTTATTTGTGGTGCTTCGGGATTCAAAGCACCATCCAAACATTCTGGAACTTGCACCTCACTAGTTCTTGGAAATAGTTCCTTTGGTCTTTGAATTGATGAAAATCTGATCTCATCAAAGATCACATCCCGAGACTCAATCACGGTGTTAACCGCTACCGCATCATTAGGTTCTATTACATAAAACCTATAAGCCTTGGAATGTTCAGCATACCCTATGAATATGCAATCAATTCCCCTTTCCCCCAAAGTTTTCCTTTTGGGCTCCGACAATTTTACAACTTCCCTACAACCCCAAACCCGAAAATATTTCAAATTCGGCGCTTTCTTGTACCAAAGCTCATATGGGGTTATCTTGTTCCTTTTATTTGGAACCCTATTTATAACATAGCAGGCCGTGAGCATGGCCTCTCCCCAAACCCTTCACCCAAACCCGAGTAGGAAAGCATGGAATTAACCATTTCCTTTAACACTCGATTTTTCCTTTCAGCCACACCATTTTGTTGTGGTGTATACGGAGCCGTGGTCTCATGAATGATTTCAACAGATTGAAAATAATGGGGTTCCATATATTCTCCTCCCCGATCAGTCCTAATACATTTAATCGGATTATCCAATTGCAATTCAACCTCGGTTTTATACACTTTAAATTTCTCTAAAGCTTCATCCTTAGTTTGTAATAAATACACATAACAAAACCGAGTTGAATCCTCAATAAAAGTAACAACATACTTTTTATTGCCAAGGGAAGGAGTTGAGTGAAAGTCATATAGATCACTATGTACAAGATCCAAAATAGCCGAATTCCTTTCAACATTAGAAAACGGTTGTTTTGTGATCTTAGTAAGCATGCAAGTCCTACACTTATCATCACTAATATCAAAAGCCAGAATTAAACCATCTTTAGACATTTCATGCATTTTTTTAAAATTAACGTGAGCTAATCTAGCATGCCAAATCATACAATCATTCATGGAAGATGCCACAAAAACAGAATTATCACTAGAAATTAATTTATTCACAACATTCAAACGAAACATGTGATTTGATAAATATCCAAAACCAACAAACACACCACCCTTGGACAGAATATATTTATCGGATTCAATCACTTGTTTGAACCCCAAATAATTCAACATACTTCCCGAAACAAGATTCTTTCGACCTTCGGTACATACAAAACATCAAATAACGTAATTGTTTTTCCAGAAGTAAATTCTAAAACAACTACACCCTTTCCCAAGATAGGCACCATTGACTCGTCTCCCATGCGTAAGAAGGAACCGACCTCCACTGGTTCTAGGTCTTCAAACCATCCTTTATCTTTACACACATGGCTCGTAGCCCCCGAGTCAATCCACCATGCACAGTCATCATCCTGTACATAAAAAGATTCTAGAATGCGTGATACATAATTCTGGATAGAATTATCAAAGTTAGTCAGGAACTGACCTCCTTTCCGTGGAACCAGGTCCTTAGACCGTTCTTGTCCACTACCACTCGTTCCAGCACCATTCTTGTTCAGTTTCACACTTCAATCACGCTTGACATGTCCAACCTTTTGACACCTCCAACAAACCAAACATTTTGGTTTCTTGTTGGGTTTGTCATGGTCTTCATACTTGCGCTTTTTAACTTTCCCCTTATCTTTTGGGTTAGATTTATTATCCTCAACCAAGTGAATATGAGCCAGTCTAGATTCAACTTCGCCCATAATTTGGTCATTCTCTTGCGCACGAAGAGACTCCTCAATGTGCAAGTGACTCCCAAGTTGAACCAATGACAATTCCTCATCTTGATGTTTTAAAGAACGTTTAAAATCCCTCCAAGAGGGTGGAAGTTTGTCAATTATACTCGACACGGCATAGGACTCATCAACACCTATCTTGTGGAGTTTAAATTGACCAAGAACACGAAGGAGTTCATTGTATTGTTCCATAACCGGCCTTGAGTCAACCATTTTAAAATTATTAAAATCACTCACCAAGAACTTCTTACTAGAAGCATCCTCGGCGATGTATTTTGACTCAAGAGAATTCCACAATTCCCTCGCACTCTCAACATTTTGGTAAATATCAAATAACGCATCGGACATACCGTTAAGAATGTGGCCTCTACATATGTAGTCATCGTTCTCCCACTTGTTACGCCTCCTAGTTTGTTCCAAGGTTTCGTCCTCCATCACTTCCGACATCGGAGTGCTCAACACGTACACAACCTTCAAAGTGGTGAGGAGGAAGTGCATCTTCTTTTGCCATCTACGGAAATCGTTCCCTTGAAACTTGTCCAATTTGTTGAACTTGGATGTCATCTCTTCCACGGCACTCATGATTATCACAAAGGAAATATCAATTCGATTGTTGGGGTAAACACGTAGGGGGTGATAATCGAGTACTTGGATTGCTTAAGGATCGTGTAAGTTCATTTTCCGAATTGATATTTCTCCCCTATGCCTGGGTTACAAGAAATTCAATCTAGGATAATCCTTAAGGACATTCTAGAACTTAGGCACAAGAACTAGAGCCAAACTAGTGAGTATATGGATTGATATCTTAAGTTGAATGCCAAAAATGATGAAGATATGTTGGATATGTTTCCTCATCCTTCTCTGTACGAAATATGGTGATATATAACCATATTACACGTCCGGGACAGTTGCAACACGTTCTGGAATAACTATGACAGTTTTTGGAAAAACTGCACGAAACTGCCCAACCACTCTAGACCTCGGTCTAGAACCACAGAGTTGGTCTACTGAGTGTTCTACCTCGAGTTCCACTGCCGTAGACACTTTGGAATAGAACTTGTTCTTATATACAAGTGTGCACTCCACACCTCCTAGCTTGTATTAGAACACGGTTCTAATCCTCATTGGCACTCATGTCATTTCCAATTACACACAACAGCCGGTGACACTAAAATCACCAACAGTTGTTCCACGTATACCTCTTCCTTAAGATACCCATTCAAGAAGGCCGTTTTCACATCCATTTGGTGGAGGGTGAAACCCATATGAGCCGCAAATGCAATGAGCATTCGGATTGCTTCTAGTCTTGCCACTGGTGCGAAGGTTTCATTGAAATCTATCTCTTCTTGTTGATTATAGCCTTTGACAACAAGCCTAGCCTTGTTCCTTGTGATTTGTTCATGCGCATCAAGTTTGTTCTTAAATACCCATTTGAGACCTATCACAGTTTTGTTCGTGGGTCTTGGTTCTAGGTGCCACACCTTGTTCCTCTCGAACTGATTTAGTTCTTCCTGCATAGCTAGAACACAGTCAGCGTCGGAGAGAGCCACTTCATGGTTCTCCGGTTCTATAAGTGATAAATAAGCAAAGAAAGCACAAAAATTTCTAAGTCTAGATCTAGTTGTTACTCCCTGATTTAGATCTGTTAAGAGGTTATCCAGGGGATGTGATCGATGATGCTTCCATCCTCTTGGAGCGTTTGGTTGATCCACCAACTCGTATAGGGTATCTGGACCTGAACCTGCTGGTTCTACAATCTGACTTGTTGTGGTCTGTCCTGGTCCTTCTTCAGTTCTAGACTCGCCTTGTTCATTGTCCAGTGGTTCCTCAGATTGATCAAGGTTTGTTCCAACTTTTTCTTGAGTCTGATTTTCTTTGCGTGAGATTCCTATATCTCCTTCATCATCTTGCCCTGGTTTTAATGAGAGGGCTTCATCAAAAATTACATGGATACTTTCTTCCACACATTGTGTGCGCTTGTTTAGGACTTTGTAGGCTTTTCTATGGGTAGAGTATCCAAGGAAGATTGCCTCATCACTTTTTGCATCGAATGTGCCAATATTGTCCTTCCCATTATTGTGGACGAAACATTTGCATCCAAATGTTCTTAGATGACTAATGTTGGGTTTTCTCCTTTTGAATAATTCGTATGGTGTTTTCCCTAGGAGTGGACGGATCATGGCTCTATTAATGATGTAGCACGCTGTGTTCAGAGCTTCTGCCCAAAAGTTTCTGGCTAATCCACTCGAAATCAGCATTGTTCTAGTCATATCTTCCAGTGTTCTATTCTTACATTCCACAACTCCATTTTGTTGGGGGGTTCTAGGGGCAGAGAAATTGTGGTCTATGCCTCGTTCCTTGCAGAATGTATCAAAGAGTGAGTTGTCAAACTCGGTTCCATGATCCGATCGGATCTTAATCAGTTGCAACCCTGTTTTAAGCTAAACTTTCCTTACAAAAACAACAAACTCATTAAACGTATCGTTCTTACTTGCAAGAAAGATAGTCCAAGTATATCGTGAAAAGTCATCAATAATAACTAAAACATATTCTTTGTTTCCCTGACTTTGGACTGACATTGGACCACACAAATCCATTTGAATTAGTTCAATGGGCTTGCTTGTGCTCACAAAATTCTTTGTTTTAAAAGATGATCGAGGTTGTTTTCCGGTGGCACAGGCGGAGCAAATATGATCAAGGGAATATTTTATTTTAGGTAGCCCGACTACCAATTCATTATTTTTGAGTTTATTTATTAATGAAAAACTAGCGTGGCCCAGCCTTTTATGCCAGAGTAGGGGATCATTGTCAATAACGCTTAGGCAAGTTAGATTTATGCTTGGCAACAAGTCGAGATCGACTTTATAGGTATTTTCAAGTCTCTTGCATTCTAGTATGACTTGCTGAGATTCGTTATTAACAATGCGACATACATTATGATCAAAAACTACACTGTTACCTCGATCGCAAAATTGAGAAATGCTAAGCAAACTAAACTTTAGACCCTTGACTAGGAAAACATTGTCTATTGCATGGTTAGGTGACTTTCCAACTTTTCCCACAGCAATGATTTCTCCTTTACTGTTGTCTCCAAACGTCACCTTTCCACCACTAAATGGCCGTAGTGAGAGGAATAAAGATTTATCTCTTGTCATGTGCTTAGAACAACCACTGTCAAGGAACTAGTGATTGTTCCTTCTCACTCGGCGCTGTTCCAGGATTAAGGTTTAGTGCGTGGAACCCAGACCTGCTTGGGTTCCATTTTGTATTTGTTTGAGGAATATTTACTAAAATTAAAGCTTCTCTCTAAGGCCTGTTGCCGAGAGTGACATTGATACCTAAGATGACCGTCTTTGCCACAATGCCCGCAAATTCGGCTATCATATGTATCAACATATTTGGTTTTCCAATTTCTGAAAAAGTCTTTGCCCCTTTTATAAAATTCTTGGTTAGGTGTTTGTCCATAATCCGTTTTGTGTCTTTGAACCAGCTTATCGAACCAGGTTGGTCCAGTTCTAGATTGCCTTTGATACGGCCTAGAACTGGTTTGTCCTCTAGTTCTATTACCATAAAAGGGTTGGTTCGGAAAACTCGGTTTTTGATTCATTTGAGTGTCTTTTGGGACATATCTGAGACCAGCAGTCTCGTTTTCCTTTCTTTTGTACCAAGAGGGTCCAGTTCTAGAATGCTGTCTAGACCTGGTTCTGACTTTGGTACTATATGGTTGGTATTCCGGTTTGTTTTTGAAATCCTGTCTCTCGTCCTCAAGGCGATTGAGATGATTAATGAGCAAGGCAATGTCCGAAATTTTTCTTAGAAGTTTTTCTTCATCATTAACTTGTTTATTCATACTATCAAGCTTGAGTGAGCAAATGAGATTATCTTGTTCTAAAACCACTTCACTGTACTTGAGCCTTTCATCTATTAACTCTCCCACTTTTGTTTCCATCCTTATCTTGGCTCTAGTGGCTTCCTCGAGTTTAGACTCAAGTTCGGTGATTTGTGATTTAAGATTATCGTTTTCAGAAAGACTTTGATTTAGCTCGATAGTTAATCTTTTAAAAATTTTATGAACCTTGCCTTTAGAAAGGGAATCAAATTTTGAAAGAAAGCTTTCCAAGTTTACCTCGAAATTCTCTTGGTCGGATTCTTCATCAGAATTAGCCATGAGGCACAACCCTGCATGATTTTGGCTCTTTTCCTCTTCTTCTTCTTCATCATCAGATGAATCTCCCCAAGCTGCCATCATTGCCTTCTTGAGGTCTCTGTTGAACCCTTTATCTTCACTGGACCGTCGGTGAGAACTGGCCTTGTTCTTGTCGTAGGTTCTATCATTTTTCTTTTGAGGACAATCTTTTGCCCTGTGCTCAAAGGACCCACAAACAAAACAACCTTGGTTATTAAAAGATTGAAAACCTTTCTTACCTTGCTTGTTCCGGTTGCCTTTGAATTTTCGGTACATCTTTCCAAATTGCTTGGCAAACATGCTCATTTCGTCTTCCGATTAACTTTTGGAATCTGCTTCTTCCTCTCGAGCCTTGAGATAAATTCCTCGCTTCTTCCTCACATTTTCGGCATCTTGTTCTTCTTGTAGGCCTAACTCATATGTCATGAGCGAACCGGTCAAGTCGCCTAGCGTCATAGTGGAGAGATCTTTAGCTTCTTCTATAGCCGTAGTTTTGGGCTTCCATGCGGAGGGCCAGCTTCTCATAACTTTCTCACTTGATCTTCAACAGTAATATCATTTCCAAGTGCTGAAAGCTCATTTATAATATTAGTAAAGCGTGTAATCATATCCCTAATAGACTCTTTAGGTTTCATTACGAACAATTCGTAATTACGCATAAATATGTCAATTTTGGATCTTTTTACACGCGAGGTACCTTCATGTATAACCTCGAGTAAATCCCACATTTGTTTTGCGGATTTGCATCCAAGAACACGATTGTGTTCAGCCAGACCAAGTCCACAGATCAAATATTTCAATGCTTGGGCATTATGCTCGAGTTTATGATAATCATCAGCAGTGAATTCAGATTTGGGTTTAGGAACAACCTTACCTTCGGAGTCCACCTTAGTAATGACGTTATCACCTGCCTCAATTACATTCCATACCTGATAATTCTCAGCTTTGATGAAGTTCTCCATTCGACTCTTCCAGAATTGGTAAAATTTGCCTTTGAACAGTGGTGGCCGTTGAGTCGAGTACCCTTCTTCCAATCGTTCAACCGTATTCATACTGCCGGATCTCTTCCCAAGGTTTTACCCTTTATGTGGTGAAGACCGGCTCTGATACCAATTGATGAAACGGTTAGCAACACACCTCTTCTTCTCTTGGTCTTCAACTATATATAGCTCAGAGGATATCTGTTGATTCTCTTTCCTTTAGAGGCTTTGTAGACTTGCCTTGATATTTTGAATTACTTTCCTTCTAGTAGCTCCTCTTTTATTTGCTCAATCATGAGCAAAATTGATTCATAATTTACGAGCCATCATATAAGGACAATAAGTAGCCACAAATTATTTATGTAATTGACTTAAATGAAGATACAATGATTTCCATATCCCGTGATCCTTTCAAAAAGATATTAATTTAATATTTCAAACAAGGATGGTTTTACCAAGTATAACATACTACGGATTACTATAAATATAGCAAGACCATCAACTAGCGCAAGTGATGATTATTTCCATAGCGTGGGTGCCTAGTCATACATGCGAAATGTGCCACGTGTAAAACAATATAGCTTTGTATAGATGAAATATAGGTGAGCTTATATCAATTAAATCACTTAGTATGGGCAGAACTTGGTACGTTCCAATGGTAGTTCTATCCAAAGGTCCCTCCTGCATGATAAGTTAAGTAATGAGTTATTGTTTGGACCCAAAGATAGAGTTCAATCCTGTTTAAGGTTAGTCATCAACAAAACTAAATAATCAACATCACTTGACTTATTAATGCGGTTGCCTTGATCTTGACATAAATGAATGAGTCAGTTGTGTTGGAGATATTTTATTGTGAATCAAGTTGGTCATAGATTAGCTTTATATTTACTCCTTGTATTTAAATAGTGCATAATTTAGATAGAAATCAGGCCAAGTGTTAGGCCCATTTAAACAGGCCAAAAGCCTGTTACGCCTAACCTAAACCTCGCCTATAAAAAGGGAGCCGAGGTTTAGGAAAAGGCTGAACGTTGTACTTATTATTCATAGCCTTACGCTTATATCATTCTGCTGTACGTTCCACGGTTTATCAAAGAAGGTTTTACGGTGATTCATTCTGTGTTCATCTTTACGTTTAATCTTCCTTGTTAGATCGATTATTCATTGCTGTTACAGAAACAGGGACTAACAATTGGTATCAGAGCCGATCGAGAACGATCAGAAGAACTCCTGCAGAATACTCTGTTTTTGTTAACATAGTTCATTCTATCGATTTTTTTGCTCTGTAATTTTGTTTCTTGTTCAAAAATTGTAAAAGTTACACCTTTGGAATCGCCTCTTCAAAGCGATCAAAGGGTATACTTCAGTTTGTGTTTTTCGCAATTTTTGTTTTCGAGATATCTCGAGATAGGCTTCTCGATATCCTATTTCTTCACAGGTTCTGCTACATTTTTCGAGCTGAAAACTTTACCAGAAGATCTCGACATTCAACTCAATAGGAAACTATCTTCAGATTTTGATTATCTGATTTTTGCAGGTTGAAAGATTTCGACATTGAGGATTTCGACATCTTGGATTTCGAAATCTTGATTTCGAGAAAAGGTTTCGACATCTGGTCTCGACATTTGACTCATCAGATTAAGATTTCGAGAGATTAATTTCTCGACATTTCAAATCTCGAGATCAGCATCTCGAAATTTGAAATCTCGAGATCCCTAATCTCGAGATCCTTAATCTCGAGCCCAAATCTCGATACCGGGCCTCCTTTATCGAAATCTGAAATTTCGATATTCAGATCTCGACATCTGATTTTTCGTGATTCTGCCTCTGAAAATCTTTTGATCAATTTTCTCGAACGGTCAGTTTAGTACAGCAATGGGTTCAGAATACAATGCACAAGGAAACAGCAGTACCCCTCCTAGCCTCAGGAAGGGAGAATATCAAATGTGGAGGAACAGATTTTTAAACTTCCTCGAGCATAAAGAGAACTCTTCTGCAATGCTCGAATCCTTACTTGAAGGACCAGCTGAACTTTTAATTTCAGTTGGTGGAGATCCAGAGAACAATCCTCCTATTTTTCCAGAAATAAGGAGAAAAGTGCCATCTGAATACACAGAAGCCGACAAGCTCAGACTTCGTGGTGATCTTATGGCCAAAACATATCTCCTTCAAGCAATACCAAATGAGGTTTATGTTCTCATAGATAGCATGCAGACAGCTAAGGAGATGTGGGATGAAATAGAGAAGCTGCTACAAGGCACAAGCATCAGCCTCAAAACAAAGAAGACTACAATTCTCATCGCTTATGACTCCTTCAAAGCAGGACCAGGAGAACCATTGAATGAGACTTACAATAGACTTGTTCAACTGGTAAATGAACTCAGAAAGATCAAAGTATTCAGGTCCAATCTGGAACTAAATATTAGATTCTTATCCAGCCTGCATCCTGTTTGGGAAAAGACAGTGAAGGATGTCAGATCACGGATAGATCTGGACGAAATTGACCTCTGCACACTCTATGAACATCTGAAGCAATTCGTCAACGAGGTTGCATGCGCTGAGGATCATCACACCACAAACCCCTTAGCTCTTGTAATGGATGCTCAGCCTAGAAGGACAACCACTTCACAAAAGAAGAAAAAGAAGAAGGTGGTGGTTGAATCAGATGATGATGAGAGTGACGATGACAAATCTGATCTAGAGGCTGAGCTAGCAGACTTACAGAAGAAGATGGCAATGCTGGCCAAAAGATTTGCAAAGAAGAACACTTCCTCCAACAGACTGAGAACTTCCTCCTCAAACTACAAGCAGAAGAACCATGATCAAGGATCTTCTAGAAAGGCATCATCGGCAGAAGAAGCTCCTAAATGCTACAATTGCGGCAAACCTGGACATGTGATCAAAGACTGCCGCCTCCCAAAGAAGAAAGATGCTAACTTCTACAAGCAGAAGATGTTGTGGAATAAGCAGAAAATGCTGATGGTGTAGAAAGAAGAAGAAACCTCTGCCATGATTGCTGAAAATGAAAACTGGGCAGAAGATTCTTCTGAGGAGGAGGAAGAGGAAGACAACTATGCTCTTATGGCACGAGTGGAGGGAGATGAAGTAAAGGGTGATGCTGCGATCCCCGAAGGCAACTGCTCAACAAACTCTGTAAGTACCTCCCATACTTCTTTAAATAATCAAATGCAGTCCTTACTTGAAAAGGACAATCTAATCAAAGAACTAAGGGAGAGACTAGACAATAATCATAGAGTTCTGAAACAGAATCTAGACCAAAAGTCTTCCTTAAGTATTCAACTTGAAATTGCAAAAGATCATGTCAAAAAGGTGTCTTCAGATTTTGAAAGCTTTGAACTTAAGATAGCTGAATTAACTAAGAAATTTGAAGAAAGTGAACGGGAAAAAAGCACAGCAAAGGCTGAATGCGATTTTTTGCATAACAAAAGAAGAACGCTTTTAAATAAAGTAAAAGAACTAGAAGATCTAGCTGCTAGAAGAGGTCAATCTGAACAAACTGTTTTTCTTCTTAACAACAAACAAAAGGATGACCGATTCTACAATGCTAAAACAGGTTTGGGCATAACCAACCCACGTAATCTTAAGAAAGTTAATTGCCTTCAAATCTATAACAAAGATTACATGGGACTAGGGTTTGGCGAGAAAATGTATTTTCGAAGTGATGAAGAATATGCTGAAGCAGAAGAAGAAAAGAGAAAGAAACCAAAACCTGCGATTTCTTGTGATTATCCCTCTGTAAATGAAAAACAACTTTCAAAAGAAAAACCTACTTCCTGCTTTAGTGAATGCCTAGACCCTTATGCCAAAGATATTCCTCACATAGGACATCCTCTAGACCCTCCCCCGAGAGTAGGTATTGCTAAAACTGGCGAGGAACCATGTATTTTTCCCATGGCTCAAAAGCTCAAAAACCTACAGAAAACTCTTGATAACGAGAGAGAGAGATTTGAAACTGAAAAGAAAGGTTTTGAGCGCAACTGGCAGGAACTTCTCCAAAAATTTAATGATTTGAGTGAACAGTTTCATACTAAAACAGACCCTTCTACGACCAAGCCTGACAACTCACACACCTCACATGAGAAAAACAATGCTTTTAAAGGTTCGTCCACTCATCTCTCTTCTCCTTTGTTTACAGGGAATGAAGTGAATAAGGAAGAAGAAGAGAAGAATGAGTGGAGGAAAAAGAGGAAGGAAATCGCAAAAGGCAAAAAGAAAGTTTTTGAGAAAAGTGCCAGCCCTAGATCTAGTTCAATATTTTACTCAAAAGTTAATTGTAATTCTGTCTCTTCAAAGCAAACTTCTAACAATTCAGTCTTGAGTCCCAAGCTGAATATTTCTGAGACATCTTCTAGACAAAGTTCTATTTATAATACAAGTGTTGCTTATGGTTATTCTGTTCCAGATACCCATAATTATGAATGTGATATGAATGTTGTTAAATCTAAGCCTTCCAGAAAGCTTAAACCTGAAAAGGAAACCAAGAAAGAAACTTCTAAGGGAACGTTTTGTATTCCAGATATGAAATACGCCCTTAGAGTTCATTCTAGGAAACATATCAATCGGCTTTCTAAGGATGAGATTTTCAAAACCAAACTCAAAAAACAACCGTTCAATCACAAAGCTCCTGTCTACTCTCCACCTGAACCTAAACCGAAAAGATGGGTCCCCAAGATAAGACCCGTCAAAACTGAAACTGAAAAGTGGGTCCCCAAGATGAGACCTACCAAACATAAATCGAATAGGTGGGTCCACAAACGAAGACCCATCCAAACTAAAACTGAAAGGTGGGTTCCCAATCAAAGACCCATCATAACTAAAACTGATAGGTGGAGTCCAAATCAAGGACCCATCAGAATTGCAACTGAAAGGTGGGTCCCCAAACTTAGACCCACAAGGACTAAAATGGAAAGGTGGGTTCACAACATCAGACCCACCAAAATGGAAAGTGGTAGGTGGACTCCAAAAACCAGACACACTGCAAAAGCAGATCTGACAATTGGAAAGCCCATCAAAGATAGATCTTTCGTCGAAAGAGCAGCTGACCTTGGATCACTGCTCAAAGCAAGTTTTAAAAAGGTGTTTCTTGATTATAAGGAAGGACCCACTCCAAGTTGGGTACCTGATCTTATTTGATTGTTTTGCAGGACGGTCATGTGTGGCACTTAGACTCAGGATGCTCAACCCACATGACCGGAATAAAGCACCTTTTGAGCAACTACACCAACTGCTACGGAGGCAATGTCAGATTCGGGAATAACGCCTCATCTCCTATCCTTGGGTATGGGGACGTCGTCTGTGCCAGTGTCACAATAAAAGATGTTTCATTCGTCAAAGGGCTCAAACACAACTTACTGAGCATTGGACAATTCTGTGACAGCGGGATGGAAGTGAGGTTCTTTGCAAAACAATGCTGTGTTCTTGACAGCACAGGAAATACATTATTAACGTGTTACAGAACATCAAATCTGTACACTATTGATCTGAAAAGCGTCCAATCCACCACTTCCATCTGTCTGCTGTCCAAAGCTTCAACTGAACAAAACAACCTGTGGCACAAACGTCTCTCCCATCAGAACTTCAAACATCTATCAACCTTGTCCTCCAAGAAACTTGTAAAGGGGCTTCCTCTGCTAAAGTCTTCCGCTGAAAATCATTGTAGTGCCTGCAAAATGGGCAAAATGACGCGAAGCTCCCACAAGTCAAAAACTGAACCTTCATCTACTCATCAATTGCAGCTATTACACATGGATCTGTGTGGACCTATGAGAGTTCAAAGCATCAATGGTCGCAAATACACTCTGGTGATCGTTGATGACTTCTCTAGGTATACATGGACGAAATTTCTCCGATCAAAAGACGAAGCTGCAGAAAACATTATGACCTTTATCAGAACGATCCAGAAACTGCTACAGCACAGTGTTCGAATTGTCAGAACTGACAATGGTACCGAGTTTAAAAATCAGACTCTCACTGAGTTCTATGAAACACTCGGTATCACTCAGCAATTTGCAGCAGCTAAAACTCCCCAGCAGAACGGAGTTGTTGAGAGAAAGAACAGAACTCTTGTTGAAGCAGCACGCACCATGTTAATCCAATCAAGATTGCCTCACTTCATGTGGGCAGAGGCAATCAATACCGCGTGCTTCACTCAGAACAGAACCTTCATCCACAAGCGTTTCGACAAGACTCCATATGAGATCCTATTCAACAAAACTCCTGATATTTCTTTCCTCAAGGTTTTTGGCTGCAAGTGCTTCATACTCAATGATCGGACAGAGAGAAGTAAGCTGGATCCTAAAGCCAGAGAAGGCGTGTTCATTGGCTACTCACTGCAATCCAAAGCTTACCGAGTCTATCTCAGAGACAAGCGGACTGTCATCGAGAGTGTAAATGTTACATTCTATGAAATGGCAGACTTTGCTATTGAACATCTCCAGACCGATCCATCCACTGCTGTACCAGTAGCTTCTGATAAAGCTGAACCAAACACCGAACACGACGATGTGATTCTCGACTCTCTCTTCAGAAACTTTTACGAGAACTCACAATCTCCACCTTCTGCATACACTCCAGAGTCAACATCAACTCCAACAGCAGAGATTCCGCTCCTCACAGGACCAGATGACGTACGATCCACACCCTCAACCCCTCAAACCAATCCCAGAGGTGTGGATGAACACGGCCTTGCCATAAGTCCGGAATCATCTCCACTACACACCACAGCTGCCCCAGAGCCTTCAAATTCATATCAGGACTCAGATCAACCAATAATTACTCCAATTCCTCTAGCTCATGAGAGGAAGTGGACAAAAGCACATCCTGTTGAACAAATAATAGGTGATCCAAGTCAAGGTGTGCGAACGAGATCAGCAACAACAAATGAATGTCACTATGCATGCTTTCTAAGCAAGAATGAACCATCCAAAGTCTCAGAGGCACTCACTGATCCAGATTGGGTGATTGCCATGCAAGATGAGCTCAATCAATTTGACAGACTAGATGTATGGACACTCGTGCCTAAACCTCCTCAGAAAACCATCATTGGCACAAAATGGGTGTTCAAGAACAAGAAGGACGAAGAAGGCATAGTGATAAGGAACAAGGCACGACTGGTCGCTAAAGGATATAATCAGCAAGAGGGCATAGACTATGATGAAACATTTGCACCCGTAGCAAGAATTGAAGCAATCCGCCTTTTTCTTGCGTACGCGGCCCACAAGAACTTTACTGTCTTTCAAATGGATGTCAAGACTGCCTTTCTAAATGGAGTCTTGGAAGAAGAAGTCTATGTCGCTCAACCCGAAGGATTCGTAGATCCCAGATATCCCGACCATGTGTACAAGCTAAAGAAAGCTCTGTATGGGTTAAAACAGGCACCAAGAGCTTGGTATGATGCATTAACCGAATTTCTGATTGACTCAGGTTTCTCAAAAGGGAAGATTGATACCACATTTTTCATCAAGCGACAGAAGTCTGACATCATCCTGATTCAGATCTATGTTGATGACATTATCTTCGCCTCCTCAAATCCACGCCTGTGCAAACACTTTGAGAAACTGATGAAAACCAAGTTCGAGATGAGCATGATGGGAGAACTTAATTTCTTCCTAGGCCCGCAAGTAAGACAGCTCTCTGACGGCATTTTCATCAATCAGTCAAAGTATATTCTGGAAATGCTTAAGAGATTCAACATTGATAGCAAATCTTCCATGACGACCCCCATGTCCCCAAACAACAAACTGGACTCAGACCCCTCCGGGAAGCCAGTTGATGCTACAAATTACAGGGCCATCATTGGATCTTTGCTATATCTCACATCAAGCAGGCCTGACATTGTCTTCTCCACATGCTTATGTGCACGCTTTCAGGCAAATCCGAAGGAATCCCATCTGACCGCTGTTCGAAGAATTCTGAGATATCTCAAAGGGACTGTGAATCTAGGCCTTTGGTATCCCAAGCACTCAGGTTTTGACCTAGTCGGATATTCGGATGCTGACTTTGCTGGTTGCCGGATGGACCGCAAAAGTACATCGGGAGCTGTCCAATTCTTGGGCGATAAGTTAGTCTGCTGGTCTTCCAAGAAACAAAACTGTGTGTCAACATCTACGGCCGAGGCAGAATACGTCGCAGCTGCTAGCTGTTGTTCACAAATATTATGGATGAAGACCCAGCTAAAGGACTACGATTACATACTCCGCCATATCCCGATCTACAGTGACTCTCAAAGCGCCATAGCCATCACCAGCAACCCGGTTCATCACTCCCGCACCAAACACATCGACCTGCGCTATCATTTCATCAAGGATCATGTGGAAAAAGGAGACATTGACATGTATTTTGTAAACTCAGAGCTTCAACTGGCTGACTTGTTCACTAAGGCATTGGATGAAAAACGATTCCAGTTCCTAGTCTCCAAGTTGGGCATGTTGAACCTCGAGCCAGTTTAATTATGTCTCCACTGATCTAAAAAGTGTGTGTGCGTGTGGGACTTGTAAAAAGTGTGTGTGTGTGGGTTTTGTAAATAGTGTGTGTGCGTTGCATGTGTTGAGGGGGAGAAAACCAGAAAAATAACAAAAAATTAGTGTGTGTGCGTTTCATGTGTTGCGTTGGTGAAAAATCAAAAAGAACAAAAAATAGTGTGTGTGCGTTGCATTTGTACATATTGTTCGTTGCATTTTTTGAGGGGGAGAGAATTTTCACTGTTTGAGGGGGAGCTAATTTTCACTAATTAAGGGGGAGCTCTCTTTTTTTTTACTGGTTTGGGCCTCGAAAATCTTTTAAAAGAGCACTGTGTGCCAGCCCAATATTTCGGGCTAAACTATTAAAGAGGAGGTCCAAAATCTTTTCGCATATATAAGCCCTCGTAAAACCTCCCATCCTTATACTTCTCAGAATTTTTTCGCCAAAGATCCGAACGTTTAAACTCTCAGAGCTCCTGCCGCCGTGTCTCCTTCTTCTTCTCCTCAGACCAAATTCGCAATACTCCATCTTCGTTTACCTTTAACAACTACCTAGGTAGTTCTTCGTGCGAAATCTCATTCATCAACATCCTTCGAACTCGAAATCATAATCTTCAATCATAGTTCGAAAACGATCATTCTCGCAAATCGATCAATTTTTCAAAATCAACATAAAAAGGTTTTTGTTACACTTTAGGTCGAAATCATTTGTTATTGATTGATATATCTTTGTTTTTGCAGGTGGATTCTTCGTTTCGAAATCACGATTTCGAGTTTTTGGATCTCGAGATCGTCGGTTCAACTTCTCGAAATCAAGATCTCGAGATGGACATCTCGACATCTTGATCTCGAGATTTGAATCTCGAAATCAAGATCTCGAGATCTATATCTCGATATCTTGATCTCGAGATTTGAATCTCGAAATCAAGATCTCGAGATCTTCATCTCGACATCTTGATCTCGAGATTTGAATCTCGAAATCAAGATCTCGAGATTTGGATCTTGAAATCATGATCTCGAGATTTGAATCTCGAAATCAAGATCTCGAGATTTGGATCTCGAAATCATGATCTCGAGATTCAGATCTCGAGATGTGGACTTAGTAATTTTTTCAAAATTCCACCTGCATAAACCTATCTGACAAACGCAAATCAAATTCTTTCAAAATCAAATCAAACAGTTGAACTTCATGTGCTGACCCCATGCTTCTACAGTTTAAAATGGCAGGAAACACGAAAGCACAGATCGATGATGCCATCTACTCACAAGACAAATGGATCAAGGTGCTGGACAATAACTTCCAGTTAGACCTTGCAGTCTTCAAATGCCAGAACCCAATCATTCCAGCCATCATGAAGGGTCACTATCTCTGGCCTGCACTTCACAACTCAAAACCGGTGCCAGAGATATACCTACAACAGTTCTGGGGGCACATGCATACAGAATCTCCAAAGGATCGATCAAAAATAAAGACCAAGCTGAATGGCATGCGCGTGATCCTGACGCCATCAACTCTACGGACTACTCTAGCGCTGCCAGTTCACGATACGTATGATGCACTGCCCACCATCCCCGATCTGCTCAAAGACGTGGCATCCCTTGGCTACACATCTCTACTGCCACAGCTCTCCAACTTCAACAGAGCATATCTTAACCATCCGTGGAAGAATCTCTTCGGACTGGTAAACAAGTGCCTGTCACTAAAGCATGCCGGCTTCGACAAGTGCAACAAGCAGATACTGCTAATCTTTCATGGCATTGCTTTCAACAAGAACTACGACCTGGCACAGCTCTTCTTCTCAGAGCTAATGGACCTGGTCAAAGCCAAAGAAAAGAACAAGCCAGGTACCATCCCGTACGCAAGGTGGCTCGGGCTAATCATTCACGACTCCATGGCAGAGCACTCCTCAATACCAAAACGGAGCTCAGATCCACACTTCAATGCACCGAAGCTGCAATATTTCAAAGCAGACAAGAATCCTATCTTCGGTCTAAGGATCCCTGGATTTCTGCTCAAGCTTGTTAAATCTTCAAATCCAGCGGTCCAACAGTACAAGGAAGCCACTGAGAGAACTGTCCCTATGGTTCAGCAAAACCCAGCTGGACCTACCCCAGGGACAAAGCCGAGTGAAAGTAAGGGTCCTAAGAGAGCCCAAAAGCCACAGAAACCAGTGGCCGGTTTGCCCAATGAAGGGAAGTCTGACGACTCTCTAGAGACGAGTCAGGCGGCTGAGGGCACCGAGGAAGACGCTGAGGAAACGGCCAGTGAATCGTCTAGTGGAGCCCAAACAAACACTGACGACAAGGCCTCTGAGAGCGTGGGCACAGAGAGTGACAAATCAGACTCGGATGATGACAGTGATAACAATGATAGTGACGATGTGGAGCTCACATATGCACTAATTAGAAAAGGGAAGCTGCCCGTCGAATCTCCAAAGAAGAGAAGAATCACTGCTGAAGACGCAGCACCAATCATAGCTCGCAGACCTCAAGTCTTCACTATTAAAGAAACAGCTAAACCAAGAGCTGATCCGAGCGAGACTAATTGCTCAAAGGATGATTACGACGAGGCAGCTCACTCCATCAAAACATCAATCAACCAGGAAGAAGTTGTCATCCGAGAGACAAGGGCTAAAGTCAAAAATGACAAGGTTGCTAAGGCCAGGCCCCAGCCCCGAGGGACAAAGAGTCTGTTTGATAAGGCAGACGAGCACATCTTTGCTGGCTGCGACTCCTTTATCCAGATAAGCCGAGCCGAATCCCTAAGCACAGGAGCCGATCTTTTCGGTTCCCGAGTAGAAGTCGCAGCATCTGGCTCAACTGCGCATGCACAACCCTCTCCCAGCCACTCAATTGCCTCTCAAAAGGTTATTGTTTCAAAAGAACGGGATTCAACCCCCTCGCTGGTTCCTTCTGAATCAGTTGAGCATACAATTGACCTATCTCCCAAGGTCAAAACCCCTTCTTCACTCACATCGAGTCTAGGTGTCACATTTCCCACATTTTCTTCTTTTTCTAGGACACCTACACTATTCACAGCACATACAGGTGCACTCACCCTGAACGCAACAACCAGAGCGCAAGCTATGACGGTTGGAAGCCCTGCTACGCCCATAATGATTCCATCATTAAATGCAGGCCACACATCAGCAATCTTCACTGATGCTGTGTCAACAGTTACAACCCCCGTAACTGGTCACCCTACCTTTGAAGACGTAAACGTTCTACTAAATCGCTTCCTAGATTCCACCATTAAACCATGGGTGCAAGATGCAATGACCGCTCTAGCACAGGAATTTAGGACCACCCAAGCGGTTCGGTCTGAACAGACACCACCCCAACCTTCCCCTGAACCGTTCATCTCCCATACACAACCCATATCCTCCACCCCTCTATCCCACCAATCCATCAACCAAATCCCTATCCCTTCTATTTCTCGGGGAACCCAGAATACAGAACCGGTATTCTCCCCACACCCGACCACACCCTCCATCGATCTTTCCTCCTTATCCTTTGACACCCTAGCTTCGGCTTTGCTGAACAATCTCTTAAATACCCCAGAAGGCAACCTCACTCTTCATCAGCAAGCCATACTAGAAGCTCTTCTTTCCTCACCCGAAACCAAGAGTACTTGCAAGGGGAGTCTTCGTGGTCGCAAACGTTCCCATGAGGACCCCGATGATTCGGATCCTCATGAGGGGGAGAACAAGCGACCTCGATCACTTGAGCAAACTACTCTTCCAAGCCATACTCCACAGCCAATTCAACCTGAAACCTCAACAAACCAACAGCCACCACCCACAGCCAAACTCTCTAGCGTGGTCGAGCTAGAAATAACATCCCGAGGCGTATCTCCTAGAGATACCAACCGAGGAGGGGATGGAAGTCCTGATGATGATATCACTGGTACATCTTCTCCATCAGGCCATCAGTTGGAACCTAGTTCTAAGCTGATGACAACGGGCAATCCTAGTGAACCCGGTAGTGCTACACAGGAACAATCACCGCCTAAACAAAGAACTCCATACATCTCCCCAGGCAAAGACATCCATGATGCACTGGAAGAGGCGGTGATATACGACAAATGGCCGAGAAAATGGACAGAATGGGATGATCTCCGGGTTGAAGCCGAGCAAGAAGACATGCAAAGAAACTGGTGGCTACGCGAGCTTATTAACAAATGCTCTGAAGATATCATTAGGCTCGAGGACGATGAACGCAGGGAAGAGGAGAACTACAAGGAATCCCAGAAAGCTCTTGAATCAGTCGTAAGACAATCAGCGGGAAGACTTCCCAAGACAGAGAAACCCTGGGACAACGTTCGAATCAAAGCCCCCTTCCAAGAAGAAATCAAAAAGCATATCTGGCGTAGACCAGACAAAGTCAAGCCACTGAACGAACTGAAGCTAAGAGGCCTTACACACTTGAAAGGAAAACAGGCTGGAGGTCATCTGCACATGTTGCTTCAAAGGTCAACTGGTACACAGAGAGAACTGATGGAACAAGATCTAAAGTCGAATATTCTCCCGATCCATCAAATTCTACAAGTAAAGGCTGAAGACTATCATGGAGTAACATTCTACACCTTCAGACTTCAACGCACCGATGGAAGCGAATTCACTTGTCAAGAGAACGACTTCATCATGCTGAAACCAGATGACATCTATCAAATGCTCATGGCCTACAGATACCTTCCAGTCAGACAAAACATAGTATACAGCGAAGGCCTCGCAACTATCAAGAGATTCATGCTTAGACAGATCAGAGTACACTCTTCACATGACCTACAGATGGCTATTGAATGCAATCTGAAGAAGACAAACCTGACAAAGCCAAAACTGTATGGTCCAGAACTTGAAGATTTCCCAGCATATCACATCTTCTTCAAACCACCAGCAGTCACCTACCTGAACCACAAGAACGAAAAGCGTCTGATGGTAGTCAGTGAAATCGAGAAATACTGCGACGGAACACTGAAGATAATCAGAGAGCAGATTCTACAGATGAAAGCAAAGCTGGAAGAAAATCTTCAAGAGGCATCGTCTTATGTTCAAAAGGAACACTCTACTGTGGAGACAATTTTAAAGTCCATTGACGATCGCCTCGAAAAGAGGAATATTCTAAGACAATATGAACATGCACTTGGATTAAGGAAGCACTACTTCAAATCACAGAAGCAATAAGAGAATGACACTTGATCACAAAGGGGGAGATTGTTGGAGATATTTTATTGTGAATCAAGTTGGTCATAGATTAGCTTTATATTTACTCCTTGTATTTAAATAGTGCATAATTTAGATAGAAATCAGGCCAAGTGTTAGGCCCATTTAAACAGGCCAAAAGCCTGTTACGCCTAACCTAAACCTCGCCTATAAAAAGGGAGCCGAGGTTTAGGAAAAGGCTGAACGTTGTACTTATTATTCATAGCCTTACGCTTATATCATTCTGCTGTACGTTCCACGGTTTATCAAAGAAGGTTTTACGGTGATTCATTCTGTGTTCATCTTTACGTTTAATCTTCCTTGTTAGATCGATTATTCATTGCTGTTACAGAAACAGGGACTAACAAGTTGCTTGATCACCATGTGTCATTGTAGGATTTTGCATGTAATCATAAATTCTTCTTGCTTCCTTTCCTCTAATTTGATTGAAGATATTCTTCTCTCATACTCATTAATGTGACACCTTTTATCGAATGTCAGCATGCATTTGATGTAATCAAGATTAATTCCTTCTGCATGGCTGAATTTTGATAAATATTCCATATTTTATTTCAGGATATTCGTTGATCGATTTGTTCCATCAGTCTTGAGCAATATCTGTTCTTCTTGATTTTCAGATAGCCCATACTTAGAATAATTTCCTGAAACTTCCTGAAACATTTGAGGTGTTCCAAGTATAAAACAAACTGGGAGTTGGTGTTTCAACAGAACCTCTTTCTATTTGACCAGGAGTTCTGTTCCTTGACAGAACTACTTGAGGTGTTCTGTTTGTCAACAGAAGCTTGAGGTATTCTGTTGTTTCAGCAGACAGCCAAAATCTTCTGAAGAGTTCTGTTTTGCTGCTTTTCCTGCTGACATTATCCTTTTTCCTTCCTTATAGAGTTTCTGGTAAACCACAACTAATTCTCCTTTTGAACGTCTCCTTCTGTTATCCAGAACGTTGACCGGTCTCTCCCATATTGATTTTTTTTATTGAACAAATCCCATCTGATCCTCAGAGTTAGTCAAGTCATCTGGTTTCTGGACTTTGTCAATTGGAGTTGATTAGTTTGCAATTGAAGCCTAGAATACTCTTGAAAGAATAAGTAGCATTTTAGCAAACAGTTCTTTGTTGCTCAAAAATCCTGTAGGCTCTTGTTTCAGCCTGTGATTTGAGAGTTTGCTAATGCCTTTTCATCACTCATCTTCATCTGAATAATCCTCAATTCTGTTGGTTGAGCGTATCCTTTTGAAGCTTTTTGAACATTTCCCCTTGTGTTGATGATTGAGTTCTTTTGACTTGTAAACTTAGAAATGGACATTCTTAGGACACTGTTATTAGCATGATTTAGCTTTTTAACAGGGTGCTCCTAAATTAGGACGCTGCTAGTTAGTAGGTTGCTCCTATTTTTAATAGAACACACTACTACAAAAGTAACATTCCACGTCGGTTATTTTATACCTTTCATGTCGGTTTTCTGAGAGACGTGTAAGAAGGATACGTAATAGATAAGGATATTTGATGTGAGTTAAAGAACCGATGTAAAAAGTAACCTTCCACGTCGGTTTTATATAAAACCGACGTTACATATATTTTCGAAAAAATAAATTAAATACATGTTACGTCGGTTATTTATCAAAACCGACATTAAATATAATTTCAAAAAAAATAAAAAAAATACATATTACGTCAGTTCTCTCAAAAAACCGACGTTAGAAGTAGCTTTAGTTGAAAAAAATACATGCACTTGTTGGTTATTTTAAATATCCACCAGTGGTTTCCCAAAAAGGTCTAAATTTAGAATATTCACACACATTTAGTGTTAGTGCCCAATTTTGATAGATTTTGATGATGCCACTATACTTGACACGTGTACATTGTGTCTCAGTTTTACTCTTGTATTAACACTCAAAAGTGTGACAAAAATAGATGTACAATTTTTGAGACTAATGAAATACTACCGGAAAAAATAAAAATGCAATAAGGTAATTTTTATTTACCTTAATAGGATATTTTGATCCTACCGGTATATACTATTCAGTCCAAAGATTAATTAAATGTCACATTTTAAGATACCTGAATATTACATACATTGAATATGTATGATTGAAGACAAATTTGACCGGCATTTAATGCCAAATACGTACTGGGGTCTGGAGCAGTGTACGCATACATGGGACTGACTCCTGAAGTGAAGTTTAAGCGGCCAAATAATGCAAGACAAAGGAATCACCCGAAATGAGCTTCAGCACAAGAAGAGGAATGTACAAGGGGTCCTTGTCAACTTTCAACGCCAGAGATTAATTCATCCTAACCAACGGATGAGATTAATCCAAAGGAGAAGCCTATAAGTATAGGCTGAAACGAAAGTTTCTAACCAAGCTTGAGCATTCTGAGTAGAGAAATATTACATCAAGCATTCACGAGATATCTAGCAAAAGAGAAAGTGCTATTCTATATTTTACTCTCTGCTTAGACTCTTGCTTCTCTAAACTTCTTAGCTACAAGAGTTAATTGCTAAATCTTAGAAGTTTAGATCCTAGTTGGAGGTTAGAACTTTCTTGTTATCAAATCAAATATTGTTGTAAACACTTAGGAGAACAGTTGTTCGGATCCTACAGTGTGGTGAGATAGATAGAGTATCTTTTAATCCCCACTGGATTAATTGAGAAAATTCTAAGGACTGAGTAACTTTGAGTGGTGCTATACTCTGTGAAAAACCTTCAATCTAGGCCTAAGTGTTGTAAAGGCTAGATTGGCACTAAGTGTATTGGGCTTAATACTTTAGTGAAATCCATCTGAAAGAGGGTGGGACTGGACGTAGGAGGATTACACCACCTCTGAACCAGGATACACTGTGTGCTGATTTACATATATTCAACAAATCACACACTTAGCACTTCTCATAAAAAGATTGAAGTTTGTCAGCAGAATCCTAAGCAGTTGTCTTAACTGACCCAACTGCTTATCGTACTGCTTAATTACTTACCTTCTTTGAGACTATTTTCACACAAGAGACGTGCATCAATATCACTAAAAGGCCTGTTCTATCAGTTTCCAGAAATTCATTTTCTGAGTATAGCAGGTGCCTCAGCAGTTCCCTGGAAACCACCCAACTGCTGAGCCCTCTGCTCATAAACACTTGTTTCCCTTGAACATCTCAATATCACCAGACCTTCATAACATTACCAACAAGGAGGTTGACCAAACTGCTCTCTGAAAATCACCTTCTAAACTAAGCAGGTACCTCAAGAGTTCCTTCCTCACCACCCAACTGCTAAGACCACTGCTCCAGTAAAACTTCTGATTACCTTTACTAAAGCACATTTTCTGAAAGCCCTCATCATTCTCAGCAACATTCCATCATCACTTTCATCAAACACTCAATATTTCCTCAACAGTTGCCTTAGCAGTTCCCTGCTATCTAGCCAACTGCCAAGCCAACTGCTAGACATTTGGGTTCAATCTTCTACCAAGATAGAAAGTATTCACGCACTGATTCCATAGAGGGTAAAGACTTCTGTTGTGCATCTATAAATCTCTCTAAAGATTATAGATCAACTCCTTCTAAAGGGAAAAGTTTTTTAATGTTTGAAAAGATTTAAAAGTCTATTCATCCCCCCTCTAGACTTTTACCCCTATCCGGGACCATCAAGTGGTATGAGAGTCGAGTGTTCTTAGAGTCAGTCTTTGACTAATTTGAACTAAAGATCCAAAACCACTTCGCTTCCCAAACACTTTCTAAATATGGACAGTCAGCTAGCAAAGAATCTTTTGTTTAACCTGAACAAATTTGATGACTGGAAGATAAGGATGAAGACACATCTTAGTGCTTTACATGATGACATGCTTGAAGTAATTACTGCTGGACCTATCAGAATAATGAAGGTCAGCACATCTAAAGCTGATGACCAGGAGGATGTGTACATTCCTAAACCAAAATTGGAATGAACAACTGCAAAGGATGTATGAGATGAGCTCACAAAGATCAGAGCTGGTGATGAACAAGAAAAGGATAACAAACTGACCATAGCCCTCAAGAAATTTGAGGACTTCAAAATGTTGTCTAATGAGTCTATTCGTGAGATGGAATCCAGGTTCCTAAAGATCATAGCAGAGGTCTCAGACCTAGGGAAAGATCCATCCCAAAAGGAGATTTCCCTCAAGGTCTTGAGAGGCCTGCCCTCAATTTTTTTTGGATGAACAGTAAGTATATATTGATGTGACCATCCAAAGAGTTTAACTATACAAGCAAAAAGGTGGGCAAAATTGGAGGTTATCCAAAGATTGGATAACCCATCACCTCCAAAAGAAAACCAGAGAGGCTGGTTAGCACTCTATGCAAAGCCGATCACAAAAACCAAGGTGATGGGCTAGTGAACGTCAAAAAACCACCAAATCATGTGGATAGATGTTATACAAAATTTTATAGACAATATACTTGATTCGAGCGAATATATCTTCAACTTTAGGGGAAGTGCCATCAAACTTGATAGCATTCCTAGTTCTCCAAATGTGGTAAACCGAGAAGCAAAATGCAATCCTTGTAGCTTTAGCTTTTATGGTGGCTCCACTTCTCTCTTTCTTAATCCATTTGACCGAGCTTGAAAGTGTGCCCATAAGCCGCGGCATGTCCATCCAGTTCTTCACCAAGCTCCAAATCTTACCTGAAAAAGGACATTCAAAGTATAGGTGTGAAGCCGTTTTCGGCCCACCCTTGCACATCACACAAGTGTTAACTACATCTAATCTATGAAGATTATCACATGTAGCTAACCTATTCCGGAATGCCAACCAAGTAGTAAAGGAAAACTTGGGGGGATATAATCTTTCCAAATAAAGGCCATCCACCTACGAGTAGGGGCTTTAATTCTAAGTAGATCATAGACTTTTGAGGATACAAGTTTACCGTTAGCTTGAAAAGAGTTCAAGCAACGAATAGTATCAGCCACATCCTCAAATTTGGAGACAATTTCATCATGTACCATGGCAAATTTCTTCATTAATTGTGAATCCCTATGGTGTGGGACAAAATCCCACACATTTCGGCCATTTAGGTACACGCTATGAACCCATTTAACCCATAGAGTATCCTTTTTTAGATGAATGTCCCAGAAACTTTTAGCAAGCAAGGCTGAATTCCATATTTTGGTATCATGTATTCCGAGGCCTCCCTCATTTTTAGGGAGACATACATCAGCCCAAGCTACTCTAGAGTATTTACAACCCAGAGGAAAATACGGCACATGGAGGTTATCCTGTCAAGTATTACTTTCGGGATAGGAAACAATTGTAACCAAAAAGAGTGAACACCCTGTATAACAGCTTTAATAAGTTCAACCCTACCAGCATAGGAGAGGGTTTTGAGATTCCATGCGCTAATATAGGTGGAAATGGACTCCAATAATGGACCAAAGTGTGTCACCGAGATCTTAAGGGGAGCAAGAGGAACTCCAAGATATTTAACAGGAAAAGAACCTGCTTTAAAATCAACCAAGCTCAAAATGTTATCAAGCTCATATATAGCTGATAGAGTATATCTAGAGAGAAGTGAGAGCTAGAGAGAGAAGTGCAATAATATGCTTCAATAGAATGATATTGTAACCCCTATAACTACTCCCAAGGGGAGTATTTATAGAGAAAATACGGGCTGGGCTCCCAAGCCTTGAGCTTGGGAGGCCCATTTACAACTGGACCGCTACTGGGCCGAATACAAAGCCACTAATGGGCCGTACAAATGAGTAAGTATAAAATCCGGTTCTGTGAGGTCTTCGTGGCCGACGAGGGCACGGCCGACGGGGGCACGGCCGAAGAGGGCGCGGCCGACGAGGGCACCCGGGTTCCTTGGGCTCGGGACCATAATCTGAGTTGGCACCTTTTCGGCCGACGGTGGTCCCTTGGCCGACGAGGGTGCCACTCTGAGTCTTGTGCTTTCTGTTCTTCTGAGTATGTGGGTCCAGGGGCTCAGACCCATATACTCCATCAGGAGTCCCCCACTCTCTAAGCTGAGACTTAGACGAAGTGAAGGAGAGTAGATTCCCGTGCTTTAGTGCTTTTGGCCGATGCGGGCACTCCCAGGCCGTTAGCTGTTGCGGCGTTTGCGCTGTTTCCATTTTGGTGATCCTGTTTTGTGCTTTGACCGTTACCTGCCCCTCGCTGTGGACGGGGAGGCCGTTGTTTCCTTGATGTGTTCGTTTGGGGACGATGAGTGTCCTGCTTCGATGGTGGCCGTTGAAGGCACGTTTTCCCTTTCTTTTACGTTGATGGTTGAGGTTTGCATTTGGGCCAATGAGGCTGTCGAGGTTGAACCTTGCTTTGATGACGATGGTGTCCTTTCCTTTGGGTGGCCGGTAAGGGTGCTTGCACACTCTTTTTGGCCGTCGTTGACTGGCTTTCGTGTCCCTAGCCGAAGAGCCCTTTATGGTTAACTGTTGGAAGAGGATGATGAATGTCCTTGCCTTAGGTGGCCTATTGGCCGTTGTTGATGATGTTATGTGCCTCTGGCCGATGAGGCGCCGTTGTGATACATGGACGATGTGGCCATGCTTCATGGTTACATTTGTGTTTGCATTTTTCATTTTGTTTTGTTGAGGCCGGTGTAGTCCCCCAGTCCCCCACTGCTTCAGGCCGAAGAGAGTGAGGGGTGAAGGAGTTGCTTGAGTCTCTGGCCGAAGCGGCCTCTCCGTAGTGCCCCTGAATCCAACCCTCATGGCGATTTTCTGGCCAAGGTAATCCTGTGGGAGAACCCTTGTGCGCAGATCGCTTGTAAAGAGTTATCATCAAGGGTCGTTACGAGGAGCTGATGGCTGTGGGTTCTTTGTTCCTTTGCTTCTGTGGTCGTTACGGGCGTTCATTACGTTCCTGGCCGTTGTCATCTCCCTATTTTTGGCATTTGTGAACTTGGCAAGCAAAATAGGCCGTTGTGGGCGCTTGCTGGCACTTGTGAAGCCGGCAAGCGTATAGGCCGTAGAGTCTGTTTTGCCAGTGGGCTCTTGATATGTAGGTTGGGCTTGGCCCGTTGGTGACGTGGTGGCCTCCCATTGGTGGCCGTTGATGTGGCCATTGGGCGGGTGCCACGTGTATTGACCGTTGGGTGGGGGGTTCTATAAATACCCCTCCTCCTCCGACGAGAAACCTCATTTGCATTCTGAGTTGTCGAAGTGCTGGCCAAATTTCTAGAGAGATAAACTCTCAAGCTCGTTCTTCGTGTTCTTCGTGTTCAAGGTTAATGTTCATCGCAATCTTCTGTATTTTGCATACTTTGCTTCCTAGGCTAGTGATCTAGTGTTAGGCGCTTGAACACCCTTAGATCCTAAGTTATTCCTCTTAGGCTCGTAGTAGTTGTTATGATGAAGAGCTTAAACGAAGACTACTATCCATACGACGATCAGCCCTCCACTAGGTCACTCGACTATGAGGTGCTTGAGGAGTTCGAGGAGGAGATACAACACCTAAGTCCTTACAAGTCCGGAGAGCCGGTGGACGACGAAGTTGAGGACGAGGAGTCCGCCTCGTCTTCAAAAGGTGAGGACGCAGGGGCGTCCCGAGTGGTGGATGGGGCGTCCACTTCCGCTGCTATTCCATGCCCGAGACCGGTGTCTGCCGTGAAGGGAGCAGATAAGTCGAAGAGGATAAGGAGGCCGAAGAGTGGGCCGGGCGTCTCCTACCTGGATCTCGCGAATATCTTCCTGATCAAGCCGGAGAGCAGCGTGGCTGACTATCTGGTCACCCAGATGTACGTGGGGCCGTACGGGCGGGTTAGGGCACCCAGGCCGACGGACCATGTACTTCATCCGCCACCGGGATACTTTGGAGTATACCCGATGAGTTTTGCCAAGGGGCTGAGGTTTCCCCTTCATCCCTTCATCACCGAATACCTTGACATGGTGGGGCTCCCTCCGGCCTTGCTGACGCCGAACAGCTACTCGCTGATGGTGGGGTTCTTGCTCCGCTATGAGGAGCTGGGCTACAGGCCGACGACGACTCTGTTCATGAATCTGTATCAGATCGGCCGAGGAAGTCACAAAAACTGTGCGGCCTATGCTACTCTTCAACAGCTGCCGAAGAAGAGGAGCTTTACGGACTTGCCTTCGTCCATTCATGGGTGGAAGAGCAAGTTCGTTTTTGTATCCCTTGGTGAGAATGGCACTGAGTTCCCCTCTCTCGGCCATACCGGAAGGTTCAATCTGCATGACCCGCCGAGGAGTTCTATCCTGGACGCTCAGGTGGAGGCGTTCCTGGAAGGGGGACCGAGGAGCGTGAAGGACTATATCACGGAATACAAGATGACCGCCCTCGGCTTCTTAAGATACCATGTATATGGCGACAAGGAGGACGATATCCAACTCTGGCCGAGGATGACCACCACATTTGAAGAGGCCGACGGCCCGGATTTGGGCATTCCTGCTGAGGCTGATGGTAATTCTTTCTTCGGCTCTCTTCCTTTGTTATTTGTTCTTTTGCCTTGCCAATCTGTTCGTTTTCCTTTGTGTAGATTTTGCCATGGATCGCCGTTCAATCATGGCTATAGCCAAGGCCAAGGTGGCCGAGGAGTTGGCTACAAAGGCGGCCGAAGCGGCCAGACGTGCCGCGGCCGAGGGAGGCGGGGCTACTGCTGGTGCGGCCCCAAAGCCTGCCCAGTCCAAGAAGAAGAGGCCTCCTACTGACGGCCAGAAGAAATTGACTGAGGCCGGCCTGAACGTCACCAAGAAGACGAAGAGGGCACCGTCTCCTTCCCCTGCTACTGAGGCCGGTACTTTGACCGTCCCAAGTGTGGACGATAGTGGTCCCGTTGTGGACCTTACTGCTGCTCCCAGCGATGCTGCCCAATCGCTTCCTCTCATCCAGGAGCCACGGACGAAGAGGGCCGGCAAGGAGATTGCCGCTGCCACCTACCTGAAGATGGTGGAATACCCCGTCGGCGGGGGTGTTTTTGATGATGTCGCCCTCGGCCACGATGTGCTGGCCCAGGCCATGCCGGCCAAAGATAGGTCCTACCTGAAGAGGCGCGGGGACGTCAAGGTGTACGAGGGCAGGATGGACCTCCTCGTCCAAGTAAGTTCCCCTCCTTTTGTTTGTCGTTTTTCTCGTCGTCCGGGTGGAATCATTTGCCTGAGTTTTGTTTGCCTTTTTTATGCAGGGTGCCTTCATGCTCATGGAGAGCCACAGGAGGCAGTACCGGGAGATAGCTCGTCTGAAAGAGCTTGAGCAGAAAGCTGCCTCGGCCGATGAGGCGGTAGCTTGCTTGGATCGGCTCCGGGAGGATGCCAAGGCCTTGCAACAGAGGGCCGACGAGGCCGCTGCAGCCAGGGACAATGCCCTGGCCAAACTCGAGGAGAGCCAAAGGGCACTTGAGGCCAAGCGGCGCAAAAACGATGAAGCCGTGAAGGCGAAAGCTGAGGCCGAGGCTGCAGCTGTGAAGGCTGCTGATGAGGCCGTTAAGCAGTTCTTGGCCGAGGGGTGGAAGGCCGATGAGCGGCTCTCCTGGTGTTATGAAGTGGTGGCCGCCAGGCTTGAACATTGGGGGATGAACTCCCCCTCCGGCCAGGAGTATTTTAGCAGGGAGATGGCCGTGTACTATAACATGGGCCAAGAGCGGATGCAGAGGCTCCTGTGTCGGCGGCTATCTCGTGCTCTTAAGGCCATGAATTATACCTCCGGGTGGGCTAGACGGAACTTGAAGCTTCCCAAGCTGATGAAAGATCCCGAGGAGCAGGCCAAGCTTCCCCTGTCGGAGCGGGAGTCCCCCATCGAGAGTTCCGGCCTCGGCGAGCCGGATTACACGGAGTTTGACTTCCTGGACGATGCCACCAGTTCTGCGGCTGCCGCTGGCCAGGAGACTGAGGCTGAGGAGGGAGCCGAAGACGTCGAAGAGCCAGCCGAGCATGGAGGCGCCCAAGAGGCTTGATCGGCTACTCCCCGCTCCCTTGTAATTAGTTTTTTATTTTTGCCCAATTGATGTAATGGCCGAAGCGCCCGCCATTGTACTGAATTGCTTATGAATGAAGATTTTGCTGTCCTGTTCGGCTTTGAATTTCTTGTGTGTTTATTGCCTTTTTCCATTTCAATTCTGAAATTTGTCTAAGTGTAAAAGTTACAACTTAGGTCACCCGCGAGTGTCGGCTACGTCCGTGAGGTAAGCCATTCAGTCTGGTGGCCTGGTCGGCTTGTCCGGTCTTTCTTCGCTGCTGTAGCACTTGGAATTTATTCAAAAAAATTCTAAGTGTTTTAGACCCACTTAGATAGGATATTCTAGTGTCTTTCTTTCCGTCCTGACCGATGCGGGCAAGATGGGGTGTCCGCTGCGTCCTGGCGTCGTCCCATTCTTCCTTTTTGTTAGAATTTTTCTAAGTATCTAACTTCAAGTGAATGGGTGTTCTCATCGTCCTGGTATTGGATCTCTCCTTATTATTGACAAATGCTTTGAGAGATTTCCTAAGTGTTGAGCCAATGTCGTTGTCGGCCCAGTGTTTTTCGTGGCCGTCGTGTCCCCTTGTTTCTGAGCTGATCATGAAGGTCGGCCTGGATCCTTATGTTGTGGCCGATAAGGGCACCTTGAACTTACTTTTTTGAACTTAGAATTTTTTCTAAGTACACATGCAAGGCGTAGGTAGCTAACGGCCTTGGAGTATACAGGTACCCGCTTCGTCTAGAGTTCCTACATTTAAGTACTTAGAGATTTTTCTAAGTATAAATGTAAGACATAGTTCCTTCTTTGCGGTACCGCTGCCGGCTAAAAGATGGCCCTACCATCATCGGCCGAGGTCTGGCTTTGTGGCCGATGAGGGTGCCCCTTGCTTTCCCCAAGAGAAGGCCCTACCTTCATCGGCTAAGGCATAGTTCCTTCTTGAGGAACCTTTTTCCTCAGAATTTTCTCTATGTGTTTGGTAAACACTTGAACAAATCCCCAAAGAACTTTCGCTTGACCACCAACCTGGGTTCCAGTGCCTGTATCGGCCATCCGGGATGCTGTGCCAAGTAGGGATTGTTTCTTGATTGCTTGATTCTTCCGCGGGTGTGATAAATGCCCGCTTCGTCCTGGTCATCCTTCAGGAGCGTAAGTGTTTTATTTCATACCAAGCGTTGGTGCTTCAAAGGGCTGTGGCCGATGAAGGTTACCTCTCGCGTGTCACCCAACCGATTCGGTTAGGGTTTTATAGGCATATGCTTCGGCCTTGACCATTCCCTTGTGGTGTGTGGACGTATCGTCCATGTCATCTGCTAGTGGTACTACACTTGTGTTCAACAGATATGTACTTGGCCAAGTTGGGCCTGAATTGTGGGGATTTTATTTTTCCATTGCTCGAGGCCGGCAAGGGCGTGCGGTCCTCGACTTCCCTCTTTTTTTTTTTGCGTTCCCTATTTCAGGGGAGTATCCTTCTTTCAGGCTTCGGCCGAAGGGTGTGCTCGTCCTTCGGTCGGTTCGGACTTCGTTTATAACGTCCGTGGTCTCAGGGCGGGTCCCGGCGCCTATTTATGACGCGGGCTAGACTTTTGGTCGGTTTCCAACGGCTGTCGTTGCCCATCCCTGAGTTTTGGGATTTTGTCACCTCGGCCATGATTTCAGGCCTGTCGTCCTGCGATCTGGTGCGTGGACGACGCGGTGAGCTTCCCGTTTCAAGACGTGGGCCGTTTGCGGGCCCTCCATCCTGGGGACATCGTCGGCCATACCTGAGCGTTTCACTTCTAGGCTTACAGGGCCAGGACGACGTGCTCTCTCAGCTAGGCCTGAGCCCTCGCTGATACAAAATACAATGGGGTGCCTGAGCTTGTCGCTCGTAAGCTGCAAATGCAAGGTGCCACGTCGGCCATGCCTGAGCCTTTCGCTCTAAGGTGGTCGATGAGGGCACCCGCTAATGTTTTACTTTAAATTCCAAAGAAAAATCAAGAACATGATTTTATTCATAAGTGGCTCGAGGCTGAGGGTGGTGTTCAATCAGTAACCCGTTAAGGGGTGAGGGCTTCGCCGTCTGCACCTCCTTCGGATTACTGATAAAACTTCACCAAGTGGTGTACATTCCACGTTCGTGGTACATTGGACCCATTCGGGCGTTTAAGCTTGTAGGTGCCGGGTTTGACCACGGAACTGACGATGTAGGACCCTTCGTACTTCAATGCTAGCTTTCCACCCTCTGTCGGCTGGCTTGCTTCCCTTCGGCGGAGGACGTAGTCCCCCACCTGAAATTCCCGGGAACGTACCTTGGCGTCATAGTATGATTTTACTTGACGCCGGTAGTTCTCTGCTCGGACGTAAGCTTGCTCACGCCTCTCATCGACCAGGTGCAGGTCAATCTTCATGTTCTCTTCGTTGGCGTCAGGCTCGTATTGTTCCACCCGCCGGATGGGGATGGCAACTTTCGTGGGTGCCTTTGCCTCAAAGCCGTAACACAGGGCGAAAGGCGTTTCACCTGTCGCCCTCCTCGGCGTGGTTCTGTAGCACCACAGGTTGTTGGGGAGCTCGTCGACCCAACTACCCCCTGCGGCCTGGAGTTTCTTTTTCAGCCCCTCCATGATTGTCATGTTGGCGTTCTCGACCTGCCCGTTGCCCTGAGGGTAGGCAACGGAGGAGAAACGATGCTTCACCCCAAACTCCCGGAGGAGCTCCTGAAAATGGGCTGCCTCAAATTGGGTGCCGTTGTCTGATATGATCTCCCGGGGGACGCCGAAGCGTGTGATGATGTTTTTGTAAACAAATTTTTGGCATCTGGCCCCCGTGATGCTGGCCAGGGGTTCCGCCTCGACCCACTTGGTGAAGTAGTCGACGGCGACGATGATGTAGCGGTTGTTCCCGGCGGCTCTGGGCAGGGGGCCGACCAGGTCAATCCCCCATCTAGAGAATGGAATTGCAGTGCTGACGGGGGCGTAGTTGACGGCTGGCCGACCAGGGGCCTTCTGGAGTACCTGGCATGTGGTACACTTCCTGGCCAGGTCAGCGCAGTCTCGTGCCATCGTCGGCCAGAAGAAGCCCTGGACGACGAGACGCCGGGACATGCTGAAAGGGCCCTGGTGCGAGGAGCAAACACCACAATGAACTTCTTCCATGGCCACGTTGGCCTCATCCTGGTGGAGGCATCGAAGGAGAGTGCCATTATAGGATCGTTTGTAGAGTTTGCCATCTTCAATGGTGTAACTTGGGGCCCTGAGTTTGGCAAGTTTGGCCCTCTCCTCGTCCGGGGGCAGCTCCCCCGTCGTGATGAAGGTGACGATGTCGGAGATCCAGTCCTCTGGTCGCTGTTGGACGCACAAGACGGGGCTGGCATGGATGCTAGACATGCTCAACTCCTCGATCTTGGCCAACTGGGAGATGTGCTCCGGGGTGTCCGAGCTGAGTTTGGAGAGGATGTCGGCTTCGGCGTTCTCGGCCCTTGGGATCTGAGTGATCTCGTGGGTTTCAAACGCTTTCAGCAACTCCTCTGCTGCCTGTTTGTACTGTCGCATCCGTCCCTCCTTTGCTTCGTACGATCCCTCCACCTGGCCTACTACCAGTTTGGAGTCGCACTTGATTTTGAGGTGCTTGGCCTTGAGGCCGACGGCGAGTCTGAGACCGCTGAAGAGGGACTCATACTCGGCTTCGTTGTTGGATACCCTGAAGTTGAAGCGGATGGCATAGTAAGCTCTGAATCCTTCAGGGGATATGAGGACGACGCCGCCACCGCATGATTTCGCGGCCGACGAGCCGTCAGTGAATAGGATCCATGTATCGTCCGGCTCCGGCCCGGGGTTGGCGACGGCTGTCTCCCTTGCTGTGCATTCAGTGACGAAGTCGGCCAAGGCTTGCCCTTTGATAGATGGCCTTGGCTTGATCTCAATTTGAAATTGGCTGAGGAAGATCGCCCATTTTACCATCCTAGAGGAGCTGGTGGGGCTCCTCATGAGTGCGCCGAGAGGCTGCTGGGTCAGCACATGGACGGCATGGGCCTGGAAGTAGTGTCCCAGCTTCTTCACCGTATGGACGATGGCCAGCACCGTCTTCTCAATGGGGGAGTACCTGAGCTCGGCCTCCCTGAGTGTCTTGCTGATGTAGAAGATGGCCTTTTGCACCCCTTCGTCCTCACGGATGAGCACGGAGCTGATGGCCGACGTGCTCACCCCTAAGTACAAGAAGAGGGTTTTGCCGGCTTTGGGCTTGGAGAGCACGGGCGGGGACGATAGGTACCTCTTCAGCTCTTCGAACGCTTCCTGGCACTCCGTCGTCCACTTGAAGCTGTGGGCTTTACGCATGATCTGAAAGAAAGGGAAAGCCCTCTCGGCTGACCTGGAGAGGAACCGGTTCAGGGCCGCCAGGCGCCCCGTCAGTCGTTGTACTTCCTTGACGTTGCGGGGCGGATCCATGTTGATGATAGCCTGCGTCTTCTCCGGGTTTACCTCGATGCCTCTCCGGCTGACCATGTAGCCGAGGAACTTGCCGCCCTGGACGCCGAAGGCGCACTTCTTGGGGTTCAGGCGGAGCCTGAACTCCTTCATGATTTCAAATATTTCCCGGAGGTCGTCGGCGTGGGAGGAGGCCTGCCTGCTCTTGACGATCATGTCGTCGACGTATGCCTCCATCGTCCGGCCAAGGACCGCTCTGAAGATCTTGGCCACCATCCTAGTGTAGGTGGCGCCAGAGTTTTTTAGTCCGAAGGCCATGACGAGGTAGCAAAAGATTCCCTCTGGGGTCATGAATGTCGTCTTCTCCGCGTCGTCTTCATGCATGGAGATCTGGTGGTAGCCTTTGAAAGCGTCAAGGAACGACATCAACTCGCACCCCGCCGTCTCGTCCACTAGTTGATCAATGTTGGGGAGAGGGAACGGGTCCATGGGGCACGCCTTGTTCAGGTCAGTGTAATCAACACACATCCTGAATGTTGGCGGTTTCTGGGCGAGGACGACGTTGGCCAGCCAGGTCGGGTACTTCACCTCTTTAATGTGTTTGATTGAGAGGAGCATGGCGACCTCCCCTTTGACGAAGTCCTGCCTGTCGGCGGATAAGTAGCGCCGCTTCTGCTTGACAGGCGCGGAGGCCGGATCGACGGTCAGCCGGTGAGTGATCACCTGGCGGCTAATGCCTGGCATATCGTCCGGGCCCCACGCGAAGACAATGGCGTACGACCGTAGGACGAGGAGGATGGCGTCCTGCGAGAGCTGCTTCCCGACCCTGAGAACCCGCTCCGGCCGGGAGGTATCCAGGGGGACTTCCTCGACCTCCTCGGCCGGCTCAGCATGCGGCCTCTCCTCGTTCTCGGCAACCGCGGCCGTGATGGTGTCTATCCTCTGACCCTCCCTCTCGGCCGGCCTTGTCAGCTTGAGGTAGCACGCTCTGGCTATCCTCTGGTATCCTCTGGCGTAGCCGATGCCATCATTGGTGGGGAACTTCAGACACAAGTGCTTCATGGAGATGATGGCCTCCAAGTCCTCCAGCGCTGGCCGCCCCAAGATCAGGTTGTGGGCGCACTGGAGGTTGACCACCATGAACTCCATGTCAATCCTAGCGCGGTGGGGGCCGTCACCGACCTCTACGGGGAGGACTATCGTGCCCTCGGCGTCGATAGAGTCCCCAGTGAATCCGGATAACGGTGTCTTGATCGGCCTTAGCAGAGCTCTGTCCAGCTTCAGCTGCTTGAAGGTGTCCAGGTACATCACGTTGACGGAGCTCCCCGTATCGATGTAAGTGCGGTGGATGATGGAGTCACCGATCTCACACCGGATGACGAGGGCGTCCCTGTGCGATTCCGTACCCGGAGGCAAATCCTTGTCGGTGAAGGTGATCGCCTCCGTTCGCTGCTTCTTCGGCTGGGGGGAAACGTGGGACACCTCCCCAATGTAGAGGGATTGGGCCCATTTCTTCCTCTGAGTGGCGGAGTCCCCCCCAGTGTTCCCACCTACGATGAGGTGAATGTGATTCTTCTTTGGTGGGGGTTCTTTGAAGTCCTCGTCGTCGCTGAGCCTACCAATCTCCCGCTTCTTCGCAGAGGGTTCGCCCCCATGTTTGCCGGTGTTTACCCACGTGTTTTTGCGTGGGCCACCTTTAACAAACTGGGAGAGTTCCCCCTGGCGAATAAGACGCTCGATGGCCTTCTTCAGCGTGATGCAATCGTCGGTGTTGTGCGACGAGTTCTTGTGGAACCGGCAGTATGTGCCGCCCTGCTGGATGGCAAGGACCTCCTCGGCCGGCCGAGGAGCCTGCTCGATGAGGCCGTGCTTCTCGGCGTAGTCGAGGATGATGCCGACCGGGTGAGTGAGGGCAACCCCGGCCGTTCCAACCTCGGCCGCCACTGGCGATCTTTCTTGCTCTGTTCACCAGAGCCGTGATGGCCCTGGGCACCCTGGCCGGCCGGGGACGGACCCGGGGCCGGCAAAGGATTTATCTTCTTGGAGGGATGGCCCCCCCTCTTTCTTGTGATTGTGAAGCTTGTCGGCGTACAAGCCTCCGCGCTGGAGCGCCTTGGCGTACGACCTCGGAGGTTCGGTGATAAGGCTCCTAGCGTACGTGGAGCTGCGGAGGGCTCCCTGGTACAAGGCGAGGAGGGTGCGCTCATCGGCCCCCTCGACTTCTTCGGTCTCCCTCGTCCACCGATCAATGAATGACCGGAGGGACTCCTCGTGCTGCTGCTTGACGGAGAGGAGGTGGGTGAAATACTTCTTCGCACGCTTCCTCCCGGCAAAGTGAGTGAGGAAGCGTTGGGCGAGATCCTGCCATGAGTCGATGCTCCCTTCGGGGAGCGCGTTGAACCACTCGTACGCTGGCCCCTCGAGAGTAGAGAGGAACCAACGGCAGAGGTATTCGTTGGACGCGTTCACCATCAGCATGTTGTTCTGATAGCGGCTGAAGTCTTCCTGGGGGTCTGATCGGCCGTCGTAGGACTTGATGGCGTTCCCCTGTACTTCTCCGGGATGGGGGCCGAGAGGACCTTGTTGGTGAAAGGGGTCCTGGTCCTGACCTGGATGATGGGGTCACCTCGCCCCTCGGCCAGCTCACTCTCCAGGGCGCTAACCTTGTTCATGAGCGCGTTGAGGCCGGGGTCGTTGGAGGCGCCGGCCGTAGGGATGTTGGCCAACTGCTTGGCTTCCATCTGAGCCAGCCTCCTTTCCAGCTGGGCGATGACTTCATCCCGGGGGTCCCTGGCGGCCGCAGTGGCGCCCGGCTGGTTCCTCATGCGCTCCTCTTGAGCCGCATTGATCCGGTGGCGCACGTCGTCTTCGTGCAACTTCCCCTTGCCCTTGTCCGGGCGGGGCTGGTCCGCTGTCCGGGACACAGACCCCAAGTTTTCCCTCGGCGAGCCAGGACGAGGCTCACCAATCCGTCCTGCCATCCTCTCCGAAACCGGACGACGGCGCGTGTCATCTAGCCTGTTGAAGGCAGAGGCTTTTCCACGCGCTGGGGTCTGCCCAGGACGAAGAGGGGAAGCAGGGTGGGAGTGGGACGACGCCGTGTCCTGGGCCACCACCCCCTCATCGTTGCCTATCTGGACGGCCAACGGTTGGGGCTGAGGAGGTGGAGTGACGTTCCCCCCGGTCCTTGGCAAGAGTGCGCTGAGGACGGTGGGGTTCTGAGCCAGGCTGGCGATGATGACCGACAGCGCGGCCTGGACCTGTGGATCCACGGACGGAGAGGCCGTGGCCGTAGGCTGGGCCGGGGCGTGGTCCGTCTTCTCAGCTCGTTTCTTATCCAAGCCGATGCGGGCATCAGGGGCTCCGCCATTGAGTTGGTTGCGGAGGTCCGCCGTGAGGTTGAAGGCCTCCTGGAAGACATCCCCCCCCCCCCGCCGACCTGGTCGGCCGTGGCGTCCTCATCGTGCTCCCTGGGCTCTTAGTCCTCAGGGATGGCCTTGCTGACGAGGTTGCGGTTTGATTTAGTTCTTCCCATGATCAGTGGTTAGCTGTGCTTGGTAGCGACGAAGGGTGCTAACTTGATTGTTCTAGCTCTCAATGAGAGCACCAAATGATAGAGTATATCTAGAGAGAAGTGAGAGCTAGAGAGAGAAGTGCAATAATATGCTTCAATAGAATGAATTTGTAACCCCTATAACTACTCCCAAGGGGAGTATTTATAGAGAAAATACGGGCTGGGCTCCCAAGCCTTGGGCTTGGGAGGCCCATTTACAACTGGACCGCTACTGGGCCGAATACAAAGCCACTAATGGGCCGTACAAATGAGTAAGTATAAAATCCGGTTCTGTGAGGTCTTCGTGGCCGACGAGGGCACGACCGACGGGGGCACGGCCGACGAGGGCACCCGGGTTCCTTGGGCTCAGGACCATAATCTGAGTTGGCACCTTTTCGGCCGACGGTGGTCCCTTGGCCGACGAGGGCGCCACTCTGAGTCTTGTGCTTTCTATTCTTCTGAGTATGTGGGTCCAGGGGCTCAGACCCATATACTCCATCAATAGCCATTCCTCCTAAGAAAATGTTGGATTTATCATAATTAACCCGAAGGCCAGATATGTTACCAAAATCTTCTAAGGAGTAAATGAGGATTTTAATAGATGCATAGTCACCTCTCGAAAAAAGCATCAAGTCATCAGTGTAAGCAATATGTGAGATTTTCAAACTACCACACTTAGGATGAAATTTAAAAGGGGCTTCACAGGTTTTCACATTCAATAATCTAGAAAAATATTCCAAGCAAAGAGCAAACAAAAGAGGGGACATAGGGTCACCTTGTCTAAGGCCTCTCTTACCAATGAAATGCCCATGAAAGGCCCCATTTATAGAAATAGAGTAAAAAGGTGTGGTAACACACTCCATGATCCAGTGTATAAACTTGCTAGGAAAGCCCAAATGTAAAAGCATATTATACAAGAAGTCCCATGAAACAGTATCATAGGCTTTTCGTAGGTCAACTTTGATCATACAACGTGGTGAGACATGTTTCCTAGCGTATCCTCTAACCAGTTCTTGAGCAATAAAAACATTATCAATCATGAACCTACCATCAACAAAGGCCCCTTGGGCAGGGTCAATCAAATTAGGTAGGCATGGAGTCAGTCTCTTAGCTAGGATCTTGGTAATAACCTTATAGATAACATTGGTGCAAGAGATAGGTCTAAAATCAGAAGTTGTGGGTGAGTGTGTGGTCTTAGGGATCAATGCAATAAGTGTATGGTTGAGTTGTTTAAGCAGCTTACCAGATCCAAAGAAGCCCTTGACGGCTAATGTAAAATCATGACCAACTAGGTGCCAATTGTGCTTGAAAAAGGCCGAGGTATAACCATCAGGGCCAGGTGCTTTATTATCACCAATATCAAAGAGGGTCTCTTTAATCTCCAATTCAGTTATTGGAGCAATTAACCCCTCAACAGAATCACTTGGCAGAATGTTACCCGAAGTAACAATGCTAGGATCTAAACATGTGGTAGGATAGTGTGTGCCAAATAACTTAGTGTAAAAATTAACAAATTCCATAGCAACTTGGTCAATTGAAGTAGTAGAGTCACCATTACGAAGCTTAAGGGCAGTAATGGTGTTTCTAGCCAGATTCTTTTTAACAATTGAATGGAAGTACTTAGTACACTTATCACCTTGGATGAGATGGGTAGCTTTGGCTTTTTGTCTATAAAATTCCTCCTCGGCCGACTTAAGGTTAAGGAGTTTCTTTTTAATCAAATCAACCTCATTCCTAATGGTCTCATCAAGAGGAGCATGCATGGACAACCCGAGTACCCTTTTGAACTCCTTTTTTGTCTCTTTAACCTTTTCCGAGATATGACCAAAATTCAGTTTGTTTAGTTCTTTAAGAGGTCTTTTTAAGGTTTTCAACTTTTGGGCAAGAATGAATTGAGAGCTCCCATGAACCACTTTACACCAATGATTGGTGAGAATGGTATTCTGTAAGGAATAATTGTATTTAGATTTTGATGATGCTAGGTTAATTAGAATTTGAAAGTACCCCATTAGAAATTGTGTATTAGAATTTCTTTTGTAAGTTTTAGCTTAGTCTGTCTGCCAGAGTTTCATCTTGCCCCTACCAGAGTTGCTCCCAGAGTTGCTCACCAGAGAATCCATCAGAAACTGGTCATCAGAAAGATACCAGAGTTGGCAACAGATACGGACTTCAGAAATTGGACCAGAGATCCTCTTTAGACTCTGCTAAATCCACCAGATTCCGGAAGCCTTTCCAACGGTCGTTAAACTAACGGGAAATCCCCTAACGGTTACGAACCTTTCAACGGAAACATGGCACTGTACACGCATTAAATGCACATTTAATGTTGTACGTACGAAGAGATATTTAAAGCTGATGATTGACCATACGAGTATCTTTACGCCCCCAAAATAGCAAGTCGAAGGTCCAACCGGTCAAGTCAACAGTACATGCAATTAATGAAGCTGTCTTCTACACTCCAACGGGAAGACTGCTCCCAGTATAAAAGATACACTCTGAAGAACTAAGAGTAACAACTTTGCCAAGATAACTTTGCGTAAACAACCTTCTTGAGATTCAAACTTCATTCTTAGACAAGAAAAAGCTCCAGTTGGAAGATATATTTTCCTATCCTTCATCCAACTAGCAAACTGCAAAGTTACTCAGTTCTTCAACACTTCGAGAGCTTCATATACTCATCCTTTGTGAAGAAGCAACGTTGGAGAAAACTGATTTTATATCAAACACTTCTTGAAAAAGAAGGGACGTCTCAAACTAGCTGGAGTAAGTGAAGTGGGGATACTTCAAGAAACTCAGTGAAACGAGACCAGCCATCAGGAAGCAAGACTGCATCCCGGGTGGCAACTAGACTTGAAGAAGACGAGGAGTGCTTCTTAAGCTCTAGGGACTAAGGCGTTGTAAACCGTTGTTTTTGCAAGCTTAGTGGAACAGTGGACTAGAGGAACACGTTGTTCCTTGAACCACTATAAAAACCCCGGTGTCATTTACTTTAAGCTTTTATTTCCTGCACTTAAGATTCTACTGACTAACTCTTAAGGTTGGACTCTGTGTCCAGCAGATCTTCCTTCAGATTTATCGGAAAGGCAGTTTGCCTTAGCTTTCTTCTAGAGGCTACCCGGACAGAAACTTATCCGCTGCCTGGTCTAGTTCTGCCATCAGAACTTGACTATCTCTGTCACCAGATTTCGACCATCTCTGATAAGTCAGACTTGACTTAGAGAAAAGTTTAAATTCCTGATCAGTCTATTCACCCCCCCTCTAGACTGTTCCCATTACAAACGGGACCAACAAGTGGTATCAGAGCCTCCTTGTTCTTGTAATCTTTTAGGTTACTTACTAAACAAGAGATCCACTTGTTTTAGCCTCTTTAATCTCATATTATGGATAATACTCTTTCAAAGAATCTTATGTTCTTAGTAACAAAGTTTGATGACTGGAGGATCCGCATGAAAGCTCACCTCTGCGCACTCCATGACGAAATGTGGGAAGTTCTTGATGCGGGACCTTTCACAGAGTTCACCAAGGTCAACCCAGAATACATCACTGGTAGTGGTCAACCCCAGATGATCAACAAACTGCGCCATGAATGGTCCAATGAAGAGAGGAGGAAGTACAACCTTGACAACATTGCCAAGGATATCCTCTACAAGGCCATTGATGATAAGTACTTCACAAGGATCAAGAAGTGCAAATCTGCCAAGGAAATCTGGGATACTCTTACACCGATAGGAGCTGGAGATGAGCAAGAAAAAGACAACAAACTTACTATTGCCATGAAGAAGTTTGAAGATTTCAAACTTCTACCCAAAGAATGCATAGTTGAGATGTATGCACGTTTGCTCACCCTCACTGCTGAGATATCAGAACTTGGGAAGGAACTTACTCCCAAGGAGATCAACTTGAAGGTTCTCAGAGGTCTACCTTCACCATGGAAGATGAAGGTCACTGCCATGAGAGATAGCAAGGATCTCAGAACCTACAGCACTGAGAAACTCATCTCTGATCTCAAGTCTTATGAGTTTGAGATGAATGAAGAAGAGAAAGAAGAAGTTGAGGACAGAACAACTAATGCCCTCACTGCCAGCACCTCCCAGGTAAATAGTTTTGACCCTTCTATTCTTTTAACTGACGAGTATATGGCGGCTTTTGCTAGGAAGTTCAGGAAATTCTTGAAGCCGAAGGATAGCAGAAGTCCACACTCTAGCAGAAAGCCACACCAGAAGTCCAAAACATCAGAAAGTAGTGGAGAGCTTCTCTGCTACAACTGCAGACAACCAGGGCACTTCAAAGTCAACTGTCCACACCCCATAGTCTCCAAAAGGCAAGGCCAGGAAGGAGAAAAGAAATATGAGCACTGAAGAAGGAAGGCACTCATCACTGAACAACCAGAGAAGGACCCCCCCTCTCTGAGACAGAGTCCAGCTCGGAATCAGAATCTGATGAAGCATTCTGTTGCCTGGACACAGAAACTGAAGACCTATGCCTTATGGGTCAATCTGATGATGAGGTATCTTCTACTTCCAACTCTAGTTTTTCCTCAGCAGGCAGAGCCTTTGATTCTGATTCAATGTCAGAATTTTGGGAAGAGTTTCAAGCCATTAAAACCACTTATTCTTCTGTTAAAGAAGAAAACAGTAAGCTTAAGGTTGAAATTCTTGACTTAAGAAAGGAGGTTGAGATCAAAATCAATCTTCTAATTAAGGAAAGAGATCAGCTGGAAGCTGAAAATGTTTCTCTTCTAAAAAGAATAAGAGAGATAGAGCCTCTTGAGATTAAGTACATAGCTTACCAGAAGGCCCAGTCTTCCATGGAAAAGATTGTACTTGACCAACAAATTGGCACTGGTTTTGGTCTTGGTTATGGCTCAACAGAATCAGGTGACCCTTCTGTAATGCCTAGCACCAGAGTTGCTAAGGCAGACAAGGTCATAGTGCCACTGATTTCTAGCCCCATTTGTCAGGCTGGTGTATCTGGCACCAAGGTTATTCATGAGAATGTCAGACCAGAAAAGGAAAAGATAAAGGTTCAACAGAAACCCATTTTAAAAATTAATGAACCTGGCAGAAGACCTAACAACAGAAAAGGTTTTCAGAATACCAAAAATCAAAGACAGACACATAACAGACAGACTCATGATAATCGTGTCAGAGATGATCACCAGAAAGGCAGATATCAAGAGAAAGTTAACTTTAGGCAGAAAAGGTTGGCTGGTCAACTTAAGAAGCCCAAAGTTAATCGCCCCTCTAATCTTGATAGTTGTAAGGAATAAATGTTTTTAGATTTTGATGATGCTAGGTTAATTAGAATTTGAAAGTACCCCATTAGAAATTGTGTATTGGAATTTCTTTTGTAAGTTTTAGATTAGTCTGCCTGCCAGAGTTCCATCTTGCCTCTACCAGAGTTGCTCCCAGAGCTGCTCACCAGAGAAGCCATCAGAAACTGGTTATCAGAAAGATACCAGAGTTGGCACCAGAGACGGACTTCAGAGATTGGACCAGAGAACCTCTTGAGACTCTGCTAAGTATCATCAGAATCCGGAAGCCCTTCCAACGGTCGTTAAACTAACGGGAAATCCCCTAACGGTTACGAACCTTTCAACGGAAGCATGGCACTGTACACGCATTAAATGCACATTTAATGCTGTACGTACGAAGAGATATTTAAAGCTGATGATTGACCATGCGAATATCTTTACGCCCCCAAAATAGCAAGTCGGAGGACCAAACGGTCAAGTCAACAGTACATGCATTTAATGAAGCTGTCTTCTACACTCCAACGGGAAGACCGCTCCCAGTATATAAGATACACTCTGAAGAACAAAGAAGATAACTTTGCCATAACCTTTGCCAAGATAAATTTGCGTGAACAACTTTCTTGAGATTAAAATTCCATTCTAACAAGAAAAGGCCACAGTTGGAAGATAAACATTCCTATCCTTCATCCAACTAGAAAAGGCAAAGTTACTCAGTTCTTCAACACTTCGAGAGCTTCATATACTCATCTTTTGTGAAGAAGCAACGTTGGAGAAAACTGATTCTATATCAAACACTTCTTGAAAAAGAAGGGACGTCTCAAATTAGCTGGAGTAAGTGAAGTGGAGATACTTCAAGAGACTCAGTGAAACGAGACCAGCCATCAGGAAGCAGGACTGCATCCCGGTTGGCAACTAGACTTGAAGAAGACGAGGAGTGCTTCTTAAGCTCTAGGGACTAAGGCGTTGTAAACTGTCGTTTTTGCAAGCTTAGTGGAACAGTGGACTAGAGGAACGAGTTGTTCCTTGAACCACTATAAAAAACCCGGTGTCATTTACTTTCAGCTTTTACTTTCTGCACTTAAGATTCTACTGATTAACTCTTTAGGTTGGAATCTGTGTCCAGCAGATCTCCCTTCAGAGTTATCAGAAAGGCATTTTGCCTTAGCTTTCTTCTAGAGGCTACCCGGACAGAAACTTATCCGCTACCTGGTCTAGTTCTTCCATCAGAACTTGACCATCTCTGTCACCAGATTTCGACCATCTCTGTTAAGTCAGACTTGACTTGGAGAAAAGTTTAAATTCCTGAACAGTCTATTCACCCCCCCCCCCCCTCTAGACTGTTCCTATTACAAACGGGACCAACAAGTGGTATCAGAGCCTCCTTGTTCTTGTAATCTTTTAGGTTACTTACTAAACAAGAGATCTACTTGTTTTAGCCTCTTTAATCTCATATTATGGATAACAATCTTTCAAAGAATCTTATGTTCTCAGTAACAATGTTTGATGACTCGAGGATCCGCATGAAAGCTCACCTCTGCGCACTCCATGACGAAATGTGGGAAGTTCTTGATGCAGGACCTTTCACAGAGTTCACCAAGGTCAACCCTGAATACATCACTGGTAGTGGTCAACCCCAGATGATCACCAAACTGCGTCATGAATGGTCTAATGAAGAAAGGAGAAAATAAAACCTTGACAACATTGCCAAGGATATCCTCTACAAGGCCATTGATGACAAGTACTTCACCAGGATCAAGAAGTGCAAATCTGCCAAGGAAATCTGGGATACTCTCACCCTGATAGGAGCTGGAGATGAGCAAGAAAAGGACAACAAACTTACTATTTCCATGAAGAAGTTTGAAGATTTCAAACTTCTACCCAAAGAATGCATAGCTGAGATGTATGCACGCTTGCTCACCCTCACTGCTGAGATATCAGAACTTGGGAAGGAGCTTACTCCCAAGGAGATTAATCTGAAGGTTCTCAGAGGTTTACCTTCACCATGGAAGATGAAGGTCACTGCCATGAGAGATAGCAAGGACCTCAGAACCTACAGCACCTAGAAGCTCATCTCTGATCTCAAGTCTTATGAGTTTGAGATGAATGAAGAAGAAAAAGAAGAAGTTGAGGACAGAACAACTACTGCCCTCACTCCCAGCACCTCTCAGGTAAATAACTTTGACCCTTCTATTCTTTTAACTGACGAATATATGGCGGCTTTTGCCAGGAAGTTCAGGAAATTCTTAAAGTCGAAGGATAGCAGAAGTCCACACTCTAGCAGAAAGCCACACCAGAAGTCCAAACCATCAGAAAGTAGTGGAGAGCTTCTCTGCTACAACTGCAGACAACCAGGGAACTTCAAAGTCAACTGTCCACACCCCATAGTCTCCAAAAGGCAAGGCCAGGAAGGAGAAAAGAAGTACGAGCACCGAAGAAGGAAAGCACTCATCACTAAACAACCAGAGAAGGACCCCCTCTCTGAGACAGAGTCCAGCTCGGAATCAGAATCTGATGAAGCATTCTGTTGCCTGGACACAGAAACTGAAGACCTATGTCTTATGGGTCAATCTGATGATGAGGTATCTTCTACTTCCAACTCTAGCTTTTCTTCGGTAGGCAGAGCCTTTGATTCTGATTCAATGTCAGAATTTTGGGAAGAGTTTCAAGCCATACAAACCACTTATTCTTTTGTTAAAGAAGAAAACAGTAAGCTTAAGGTTGAAATCCTTGACTTAAGAAAGGAGGTTGAGATCAAAATCAATCTTCTTATTAAGGAAAGAGATCAGCTGGAAGCTGAAAATGTTTCTCTTCTAAAGAGAATAAGAGAGATAGAGCCTCTTGAGATTAAGTACAAAGCTTACCAGAAGGCCCATTCTTCCATGGAAAAGATTGTACTTGACCAACAAATTGGCACTGGTTTTGGTCTTGGTTATGGCTCAACAGAATCAGGTGAGTCTTCTGTAATGCCTAGCACCAGAATTGCTAAGGCAGACAAGGTCATAGTGCCACTGATTTCTAGCCCCATTTGTCAGGCTGGTGTATCTGGCACCAAGGTTATTCATGAGAATGTCAGACCAGAAAAGGAAAAGATAAAGGTTCAACAGAAACCCATTTTAAAAGTTAATGAACCTAGCAGAAGAACTAACAACAGGAAAGATTTTCAGAATACCAAAAATCAAAGACAGAACCATAACAGACAAACTCATGATAATCGTGTCAGAGATGATCACCAGAAAGGCAGATATCAAGAGAAAATTAACTTTAGGCAGAAAAGGTTGGCTGGTCAACTTAAGAAGCCCAAAGTTAACCGCCCCTCTGATCTTGATAGTATATGGGACTTTTACCCAACTAAAAAGGCTATGCAGAAGTATGTAAACCAGAAGCATGATCCTCACAAGCATCTGCCCAAAGTGAATCACACTTCCGTTTACTATGACTACCAGGTGGACAATGGGTACCACCCACCAAGGTTTCACTTGATGAGACCAAAGTGGTACCGGCTGCCAAGACTGCATAACCCCCTAGGACCCAACATTGCTTGGGTACCTAAATCTTCCTTTTAATTTTGTAGGAACTGTGTGCTAATCCAGAACTGTGCAAGAAATTTTCTCAAGTGATGCAGAGTCAATTTGAAATGAGTATGATGGGAGAACTCAGTTACTTCCTAGGACTTCAAGTCAAACAAGTTCCAGAAGGGATCTTTATCAATCAAGGGAAGTACACCAGAGATCTGATCAAGAAGTTTGGAGTGGAAGGCAAATCATCAGTGAAGATTCCCATGAACACTTCACAAGGGATTGGTCCAGATGATGAAGGAAAAGATGTAGATGCAACAACATACAGAGGGATCATTGGATCTCTGTTGTATCTAACTGCAAGCAGACCAGATATCTCGTTCTCTGTTGGAATCTGTGCCAGATACCAATCAAAGCCCAAGGAAAGCCATCTAAGTGCTGCAAAGAGAATCATCAGATACATCAAAGGAAATCCAAATGCAGGCTTGTGGTATCCCAAAGGAGGTAACTTTGAACTAATTGGTTATTCTGACTCAGATTTTGCAGGTTGCAGACTAGACAGAAAGAGCACCTCTGGTCACTGCCAATTGCTAGGAGGAAGGCTTGTTTCCTGGTTTAGCAAGAAGCAGAACTCCATCTCAACAAGTACAGCTGAGGCTGAATACATTGCAGCTGGGAGTTGCTCTGCTCAGCTACTCTGGATGAAGCAACAACTGAAGGACTATGGAATTCAAGCAAAGGAGATCAAGCTGTTGTGTGACAACACTAGTGCCATTCCTATCACCCAGAATCCAGTTCTTCACTCCAGGACAAAGCACATTGAGATCAGACATCACTTCATCAGAGATCATGTTGAGAAGAAGCATATCTGTATGGAGCATGTACCTACAGAAGATCAACTTGCTGACATTCTAACCAAACCTTTACCTGAGGCAAGGTTTAACAAGCTTAGGGAAGAATTGGGAATGATGGATGATCTTCCCAGAGATGCATGAACCAGAGATTCACTGAACCAGAATTGCCTTCTTCTGCACCAGAAACTCGGATCAGAGAACCAATATCTCTGATCATCAGAACCTCACATCAGAGAACCTCCTCTTCTCTGACCAGAGTTCCTCAATCGAAGACAACAGATACGGAAGTGGACTTAACAATATTTCGAGGTACGGGCTAGACCTAATTAATTGAAACGGTCTTTTACCAAAATACCCCTGATCGTTACTCTTCTAACGGAAACGTTTCCGCCCGCATTTCTTTAAATGCTGCCTTGAAACTGCCAATATACCAAACGTCCACTATTCCTAACTCCTTTATATCCACCGTCTTCGACCCAAATCCCTACTGCAACTTCATCTCTCTTAAACTGCTCTAGCATTCAAAGCTTTCAGATCCCAAAAACTTTCCAATACCCAGAAATTTTCTTAACCGTCACTCAAGATGAACTTCCTGAGCATCAACGACCTCTCTAAGGAAGAAGCAAAAACTCTCATAGCCAATGTTGTCTCAGGCATGAAAGTTGACATGTCCTCCCTACCCCTCCTGGCAGAAAATCAAAAGAGGATGACGAAGATCATCCAAGGGATGACTGATTCACAGTTATCTAAGGTTGTTGCTCATCCCTATGAGCATTTCAGCATCAAAGATGTGGCTGAGTTCTACCTCAACGCCACCATCTCCAGGACCGGAGTTCACTCATCTGTACAGGGTCAACGCATCTTCTTGAATGCAGATGCACTGAATGAATTCTTTGGAGTTCAACTTGACTCCCAAGACCCAGAATCCAGCAATCTCATTGCTCTTGACTCAGTGGAAGTCTCCACTGAAGGTTTTGTCCAGACTTACTGCCGTCCGAAGGCTGCCGGACTGGATAAACTCTACATGAAGAAATTTCAACTCAAGAAAGATTATGAGAAGCTTGTCACCATTCTGCATCGTTGCTTGTGGTGCAAAACAGCCTCAACTGATGAGATGAACACAAGCAATGCCAAGGCAATCTTTGCAGTGCACCATGGCATGAATATCAACTGGGGAGAGGTAAATTTTGGCTCTATAACTGAATTCATCAAGAAGAAAGACTCTGAAACAGGTCTTTTCTCAACCAAGATGGGGCATGGTCTTCTTATCTCTGCCATCCTTGCTGCAAAAGGAATTCAACTCAGGGATCCTATCTCAGTTGACCACACCAAAACCATCTTCCTCACAGCCTCTCCAAAATTCAACATTGCCATCTCTTTTGAACTTAGGAGAGAGGAAAGACTGGAAAAGAAAAGGGAAGAACAGGCTGTTAAGGCCAAACCTGCCAAGAAAGTTGTCAAAAAGCCCAAACAACCTGAGCAGTCACAGGTTGTAAGGGAGGTTAGACAGAAGAAGAAAAGTGACAATCTGTCACTACCAGAAAAGGAAACAGCAGAAGAGGCTGCACCAGAGATGCCCTCCTCAAAGGCAACCAAGAAATCTGCTGCCAGAAAGCTGAAGCAGAAGAGGAGAAGAAAGATGGTTGTGCTAAGTGGTGATTCTGACAACTCTAGCACTAAACCAAGGCAGAAGAAGAGGAAGACTAAAGTAGTCTCACCTGCCAAAGATTCAGCAGCTCAGGGGGAACTAGCACCAGAATCTGGCACTCTACCAGAAACTCACCAAGATTCTGCACCAGAGTTGCCCAACTCTGCCTTCTCACCAGAGCGTGGAGCCTCACCAGAAATGGACCAAGAAACAGACTTCAACATCATTCTGCAAAAGCAGTTTGACAGAGTTCTAGCTTGGAGAAGATGGAGAATGGGCCCTCTTCAACAAATCATCCAATTCTTTGATGCCTATGAAGAAGAAGAAGCTGCTGTTCTTCACTGGGTAGGCACAGATGATGTGTCAAAATGTTTCAATCTTACCTTTCTGATTTCTGTGCTACAAAAGAAGAAAGACAGATATCAAGGTAAAGCTCCCACATCTGATCTATCTCCAGAAAGGCATGTCAGAGCCTTAGAAGAAGAAGAAATGGAAACATTTGATGCTTGGCTGATGGAGAAGAAAAGGAAAGAATCAATGATCAAATTTCGCCACAGTGCTCTTGAGGAAGGAGAGTCATCCACTGCGAATGACATAGCTATCACCATGGAGCAGCTGATCAAGGAGTGGAGAGAATCTGTGTACTCCGAAATTGTACTTGAGGTAATTCCTACACCTCCTCCTTCCCCTCCCCAATCTCCTATTACTCTACCCTCACCCTCCAAATCTCCATCTAAACCTTCATCCCCACCTCACCAGAAAATCCCTTCACCCCAACAGAAAACCCCCTCACCAGAACAGAAAACCTCACCTTCCACCAGAACACCATCTCACCAGAAACCCAACTCCAGATCATCTTCACCCAAACAAAAAATTGCATCTCCCTGCAGAGCAATTGTCCCTTTCAGAAACCGGTCACCCTCACCTCCACCATCCCCCCTCAACAGAATGCCTCACTTACTCACTCTCCACCACAGCACCAGAACCCCTCATCTGCATCCAAGTCTGCCTCACCTCAGAGATCCTCACATCATTCTGCAGCATCTACACCCAAGAAGAAACCTATCTTCAGGGTTCCCTCCTCATCTAGTGACAATGATGGATTCCTCACCTCCTCCATTGCTGCTGATGAAACCTCCAAAAGGAGAAGGACACCCCCCAGAGTTCCTTCCCCACCACCATCCAACAGAGCTCCACCATTACCAAAAGGCAGAGGATTGGAAACGCCTGATTTTACACCTGAAGAATCCAAAATCCCCTTCACCCAATTTGTGAAGTCTACTTAAGCTTTTGGTGGAATACTGGTTCAAGATCTGAGCAAGATTATTGAATTAAATGACAAACAACATGAGGAACTCACCCATACCAATCTGCAAATCACCATAGGTTTTCAACACCTGTCAGATAAAGTTGCTGCTCTCACAGAGAATCTGCACAACTTCATGCATTCCTCTACCTCGAGGATTGATTCTGTCTCCAGAGATGTTAGTGGACTCAACTCTGTTCTCCACTCTCACTCTCAAGCTCTGCTTGCCCAGAATCAGACAATCAACAGGATCTCAGAATCTGTTCACAATCTTCAGAAATCAGCTGATAGTTCCTCCCAGAAACTCAACGTCTTACATTCTCTCTGTAAGGAACATCAAGAGCAAGGCCTAGCTCTTCTCAAATCTGACAGAGAAAGGTACCAGAAGATGGTGCTTCTAGAGGTCAGCACCAGGGATCTCCAATCTGCAGTAGACAAGCAACAAAGCCTGATTGAAGGTCTTGCCTCTGTCACTCAGACACTGCCAGAAACCCTTGATGAAATCAGAGATGCTCAAGCCTCTGAGTTCTCCAAGATTGAACTTCTCCTTGGTGATCTTTGTGATGCCAAAAAGGGGGAAGATACCAGAGAAGGAGAAGGCACCAGCACCAGAGCTCTTTCTATCAGAGAACCCTCCTCTGTGGATCCTACTCCTTACTTCGATGCTACCAGAAAGAAAAGGCTAGCTGCTTCAGGCACCAGACCCCCACCTCCTCCTCCCAGAAGCTCAAAGAAAAAGCCTTCATCCTTTTCATTCACTGATTGGATGAAGAGTGGTCTGTCAAGGCCAGACAGAGTTCAGTTTGAACAGATGAGAAAATTGATGACACCTCTTCAAAGAGAGAATCTGTTCATGGACAGTGATGGACTTGTCCAGATCAACCATGGTGGTTCGATAGAAGAAGCTGAGATGTGGTACGGAATGAAAATTCTGAATGGCAAGAATTCTGCAGAAGCTGTCAGAAACTATCTGGATTGCAAACTTGCACCTCATTGGGCTGACTATCAGAATCCTAGGGATTTAGCCTCAATCCGAGCGAAGGTGAATGCTGAACTTGAAAGGATTGACAGAGAAGGACCACAGGTAGATGAAGAAGATCTCTAACTCTCTTTATCTAACTCTGTAATGCTTTACTTTCTCTAAACAGTTTAATAAGATACCATCTCTGCCTCTCTGTTTGATTGGCTCTTTTCAAATATCTGTTCTTATTTACTTTCTTGTGTATATTCTGTTATCATACTTGATTATTGCTATCTGAATGTATCGTACTCTTACTATTTTCCTATGCCAAGTGCCCACCAAGATTCTAATAAAAAGTTTTTAATTTTTTTTTTATGGTGAAAGGCACTTCTCTGGAAATAGTTAAAGGGTTTTGGCATCATCAAAAAGGGGGAAATTGTAAGGAATAAATGTTTTTAGATTTTGATGATGCTAGGTTAATTAGAATTTGAAAGTACCCCATTAGAAATTGTGTATTAGAATCTCTGCTAAAGCTACTACAGAATGAGCAGAATTAGAAAGTCAAAGCCATCAGATCAAACAGAGGAACAGAGTTCGTCAACAAGGTTATACAGGAATTCTGTGACCAGAATGGTACAATGCATCAACTCTCTGCAGCCAGAACTCCTCAACAGAATGGAGTTGCAGAAAGAAGAAATAGAACTGATGGAGTATATGGGTCTGAGCCCCCGGACCCACATACTCGGAAGAACAGAAAGCACAAGACAACAGAGTGGCGCCCTCGTCGGCCAAGACGCCCCCGTCGGCCGAAAAGGGCCAACTCAGATTATGGTCCCGAGCCCAAGGAACCCGGGTGCCCTCGTCGGCCGTGCCCTCGTCGACCACGCCCTCGTCGGCCAAGAAGACCTCCCAGAATCGGATTTTACACTTACTCATTTGTACAGCCCATTGGTGGCTTTGTATTCGGCCCAGTAGCGGTCCAGTTGTAAATGGGCCTCCCAAGCCCAAGGCTTGGGAGCCCAACCCTAATTTTCTCTATAAATACTCCCCTTGGGAGTAGTTATAGGGATTACAAATTCATTCTATCGAAGCATATTATTGCACTTCTCTCTCTTGCTCTCACTTCTCTCTAGATATACTCTATCATTTAGTGCTCTCGTTGAGAGCTAGAACAATCAAGTTAGCACCCTTCGTCGCTACCAAGCACAGCTAACCACTGATCATGGGGAGAACTAAGTCAAACCGCAACCTCGTCAGCAAAGCCATCCCTGAGGACCAAGAGCCCAGGGAGCACAATGAGGACGCCACGGCCGACCAGGCCGGCGGAGGGGACCTCTTCCAGGAGGCCTTCAACCTCACGACGGACCTCCGCAACCAACTCAACGGCGGAGTCCCCGACGCCCGCCTCGGCCTGGAAAAGAAACGAGCTGAGAAGACGGACCATGCCCCGGCCCAGCCTATGGCCGCGGCCTCTCCGTCCGTAGATCCACAGGTCCAGGCCGCGCTGTCGGCCATCATCGCCAGCCTAGCTCAGAACCCCACCGTCTTCAGCACACTCTTGCCAAGGACCGGGGGAACGTCACTCAACCTCCTCAGCACCAACCGTTGGCCGTCCAGATAGGCAACGATGAGGGGGTGGTGCCCCAGGACACGGAGTCGTCCCACTCCCACCCTGCTTCCCCTCTTCGGCCCGGGCAGACCCCAGCGCGTGGAAAAGCCTCTGCCTTCAATAGGCTAGGTGACACGCGCCGTCGTCCGGTTTCGGAGAGGATGGCGGGACGGATTGGTGATCCTCGTCCTGGCTCGCCAAGGGAAAGCTTGGGGTCTGTGTCCCGGACAGCGGACCAGCCCCGCCCGGACAAGGGCAAGGGGAAGTTGCACGAGGATGACGTGCGTCACCAGATCAACGCGGCTCACAACGAGCGCCTGAGGAACCAGTCGGGCGCCGCTGCGGCCGACAGGGACCCCCGGGACGAGGTCATCGCCCAGATGGAAAGGAGGCTGGCTCAGATGGAGGCCAAGCAGTCGGCCAACATCCCTACGGCCGGCGCCTCCAACGACCCCGGCCTCAACGCGCTCATGAACAAAGTTAGCGCCCTGGAGAGGGAGCTGGCCGAAGGGCGGGGTGACCCCATCATCCAGGTCAGGACTAGGACCCCTTTCACCAACAGGGTCCTCTCGGCCCCCATCCCTGAGAAGTACAGGGGGAACGCCATCAAGTCCTACGATGGCCGATCAGACCCCCAGGAGCACTTCAGCCGTTACCAAAACAACATGCTGATGGTGAACGCGTCCGACGAATACCTCTGCCGTTGGTTCCTCTCTACTCTCGAGGAGCCAGCGTACGAGTGGTTCAACGGACTGCCAGAAGGAAGCATCGACTCATGGCAGGATCTCCCCCAGCGCTTCCTCACTCACTTTGCTGGGAGGAAGCGCGCCAAGAAGTATTTCACCCACCTCCTCTCCGTCAAGCAGCAGCACGAGGAGTCCCTCCGGTCATTCATCGATCGGTGGACGAGGGAGACCGAGGAGGTCGAGGGGGCCGATGAGCGCACCCTCCTCGCCTTGTACCAGGGAGCCCTCAGCAGCTCCCCGTACGCTAGGAGCCTCATAACCGACCCCCCGAGGTCGTACGCCAAGGCGCTCCAGCGCGGAGGCTTGTATGCCGACGCCGACGAGCTCCACAATCACAAGAGAGAGGGGGGCCATCCCCCCAAGAAGACAAATCCTTCGCCGGCCCCGGGTCCGCCCCCGGCCGGCCAGGGTGCCCAGGGCCGTCACGGCTCTGGTGGACAGAGTAAGAAAGACCGCCACTGGCGGCCGAGGCTGGAACGGCCGGGGGTAACCCTCACCCACCCGGTCGGCACCATCCTCGATTATGCCGAGAAGCACGGCCTCATCGAGTAGGCTCCTCGGCCGGCCGAGGAGATCCTTGCCATCCAGCAGGGCGGCACATACTGCCGGTTCCACAAGAACTCGTCGCACAACACCGACGACTGCATCACACTGAAGAAGGCCATCGAGCGCCTTATTCGCCAGGGGGAACTCTCCCAGTTTGCCAAAGGTGGCCCACGCAAGAACACTTGGGTAAACACTGGCAAACATGGGGGTGAACCCTCTGCGAAGAAGCGGGAGATTGGTAGACTCAGCGACGACGAGGACTTCGAAGAGCCTCCGCCGAAGAAGAATCACATCCACCTCATCGTAGGTGGGAACACTGGGGGGGACTCCGCCACTCAGAGAAAGAAATGGGCCCAATCCCTTTACATTGGGGAGGTGTCCCACGTCCCCCCCAGCCGAAGAAGCAGCGAACGGAGGCGATCACCTTCACCGACAAGGATCTGCCTCCGGGTACGGAATCACACAGGGACGCCCTCGTCATCCGATGTGAGATCGGTGACTCCATCATCCACCGTACTTACATCGATACGGGGAGCTCCATCAATGTGATGTACCTGGACACCTTCAAGCAGCTGAAGCTGGACAGGGCTCTGCTGAAGCCGATCAAGACCCCGTTATCCGGCTTCACCGGGGACACTATCGACGCCGAGGGCACGATAATCCTCCCCGTGGAAGTCGGTGACGGCCCCCACCACGCCAAAATTGACATGGAGTTCATGGTGGTCAACCTCCAGTGCGCCCACAACCTGATCTTGGGCCGGCCAGCGCTGGAGGACTTGGAGGCCATCATCTCCATGAAGCACCTATGCTTGAAGTTCCCCACCAATGACGGCATCGGCTACGCCAGAGGAAATCAGAGGATAGCCAGAGCTTGCTACCTCAAGCTAACGAGGCCGGCCGAAAGGGAAGGGCAGAGGATAGACACCATTACGGCCGCCGTCGCCATGGACGAGGAGAGGCCACATGCGGAGCCGGCTGAGGAGGTCGAGGAAATCCCCCTGGATACCTCCCGGCCGGAGCGGGTTCTCAGGGTCGGAAAGCAACTCCCCCAGGACCAACGAGACGCCATCCTCCTCGTCCTACGGTCGTACGCCGTTGTATTCGCGTGGGGCCCGGACGATATGCCAGGCATCAGCCGCCAGGTGATCACTCACCGGCTGACCGTCGATCCGGCCTCCGCGCCCATCAAACAGAAGCGACGCTACTTGTCCGCCGACAGACGGGACTTCGTCAAAGGGGAGGTCACCATGCTCCTCTCAATCAAACACATTAAGGAGGTGAAGTACCCGACGTGGTTGGCCAACGTCGTCCTCGCCCAGAAGTCGCCGATGTTCAGAATGTGTGTTGATTACACTGACCTGAACAAGGCATGCCCCATGGACCCGTTCCCTCTCCCCAACATTGATCAGCTGGTGGACGAGACGGCGGGGTGCGAGTTAATGTCGTTCCTCGACGCTTTCAGAGGGTACCACCAGATCTCCATGCATGAAGATGACGCCGAGAAGACGGCATTCATGACCCCAGAGGGAATCTTTTGCTACCTCGTCATGGCCTTCGGACTCAAAAACTCCGGCGCCACCTACACTAGGATGGTGGCCAAGATCTTCAGAGCGGTCCTTGGCCGGACGATGGAGGCGTACGTCGATGACATGATCGTCAAGAGCAGGCAGGCTTCCTCCCACGCCGACGACCTCCGGGAAATCTTTGAGATCATGAAGGAGTTCAGGCTCCGGCTCAACCCCAAGAAGTGCGCCTTCGGCGTCCAGGGTGGCAAGTTCCTCGGCTACATAGTCAGCCGGAAAGGCATCGAGATAAACCCGGAGAAGACGTAGGCTATCATCGACATGGAGCCGCCCCGTAATGTCAAGGAAGTACAACGACTGACGGGGCGCCTGGCGGACCTGAACCGTTTCCTCTCCAGATCGGCCGAGAGGGCACTCCCCTTCTTTCAGATCATGATCAAGGCAAACAGCTTCAAGTGGACAACGGAGTGCCAGGAAGCATTCGACGAATTGAAGAGGTACCTGTTGTCCCCACCCGTGCTCTCCAAGCCCAAAGCCGGCGAAACCCTCTTCTTGTACTTAGGGGTGAGCACGTCGGCCATCAGCTCCGTGCTCATCCGTGAGGACGAAGGGGTGCAGAAGGCCATCTTCTACATCAGCAAGACACTCAGGGAGGCCGAGCTAAGGTACTCCCCCATCGAGAAGACGGTGCTGGCCATCGTCCATACAGTGAAGAAGCTTGGACACTACTTCCAGGCCCACACCGTCCATGTGCTGACCCAGCAGCCTCTCGACGCACTCATGAGGAGCCCCACCAGCTCCTCGAGGATGGTGAAATGGGCAATTTTCCTCAGCCAATTTCAAATTGAGATCAAGCCAAGGCCATCTATCAAAGGGAAAGCCTTGGCCGACTTCGTCATTGAATGCACAGCAAGGGAGACGGCCGTCGCCAACTCCGGGCCGGAGCCGGACGATACGTGGACCCTGTTCACTGACGGCTCGTCGGCCGCGAAATCATGTGGCGGCGGCGTCGTCCTCATATCCCCCGAAGGATTCAGAGCTTACTATGCCATCCGCTTCAACTTCAGGGTATCCAACAACGAAGCCGAGTATGAGGCCCTCCTCAGCGGTCTCAGACTCGCCGCCGGCCTCAAGGCCAAGCACCTCAAAATCAAGTGCGACTCCAAACTGGTAGTGGGCCAGGTGGAGGGATCGTACGAAGCAAAGGAAGGCCGGATGAAACAGTACAAACAAGCGGCGGAGGAGTTGCTGAAAGCGTTTAAAACCCACGAGATCACTCAGATACCCAGGGCCGAGAACGCCGAAGCCGACATCCTCTCCAAGCTCAGCTCGGACACCCCGGAGCACATCTCCCAGTTGGCCAAGATCGAGGAGTTGAGCATGTCCAGCATCCATGCCAGCCCCGTCTTGTGCGTCCAACAGCGACCAGAGGACTGGATCTCCGACATCGCCACCTTCATCACAACGGGGGAGCTCCCCCCGGACGAGGAGAGGGCCAAACTTGCCAAACTCAGGGCCCCAAGCTACACCACCGAAGATGGCAAACTCTACAAACGGTCCTATAATGGCACCCTCCTCCGATGCCTGCACCAGGACGAGGCCGACACAGCCATGGAGGAAGTTCATTGTGGTGTCTGCTCCTCACACCAGGGCCCTTTCAGCATGTCCCGGCGTCTCGTCGTTCAGGGCTTCTTCTGGCCGACGATGGCACGCGACTGCGCTGACCTGGCCAGGAAGTGCACCACATGCCAGGTACTCCAGAAGGCCCCTGGTCGGCCAGCTGTCAACTACGCCCCCGTCAGCACCGCAATTCCATTCTCCAGATGGGGGATTGACCTGGTCGGCCCCCTGCCCAGAGCCGTCGGGAATAACTGCTACATCATCGTCGCCGTCGATTACTTCACCAAGTGGGTCGAGGCGGAACCCTTGGCCAGCATCACGGGGGCTAGATGCCAAAAATTTGTTTACAAGAACATCATCACACGCTTTGGCGTCCCCCAGGAGATCATATCAGACAACGGCACCCAATTCGAGGCAGCCCCTTTCCAAGAGCTCCTCCGGGAGTTTGAGGTAAAGCATCGTTTCTCCTCCGTTGCCTACCCTCAGGGCAACGGGCAGGTCGAAAACGCTAACAGAACAATTATGGAGGGGCTGAAGAAGAAGCTCCAGGCCGCAGGAGGTAGTTGGGTCGACGAGCTCCCCAACATCCTGTGGTGCTACAGAACCACGCCGAGGAGGGCGACAGGTGAAACGCCTTTCGCCCTGTGCTACGGTTTTGAAGCAAAGGCGCCCACGGAAGTTGCCATCCCCAGCCGACGGGTGGAACAATATGAGCCTGACACCAACGAAGAGAACATGAAGATTGACCTACACCTGGTTGACGAGAGGCGTGAGCAAGCTTACGTCCGAGCAGAGAACTACCGGCGTCACGTAAAATCATACTATGACGCCAAGGTACGTTCCCGGGAATTTCAGGTGGGGGACTACGTCCTCCGCCGGAGGGAAGCAAGCCAGCCGACAGAGGGTGGAAAGCTAGCATTGAAGTACGAAGGGCCCTACATCGTCAGTGCCGTGGTCAAACCCGGCACCTACAAGCTTAAACGCCCGAATGGGTCCAATGTACCACGAACATGGAATGTACACCATCTGGTGAAGTTTTATCAGTAATCCGAAGGAGGTGTAGACGGCGAAGCCCTCACCCCTTAACGGGTTACTGATTGAACGCCACCCTCGGCCTCGAGCCACTTATGAATAAAATCATGTTCTGATTTTTTCTCTGGAAATTCAAAGTAAAACATTAGCAGGTGCCCTCGTCGGCCACCTTAGAGCGAAAAGCTTAGGTCTGGCCGACATGGCCCCTTGCATTTGCAGCCTACGAGCGACAAGCTCAGGCACTCCATTGTATTTTGTATCAACGAAGGGCTCAGGCCTAGCTGAGAGAGCACATCGTCCTGGCCCCGTAAGCCTAGAAGTGAAACACTCAGGTATGGCCGACGATGTCCCCAGGACGAGGGGCCCGCAAACGGCCCACGTCTTGAAACGGGAAGCTCACCGCATCGTCCACGCACCAGAACGCAGGACGACAGGCCTGAAATCATGGCCGAGGTGACAAAATCCCAAAACTCAGGGATGGGCAACGACAGCCGTTGGAAACCGACCAAAAGTCTAGCTCGCGTCATAAATAGGCGACGGGACCCGCCCTGAGACCACGGACGTTATAAACGAAGTCCGAACCGGCCAAAGGACGAGCACACCCTTCGGCCGAAGCCTGAAAGAAGGATACCCCCGAAACGAAAAAAAAAACATACAAGGGAAAAAGAGGGAAGCCGACGGCCGTGCACACTTGCCGGCCTCGAGCAATGAAAAAATAAAATCCCCACAACTCAGGCCCAACTAGGCCAAGTACATATCAGTTGAACACAAGTGTAGTACCACTGACAGGCAACATGGACGACACGTCCACACACTACAAGGGAATAATCAAGGCCGATACACACGCCTATAAAACCCTAACCGCATCGGTTGGGTGACACGCGAGAGGTGACCTTCATCGGCCATAGTCCTTTGAGGCACCAACGCTCAGTATGAAACAAAGCATCACAATCCCGAGGATGACCAGGACGAAGCGGGCACTCATCACACCCGCGAAAGGATCAAGCAATCAAGAAACAACCTCTACTTGCCACAGCATCTCGGCTGGCCGACGCCGGCACTGGAACCAGGGCTGTTGGTCAAGCTAAAGTTCTTTAGGGATTCGTTTAAGTGTTTCCCAAACACTTAGGAAAAAAAATCCTGAGAAAAGAGAGGGTTCCTCAACAAGGAACCATGGCTAGCCGACGAAGGTAGGACCATCTCCTTGGACAAGCCGTTCCTTATCCAGCACCCTCATCGGCCACAAGCAAAGAAGTAAATGCCTCACATTTATACTTAGAAAATTATCTAAGTACTCAAATGAAGGAACTCTAGCCGAAGCGGGTACCAGTATACTCCAAGGCCGTTATCTACCCACACCTCTGCATGTGTACTTAGAAAAATTCTAAGTTCAAAAAGCTCAAGGTTAAGGTGCCCTTATCGGCCACAACACAAAGGATGCAGGCCGACAATGACACTGGTTCAACACTTGGCAAATCACCCCAACCATTTGCCAATAATGGGGAGAGATTAAACCCCATGGACGTAGCGGACACTACGGTCAAGGGCAAAAGGAAAACACCTAAGTGGATCCAAAAGACTTAGGAAATTTTTGAAAAAAAAAAAATTCTAAGGGTTATGATAGCAAAGAAACACCGGTCAAGCCGACAAGGCCACCAGGCCGGAAGGGAAGCAACTACAAGAATCAAAATACTTAGGAAGTTTTTGGAAAAAATCCTAAGTGTAGTGATACTACAGAAATGACGGTCAGGCCGACCAAGCCACTACACCGGGAAGAAAGCAACTAAGTGGATCAAAACACTAAGAAAATTTTTGAAAAAATTCCTAAGTGTAAGGCAAAGATGAATAGGCCGACCAGGCCACCGGGCAGGGAGGCCGACCTACTGGACGTAGCGGACACTCGCGGATGACCCAAGTTATGACCTTGACACTTAGACATTTCAGAATTGAAATAACATATAGCAAAACAAGCATACAAGGAATTGAAAGCCGATCAGGACAGCAAAAATATTTCATTCATATTCCATTCAGTACAAAGGTGGGCTCTTCGGCCGTTACATCATTTGGGTAAAAATGAAAACTAACTACAAAGGAGTAGCCGATCAAGCCTCTGGAGCACCTCCATCTGCGGCTGGCTCTTCGGCCTCGTCTGCTCCCTCTTCGGCCTCAGCCTCCTGGCCGGCAGTGGCTGCAGCACTTGTGGCATCGTCCAAAAAATCAAACTCGGTGTAATCCGGCTCGCCAAGGCCGGAGCTTTCAATTGGGGACTCCCGCTCCGACAACGGAAGCTTTGCCTGCTCTTCTGGATCCTTCATCAGCTTCGGCAGCTTCAGGTTCCGTCTAGCCCACCCAGACGTATAGTTCATGGCTTTCAAAGCACGAGAGAGCCGCCGACACAGGAGCCTTTGCATCCGCTCCTGGCCAAGGTTATAAATACACGGACATCTCTCGGCTGAAATACTCCTGGCCGGCGGGGGAGTTCATCCCCCAACTCTCAAGCCTGGCGGCCACCACCTCGTAGCACCAGGGGAGCCTCTCATCGGCCTTCCACCCCTCGGCCAGGAATTTCTCGACGGCCTCGTCGGCAGCCCTCACAACGGCGGCCTCGGCCTCCGCCTTCGCCTTGACGGCCTCCTCGCTCTTGCGCCGCTCGGCCTCCAGGGCCCTTTGGGACTCCTCGAGCTCCCTTTTGCTCTCCTCGAGCTTGGCCAGGGCATCGTCCCTGGCTGCGGCGGCTTCATCGGCCCTGGCCTGCAACGCCCTGGCATCCTCCCGGAGCCGGTCCAGGCAAGCAACCGCCTCGTCGGCCGAGGCGGCTTTCTGCTCCAGCTCCTTCAAGCGAGCTATCTCTCGGTATTGCCTCTTGTGGCTCTCCATTAGCATGAAGGCACTCATAACAAGGGAAACAAAAGTCAGGCACATGGTTTTACACAGACGACGAGAAAGACAACGCAAAAGGAAGGTAACTTACTTGGACGAGGAGGTCCATGCCGCCCTCATAAATATTCACGTCCCCGAGCTTCCTCAAGTAAGCCCGATCCTTGGCCGGCATGGCCTGTGCCAGGACGTCGTGGCCAAGGACGACGTCATCGAAGACACCCCCTGTGACACTCCAAAAATTTAAATAAAAATGAATAATTTTTATTAATCAGATAAAATATTACGAAAATAACATTTTTATAATTAATTGAGTCAGACAAAAATTCAACAGTGGTAACATTCTAATCAGGTAAAATTTCAAAATTTATGACGTTTTAGTCAGATAAAAATACTTCAGTAATAGGAACAACATTTTATTAAACAAGTGAAGCAGACAAAAATTCAACATTTGTGACATGTTTAATCTAATAAAAATGATCCGATAATAAAAGTAACAATTTAAGAATATGCCAATACACATAAAAAAAATATTACTAACACACTATTTGTCTCCTATGCTATTACTACCTAGTAACGTACGTTTATAATAATACTCACGTAGTAATACATAATAAGATTAATGCTAGCAGTAGCAAATACGTAGTACTTCTAATAACACAAGGAAACATATCCCAGTTGACTACCGAAACTCCTACGGGAGATAAACTACCAACCGGAGATAACTACGGAGAAGCCAAATGAGTTCAACTCAAACTCTAACATCACAGCCCGGAACCCTCATCTTTCCCTATAAATAATAGGCCAGAACCTGCGTTTTCTTCATCCCAAAAACTAAGAAATATACATAATATATATATATATATATATATATTTTTGCGACCCATCGTTTGAGCCAGAAACAAGCCCTGAAAATACTTCTCAAACCTTCCCCTTCGTGATACGAATCCAACGGAAAAAGAATCGTCGAAAACGGTCGTGAAACGAGGGAGAAAAACCTCGCCGGAGTTTCGCCAGAGAAAAGCTTTTCGACGGAAAACGGAGAAGAGGGAGGAGCTGCCACTGCCGCCAACCCACCACCGTCATTCGCCGTCCCGAGAGGAGTGCACCGCTACCCCGTTGGCCGTTTCCGACGAGGTAAAACCCCTTTCCCCGTTTTTTTTCTCTCTCCCCGTTTTTCCGGCGACCTGGGGAAGAAGAAGAAGACCCAGCTGGGGTCCCTCTTGGGCCTAATTTTTTGGGCCAGAATAATTTAATTTGGCCCAGTTCGGCCCAGTTGCAATAAAAATTAAAAATAAAATAGTAAATGAAATAAATAAAATCTGGAAAAAATATAAATTAAATACCTAGTATACATATACATATTCGGACCAACCAGAATTGGAAAATAAATTTTTAGCTATTTTTAATGGATTTAATGGTAATTGGGCCAATTTATACACATTTAGTAAATAATTAACTAAATAATGAAAGTAATTATGAAATAAATATTAGAGTAAACTAGGATAAATATATGACTAACTAGGACCTTATGGACCATTTATAATTAATTAAAATAAGGTTTAGTATATTTAATTGTAATTAAACCGGTTAATAGATATATGAAATTAAAGGAATAATTAGGGAAAATAATTATAAAATAAATATCTGGACAACCTAGGTCGAATATAGACCCAAAATATATTTATGGACGGTTACTAATTTATAAAGTCGATTCTTAGTCTATTTATTTAAATTAGGCCATATAAGACTAGTTAAGTAATTAAATAAGGAAATATTAATCGTGATTATTAAATTAAAAATTCGGATATTGTAGTTAATTATATTCGGATACTTTATTTAATTCAAATATTGTAATTAAAGGCTGAATTGGTAAGGTAATTTAATTAATAAAGAGTGATTAAGTTGGATAATTAATTAATTAAATTAATAAATTCGAATAAGGAAATAAAAAGGGGAAAATCGGGTAAAATAATTACAAATAGAATAAGTGACTAATCATATCATATCATCTTAATTAAAAAGGTGAATATTTAGAGACCGGAATTGAAGAAGAGAATTAGGAGCATGAGGACTTAAGGTAAGTTTCACATCAACCGAAATTAGTTCTTTTTCTTCGTGATTTCTTTTAAATATTTTGTGTGCATATTTGAGAATTGAATTTATGTGTGCTAAATTTGAGTGAATATTATATTATACGAAAGGGTTGTATTTGAGATATTAGTTGATATATTGTTTTGTTGATATGAGTTATTGTATATGATTTTGGGAGATTTTGTAATAGTACGTAATTTGTTTTTGTTGTGGGAGTTTGATGCAAAGGGAATTTTTGAAGTATAAACTTCGATTGATTTTGAGAAAAATAAATATTTTCATAAAAGGCGAGCATCACGGGAGAAATCCGTGGTGTTGGTTTTCCACGTCCCTTAAAATGTGGAGGATGGTTAGGTCTACTACTACTCAATTTTTTTGTGGTTTTGGTTTGAGGTGAATTGACGGTCGGTAGAAAACATCCCGACTTTTGAGTAGTAGTGGTAGTAGTAGCTCCTAATCATTAAATTTTTGAGGTGGGGTAGTTGGTAGAAAACATCCCGGCTACCCGGATCGTCTTACTAACCCGGAGGGCTTGAAATACCTTTAGGGGGTGTGCACACTTAAAGTAGTTGTTTCCGTTTCCAAGGAGCAGTTGTGGTACCGGCGATAGTTCCGGGGTGACCGTACATAACGACGGACCACCGAGCTCAACCGAAGTGTTGAGCACCGCCCTTCTAAATTACTAGGAAGTTAGATACAAAGTGATTTTGGGAGAAATTCAAAAGAGGAGAATTTTGATGTTTCATGTATTTTGGAATTATTATGGTTTACGAGTTAATTATGTGATTGGGATTTTAAATAGATATCGTTTACTTATGATTTATGGTTTATAAAGTGCTGAAAAATATTTTTATGAGGTTTTACGAAATTTATATATATTATTTATTATTATTTTAAAAGGTTAGGTGGGACTTACTTAGCATTATTGCTAATGTTTGTTTCTTTTATTTTTCTTTCTGTACATGATTTTTGTACAGGTGTTGAGTTGATCGATGTTGAAGTTGATTTCGAGAGAGAGCTTTCGCTAGAAAACATTATTAGTAAATCATTGTAAATTTCTTTTCAATAACTTTAATCAGTGAGTTTTTGATTTTGAAGTTTAAGTTGTTTTAGCCTGTGCACTCGGTTAAGAGAGAACCGAGTGTGGCGGTAGCACCCCTATTTCCCTTTGAATTTTCCGCTGCACAATTTGTGATGTTTTCAAATAAAGCTAATAATACTTTCCAATAAATCGTTATTTAAATGTATTTTTGGGTGAGAAATTTGGGGGTATTACAAGTTGGTATCAGAGCCCAAAACTTTTTCTGGGGATATTTCTAAACGTTTTTCAAAAAAAAAAAAAAGATTTCTAAACCATTTTTGAAAATATTTCTATAAAAAAAAACTAGGAAATTAAAATTATTAGGAAAAGACTTGTTAGGAACGCGGTGAGGATATAATGTGAGATTTTCAAGTTATTGATTTATATGATTGAGTAGTGAAATTTATGTAGTTGCTTGCTCGTGTGAAATATATGAATTTTGATGACATCTTTGAATGTCTATATGTGTTAGAGCTTAGTATGGACCTAGTGAAGAACTTTGCGATTCAAATAGTGTATGGACTTTTTGAATGCCTTAGTATTTAAGAGACTTGTGAGAAAAGAAGTTAAGTGGTCAAAATGGTGAAAGTGTTGTGGTCTAACCACTTGGCTGAGAGCGCCACTTGGAGACGGAGGATGATATGCACAAATGCTACCCTGAATAATTTTATTAAAGTAATAGTTTTAGTTACGAGCGCGTAACCTCTCTTTAAGGCGGATAGAATGTGATACTTTAAAATTTTGTCATTTAACTTTAGTTTATGTTTCGGGACGAAACATCTTTTAAGGAGGGTAGAATGTGACACTCCAAAAATTTAAATAAAAATAAAAATAGAATGTAATACTTAAGAATTTGGTTATTTTAGTTTATGTTTCGGGACGAAACATCTTTTAAGGAGGGTAGAATGTGACACTCCAAAAATTTAAATAAAAATGAATAATTTTTATTAATCAGATAAAATATTACGAAAATAACATTTTTATAATTAATTGAGTCAGACAAAAATTCAACAGTGGTAACATTCTAATCAGGTAAAATTTCAAAATTTATGACGTTTTAGTCAGATAAAAATACTTCAGTAATAGGAACAACATTTTATTAAACTAGTGAAGCAGACAAAAATTCAACATTTGTGACATGTTTAATCTAATAAATTGATCCGATAATAAAAGTAACAATTTAAGAATATGCTAATACACATTAAAAAAAATATTACTAACATACTATTTGTCTCCTATGCTATTACTACCTAGTAACGTACGTTTATAATAATACTCACGTAGTAATACATAATAAGATTAATGCTAGCAGTAGCAAATACGTAGTACTTCTAATAACACAAGGAAACATATCCCAGTTGACAACCGAAACTCCTACGGGAGATAAACTACCAACCGGAGATAACTACGGAGAAGCCAAATGAGTTCAACTCAAACTCTAACATCACAGCCCGGAACCCTCATCTTTCCCTATAAATAATAGGCCAGAACCTGCGTTTTCTTCATCCCAAAAACTAAGAAATATACATAATATATATATATATATATATTTGCGACCCATCGTTTGAGCCAGAAACAAGCCCTGAAAATACTTCTCAAACCTTCCCCTTCGTGATACGAATCCAACGGAAAAAGAATCGTCGAAAACGGTCGTGAAACGAGGGAGAAAAACCTCGCCGGAGTTTCGCCGGAGAAAAGCTTTTCGACGGAAAACGGAGAAGAGGGAGGAGCTGCCACTGCCGCCAACCCACCACCGTCATTCGCCGTCCCGAGAGGAGTGCACCGCTACCCCGTTGGCCGTTTCCGACGAGGTAAAACTTCTTTCCCCGTTTTTTTTCTCTCTCCCCGTTTTTCCGGCGACCTGGGGAAGAAGAAGAAGACCCAGCTGGGGTCCCTCTTGGGCCTAATTTTTTGGGCCAGAATAATTTAATTTGGCCCAGTTCGGCCCAGTTGCAATAAAAATTAAAAATAAAATAGTAAATGAAATAAATAAAATCTGGAAAAAATATAAATTAAATACCTAGTATGCATATACATATTAGGACCAACCAGAATTGGAAAATAAATTTTTTAGCTATTTTTAATGGATTTAATGGTAATTGGGCCAATTTATACACATTTAGTAAATAATTAACTAAATAACGAAAGTAATTATGAAATAAATATTAGAGTAAACTAGGATAAATATATGACTAACTAGGACCTTATGGACCATTTATAATTAATTAAAATAAGGTTTAGTATATTTAATTGTAATTAAACCGGTTAATAGATATATGAAATTAAAGGAATAATTAGGGAAAATAATTATAAAATAAATATCTGGACAACCTAGGTCGAATATAGACCCAAAATATATTTATGGACGGTTACTAATTTATAAAGTCGATTCTTAGTCTATTTATTTAAATTAGGCCATATAAGACTAGTTAAGTAATTAAATAAGGAAATATTAATCGTGATTATTAAATTAAAAATCGGATATTGTAGTTAATTATATTCGGATACTTTATTTAATTCAAATATTGTAATTAAAGGCTGAATTGGTAAGGTAATTTAATTAATAAAGAGTGATTAAGTTGGATAATTAATTAATTAAATTAATAAATTCGAATAAGGAAATAAAAAGGGGAAAATCGGGTAAAATAATTACAAATAGAATAAGTGACTAATCATATCATATCATCTTAATTAAAAAGGTGAATATTTAGAGACCGGAATTGAAGAAGAGAATTAGGAGCATCAGGACTTAAGGTAAGTTTCACATCAACCGAAATTAGTTCTTTTTCTTCGTGATTTCTTTTAAATATTTTGTGTGCATATTTGAGAATTGAATTTATGTGTTCTAAATTTGAGTGAATATTATATTATACGAAAGGGTTGTATTTGAGATATTAGTTGATATATTGTTTTGTTGATATGAGTTATTGTATATGATTTTGGGAGATTTTGTAATAGTACGTAATTTGTTTTTGTTGTGGGAGTTTGATGCAAAGGGAATTTTTGAAGTATAAACTTCGATTGATTTTGAGAAAAATAAATATTTTCATAAAAGGCGAGCATCACGGGAGAAATCCGTGGTGTTGGTTTTCCACGTCCCTTAAAATGTGGAGGATGGTTAGGTCTACTACTACTCAATTTTTTTGTGGTTTTGGTTTGAGGTGAATTGACGGTCGGTAGAAAACATCCCGACTTTTGAGTAGTAGTGGTAGTAGTAGCTCCTAATCATTAAATTTTTGAGGTGGGGTAGTTGGTAGAAAACATCCCGGCTACCCGGATCGACTTACTAACCCGGAGGGCTTGGAATACCTTTAGGGGGTGTGCACACTTAAAGTAGTTGTTTCCGTTTCCAAGGAGCAGTTGTGGTACCGGCGATAGTTCCGGGGTGACCGTACATAACGACGGACCACCGGGCTCAACCGAAGTGTTGAGCACCGCCCTTCTAAATTACTAGGAAGTTAGATACAAAGTGATTTTGGGAGAAATTCAAAAGAGGAGAATTTTGATGTTTCATGTATTTTGGAATTATTATGGTTTACGAGTTAATTATGTGATTGGGATTTTAAATAGATATCGTTTACTTATGATTTATGGTTTATAAAGTGTTGAAAAATATTTTTATGAGGTTGTACGAAATTTATATATATTATTTATTATTATTTTAAAAGGTTAGGTGGGACTTACTTAGCATTATTGCTAATGTTTGTTTCTTTTATTTTTCTTTCTGTACATGATTTTTGTACAGGTGTTGAGTTGATCGATGTTGAAGTTGATTTCGAGAGAGAGCTTTCGCTAGAAAACATTATTAGTAAATCATTGTAAATTTCTTTTCAATAACTTTAATCAGTGAGTTTTTGATTTTGAAGTTTAAGTTGTTTTAGCCTGTGCACTCGGTTAAGAGAGAACCGAGTGTGGCGGTAGCACCCCTATTTCCCTTTGAATTTTCCGCTGCACATTTTGTGATGTTTTCAAATAAAGCTAATAATACTTTCCAATAAATCGTTATTTAAATGTATTTTTGGGTTAGAAATTTGGGGGTGTTACACCCCCGCCGACGGGGTATTCTACCATCTTCTGGTAGGTGGCACCGGCAATCTCTTTGCCGGCCCTCTTCGTCCGTGGCTCCTGGACGAGAGGTAGTGATGGAGCAGCATCGCCAGCAGCGGTAAGGTCCACGACAGGACCACTATCGTCCACGCTGGGGACAGCCAGAGTACCGGCCTCAGTAGCCGGAGAAGGGGAAGGAGCCCTCTTCGTCTTCTTAGAGACGCTCAGGCCGGCCTCAGTTAACTTTTTCTGGCCGTCAGTGGCCGGCCTTTTCTTCTTCGATGGAGCAGGCTTTGGGGCCGCATCAGCAGTAGCCCCGCTCCCACCGGCCGCGGCACGTCTGGCCGCCTCGGCCGCCTTAGCAGCCAGCTCCTCGGCCGCTTTGGCCTTGGCAATAGCCATTATGGAACGTCGGTCCATGGCAAAATCTACAAAGGAAAAACACAACAGATTAGTAAGGCAAAGGAACAAAACATAAAGACAGAAAGCCGAAGAAATAATTACCATCGGCCTCAGCAGGGATGCCCAAATCCGGGCCGTCGGCCTCTTCAAATGTGGTGGTCATCCTCGGCCAGAGTTGGAAGTCATCCTCCTTATCTCCATACAGGTGGTATCTGAAGAAGTCGAGGGCGGTCATCTTGTATTCAGTAACGTAATCCTTCACACTCCTCGGCCCCCCTTCCAGGAAAGCCTCCACCTGAGCGTCCAAGATAGAGCTCTTCGGCGGGTCATGGAGATTGAACCTCCCGGTATGGCCGAGAGAGGGGAACTCGGTGCCACTCTCACCAATGGACACAAACACGAACTTGCTCTTCCACCCATGAATGGACGTAGGAAAATCCGTGAAGCTCCTCTTCTTCGGTAGCTGTTGAAGAGTAGCATAGGCCGCACAGTTCTTGTGGCTTCCTCGGCCGATCTGGTACAAATTCATGAATAGGGCCGTTGTCGGCCTGTAGCCCAGCTCCTCACACCGGAGTAAAAAGCCCACCATCAAGGAATAACTGTTCGGCGTCAGCAAGGCCGGAGGAAGCCCCACCATGTCCAGATACTCAATGATGAAAGGGTGAAGGGGGAACCTCAACCCCTTAGCAAAACTCATCGGGTATACTCCAAAGTATCCCGGTAGGGGAAGTAGAACATGGTCCGTCGGCCTGGGTGCCCTAACCCGCCCGAACGGCCCCACATACATCTGGGCAACAAGATAGTCGGCCGCACTGCTCTCCGGCTTGATCAGGAATATGGTTGTGAGGTCCAGATAGGAGAGGCCCGGCCCATTCTTCGGCCTCCTCACCCTCTTCGGCTTAGCTGCTCCCTTCACGGCAGACACCGGCCTCGGGCACGGAATGACAGCAGAAGTGGACGCCCCGTCCACCACTCGGGACGCACCTACGTCCTCACCCTTTGAAGAGGAGGCGGACTCCTCGTCCTCGCCTTCCTCGTCCACCGGCTCTCCGGATTTGTAGGGACTTAAACGCTCTATCTCCTCTTCGAACTCCTCGAGCACCTCGTAGTCAAGCGACCTCGTGGAGGGCTGGTCGTCGTAGGGGTAGTAGTCTTCGTTCAAGCTCTTCATAACTACTACTACGGGCCTAAGGAGACTAACTTAAGATCTAAGGGTGTTCAAACGCCTAACACTAGATCAACAACCTAGGAAGCAAAGTATGAAAAGTGAGGAAGATCGCGATGAACACTAACCTTGAACAACGAAGAACACGAAGAACAGGCTTGGGAGTTTATCTCTCTAGAAAATCGGCCAGCACTTCGACAAATTCAGAATGCAAATACGTTTTCTCGTCGGAGGGGTAGGGGTATTTATAGAACCCCCCACCCAACGGTCACTACACGTGGCACCCCCCCCAATGGCCACACCAACGGCCACCAATGGGGGGCCACCACGTCACCAACGGGCCAAACTCAATATCAACAGCCCACTGGCAGGACGGACTCTACGGCCTACACACGCTCACTGGCTTTACAAATGTCAGCAAGCGCCCACAACGTCCCACTTGCTCGCCAAGATCACAACTGCCAAACAATAAGGAGATGGCAACGGCCAGGAACGTAACGGCCACAAGATCAAAGGACCCAAGAGCCCACAAGCCATCGGCTCCTCGTCATGATCTTTGATGATAACTCTCTACAAGCGATCTGCGCACAAGGGTTCTCCCACAGGGTTACCTTGGCCAGAAAATCGCCATGAGAGTTGGATTCAGGGGGACTACGGAGAGGCCGCTTCGGCCAAGGACTCAAGCAACTCCTTCACCCCTCACACTCCTAGGCCTGAAGAAGTGGGGGACTGGGGGACTACACCGGCCTCAGCAAAACAAAAATGAAACACTACAAAGAACATGAATGTGACCACAAAGCATGGCCACATCATCCATACAGCACAACGGAGCTTCATCGGCCAAAGGCCCATAACGTCATTATCGACGGCCAACAAGCCACTAGAGGCAAGGACACTCATCGTCCTCCGCCAACAATTAATCATGACGTGCCCTTCGGCCAAGAACACGAAGGCCAACCGGCAACGACCAAAAGGAGTGCGCAAACACCCTCATCGGCCACCCAAAGGAAAGGACGCCATCGTCCTCAAAGAAAGGAATAACTTCAGTGGCCTCATCGGCCCGAACACAAACTTCAACCATCAACGCCCAAGCAAAACGTGCCTTTCAACGGCCACCATTGAAAGAAGGACACTCATCGTCCAAAAACAATGACATCTGTTGGTCCCGGTTATACTGGATACAGTCTAGAGGGGGGGTGAATAGACTGTATTGGTGTTTAGCTTTTTAAACTAAGTACCAGATTTACAGAATAGCATGTTCTGTTGAAAGAACAGACTGGCAGCGGATGGGGTTCTGGCAGGGAGTTCTGTTAGCCTCAGAGAAGCAAAGGTAGAAGGCCTTCTGTTAACTCGTAGAACAAGTTCTGCTGAACACAGATACCAAGTCCAAGGAGTTATACAGTTCTATCTAAGTGCAAGTATTAAAAGCAGTAAGTAAACGACACCAGGGATTTTTATAGTGGTTCAAGGAACAACTCGTTCCTCTAATCCACTGTTCCACTAAGCTGTAAAAACTGCCGTTTACAAAGCCTTAGTCCTAGCACTTAAGAAGCACTCCACGTCTTCTTCAAGCCTAGATGTGTCCTGGGATGCACTGCCTGGCTTCCTTTAACACTGGTTGTTGGGAATATTTTATGGTATTCAATCTAGTTAGTTATCTTTGTATTTGTGTAGTTATTAATTAATCGTGTAATACGGGCCACAAATGTGTATCAGCCCGTGGGCTTCCTTGTAACCCGTAAGTTAGCCAACTTCTCCTATAAAAGGAGGCTAACTTACGGGAACCTAACTGATTATATAGAGGCTTAGAGACGCAGAGGCGAAAAGATAGAAAGAGTAGGGTTGCCGCTGCTCTCCTTCTCCAGGGAGAGCAGCGGACAGTATTCATACGGTATATCAGATTCGCGTTCAATCTTGTCGATTTCTTTCTATCTGCTTCTTTATCACTGTTATGGTTGTATGATTGTTAGAAACATGGGACTAACAATTGGTATCAGAGCCGAGGCGTGAAACAGGTTGGATCTGTCTGCGATTTTTGGATTTAACGAAGAACTGCTCTGTTTTTTCTTCAGTTTTTCTATATGTAGAGATTTGCTCATGTAATCTCGTTTGTGAACGAAATTTTGTAAAAATCATACTGTTGGATTCGCCTTTCAAAACCGATCCAGCAGCATACATCTTTTTTCGTTTTCTGCAGTTTTTGTTTTTCGAAGATCTCTACATTGAGATCTCGAAATCCTCTTTTTTCACTGCTGCAGAAACGTTTTTGGCTTGAAAATGGTACAGGAGAATCTCGACTTTCAGGGTTATTCAGAACAGGTTTCAGATTTTCAAAAATCAAAGTTTTCGTTTTGCAGGATCTCGACATTTAGGGACTCGATTTCTTCTTCTCGACATCTTGATCTCGAGATTTGAATCTTGAAATCAAGATCTCGAGATTTGAATCTCGAAATCATGATCTCGAGATTTGGATCTCGAAATCAAGATCTCGAGATTTGGATCTCGAAATCAAGATCTCGAGATTTGGATCTCGAAATCAAGATCTCGAGATTTGAATCTCGAAATCATGATCTCGAGATTTGAATCTCGAAATCAAGATCTCGAGATTTGTAATCTCGAGATTTGGAATTTCGAGTTTTGGAATTTCGAGTTTTGGGATTTCGACATTTGGGATCTCGATGTTTTGGATCTCGACATTCTGAAGATTTCGAGATTTTCAAAATTTCTCGATGTTTTGAATCTTTCAAAGTTTGCAGTTTCTTGGAACTCATAATTCGAATCTTGACATCCTCTGCAGTTCATCGAAGCTTTACATTATATGATCTCTAAATGATTCCCTGCTTATAAATGTTTCATGAGTTTTCGATGTTCTGATGTTTTTCAAACAGCAAGTTTTCGAGATTATGAGGTTTTCGAAACTCCAAAGTTTTCGATGTTCAAACATTTTGAAATTCTGCAGATTTCGATATTCTGAGGTTTGTTTTGCAGGTAGATTTGGCCATTATTCTTCGAGGCAATCTCTAGAATTTTGTTTAAAATCCACCTGCTCTCGACATTCAACATCGAGCACCTCATCTTCGAAGAAATTCCTCAAAAACTCAAAATTAGAGATTTTCTGCGACACCGCACTGTTTTGGCCATAACTTTTGACTCGGTGATCCGATTTGAGCAAACTTTTTTTTGTTGGAAAGCTAACGAAAAGATCTACATTAATTCTCGGGCTATGCCCCAGAACCCATTCTCACGCGCCCTCACTCGCAGTCTTTGAGGGTCAAAAAGTTAGTTTTCCGACAAACATTGTAAATCACCGATGTCCAGGTCAAAACTTAGGCAAATCTGTTCAAATTCTCTCAATGTCAACCCTGAGGTCAAAGCTTTTCTAAACTTCAATGTAAAGGTCTGAAAATCGTAGATAATTCAATCTACCTCGCGTCAACGGTCATCTTACAACAATCAACAAACAACTGCTGAAGCCTCCCCTGACTCATCAACATTATGTGATCATCAATATGCTGAAATTCTACATGGTGAGCTCAGGAAAACCGTCATGAGTGGTACATGTTCAGATTGCTCCACACACATGGCGGGTATGACGAGCTGTGAGCAATCAAACCTTGCACATTCTGAGGGGGAGTTTCAGTTTTCTCCTCCTGGCGCCTTACACCGACAAAGCAAGGAATCTCTCATCGGATGCAACATTCTAGGGGGAGTGCTCAAAGTAATCCTCCCCGGTGCCTAACAATGACAAAGCATACCAAGTGCTCCAGTTGAGGGGGAGTACAGAGAGAAAATGAAGAAAGTGATGAGAGAACATGTCCCTATGGCTTAGTAAACCCAACTAAGCCTACCCAAGGGACAAAGCCGAGCGTAAGTGCGTAAGTGAGCGAGTGAGTGAGTGAACATTATGAGCATTAGGAAGCAGAAGGCTCAAGTGAGAAGAAAAACAATTATCAATGATGAGTCTGCTACCTCAATTGCCTGCTATGAATTGAACATTTGCTCCTAGCCACTAAAATACTCTGGACTATCCCCATAGGTTCAGGACTGAATTTATTCAGATCCCGGGTAGAAGTCGCTGCATTTTGTCCAAACGGCGCATGCACAACCCTACCCTAGACCACTCACTTGTCTCCCAACAGACAGGTGTTTAATCATAGTTCACGGGGAACCGCATCTCTCATTACTGTCTCCTTCCGAGGCAAGTAATACTGACTACAGTGGCCTCAGCCCCATGCCACTGAACTTTCATTGATCACGTCGTGTCTAGTTACTCACTTCCCAAATGTTTTGAAATTTTCTAGGACACAGACACATTTTAGAGTCAGTTGCTAGTCTTCAAGACTTGCGAGAACTTCCATAGGGCTCATCTATTACAGATGTAGACCAATAATTGGAAGGAAGTCCTGCTGTTGCAACATAAGAATCACCAACATTTTCAGGCCATTGCTTTAGAGTTTATCTCTATAGTGATGATAACGGGCGTCTTCACGACCCCGGGGGGCTACGTTATCGTTTTTAGATTCTGCTTGTTTTTCATGTTTTTATTTCCGCAGAATAAAAGAATAAAAGCATGACGTCCCGATTCATCGGATCGTCATGAGGGGGAGAGTGGTCCACATGCTGTTAACATTGGACAAATCATTCTGGGACACTTCACTCCTCCATCACAAAATTCAACATCCTCTCTTCTATCTCCGCAACTCAAATCAAATGGTCAGCTACACTCACAAATCAACCATCATTATGTTCCGCTGTGCCACCGACAAGTTCTCCTCAAATGCACTCATTCCAAATAGTCAAAAAGACTACATTGTGGAGGAGACAGAGGTCAAATACTCCTGTCCTGAATATGAATTCCATGGGCGTCTCCTATTCTCCAAAGAATATTCATTCTAGAGGCGTCACCGGACTTCATCCAAGCTGATCAAGAGCAACTTCTGGAATGCAAGGACTACATGCAAGATACTGAAGGTCCCTCAACCCCCGGCATCAAAGATCAAATTGTCAAGAAGACATCAAAGGGGAGATTGCAAGGATTTCTTCAGATAGCCTTCCTCAGAAGTCAAGTTCAAAGACAAAGGAAGCTCAATAACAACAAAGACAAAGATATCTGCGCTGCAATGCTGATTCAACACGATTGATCACCAAGGGGGAGATTGTTGGGAATATTTTATGGTATTCAATCTAGTTAGTTATCTTTGTATTTGTGTAGTTATTAATTAATCGTGTAATACGGGCCCCAAATGTGTATCAGCCCGTGGGCTTCCTTGTAACCCGTAAGTTAGCCAACTTCTCCTATAAAAGGAGGCTAACTTACGGGAACCTAACTGATTATATAGAGGCTTAGAGACGCAGAGGCGAAAAGATAGAAAGAGTAGGGTTGCCGCTGCTCTCCTTCTCCAGGGAGAGCAGCGGACAGTATTCATACGGTATATCAGATTCGCGTTCAATCTTGTCGATTTCTTTCTATCTGCTTCTTTATCACTGTTATGGTTGTATGATTGTTAGAAACATGGGACTAACACTGGTCCTTTCACTGAGTCTCCTTGAAGTATCACCACTTCACTACTCCAGTTATTTGGACGTCCTTCTTGTAGCAAGAAGAGTTTCTGTTGAAACTGAGGTTCCTCCAACTAGCTTCGTTACAAAATATTTGTATGTGATGAGCTTGAAGGGTTGAAGAACACTTGGAACTTTGCTTGAGTTGGAAAGAGTAATTTTCCAACTTCTGCCTTCTCTTGTAGAAGATATTGAGTTTGAATCTCAAGGAGGCTTTTTGCTTTTCAGAGTTTGAATATCTTGCTTGTGGTTAGCAAAGTTGTAGCAAAATTATGTAGGCAAAATTATCCGGTTGTTCTTCGTAGTGTATCTTTTATACTGAGGTTGTCTTCCCGTTGGAGGAGTAGGAGGACAACTGCATTAAATGAGCGATCAGTTGACTTGACTAGTAGAGCCCGGTAAGGTTGGCGGGTTACTATTTTGGGATAAAGTATTCCTGACATTCCGGTCAATCATCTGCAATTACTCTACGTAGCATGGGGTGCATTAAATGAGCATTTAATGCATGCACTGTAGCTTTTCCGTTTCACACTCCTAGCCGTTGAAGGAATCTTTTAGTTGACTTCCCGGTTCTTTGAAAATCTTCTAAGTGTCAGACCTTCTGGTGTCTTTGTCTGAGAGTAGAACAGAGGAGATCTGGAGCACTTCTGTTGGGAGTATCCAACAGAGACCCAGAAGGGTTTCTGTCAGAGTCAAGACTAACAGAGATCCTGAGGACTTCTGTTCTGGAGCAGAGAACCAAGGGTCCTCTGTTTCAATAAAGCCTTAAGAGGCACTTCTGCTCTTGAAGCCCTTTTGTTCTTGAAGCCCTTCTGCTCTTGAAGGTCTTCTGTCAGGTCGAATACATCTAAGAACTTTACAAAGGAAAATTCTAATACATAATTTCTAAAGGGGTACTCTAAAGTCCTAATTAATCTAGCATCATCAAAATCTAATTACAATTATTCCTTACAATTTCCCCCTTTTTGATGATGCCAAAACCCTTTAACTATTTCCAGAGAAGTGCCTTCACCATAAAAAATATTAAGTTTAAAAACTTCCATTAAAATCTTGGTGGGCAACTTGGCATAGGAAAATAGTAAGAGTACGATACATTCAGATAGCAGAATATAACAGAAATAAACAAACACAAACAGAAGGCAAAAAGACAGGAATTTGAGGAAAAGCACTTCAAAGTAAGAAGGCAGAGATGTGATTTTATTAGATAGGTTTTACAAAGTTTAAAACTTACACATTCTCCAGATTAGCTGCATGTAGAGCTTCTTCCTCTAGTCTTTGAAGCTTGAGCAGTTCTTCGTTTATTTCAGCTCTGATTTTGAACAGATTGCCAGACCTTTGATAAGATGCCCATATTGGAGAAAGCTTGCAGTCCAAATAGTTGAGGACACCTTCATGTATGGTCTTTCCTGGGACAATGTTCTTCTTGTACCATTCTTCTGCTTCTTCAAGAGATCCTCCATACCTAACTCTGACAACACCATCTTTGTCCAGATAGAGGTGCTGTTGTTGGGTAGGAGTCATTTTAGCCTTCATCTCCTCAAATTGGGCTCTGTCAATGTTCTGAGAGCCACCCAATCTCCACTCAGTGAAGTTGAAAACTTTCTTCTTCTTGGTGCTCTTCTTTATTGGAGATGGGGGTCTTGGTATTCCTGCTGCTCTCTTCTTTTGAAGGGCAGCTTCAAAATAAGGAGCCGGATCTACTGCAAGCTCACCAGAGGAGGGTGCTCTGGTAGGAGTTCTGTGAGACCTAGGCCTGGTCTGTTGAGGGTCCTCTTCCCCCTTTTTGGCATCATGCAGATCTTCAATCATAAGACTGATCTTCTGGAATTCTGAGGCCTGGGTTGAGGCTATCTGCTCCAGGGCCTCTGGCAGTGTCTGGGTGACAGAGGTAAGGCCTTCAATGAGACCTTGCTGCTTCTGTATTGCAGAAAAGATGTCCTTGTTATTGGCTTCAAGGAGCACCATCTTCTGATATCGGTCTCTGTCAGTAGATAGGAGGGCTTGAGCCTGTTCTTGATGAGCTCTGCACAGTTGCTCAATAGAGGTCAGTTGCCTCTCTGTTCTGGCATCAGATTCCTTCAGAGCCTCAAGAAGCTCTGAGATATTGTGGATTGCCTGTCCTTGACTCAGGAGAGTCTGTTGAAAGATAGAGAGGGTGTTGTGGATGCCTACCACTTCTGTTGACAGGACATCTGTTCTGGCAGAGGAGGAGGCGATGAAGTTTTTGAGTGTCCCGGTGAGGTTCTCAAAACGGTCAGAGATGAACTGCATACCTGAATTCAGATTGTCATTCACATGAGCAAGATGCCCATAGTGTTTATCATTTATCTCAATCAGCTTGTTCAAGCCTTGGAGGATCTGTCCTCCAAATTCTTCTGCAGATTCAACAAACTTGTTGAAGGGAATGTCATTCTGTTGTCCATCTGCTTGAGGCATCTCTAGACCTCTTCCCCTAGGTAGTGGGTGATGTTCTTGGACAGATGACAGAGATTGAACAAGCTGTTCATGTTCCAGTTGAGTCAGAGGAGGGGTCTTCTGTCTCTTTGATGTGGCCTTGTAGGATTTGCTGATCATGAATCCATCCATGTCAGAGGAAACCTCATAAGGAGAGTAGATAGGTTTTCTGTTGCGAACAACTTTCTTTTTCTTTCTCAGAGAGGGATTGGGGGCAACAGAGTCCTTAGAATACCCTTTGGGTGCAGAGATGGGAGAGACAGTTGTAGGATCAGAATCCCTGAGAAACCATACAGGTTTAAGGTTTTCTGCAGGTTGTTGTGGAGGTGAAGATTCTGGAGGAGGAGATTGATGATCAGATTCAGAGGATGAAGAGGATATCTGTTGGGGTGAGGGGTTCTGGTGCTGGGGTGAGGATTGAATAGGTGAGGCATTCTGTTGAGGGGGAGATGGGGGAGGTGAAGGTGAGCGGTTTCTGTAGGGAACAATTGCTCTACAGGGTGATGCAGTTTTCTGTTTGGGTGATTGAGGAGGGGTGGGGGTGTTCTGTTCAGGAGATTTAGGTTGAGGGTGTTCTGGTGGAGGGGTTTCTGTACTGGTGGAAGGTGAGGGAAAATGTGGTTCTGTTGGGATAGAAACAGAAGGGGTTGGAGAGTTTACCTCAATGATGTTATCCACGAGCAAGGAAGTCCTCCACTCCTTGATATGCTCCATCATAGCTTGTCCTTCTGACTTGAGTACAGAGGACTCTCCTGGGTTGAAGTTGGGCTGTACAGAGTCAGTTGCCATCTTGGTGAACAGCCATTCTTCAAAGGCTTCAATTTCTCCATCTTCAAGAGGTTTGACAGCTTCCTCTGAGGGTGAAGAAATGAGAATAGCCTTTCCCTTGTAGCTTGCCTTCTTCTTCTCAAGGACAGAGTGAAGAAAGTTGAGGGCAAAGCACTTTGAGACATCATCAGTCCCAACCCAATTCAGGATGGCTTCTTCTTCTGCCTCATAGTGATCAAAAAACTGAATTATTTTGTGGAGGGGTCCCATTCTCCCTCTTCTCCATTCAAGGACCCGGGTAAACTGTCTGTCAAGCAAGGACAGATACCCATCTTTGACAGGACTAGGGTGCTCTGGTGGAGTTGGCACCCTGTTCTGTTCAGGAGATGCAGCAGAGGTGGGGATCTCTGGTTCCCCCTGAGTGTCTGCCACTCCTTCAGATTCTGAAACCACAGGTTTAGCAACCTTCTTCTTGGGTTTGGTGGTTCTCTTCCTCTTCTGTCCGGCCTTAGGGGGGCAACAGGTACTTCCCCTTCGGTCTTCTTCTTCTTCTTCTCAGCAGAAGGGGCTACAGAGAGAGGTTTCTGTACCTTCTCTCCCTGTTGTCTCTTAGCTTCAAGTTGAAGCTGTCTTTTCAGCTCTGCCTTTATGGCTTTTTCCCTATTGGGAGAGGCAGTCAGGAAAATTACCTTGGTGTGATCCAAAGCTGAAGCCTTCCTCAAGCTTACCCCTTGTTTGAGGAGCACTTCTGAAATGAGCAGTCCATGCCCTAGCTTCCCAGAATAGAGGCTAGTCTTTGGATTCTTCTTCTTGATCACTTCAATCAGGGACTTCACCATGATTTGTCCCCAATTGATGTTCACCCCATGATGCACTGCATACAGGGCCTTTGCATTGGCCGTTGTAACATCATCTGTCGAGGTGTACTTGCACCATAAACATTTGTGGAAAATGTTTATGAGTAGCTCAAATTCCCTTTTGAGCAGGTGCTTCTTGATGTTGACCTTTTCTACCTCTTCACCTTTTCTGCAGAACTTCCTCTTGAATTCTGGCAGAGGGATGTCAGTATCCTCCAGGTCGAGTAGAGAGTCCCTTCCTTCCTTTTGCTGAATGTTGAAGATGTTGTTGATGACGTCAGCATCAACTAAAACTTCTTCTCCTTGGACGACGGAGGAGATGGTTTCATCCTTGAAGGATGCGTTGAGATAGAACTCAATTGTGTCAATATTGCTGTAGGCCTCATAATCATGAGTGATGACCTTGCTCAGTTGACATTGTGACAGTCCGTCAACAATGGAGGTCATCCTCTCCTTATTTTCTGCGAACCTGGGCAGTACTTCCAGTTCGCATCTCATCCCTGTCAGTACATTCTTCAGGAGAGTTGCCTTTTGTTCTTTTGAAAGATCGGAGAAGCTCAAGAAGGCCATGGAGTTTACTGCGGTTAGAGAATTTCTGAGAGATAAGAGTTCAAAAGCTTGAGAGTTATGAGAGCAGTAACGGTTTAGGTTTGCGAAAGGGGGTTTTATGGATATGGGTTAGTGGACGTTTGAGATAATTTACGGTTCCAAGATACCAATAAATGTAAAAAGGGGCGCAGTAAATAAACGGGGGCGCAGTAAATTTTATACGGCTTGATACCGTTTTAAGGGTAAAAGAGTAAAAGACCTTTAATAATTTACTAGGTCACCCGGTTTACAAGATTTTCTTTTCTAAGTCCACCACCTTCTGTTAGACAAGAGAGGGTTCTCTGTAGAAAGGGTTTCTGTTGCATAGGTGTTCTGCCAGGGTAGGGATCAGAAGAGGTTGACAGAAGGGGTTAACAGAAGGGGTTCTGCAAAAGGTGTTCTGTTAACAGGAATTCAGCAACAGAGGGCCTTTCTTTTCAACTTTCCCTTGGAATCTCATCCATCATTCCCAATTCCTCTCTCAGTTTGATGAACCTAGCCTCAGGGAGAGGCTTTGTCAGGATATCTGCAAGCTGGTCTTCTGTTGGCACATGTTCCATGCAGATGTGCTTCTTCTCCACATGATCTCTGATGAAGTGATGTCTGATCTCAATATGCTTTGTCCTGGAATGAAGAACTGGATTCTGGGTGATAGCAATGGCACTGGTGTTGTCACACAACAGCTTGATCTCCTTTGCTTGAATTCCATAGTCCTTCAGTTGTTGCTTCATCCAGAGTAGCTGAGCACAGCAACTCCCAGCTACAATGTACTCTGCCTCAGCTGTACTTGTTGAGATGGAGTTCTGCTTCTTGCTAAACCAGGAAACAAGCCTTCCGGGTTTGCAACCTAGCAATTGGCAGTGACCAGAAGTGCTCTTTCTGTCTAGTCTGCAACCTGCAAAATCTGAGTCAGAGTAACCAATTAGTTCAAAGTTACCTCTCTTTGGATACCATAGGCCTGCATTTGGATTTCCTTTGATGTATCTGATGATTCTCTTTGCAGCACTTAGATGGCTTTCCTTGGGCTGTGATTGGTATCTGGCACAGATTCCAACAGAGAATGAGATATCTGGTCTGCTTGCAGTTAGATACAACAGAGATCCTATGATTCCTCTATATGTTGTTGCATCTACATCCTTTCCTTCATCATCTGGACCAATTCCTTGTGAAGTGTTCATGGGAATCTTCACTGATGATTTGCCTTCCACTCCAAACTTCTTGATTAGATCTCTGGTGTACTTCCCTTGATTGATAAAGATCCCTTCTGGAACTTGTTTGACTTGAAGTCCTAGGAAGTAACTGAGTTCTCCCATCATACTCATTTCAAATTGACTCTGCATCACTTGAGAAAATTTCTTGCACAGTTCTGGATTAGTACTACCAAATATAATGTCATCAACATATATTTGTACTAACAGAATATGATTAGCAACAGAGATTTGAAATAGAGTTTTGTCAACCTTTCCTTTAGTAAACCCATGGTTCACTAGGAAAAGGGACAATGTGTCATACCAGGCTCTGGGAGCTTGCTTAAGACCATAGAGGGCCTTTTTAAGCTTGTAGACACAAGAAGATTGAGTAGGAATGACAAAACCTGGTGGTTGTTCCACATAAACTTCTTTTTCAAGATCTCCATTTAGAAATGCACTCTTGACATCCATCTGGTAGACCTTGATGTTGTTGTAGGCAGCATAGGCTAGAAAGATTCTGATGGCTTCAAGTCTGGCAACTGGTGCAAAGGTCTCATCAAAATCTATTCCTTCTTCTTGACAATATCCTTTAGCTACTAGCCTTGCTTTGTTCCTTACAATGTTGCCGTCTTCATCTGCTTTGTTCTTGAATACCCATTTGGTTCCAATGACATTCTGGTGCTTTGGCCTAGGAACAAGTTCCCACACTTTGTTCCTTTCGAACTGAGTGAGCTCTTCTTGCATAGCATTGATCCAGTCTGAGTCTGCAAGAGCTTCTTCAACTGTCAAGGGTTCCATCTGAGATATATAGCAGGCAAGCATTGCTTCTCTCCTTGATGTGGATCTGGTCTGGACTCCACTTCTGATTTGTCCAATTACTTGATTAGGAGGATGATCTCTTAACCAAGTTAAATCAGGTTCAGATAGGGGTTGTCTTGGATTCTCTGGTTCCTCATCTTCAGAGTCTTCATCTTTATTCAACAGAAGGGGGTTTGGTGCAGGTGTTGGAAATGCAGGGTTGTCTGCCACCTCTTCTGTTGGTTCTGGTGTTCTGTCTTCTATGTTGACTTCCTTGAGAATCTCTGTTACCTCTTTAACAGAGGTGCTTTCATCAAACTTCACATGTATGGATTCTTCAACATGTAGGGTCCTTCTGTTGAGTACTCTATAGGCTTTACTGGTGTTTGAATAGCCTATAAAGACTCCTTCATCAGCCTTTTCTTGAAATACCTTCACATGCTCCTTTCCATTATTGGGGATGTAGCACTTGCATCCAAATACATGAAAGTAGCTGATGTTTGGCTTTCTTCCCTTCCAGAGTTCATAAGGGGTCTTCTGGTGATTCTTGTTGATCATGCTTCTGTTCTGAGTATAACATGCAGTGTTGATTGCTTCAGCCCAATATCTCATAGGCAATCCAGATTCTGCAATCATTGTTCTTGCAGCTTCTTTTAAAGTTCTGTTCCTTCTTTCTGCTACGCCATTCTGTTGAGGGGTTCTGGCGGCAGAAAGTTGATGAAAAGTTCCATTCTGATCACAGAAGTCCTTTATGACTTGGTTGACAAATTCAGTTCCTCTGTCTGATCTGATTGTCTTCACTTTCAAGTTCTTCTCAGTCTGAAGTTGCTTTAACAGAGATGGCAACTTCTGAAGAGTTTCATTTTTCTTTGTCAGAAAAACAGTCCATGTGTATCTGGAGTAGTCATCAACCATGACTAAGGTATATTTCTTGCCACCAACGCTTGGAGTCTCAACAGGTCCAAATAAATCCATGTGAATCAGATTTAGAGGACTTGTAGAAAGATCTCCAGCAATGGGTTTGAAGGAATTCTTCACTTGTTTGCCTTTCTGACATGCACTGCAGAGGGTCTCCTTCTTGTACACAATGTCTGGTAGCCCTTCTACAATGTGTTCTCTGGCCAGTTTGTTGATTGTTTTGAAATTCAAATGGTTGAGCTTTTTGTGCCAGTCCCAGCTCAGCTTTGAATCTCCTTTGGCTATCAGGCAAACTCCATCTTTTGCAGTGTTCCAATCAACTACATAGATGTTCTTCTTCCTTGATGCTGTAAGAACCACTTCCTTTGTTGTCTCATGCTTCACATAGCAGAAGTCCTTTGTGAATTCAACAGTGTAGCCTTTGTCACAGAATTGGCTAGCACTTAGCAAGTTGATCTTCAGTCCTTTGACATATGAGACATCATCAATGATTATCTGGTTCTTGATCAGCTTTCCTCTTCCTTTTGTTTGACCTTCTTTGTCATTACCTCCAAAGGTAACTCTAGGTCCTTTGCATTTCTGGAACTCTGTTAGGCAACTTCTGTCACCTGTCATGTGCCTGGAGCATCCACTATCAATAAACCATTCTTGTTCAGAGATGGCTCCAGCACACAGTTCCTGCAAGATCAAAAGAAAGATTTAGGTACACAAGCAATGCTGGGTCCTGGGGGGTCATGGAGTCTGGGTAGTTGGTACCATTTTGGTCTCATCAAGTGAAACCTTGGTGGGTGGTACCCATTGTCCACCTGGTAGTTATAGTAAACTGAAGTGTGATTCACTTTGGGCAGATGCTTGTGAGGGTCATGCTTCCTGTTTACATATTTTTGCATAGCTTTCTTTGTTGGAAAGAAGTCCCATATACTATCAAGTGCAGAGGGACGGTTAACCTTGGGCTTCTGAAGTTGACCAGCCAACCTCTTCTGCCTGAAGTTAACTCTCTCTTGATATTTGCCCTTCTGGTGATCATTTCTGGCACGATTGACATGAGGTTGTCTGTCAATGAATGGTCTTTTATTTTTGTTATTCTGAAAACCTCTTCTGTTGTTACGTTTTCTGCCAGGTTCATTATTTTTCAAAAAGGGTTTCTGTTGAACCTTTATCTTACCCTTTTCTGGTCTGACTTCCTCATGAACAACCTTGGTGCCAGATACACCAACTTGACAGATGGGGCTAGAAATCAGTGGCTCTATGACCTTATCTGCCTTAGCAACTCTGGTGCTAGGCATTACAGAAGGCTCACCTGATTCTGTTGAGCCATAACCAAGACCAAAACCAGTGCCAATCTGTTGATCAAGCACAATCTTTTCCATGGAAGACTGGGCCTTCTGGTAAGCTTTGTACTTAATCTCAAGAGGCTCTATTTCTCTTATTCTCTTGAGAAGAGAAACATTTTCAGTCTCTAGTTGATCTCTTTCCTCAATTAGAAGATTGATTTTGATCTCAACCTCCTTCTTTAAGTCAAGAATTTCAGCTTTTAACTTACTGTTTTCTTCTGTTACAGAGGAATAAGTGGCTTGTATGGCCTTAAACTCTTCCCAAAATTCTGACATTGAATCAGAATTAAAAGCTAAGCCTACCGAAGAAAAACTAGATTCAGAAGTAGAGGTTACCTCATCATCAGAATGAGCCATTAGGCAAAGGTCTTCTGTCTCAGTATCTAGGCAGCAGAAGGCCTCATCAGAATCTGAGTCAAAACTGGATTCTGTTTCTGACAGAGGGTCTTTCTCCAGCTATTCTGTCACAAGTGCCTTTCTTCTTCTGGAGTTGTCCTCGTACTTTTTCTTTTCTCCATCCTGTCCTTGCTTCTTGGACACTCTGGGATGGGGACAATCAGCCTTGAAGTGGCCAGGTTGTCTGCAATTGTAATAGAGAAGCTCTCCACTGCTTTCTGTTGATTTGACCTTCTGGTATGGCTTTCTGTTGAAAGATGGACTCCTTCCATCTTTGGGATTCTTCATAAACTTTTTGAATCTCCTGGCAAAGGCAGCCATATATTCATCAGATAAAAGTACTGAAGGGTCAAAATCATTTACCTTAGATGTGCTGGCAGTGAGGGCTGTAGTGATCCTCTCTTCTGGTACATCTTCCTTTTCTTCAATCATTTCAAACTCATGAGCTTTGAGATCTGAAATGAGCTTATCAGTGGGATAAGTCTTTACATCCTTGCTGTCTTGGACAGCAACTACCTTCATCTTCCATGCTGAGGGCAGTCCCCTCAACACCTTCAGGTTGATCTCCTTGGTTGTGAGATCCTTGCCAAGCTCAGAGATCTCTCCAGTGAGAGTGAGGAGCCTGTCATACATCTTGGAGATGCTTTCACCAGGGAGAAGTTTGAAGTCATCAAACTTCTTGTTGGCTATGGTTAGTTTGTTGTCCTTCTCTTGCTCATCACCAGCTCCAATGAGCTCAAGAGTATCCCAGATTTCCTTAGCAGTCTTGCACTTCTTGATTCTGTTGAAGTACCTATCATCAATGGACTTGTAGAGGATGTCCTTGGCAATATTGTCTAGGTTGTACTTTCTCCTCTCTTCAGTGGTCCATTCTGACTTGGTTTTGCTGATCATCTGGGGTCTGGTGTTGTCTATGGCATGTTCAGGATTGACCTTCTGGAAGCTTGTGAAGGGGCCAATGTCTAGAACTTCCCACATCTCATCATGCAGGGCACAGAGATGTGCTTTCATCCGGATCCTCCAGTCATCAAACTTAAGATCTGAAAACATGAGATTCTTGGACAAAGAGTGATCCATTATATCAGATAGAAATGAGGTTAAACAGAAAAACAAGTGGATCTTTGTTCAACAAACAACCTAAAAGATTATTAGAACAAGGAGGCTCTGATACCACATGTTGGTCCCGGTTATACTGGATACAGTCTAGAGGGGGGGTGAATAGACTGTATTGGTTTTTAGCTTTTTAAACTAAGTACCAGATTTACAGAATAGCCTGTTCTGTTGAAAGAACAGACTGGCAGCGGATGGGGTTCTGGCAGGGAGTTCTGTTAGCCTCAGAGAAGCAAAGGCAGAAGGCCTTCTGTTAACTCGTAGAACAAGTTCTGCTGAACACAGATACCAAGTCCAAGGAGTTATACAGTTCTATCTAAGTGCAAGTATTAAAAGCAGTAAGTAAACGACACCAGGGATTTTTATAGTGGTTCAAGGAACAACTCGTTCCTCTAATCCACTGTTCCACTAAGCTGTAAAAACTTCCGTTTACAAAGCCTTAGTCCTAGCACTTAAGAAGCACTCCACGTCTTCTTCAAGCCTAGATGTGTCCTGGGATGCACTGCCTGGCTTCCTTTAACACTGGTCCTTTCACTGAGTCTCCTTGAAGTATCACCACTTCACTACTCCAGTTATTTGGACGTCCTTCTTGTAGCAAGAAGAGTTTCTGTTGAAACTGAGGTTCCTCCAACTAGCTTCGTTACAAAATATTTGTATGTGATGAGCTTGAAGGGTTGAAGAACACTTGGAACTTTGCTTGAGTTGGAAAGAGTAATTTTCCAACTTCTGCCTTCTCTTGTAGAAGATATTGAGTTTGAATCTCAAGGAGGCTTTTTGCTTTTCAGAGTTTGAATATCTTGCTTGTGGTTAGCAAAGTTGTAGCAAAATTATGTAGGCAAAGTTATCCGGTTGTTCTTCGTAGTGTATCTTTTATACTGAGGTTGTCTTCCCATTGGAGGAGTAGGAGGACAACTGCATTAAATGAGCGATCAGTTGACTTGACTAGTAGAGCCCGGTAAGGTTGGCGGGTTACTATTTTGGGATAAAGTATTCCTGACATTCCGGCCAATCATCTGCAATTACTCTACGTAGCATGGGGTGCATTAAATGAGCATTTAATGCATGCACTGTAGCTTTTCCGTTTCACACTCCTAGCCGTTGAAGGGATCTTTTAGTTGACTTCCCGGTTCTTTGAAAATCTTCTAAGTGTCAGACCTTCTGGTGTCTTTGTCTGAGAGTAGAACAGAGGAGGTCTGGAGCACTTCTGTTGGGAGTATCCAACAGAGACCCAGAAGGGTTTCTGTCAGAGTCAAGACTAACAGAGATCCTGAGGACTTCTGTTCTGGAGCAGAGAACCAAGGGTCCTCTGTTTCAATAAAGCCTTAAGAGGCACTTCTGCTCTTGAAGCCCTTCTGTTCTTGAAGCCCTTCTGCTCTTGAAGGTCTTCTGTCAGGTCGAATACATCTAAGAACTTTACAAAGGAAAATTCTAATACATAATTTCTAAAGGGGTACTCTAAAGTCCTAATTAATCTAGCATCATAAAAATCTAATTACAATTATTCCTTACAACATCAAGTAAACAACGGCCCCCCTGTCCACAACAAGGAACAGATAACGGCCAAGGGCACCAAAGCATAGGAATCTACTCTCCTTCACTTCGTCTACGTCTCAGTTTAGAGAGTGGGGGACTCCTGATGGAGTATATGGGTCTGAGCCCCCGGACCCACATACTCGGAAGAACAGAAAGCACAAGACAACAGAGTGGCGCCCTCGTCGGCCAAGACGCCCCCGTCGGCCGAAAAGGGCCAACTCAGATTATGGTCCCAAGCCCAAGGAACCCGGGTGCCCTCGTCGGCCGTGCCCTCGTCGGCCGTGCCCTCGTCGGCCGTGCCCTCGTCGGCCGTGCCCTCGTCGGCCATGCCCTCGTCGGCCACGCCCTCGTCGGCCAAGAAGACCTCCCAGAATCGGATTTTACACTTACTCATTTGTACAGCCCATTGGTGGCTTTGTATTCGGCCCAGTAGCGGTCCAGTTGTAAATGGGCCTCCCAAGCCCAAGGCTTGGGAGCCCAACCCTAATTTTCTCTATAAATACTCCCCTTGGGAGTAGTTATAGGGGTTACAAATTCATTCTATCGAAGCATATTATTGCACTTCTCTCTCTAGCTCTCACTTCTCTCTAGATATACTCTATCAAGAACCTTAAAGGAAGCTGCAAGGACCATGATTGCTGAATCAGGCCTACCTTACAGATACTGGGCTGAAGCAATCAATACTGCATGCTACACCCAGAACAGGAGCATGATTCACAAAACTCATCAGAAAACTCCTTATGAATTATGGAAAGGACGAAAACCCAACATCAGCTACTTTCATGCATTTGGATGTAAATGCTATATACTCAACAATGGGAAGGATCACCTCAAGGTGTTTCAAGAGAAAGCTGATGAAGGTACATTCTTAGACTACTCTAGCACCAGCAAAGCCTACAGAATACTCAACAAAAGAACTCTACTTGTTGAAGAATCTATTCATGTCAAGTTTGATGATCTCAACTCACTTGAAAGCATAACTGAAAACTTGGAGAAAGCAAATCTAGAAGAATCACCAGAACTGGATCCACCAGAAACAGAGATACCAGAGTTGCTAACTAAATCTGCTATACCAACGCACCATCAGAATCCCATCCTACAAGGCAAAGATAGTGATGAAGAATCAGAAGGAGAACAAGAGAATCCAAGACAACCCTTATCTGAACCTGATCTAACTTGGTTAAGAGATCATCCTCCTAATCAAGTAATTGGACAAATCAGAAGTGGAGTCCAGACCAGATCTGCTACATCAAGGAGAGAAGCAATGCTTACATGCTACATATCTCAAATGGAACCTATGACTGTGGAGGAAGCTCTTGCAGACTCAGACTGGATCAATGCAATGCAAGAAGAGCTTACTTAGTTCGAAAGGAACAAAGTATGGGAACTTGTTCCTAGACCAAAGCACCAGAACGTCATTGGAACCAAATGGGTATTCAAGAACAAAGCAGATAAAGACGGCAATATTGTAAGGAATAAAGCTAGGCTGGTAGCCAAGGGATACTGCCAAGAAGAAGGAATAGATTTTGATGAGACTTTTGCACCAGTTGCCAGACTTGAAGCCATCAGAATCTTTCTAGCCTATGCTGCCTACAACAACATCAAGGTCTACCAGATGGATGTCAAGAGTGCATTTCTGAATGGAGATCTTGAAGAGGAAGTTTATGTGGAACAACCACCAGGTTTTGTTATTCCTACTCAATCTTCTTGTGTCTACAAGCTTAAAAAGGCCCTCTATGGTCTTAAGCAAGCTCCCAGAGCCTGGTATGACACACTGTCCCTTTTCCTAGTGAACCATGGGTTTACTAAAGGAAAGGTTGACAAAACTCTATTTCAAATCTCTGTTGCTAATCATATTCTGTTAGTACAAATATATGTTGATGACATTATATTTGGTAGTACTAATCCAGAACTGTGTAAGAAATTCTCTCAAGTGATGCAGAGTCAATTTGAAATGAATATGATGGGAGAACTCAGTTACTTCCTAGGACTTCAAGTCAAACAAGTTCCAGAAGGGATCTTTATCAATCAAGGGAAGTACACCAGAGATCTGATCAAAAAGTTTGGAGTGGAAGGCAAATCTTCTGTGAAGATTCCCATGAACACATCACAAGGAATTGGTCCAGATGATGAGGGAAAAGACGTGGATGCAACAACATATAGAGGAATTATAGGATCTCTGTTGTATCTAACTGCAAGCAGACCAGACATCTCATTCTCTGTTGGAATCTGTGCCAGATACCAATCAAAGCCCAAGGAAAGCCATCTAAGTGCTGCAAAAAGAATCATCAGATACATCAAATGGAATCCAAATGCAGGCCTATGGTATCCCAAGGGAGGTAACTTTGAACTCATTGGTTATTCTGACTCAGATTTTGCAGGTTGCAGACTAGACAGAAAGAGCACCTCTGGTCACTGCCAATTGCTAGGTGGAAGGCTTGTTTCCTGGTTTAGCAAGAAGCAAAACTCAATCTCAACAAGTACAGCTGAAGCTGAGTACATTGCAGCTGGGAGTTGCTGTGCTCAGTTACTCTGGATGAAGCAACAGCTGAAGGACTATGGAATTCAAGCAAAGGAGATCAAGCTGTTGTGTGACAACACGAGTGCCATTGCTATCTCTCAGAATCCAATTCTTCACTCCAGGACAAAGCATATTGAAATCAGACATCACTTCATCAGAGATCATGTTGAGAAGAAGCATATCTGTATGGAGCATGTACCTACAGAAGACCAGCTTGCAGACATTCTAACCAAGCCTTTACCTGAGGCAAGGTTTAACAAGCTAAGGGAAGAATTGGGAATGATGGATGATCTTCCCAGAGATGCTTGAACCAGAGATTCACTGAACCAGAACTGTTTGTTCCTGTACCAGAAACTCAGATCAGAGAACCCCTATCTCTGTTCATCAGAATCTCACACCAGAGAATCTTCCCTTCTCTGACCAGAGTTCTTTATCAGAAAGACAACAGATACGAATGTAGACTTAGCAATATTTCGAGGTACGGGCAAGACCTAATTAACTAAAACGGTCTTTTACCAAAATACCCCTGATCGTTACTCTTCTAACAGAAACGTTTTCCGCCCGCATTTCATTAAATGCTGCCTCGAAACTGCCAATATACCAAACGTCCACTATTCCTAACCCCTTTATATCCACCGTCTTCGACCCAAATCCCTACTGCAACTTCATCTCTCTCAAACTGCTTTTGCATTCAAAGCTCTCAGATCCTAAACCTTTTCAATCCCCAGAAATTTTCCTAACCGTCACTCAGAATGAACTTCCTCAGCATCAACGATCTTTCTAAGGAAGAAGCTAAGACCCTCATTGCCAACGTCGTCTCCGGCATGAAGGTTGACATGTCGTCCCTACCACTACTGGCAGAAAACCAGAAGAGGATGACCAAGATCATCCAAGGAATGACTGACTCACAACTTTCAAAAGTTGTTGCTCATCCCTATGAGCACTTCAGCATCAAGGATGTGGCTGAGTTCTACCTCAACGCCACCATCTCCAAGACCGGAGTTCACTCCTCAGTGCAAGGTCAACGCATTTTTCTGAATGCAGACGCTCTCAATGAGTTCTTTGGAGTTCAACTTGACTCCCAAGACCCAGAAGCCAACAACCTTATTGCTCTTGACTCAGTGGAAGTCTCCACTGAAGGATTTGTTCAGACATACTGTCGTCCAGAGGCTGCCGGACTGGACAAACTATACATGAAGAAATTCATGCTGAAGAAGGACTTTAAGAAGCTTGTCAGCATTCTGCACCGATGCTTGTGGTGCAAAACTGCCTCAACTGATGAGATGAACAAAAACAATGCAAAGGCAAACTTTGCAGTTCACCATGGCATGAACATCAATTGGGGAGAGGTAATTTTTGGCTCCCTAACTGAGTTCATCAAGAAGAAAGACTCTGAAACAGGTCTTTTCTCAACCAAGATGGGACATGGCCTTCTCATCTCTGCCATTCTTGCTGCTAAAGGAGTTCAACTCAGGGATCCCATCCCAGTTGATCACTCCAAAACAATCTTCCTCACAGCCTCCCCAAAGTTCAACATAGCCATCTCCTCTGAGCTTAAGAGAGAGGAAAGGCCGGAGAAGAAAAGAGAAGAACAGGCTGCTAAGGCAAAACCTGCTTCTAAGAAAGTTACCAAAAAGCCCAAACAACCGGAACAGTCACAGGTTGTAAGGGAAGTCAGACAGAAGAAGAAAAGTGACAATCTGTCACTACCATAGAAGGAAGCAACAGAAGAGGTTGCACCAGAGTTGCCCTCCCCAAAGGCAACCAGGAAATCTCCTGCCAGAAAACAGAAGCAGAAGAGAAGAAGAAAGATGGTTGTGCAGAGTGGTGACTCTGACAACTCAAGCACTCAACCAAGACAGAAAAAGAGAAAGACTAAAGTCATCTCACCTGCCAAGGAATCAACAGTTCAGGGGGAACCTGCACCAGAATCTGGGACTCTACCAGAGGCTGACCTAGAATCTGCACCAGAGTTGCCAAACTCTGCTCTCTCACCAGAGCGTGAAGCCACACCAGAGAGGGACCAAGAATCTGACTTCAGAATCATTCTGCAGAAGCAGTTTGACAGAGTCCTAGCCTGGAGAAGATGGAGAATGGGACCTCTCCAACAAATCATTCAGTACTTTGATGCTTATGAAGAAGAAGAAGCTGCTGTTCTTCACTGGGTAGGCACAGATGATGTGTCAAAATGCTTCAATCTCACCTTTCTGATCTCTGTCCTACAAAAGAAGAAAGACAGATATCAAGGTAAAATTCCAACATCTGACCTATCTCCAGAAAGGCATGTCAAAGCCTTGGAAGAAGAAGAAATGGAAGAGTTTGATGCTTGGCTGATGGAGAAGAAAAGAAAAAGAATCCATGATCAAGTTCCGCCATAGTGCTCTTGAGGAAGGAGAACCATCAACAGCAAACGACATTGCTCTTACCATGGAGAACCTGATCAAGGAGTGGAGAGAATCTGTGTTCTCTGAGATTGTGCTTGAGGTAATTCCTTCACCTCCTCCTTCCCCTCCCAAATCTCCTATTCATCAACCTTCACCCTCTAAATCTCCATCTAAACCTTCATCCCCACCTCACCAGAAAACCCCTTCACCTAACCAGAAAACCTCAACCTTTACCAGAACACCTTCTCACCAGAAACCCAACTCCAGACCCTCTTCACCCTGCAAACAACCCTCTAACACAAGAAATCGATCACCTTCACCACCACCATCTCCCTCACATCAACCTACTCCTCAACCCATAATCCCTATTCCTCAGAACTCACCTCCTCAGAAATCCTTACCACCATCCAAATCTGCCTCACCTCAGAGATCCCCTCAGCACTCAGCAGCCTCCACACCAAAGAAGAAACCTATCTTCAGGGTCCCCTCTTCTTCCAGTGACAATGATGGATTTCTTACATCCTCCATTGCTGCTGATTAAACCTCCAAAAGGAGAAGGACACCTCCCAGAGTTCCTTCCCCTCCACCATCCAACAGAGTTCCTCCATTACCTAAAGGCAGAGGTTTAGAGATGCCTGGATTTACTTCTGAAGAACCCCAAATACCCTTCAACCAGTTTGTGAAATCTGCTGAAGCTTTTGGTGGAATACTGGTTCATGATCTGAGCAAGATCATAGAGTTGAATGATAAGCAACATGAAGAGCTTACCCATACAAATCTGCAAATCACAATAGGATTTCAACATCTGACAGACAAAGTTGCTGCACTGACAGAAAATCTGCACAACTTCATGCATTCCTCTACTTTAAGAATTGATTCTGTTTCCAGAGATGTTAGTGGCCTCAACTCTGTTCTCCACTCTCACTCTCAAGCTCTGCTTGCCCAGAACCAGACAATCAACAAGATATCAGATTCTGTTCACAATCTCCAAAAATCTGCTGATAGTTCCTCCCAGAAGCTCAATATCTTACACTCTCTCTGCAAGGAACATCAAGAACAAGGCCTGGCTCTCCTCAAGTCTGACAAGGAAAGATACCAGAAGATGGTGCTCCTAGAAGTCAGCACTAGGGACCTTCAATCTGCAGTGGACAAGCAACAGAGTTTGATTGAAGGACTTGCCTCTGTCACCCAAACTCTGCTAGAGACCCTTTATGAAATCAGAGATGCTCAAGCCTCTGAGTTCTCAAATATTGAACTTCTCCTTGGTGATCTTTGTGATGCCAAAAAGGGGGAAGATACCAGAGAAGAAGAAGGACCCAGCACCAGAGCCCTTTCTATCAGAGAACCTTCCTCTGTTGATCCTACTCCATATTTTGATGCTACCAGGAAGAAAAGGCTAGCTGCTGCAGGCACCAGACCTCCACCTCCTCCACCAAGAAGCTCCAAGAAAAAGACTTCATCCTTTTCACTCAATGATTGGATGAAGAGTGGTATGTCAAAGCCAGACAGAGTCCAATTTGAACAGATGAGGAAACTGATGACTCCTCTTCAAAGAGAGAATCTGTTCATGGACAGTGATGGACTTGTCCAGATCAACCATGGTGGTTCAATCCAAGAAGCTGAGATGTGGTATGGTATGAAAATTCTCAATGGCAAGAATTCTGCAGAAGCTGTCAGAAACTACTTGGACTGCAAACTTGCACCCCATTGGGCTGATTATCAGAATCCGAGGGATCTAGCCTCAATCAAAGCAAAGGTTAATGCTGAACTTGAGAGGATTGACAGAGCAGGACCACAGGTAGATGAAGAAGATCTCTAACTCCCTATCTCTGACTCTGTAATGCTTTACTTTTCCCATCAGATTAATAAGATACCAACTCTGCCTCTCTTTTTGCTTGGCTTTTTCAAATATCTGTTCTTATTTACTTTCTTGTGTATTTTCTGTTATCATATTTGATTTTATTGATATCTGATTGTATCGTACTCTTACTATTCTCCTATGCTAAGTTGCCCACCAAGACTCTAATGAAAAGTTTTAAACTTTATTTTTTTTATGGTGAAAGACACTTCTCTGGAAATAGTTAAAGGGTTTTGGCATCATCAAAAAGGGGGAAATTGTAAGGAATAATTGTATTTAGATTTTGATGATGCTAGGTTAATTAGAATTTGAAAGTACCCCATTAGAAATTGTGTATTATAATTTCTTTTGTAAGTTTTAGCTTAGTCTGTCTGCCAGAGTTTCATCTTGCCCCTACCAGAGTTGCTCCCAGAGTTGCTCACCAGAGAAGCCATCAGAAACTGGTCATCAGAAAGATACCAGAGTTGGCAACAGAGACGGACTTCAGAAATTGGACCAGAGATCCTCTTTAGACTCTGTTAAATCCACCAGATTCCGGAAGCCTTTCCAACGGTCGTTAAACTAACGGGAAATCCCCTAACGGTTACGAACCTTTCAACGGAAACATGGAACTGTACACGCATTAAATGCACATTTAATGCTGTACGTACGAAGAGATATTTAAAGCTGATGATTGAACATGCGAGTATCTTTACGCCCCCAAAATAGCAAGTCGAAGGTCCAACCGGTCAAGTCAACAGTACATGCAATTAATGAAGCTGTCTTCTACACTCCAACGGGAAGACTGCTCCCAGTATAAAAGATACACTCTGAAGAACTAAGAGTAACAACTTTGCCAAGATAACTTTGCGTAAACAACCTTCTTGAGATTCAAAGTTCATTCTTAGACAAGAAAAAGCTCCAGTTGGAAGATATATTTTCCTATCCTTCATCCAACTAGCAAACTGCAAAGTTACTCAGTTCTTCAACACTTCGAGAGCTTCATATACTCATCCTTTGTGAAGAAGCAACGTTGGAGAACACTGATTTTATATCAAACACTTCTTGAAAAAGAAGGGACTCTCAAACTAGCTGGAGTAAGTGAAGTGGGGATACTTCAAGAAACTCAGTGAAACGAGACCAGCCATCAGGAAGCAAGACTGCATCCCGGGTGGCAACTAGACTTGAAGAAGACGAGGAGTGCTTCTTAAGCTCTAGGGACTAAGGCGTTGTAAACCGTTGTTTTTGCAAGCTTAGTGGAACAGTGGACTAGAGGAACACGTTGTTCCTTGAACCACTATAAAAACCCCGGTGTCATTTACTTTAAGCTTTTATTTCCTGCACTTAAGATTCTACTGACTAACTCTTAAGGTTGGACTCTGTGTCCAGCAGATCTTCCTTCAGAGTTATCAGAAAGGCAGTTTGCCTTAGCTTTCTTCTAGAGGCTACCCGGACAGAAACTTATCCGCTGCCTGGTCTAGTTCTGCCATCAGAACTTGACTATCTCTGTCACCATATTTCGACCATCTCTGATAAGTCAGACTTGACTTAGAGAAAAGTTTAAATTCCTGAACAGTCTATTCACCCCCCCCCCCCTCTAGACTGTTCCCATTACAAATGGGACCAACATATTCAAAGTCTCATGTCTAAGCCACATATTGTAAAACTTGAAAGGTTTTGTGCCTTTGAAATGGTTTTGACCAATAGTAACAAGAGAAGCACTATGATCAAAGTCAGCTTCCATATCACAAAAATGGGTGTTGCAAGAGACACCGTTTGTACTCCAACTCGGATTCATAAGCACTCTATCAAGCTTAGCCCAAAGGGATCCTTTATTCCAAGTAAGGAACTCACCCGTGGAAGGAGTGTCAACAAGATTAGTTTGGATCTTAAAATCATTCAGATCTTGGATTAGATAAGCCGAGGGAGGGGTGGGACCCACCCTCTCATTTGGACTACCAACGCAATTGAAATCCCCCATTACAAGCCAAGGACTAGTAATATTAGGTTCCAAATCAGCTACGTGGTTCCAAAGTAATATTCTCTCCAAAACCGTGTAAAGGGCATAGACGAATGTAACAAAAAAACGCATTTGGGTAGTTTTGCACTTCATTTCACAATGGACATGTTGCTTTTCAATTTCAAGGATATTAACATGTACAAAATTAGGGTCCCAAAGGATGGCCATGCGCCCACCCTCGATAAGGTCAAAGTTAGTACAAGATAACCATGAAGGCATCCTATTTTTGGAAAATCTATCAAAATTAATAGAGGTCATTTTGGTTTCAAGCAAACAACATGCACGTACACCATTAGAAAGCATAAAATTAACTACCGAGTTTTGTTTAGAGACCTTATTAAGGCCCCAGACATTCCAAGCTGCTAAAAACATAAAAGAAGATTAGGAGGAACTCCCCTTTCTGGCCCCTTTGGCCTCATTCTCCACTGTTTTGCCCCTTGGTTTGTACCTAACAAGAAAAAGAAAATCATAGATATATTGGACGAAAAAAGAAGTGAAATCATACCCCTCCTCCGTTGCAATGACTCCGGGCAGCCCTTTAAGGCAATGAGTAGTGAAATTCAGCCCCATGGTTTGGCCATCTTGGGTGACACTCAAGTAGTTGTCCAATCTTGCCATCCCCTCTTTGACCTCATCAACATGCGAGAGATGAATGCACGGCCTATTGTCTTGGTCCACATCAAGTTTGGTAATAACATCGTCAAGATAAGCATCCCTAATATCATGAATCACTCGGCTCTTTATAAGGTCCATCTTCTTTGGGTTCTTCACTTTGCAAGCATTTCCCCTTGGGCATCCATCTTCGAAAAATCTACATAAAAAGTGTCTATATACACTCCTCATGAAAACCGAGCCATAAGCATAGCCCTCTTTTGTGTGTGCAATATCGAGGAGACCTTCCAAGCATTCCTTGGTAAAGAACATACCAGGATCATTATTATTAACCACCCTAAGGTTGTGGTCAATTTTGATTATGGGAGCTTCCTTGTCCATTTCATCAATTTGTTTCACCTTAATAGTAGGTGTAAGGTACTCATCCGGGTCCATGTCAAAAATCACTTCATCTTGGTAAACATCATGAAAGTTCCTAACCACCCGGGTGGTTTGCAAATCAGCTTCATCCTCTTGAAGTGTAGATGTGGTTACCTCCCCTCTTCTTGGCTTCTTCTTGCAGGGATCTAAATGGGACATGAAGGTGACTGCTATGAGAGATAGCAGGGATCTAAGAACCTTGTCAACTGACACTCTTTAGTGACCTAAAAGCATATCAATTTGAGATGAAGGAGATGAAAGATGAAAGAGAGGATGAATCCAAGACACTGGCCTTAGTGTTTGAGCCAAACACATCAAGATCCAGTGAAAAATCCCTCAACAATCTCCTCACTGACGAGTAGTTTGCTATGTTTGTGAGGAAGTTTAATAGATTTATGAAGAAGGAGGGATCTGCCCCAAAGAAGCCATACAACATGCCACCCAGGAGACAAGGGAGACCTCAATCCAGTGAGGACACTGTCCTGTGCTACAACTGTAGACAGCTAGGACATTACAATAATGAGTGCCCTTTGCCACTGGCACAAAAGTACTGATGGAGTATATGGTCCAGGGACCCCCGGCCCATAGACTCCCATTACCATAACAAAGACCCAATAAGCCGAGGAAGCACAGCAGGCCCAAATCACAGCGCCCCAAGTGCCAAACAGCCCACGACGTACACTTGGGTGCCTTCGGCCCCCATGGCCGAAGGCTCATAAACTTACAGTACAACTGCTTTTAAGCACTTGAAGTTACTGGGAGAAAACGGTGAAGACAGCAGCCCTCGGCACCTAGAGCCCTCGGCACCTAAAGGCCCCGGGATGAAGAGCCTTCGGCTAATCATCTACATCCGAAGGCATCTCCTCGACAGAATCTCCCACCCACATGCGCTGGACCAACGTACCAAGTACAAACGTCACATCCAACCACCGCATTTAATGCGGCCACATGCGAGTGCCAGTGCCACCCCATTGAGGTGACCCCTCGACCACCAGAATGATGACATGTGTCCCTATCTAGCATTTATTGCTGCTATAAATAGAACCCCTTTCCCCGTTTATAAACCACGCTCAATACGCTTTAAGCGACACACCAATATACACTCTCTCTCTTACTATTGCTCTGACTTCTCTCTAAGTTACTCCCCGCAGTAACACCCCGGATAAGCTACCCCCGGGTGCTTTATCCATCATTTGGTGCTTCCATTGAGAGGTTCGAACAATCAAGTAAGAAACCCTCCCCTTCAGCTAAAAACACTTATCAAAATGGGAAGAAACACCCGTGCCCAATCCAAGACTCAAGAGGACAAGAACCTGGCCCTCGGCAAAGTCGACGTCCCCGAAGCCTCTAACAGGGCTCCCGAGGGCGGCGTCATTGCCGGGATGGACCAGACGGCTGTCGACCTACGCCTTCAGCTCCAACAAAATGCCCCTGATGCCCGCCTTGGCATCGAGGCCAGGAAGAAGGACCAGAGCGAAAACCAAGTGAGCCCTCTGGTCCTTACTATTGACGTGCAATAGGCATTCTCCGCCTTCATCCAGACACTCACTCAGAACTCGGGTGCCTTCGGCACTCTGGTGCCCCTTCAACCACAGGTCGGGGAGAACGCCATACCGCTCCCACCACCACTCCCCCTCGCAAAACCTATCCTTGGGATTGGGAACGACGAGGGGGTTATGGCCTAGGACACTGCCTCTCAGGAGGTCCAATCCCGGGACCGCCATGGCGCAAACAAAGAAAGGCCCTAGACCTCCACCCTCGAGAGGCTCGGAGGGGCGCAAGACCGCCGAGGGGTCCAAGACCACCTCGGGGGGAAGGCGTTCCAAAGATCTCAAGAAAGTGGCGGATCCGTCTCTAGGGCAGACGAAAGACGTCCTCTTCAGGACAAAGGCAAGGCCCCACTCCATGCTGACGACGCCTGGCACCAGATCAATCAGGCCCACTCGGCCCGTGTTCGTTCGCAGGGGGCGGAGGACCTCCCGAAGGACCCCAGTGCCGGCTTGACGAGATGGAGGCCACCAGAGCACACGCCACCGTTTCTGCCCCTCATACAGATCTCAAATATGAGGCCATGCTGGCCAAAATGGAGGAGATGCAGAAGAAGATGGCCGAGGGCTCCGGGGAACCCATCATCCAACTCCGGACCAGGATGCCATTTACCCCAAGGGTATTGGCGGCCTGAATTCCGGAAAAATACCGGGGGCAACCCATCAAGACCTATGAGGGAAAGACAGACCCCAGGAGCATTACAGCCGATATCAAAACGGTATGATGATGGTGGGGGCATAGGACGAATATTTGTGCCGTTGGTTCCTTTCCACCTTAGAGGGACCAGCGTACGAATGGTTCAACTGATTGCCCGAAGGCTGCATCGATTCATGGAAAGAACTCGCCCAACGCTTCTTGACGCACTTTGCAGGGAGGCGCCGGTCAAGGAAACACTTCTCCCAGTTGCTGACGGTGAGACAAAGGAAAGAGGAGACCCTTCGGGACTTCTTGGAACGCTGGAGAACGGAGGCTGATAAAGTCGACGGCGCTGACGACGGGACCCTCCTTGCCCTACTCCAAACAGTCCTCCGCCCCGGGAACTTTTCAAGGAGCCTCATCCCCGAGGAGGTGGAAAAATGCCATCACAACCCTGATCAGCAACGCCTTCGGCTAGATGACAAAGGCAACCGGGGGCCGGGGGCTCCTCCAAATCAATCCAAAGGTTCGGCACCCCCCAGTGATCGCCCCCGGCATGGCCAAGCCAAACCCGGGGGAGGTTACAAGAGAAACCCTTAGGCTTGGGCCCAGCCCATTCTCTTGGGGCACCCTTGGACGCCTTTGACACACCCCTTCAGTGTCATCCTGGACTTCGCCGAGGAGAGGGTCCTCGTGGAGCGCGACTCTCACGCACCCCTAGAGGTGGATGCCATCAACCCCAATTATCCTTACTGTCGGTTCCATCGCAACTAAGGGTACAACACTGATGACTGCCATCAGCTGAAGGCGGGCATTGAGAGGCTGATACAGGCAGGCCACCTGTCCCAATTCATCAGAGGCCCTCCTCTTCAGGGGACCCCTCACCACAAAGGCCCCCCTAGGAAAGCAAATGCTTGGGTCAACCCAAACACCATCCCCCTCGGCGACCCGAAGGGTAAGAAAAGGGAGATTGGAAACCTCGATGAGGAGGAGGAGTACAGCCAGTACCAGGATAAGAAACGCCACATCCATATGCTCACTGGAGGTAACACAGGGGGGACTCCACGGGCCAAAGAAAGAAGTGGGCTCAATCACTATACGTTGGGGAAGTCACTCATATACCCCCCGTGAAGCAGCTGAGTGAAGAACCCATCACCTTCACCAACGTCGACCTCCCCCCGGCTTCCTCTCCACACAGGGATGCCCTCGTCATCCGTACGGAGATCAATGACACTATCATTCACAGAACTTACGTTGATACAGGTAGCTCTGTCAACGTAATGTACGTCATCACTTTCAAGGAGCTACACCTAGAGAGGGAGTCCCTTCGGCCCATCAAGACCCCTCTTTCCGGCTTCACCGGGGACACCATTGATTCCGAGGGTGTCATTACCCTCCCGGTACTATTCGGCGACGGGCTCCATAGGGCCAAGCTCGAAGTGGAGTTCGTCGTCGTCAACATCGACTGCGCCCACAACATCATCCTCGGCCGGCCCGCCCTCGAGGACCTGGAAGCCATCATCTCCATGAGGCACCTATGCCTCAAATTTCCGGCCGAAGGAGGCATCGGGTACTCAAGGGGGAAACAAAAACGGGCCCATGCCTGCTACCTTCAAATCACGAAGAAGGTTAGTAAAACTGAATTCCGGGTGGACACCATCATCGGAACCATAGAGGAAGAAGAGAGGAGGCCGAGGGCCGAACCAGCCGAGGACGTAGAAGACTTTGCGCTCGATCCGGCCAAGCCGGAGAGAGTCGTGAAGATTGGAGCCCAGCTCCCCGAAGATTTGAAGACCGGCATCATGGATGCCCTCCGCGCCTACTCCATCGTTTTTGCATGGGGGCCGGAGGACATGCTCGGAATCAGCCGAAGGGTCATCACCCACCGCCTCTCGGTGGACACTTCGGCCAAACCCGTACAACAACGAAGAAGGCCCCTCTCGTCCGAGAGGAGGGAATTTTTGAAGAAGGAAGTTGCCATGCTCCTCTCCATAAAGCACATCAGGGAGGTCAAGTACCTCTCATGGCTTGCTAACGTAGTCCTCGCACAGAAACCACCCACCTTTCGCATGTGCGTGGATTACACGGATCTCAATAAGGCGTGCCCTATGGACCCCTTCCCTCTGCCAAATATTGATCAATTGGTGGATTAAACGACGGGGTGCGAGATCATGTCATTCCTCGATGCCTTCCACGGATATCACCAAATTTTCATGCATGAGGAAGACGCTGAAAAAAAAGCCTTCATGACTCCCGAAGGCATCTTTTGCTACCTGGTCATGGCCTTCGGCCTAAAGAACTCAGGTGCCACTTACACCCAGATGGTGGCTAGGGTCTTTCAAGCCGTTGTGGGGCGCACAATGGAGGCCTATGTTGATGATATGATTGTCAAAAGCAAACAATCATCGAGCCATGCTGACGACCTCCGGGAGATCTTCGCCATCATGCAAAAGTTCAACCTTCGGCTAAACCCGAAAAATGCACCTTCGGCGTACGAGGAGGCAAATTCTTAGGCTACATGGTGAGCCGAAGGGGTATCGAGGCCAACCCCGAGAAAATCCAGGCCATCATCAATATGGAGCCCCCACGCAACGGGAAGGAGGTCCAACGGTTGACGGGCCGTCTGGCAGCCCTCAACCGCTTCCTCTCCAAATCGGCGGAGAAATTCTTACCCTTCTTCCAGATCATGAGGAAGACTTCCGGCTTCCAATGGACTTCAGAATGCCAGGAGGCCTTCGGCGAGCTAAAACGGTATTTGTCTTCACCCCATGTGCTCTCCAAACCCAAGGTAGGGGAAACCCTGTTGTTCCCGGTTATACTGGGTACAATCTAGAGGGGGGGTGAATAGACTGTACTGGTTTTTAACTTTTTTCAAGCTAAGTACCAGATTTAACAGAATAGCATGTTCTGTTGGCAGAACAGACTGGAAGCGGATGGTCTTCTGGTAGGGGTTCTGTCCGGTTAGCCTCTAAGAGATGCAAAGGCAGTAGGCCTTCTGTTAACTCACAGGAGGGGTTATGCTGAACACAGAGACCCAAATTCTGGAGTTAATCATTTAAAGAAAAATACAAGAATTAAAAGAAGGAAGTAAATGACACCAGGGATTTTTATAGTGGTTCAAGGAACAACTCGTTCCTCTAATCCACTGTTCCACTAAGCTTGTAAAAAATCCAGTTACAAAGCCTTAGACCTAGCACTTAAGAAGCTCTCTACGTGTTCTTCAAGTCTAGATGTCTCCTGGGATGCACTTCCTTGCTTCCTTTAAGACTGGTCCTTTCACTGAGCTTCCTGGAAGTATCACCATTTCACTACTCCAGTTACTGGGACGTCCTTCTCGTTGGAGAAGAGTTCTTGAGAGAACAGGGGTTTTCCAACTAGCTTCGTTACAAAAGGTTTGTAGTTGAAGTGCTTGAAGAGTTGAAGAACTGTTGGAACTTTGCTCTTGTTGGGGATATGAAGATAGAAAAAGAAGCAAATGAAGATAGCAAACTTTTCGCCTCATAACCTTCTTTCCCATGAGTCTTACGTTTCAAGTAGTGTTCGGTTTCAAAAGCAACAATTATATTATCAATAATAGATCTTCCCGGAATAAAGGCACTCTGACTTTCATCCACCAAGCCCCCCAAAATACCTTTAGCCGGTTAGCGAGCACTTTAGAAAAAATCTTATACACGACATTGCACAACGCAATAGGTCTCCAGCCTCCCATATTGTCAGGCTTATCTTTCTTAGGGATTAAAATAATATTTGTCACATTTAATTCATTAGGAGCATCCCTGTATCAAAAATACCTGAGCATAGCCATGTCATCTCTGGCCCCACGATATCCCAAAATTTCTGAAAAAAAGCAGGGTTCATACCGTCCGCCCGTGGTGCCTTCCCCGGATGCATATAAAAAATAGCTGCCTTCACCTTTTCTGGACTGATATCCCTTATCAGCTCAGAATTCTAATCCGCTGACACTTGTTTAAAAGAACCCATAGCCGAAACCTTGACGAGAACTTTGTCGTAGTGCATCAAAATAAATTCGATACTAACACTTATACGTAGTATAGTGAAGTAAATTCGTATCCACAGGGAAATGAATAATTCTCTTTTTATGAACTAGTAATTAAAGGAGAGTTTTGGGGTTGAATGATTTAATTTAATAAGAAACTAAGATGAACAACCTATATGTGTTTTAATTCAAATGATAAAAAGGACTTGGCTTTGCTACTTTCCACTTGTTGATGTATTTAGTCGATCCTTGTTATATCTATAACTTATCCCCTCTCGAATACTCAATCGGGGAGTATATCCAATTCATCGAGGGTAGTTATTAACAACGACCGTTCATTAATAACCCTTACTATTAATCAAATATAGAACAACGCCTTATACCGATTTAATAGTAGCATTTAATCTTTCTAACTCCTTGATGAAATCAATTGAGATTGATAACCTAAACACAACAGTTTCGGTTTAACCAACAGAATTAATCCCTCTTAAGTTTATTAACCACGGCCGTGCATTAATAAACCGAAGTTACTTACTTGTGAAACCATCAACGATTAACCATCGGTTTGTTGATCATTTCTAGCAATAATTAATATTAAGATGTTGATTAATTGTCATCTTAGCAACACTCCCCAACATTAATATAGAAATAGATTAAGGGAAGAACTAATATTTAAGGAGAGAAGTTAAGAAAATAACTCACAACTTTAATAATCAACAAGCTTCAAGAGCAAAACCAAGAAATGGAAGTTTAGCTCCTCATTTGGAGACTAAACATGCTAGAAAAATATAAAAAAATACTAGTCAAAGTTGAGCTTAAGAGTATGGAAGAAAGGATCAAAATTAGTGAAGGAAAAGTGTGCTATTTATAGGTGTTTTTCAACACCTTTGGCCGGGTACCCGACCGGGTATAGTACTTACCCGACCGGGTACCGGTCAAAATCGGATCGATTCGTCATGTTCTTGTGTTTTATGCACGTTCTTTGGTCCGAGAGTCACATCATACCTGACCGGGTAAAGTACCATACCCGACCGGGTATGTGTGCAATTTCTTGGCAGCTTCCGTTTTCACTTCCTACCCGACCGGGTAAGTAGTTGTTGGTCCCGTTTGTAATGGAAACAGTCTAGAGGGGGGGGGGGGTGAATAGACTGTTTAGGAATTTAAACTTTTCTCTAAGTTAAGTCTGACTTATCAGAGATGGTTCAAATCTGGTGACAGAGATGGTCAAGTTCTGATGGCAGAACTAGGCCAGGCAGCGGATAAGTTTCTGTCCGGGTAGCCTCTAGAAGAAAGCTAAGGCAAAATGCCTTTCTGATAACTCTGAAGGAAGATCTGCTGGACACAGAGTCCAACCTTAAGAGTTAGTCAGTAGAATCTTAAGTGCAGGAATTAAAAGCTTAAAGTAAATGACACCGAGGTTTTTATAGTGGTTCAAGGAACAACTTGTTCCTCTAGTCCACTATTCCACTAAGCTTGCAAAAACAACAGTTTACAACGCCTTAGTCCCTAGAATTAAGAAGCACTCCTCGTCTTCTTCAAGTCTAGTTGCCACCCGGGATGCAGTCCTGCTTCCCGATGGCTGGTCTCGTTTCACTGAGTCTCTTGAAGTATCCCCACTTCACTTACTCCAGCTAGTTTGAGCTGTCCCTTCTTTTTCAAGAAGTGTTTGATATAAAATCAGTTTTCTCCAACGTTGCTTCTTCACAAAGGATGAGTATATGAAGCTTTCGAAGTGTTGAAGAACTGAGTAACTTTGCAGTTTGCTAGTTGGATGAAGGATAGGAAAGTATATCTTCCAACTGGAGCCTTTTCTTGTCTAAGGATGTAGTTTGAATCTCAAGAAGGTTGTTTACGCAAAGTTATATTCTTAGTTCTTCAGAGTGTATCTTATATACTGGGAGCAGTCTTCCCGTTGGAGTGTAGAAGACAGCTTCATTAATTGTATGTACTGTTGACTTGACCGGTTGGACCTTCGACTTGCTATTTTGGGGGCGTAAAGATACTCGCATGGTCAATCATCAGCTTTAAATATCTCTTCGTACGTACAACATTAAATGTGCATTTAATGCGTGTACAGTACCATGTTTCCGTTGAAAGGTTCGTAACCGTTAGGGGATTTCCCGTTAGTTTAACGACCGTTGGAAAGGCTTCCGGAATCTGGTGGGTTTAGCAGAGTCTTAAGAGGTTCTCTGGTCCAATCTCTGAAGTCCGTCTCTGTTGCCAATTCTGGTATCTTTCTCATGACCAGTTTCTGATGGCTTCTCTGGTGAGCAACTCTGGGAGCAACTCTGGTAGAGGCAAGATGGAACTCTGGCAGACAGACTAAGCTAAAACTTACAAAAGAAATTCTAATACACAATTTCTAATGGGGTACTTTCAAATTCTAATAAACCTAGCATCATCAAAATCTAAATACATTTATTCCTTACAATTTCCCCCTTTTTGATGATGCCAAAACCCTTTAACTATTTCCAGAGAAGTGCCTTTCACCATAAAAAAAAAGTTTAAAACTTTTCATTAGAGTCTTGGTGGGCAACTTAGCATAGGAGAATAGTAAGAGTACGATACAATCAGATAGCAATAAAATCAAATACGATAACAGAATACACACAAGAAAGTAAATAAGAACAGATATTTGAATAAGCCAAGCAAAAAGAGAGGCAGAGTTGATATCTTATTAATCTGATAGGGAAGGTAAAGCATTACAGAGTCAGAGATAGAGAGTTAGAGATCTTCTTCATCTACCTGTGGTCCTGCTCTGTCAATCCTCTCTAGTTCAGCATTTACCTTTGCTCTGATTGAGGCAAGATCCCTCGGATTCTGATAATCAGCCCAATGGGGTGAAAGTTTGCAGTCCAAATAGTTTCTGACAGCTTCTGCAGAATTCTTGCCATTGAGAATCTTCATTCCATACCACATCTCAGCTTCTTGGATTGAACCACCATGGTTGATCTGGACAAGTCCATCACTGTCCATGAACAGATTCTCTCTTTGAAGAGGGGTCATCAGTTTCCTCATCTGTTCAAATTGAACTCTGTCTGGCCTTGACACACCACTCTTCATCCAATCATTGAATGAGAAGGATGGAGTCTTTTTCTTTGAGCTTCTAGGAGGAGGAGGTGGAGGTCTGGTACCTGTAGCAGCTAGCCTTTTCTTCCTAGTTGCATCAAAATATGGAGTAGGATCAACCGAGGAAGGATCTCTGATAGAAAGGGCTCTGGTGCTGGGTCCTTCTTCTTCTCTGGTATCTTCCCCCTTTTTGGCATCACAAAGATCACCAAGGAGAAGTTCAATCTTTGAGAACTCAGAGGCTTGTGCATCTCTGATTTCATCAAGGGTCTCTGGCAGAGTTTGGGTGACAGAGGCAAGTCCTTCAATCAGGCTCTGTTGCTTGTCAACTGCAGATTGAAGATCCCTAGTGCTGACTTCTAGGAGCACCATCTTCTGGTACCTTTCCTTGTCAGACTTGAGGAGAGCCAGGCCTTGCTCTTGATGTTCCTTGCAGAGGGAGTGTAAGATATTGAGCTTCTGGGAGGAACTATCAGCAGATTTTTGGAGATTGTGAACAGAATCTGAGATCTTGTTGATTGTCTGGTTCTGGGAAAGCAGAGCTTGAGAGTGAGAGTGGAGAGCAGAGTTGAGACCACTAACATCTCTGGAGACAGAATCAATCCTTAAAGTAGAAGAATGCATGAAGTTGTGCAGATTTTCTGTCAGTGCAGCAACTTTATCTGTCAAATGTTGAAACCCTATAGTGATTTGCAGGTTGGTATGGGTAAGCTCTTCATGTTGCTTGTCATTCAATTCAATGATCTTGCTCAGATCATGAACCAATATACCACCAAATGCTTCAGGAGATTTTACAAACTGGTTGAAGGGGATCTGGGGTTCTTCAGAAGTAAATCCAGGCATCTCTAAACCTCTGCCTTTGGGTAATGGAGGAGCTCTGTTGGATAGTGGAGGGGAAGGAACTCTGGGGGGTGTCCTTCTCCTTTTGGAGGTTTCATCAGCAGCAATGGAGGAGGTGAGAAATCCATCATTGTCACTAGATGAAGAGGGGACCCTGAAGATAGGTTTCTTCTTTGGTGTAGAGGCTGCTGAGTGATGTGAGGATCTCTGTGGTGAGGCAGATTTGGATGGTGGTAAGGAGTTCTGAGGAGGTGAATTCTGGGGAAAAGGGATTATGGGTTGAGGAGTAGGTTGGTGTGAGGGAGATGATGGGGGTGAAGGTGATCGATTTCTGGTATTAGAGGGTTGTTTGCAGGGTGATGTGGGTCTGGTGTTGGGTTTCTGGTGAGATGGAGTTCTGGTGGAGGTTAAGGTTTTCTGGTTTGGTGAAGGGGTTTTCTGGTGAGGTGAAGGGGTTTTCTGGTGAGGTGAAGGGGTTTTCTAGTGAGGTGGGGATGAAGGTTTAGATGGAGATTTGGAAGGTGAAGGTTGAGAAATGGGAGATTTGGGAGGAGAAGGAGGAGGTGAAGGAATTACCTCAAGCACAATCTCAGAGAACATGGATTCTCTCCATTCCTTGATCAGCTTCTCCATGGTAAGAGCAATGTCATTTGCTGTGGAGGGTTCTCCTTCCTCAAGATCACTATGACGAAATTTGATCATAGATTCTTTTCTTTTCTTCTCCATCAGCCAAGCATCAAATTCTTCCACTTCTTCTTCTTCCAAGGCTTTGACATGCCTTTCTGGAGATAGGTCAGATGTTGGAACTTTACCTTGATATCTGTCTTTCTTCTTTTGTAGGACACAGATCAGAAAGGTGAGGTTGAAGCATTTTGACACATCATCTGTGCCTACCCAGTGAAGAACGGCAGCTTCTTCTTCTTCATAGGCATCAAAGTACTGAATGATTTGTTGGAGAGGTCCCATTCTCCATCTTCTCCAAGCTAGGACTTCTTCTGTCAAACTGCTTCTGCAGAATGATTCTGAAATCAGTTTCTTGGTCCATCTCTGGTGTGGCTTCACGCTCTGGTGAGAGAGCAGAGTTTGGCAACTCTGGTGCAGATTCTGGGTCAGCCTCTGGTAGAGTCCCAGATTCTGGTGCAGGTTCCCCCTGAACTGCTGATTCCTTGGCAGGTGAGATTACTTTAGTCTTCCTCTTCTTCTGCCTTGGTTGAGTGCTTGAGTTGTCAGAGTCACCACTCTGCACAACCATCTTTCTTCTTCTCTTCTGCTTCTGTTTTCTGGCAGGAGATTTCCTGGTTGCCTTTGAGGAGGGCAACTCTGGTGCAACCTCTTCTGTTGCTTCCTTCTCTGGTAGTGACAGAGTGTCACTTTTCTTCTTCTTTCTGACTTCCCTTACAACCTGTGACTGCTCAGGTTGTTTGGGCTTTTTGGTAGCTTTCTTAGATGCAGGTTTGGCCTTAGCAGCCTGTTCTTCCCTTTTCTTCTCCAGCCTTTCCTCTCTCTTAAGCTCAGAGGAGATGGCTATGTTGAACTTTGGGGAGGCTGTGAGGAAGATTGTTTTGGAGTGATCAACTGGGATGGGATCCCTGAGTTGAACTCCTTTAGCAGCAAGAATGGCAGAGATGAGAAGCCCATGTCCCATCTTTGTTGAGAAAAGACCTGTTTCAGAGTCTTTCTTCTTGATGAATTCAGTTAGGGAGCCAAAAATTACCTCGCCCCAATTGATGTTCATGCCATGGTGAACTGCAAAAATTCCCTTTGCATTGTTTTTGTTCATCTCATCTGTTGAAGCAGTTTTGCACCACAAGCATCGGTGCAGAATGCTGACAAGCTTCTCAAAGTCCTTCTTCAGCAGGAATTTCTTCATGTACAGCTTGTCCAGTCCGGCAGCCTCCGGACGACAGTATGTCTGAACAAATCCTTCAGTGGAGACTTCCACTGAGTCAAGAGCAATAAGGTTGTTGGCTTCCGGGTCTTGGGAGTCAAGTTGAACTCCAAAGAACTCATTGAGTGCGTCTGCATTCAGAAAAATGCGTTGACCTTGCACTGAGGAGTGAACTCCGGTCTTGGAGATGGTGGCGTTGAGGTAGAACTCAGCCACGTCCTTGATGCTGAAGTGCTCATAGGGATGAGCAACAACTTTTGAAAGTTGTGAGTCAGTCATTTCTTGGATGATCTTGGTCATCCTCTTTTGGTTTTCTGCCAGTAGTGGTAGAGGGACATGTCAACCTTCATGCCGGAGACCACGTTGGCAATGAGGGTCTTTGCTTCTTCCTTAGAAAGATCGTTGATCTGAAGGCTTTGAATGTTAGAGCAGTTTAAGAGAGATGAAGTTGCAGTAGGGATTTAGGTTGAAGACGGTGGATATAAAGGGGTTAGGAATAGTGGACGTTTGGTATATTGGCAGTTTCGAGGTAGCATTTAATGGAATGCGGGCGGAAAACGTTTCCGTTAGAAGAGTAACGATCAGGGGTATTTTGGTAAAAGACCGTTTCAGTTAATTATGTCTTGCCCGTACCTCGAAATATTGCTAAGTCCACATCCGTGTCTGTTGTCTCTCTGATAGGGAACTCTGGTCAGAGAGGGGGAGGTTCTCAAATGTGAGATTCTGATGATCAGAGATAGGGGTTCTCTGATCTGAGTTTCTGGTGCAGAAAAAAAAATAGTTCTTGTTCAGTGAATCTCTGGTTCATGCATCTCTGGGAAGATCATCCATCATTCCCAATTCTTCCCTTAGCTTGTTAAACCTTGCCTCAGGTAAAGGCTTGGTTAGAATGTCTGCAAGCTGGTCTTCTGTAGGTACATGCTCCATACAGATATGCTTCTTCTCAACATGATCTCTGATGAAGTGATGTCTGATTTCAATGTGCTTTGTCCTGGAGTGAAGAACTGGATTCTGAGAAATAGCAATGGCACTAGTGTTGTCACACAATAGCTTGATCTCCTTTGCTTGAATTCCATAGTCCTTCAGTTGTTGCTTCATCCAGAGTAACTGAGCACAGCAACTCCCAACTGCAATGTACTCAGCTTCAGCTGTACTTGTTGAGATGAAGTTCTGCTTCTTGCTAAACCAGGAAACAAGTCTTCCTCCTAGCAATTGGCAGTGACCAGAGGTGCTCTTTCTGTCGAGTCTGCAACCTGCAAAATCTGAGTCAGAGTAACCAATTAGTTCAAAGTTACCTCCCTTGGGATACCATAAGCCTGCATTTGGATTTCCTTTGATGTATCTGATGATTCTCTTTGCAGCGCTTAGATGGATTTCCTTGGGCTTTGATTGGTATCTGGCACAAATTTCAACAGAGAATGAGATATATGGTCTGCTTGCAGTTAGGTACAGCAGAGATCCTATGATCCCTCTGTATGTTGTTGCATCCACATCTTTTCCTTCATCATCCGGACCAATTCCTTGTGATGTGTTCATGGGAATCTTTACAGAAGATTTGCCTTCCACTCCAAACTTCTTGATCAGATCTCTGGTGTACTTTCCTTGGTTGGTGAAGATTCCTTCTGGAATTTGTTTCACTTGAAGACCTAGGAAGTAACTGAGTTCTCCCATCATACTCATTTCAAATTGACTCTGCATCACTTGAGAAAATTTCTTGCACAGTTATGGATTAGTACTACCAAATATAATATCATCAACATATATTTGTACTAACAGAATATGATTAGCAACAGAGATTTGAAATAGAGTTTTGTCAACCTTTCCTTTAGTAAACCCATGGTTCACCAGGAAAAGGGACAAGGTGTCATACCAGGCTCTGGGAGCTTGCTTAAGACCATAGAGGGCCTTTTTAAGCTTGTAGACACAAGAGGATTGAGTAGGAATGACAAAACCTGGTGGTTGTTCCACATAAACTTCCTCTTCAAGATCTCCATTCAGAAATGCAATCTTGACATCCATCTGGTAGACCTTGATGTTGTTGTAAGCAACATAGGCTAAAAAGATTCTGATGGCTTCCAGTCTGGCAACTGGTGCAAAAGTCTCATCAAAATCAATTCCTTCTTCTTGGCAGTATCCCTTGGCTACCAGCCTAGCTTTATTCCTTACAATGTTGCCATCTTCATCTGCTTTGTTCTTGAATACCCATTTGGTTCCAATGACGTTCTGGTGCTTTGGTCTAGGAACAAGTTCTCATACTTTGTTCCTTTCAAACTGAGTAAGCTCTTCTTGCATGGCATTGATCCAGTCTGAGTCTGCAAGAGCTTCCTCCACAGTCATAGGTTCCATTTGAGATATGTAGCAGGTAAGCATTGCTTCTCTCCTTGATGTAGCAGATCTGGTCTGGACTCCACTTCTGAATTGTCCAATTACTTGATTAGGAGGATGATTGTAACACCCCCGTTTTTTCCGCCCAAAAATACATTTAAATGATGATTTATTCAAAGGAATTATCAACTTTATTTGAAAACATCAGAGATACAGCGGAAGTCTTAATAGGGAAATGGGTGTTACCGCCACATCCGGTCATCTCTCAACCGGATGCACAGGCAACTAAAACATAACAACTAATTTAATAGAAATAAAGTGTTTGTAAAGTAAATGTTTATTTCATGACTAGTATAACTAAGGTGACTTCTAATTCGCTCTCGGGCCATGCAAGCAATCATCAATCGACAAATCATCCTCACCTGCACAAATAAAGTGCAGAAACAAAACAAAGAAAAGAAAACAAAAATTAGCTTTAGAGCTAAGTAAGTACTACCCAACCCCGTAAAATAATCATGTTTGACTAAAATAGATCTTTATGTAATAATATATAAAAATACTCACACCATCGAAATTCTTTTCACTTTGATTTTTCTCAAGACTACTCCTTTACAAAAATCCTCAACTTCTCTATAAAACTTCATAATAACTCTTCTCTTTGATTTCCTCAAAAATCACTTCTTCTCTAACTTCCTAGTAATTTAGAAGGGCGGTGCTCAACCTTTCGGTAGAGCCCGGTGGACCGTGGTTACGGACGGCCACCCCGAACAAGTGCCGGTACCACAACTGCTCTGTTGGAAACGGAACGACTACCTTAAGTGTGCACACCCCCTAAAAGGGATTCCAAGCCCTCCGAGTAGTAAGTCGTAACGAGTAGTCGGGACTCAGTCTACCAACTACCCCTGAAAAAGATATCTTGAATGACTAGGGACTACTACTACCATAACTTCTTCTTAAAAGGGATCATCGATCCAAATATCACTTTAAACTCAAACTGTACTTCTTAGTAGTAGCAGACCTAATCACCCTCCACATTTATCCGGACGTGGAAAACCGACACCACGGATTTCTCCCGTGATGCTCACCTCTTATAAAAATGTAAATTTTATCTTCAATAAATAATACTTCAAAAATACTTCTCAATTTCTCTAAAAAGTCTTGAAGGTATTTAAAAATATTAAATACCCCAAAAGTACTTAATTTATATTCCTTAACTACCACATATATAATATCTCTTCAAAAATCACATACACAAAATTCAACAATTCACACTTATTCACATAATGCATAATAAGCATATAATACGAGGAAACAATTTTAGATTGGCAGAGAAACTTACCTCAAGATTGATGACGCTCCTACTTAGTTTGCGTCTTCTAGTCCGGTCTCTAACTAGTCACCTTTTTAATTAAGATGATATAATTAGTCACTTATTCTATTTTTAATAATTTATCTGATTTCCCCTTTTTCTTTTATTACTCGAATTTTATTAATATGGCGAACCATTAGTTAGTCACTTTTACTAATCTTACAACTTTATTTCCTTAATCCATCTTAGTATCATTTTTTTTAAATTCTATTTATACCCATAGCCAGTTAATATAATTATCTTAATTTGCTAATTTCCATTAAAATAGTCTAAAGTAGTCAAGTCATTAATCATTAGATTAATCTTTGTTATTACTTCACTGTACTTTTAAAATTAATACCCGATGAACAACAATAGTCAAATTAGTTTTTGTTAACTAATCCATTTAATCCAATTACAAAATTGACAAAATTACCAAACGTGAGCATGATCTATCCAATTATCCTAATCCCATTTACTATTATCTTATTCTAAATTTTTCTATTCCCATTACTATTATTGTTATCAATGCCGTCATTACTTGTTTATTATGATTAGTATTGTTAGTTAATAGTATCATGTTATTGTGATTTACGTCCAGCCCAATATTTTATCCAGCCCAGCCCCTTATTAAGTGCTATACTAGTACCAAGTACAACGACACTAACCCGACGTCTTCTTCAGCGATTCCGGCGAACAAGGAGGGAGTGCTCCGGCATCCCTGCGGCGCTTCTCTCCCATGATTCTATGGCCTGCGGCAGCGTGGACCAGCCAGTCCCGACGGTCGTATCCTCTAGAGACTACGGCTTAACGTCAAACCCTCTCTGTGTGTCCGGCAAAAACCAGTCCGGCACACCTCGGTGAGCTCCTTCTCACACTTCTTCCGGCGTCGCACGCTATATGATAACCACCACCCTCTCCTTTCTATTTCTCTACCTCACTCCTTCTCTTCTTTTCTTTCTCTGTCACCTTATTTTTTTTTTCTCTCGTCCGTTCCTTCATATATATGGTCGTACCAGGTATATATATGGACGCACCGAAGGTTTAGCATTACGTTATACGAATCTCAGGCATTTAAGTTCATTTATTAATATTCATTAACTTTCCTTAGAAACTCCGATCAGTATTAAACTGGTCCGTTGGGTTGCATCGCATATATATACCATCCGAACTCCTTAATTATTACTGTTACTACTACGATGCGTATGTATATGTATATATCATGATGTTTGTATTATGTATGTGTGTGTATGTGATGTATGTAATGTAATTGAGTGCATGAATATTAAATGAGTACTACGTACGATGTACGTATTGGACAAATATTATATTATTATGTATATTATGTGTGTATGATTAAGTACTATGTATGTATATTATGTATGATTGTATGATGTATCATGTATAGTACGCTAATCCATATTATGATGTACACACGCAGGTACGTATGCATGTAATGGTCACAAATAAAGACTTTCCATCTTTATTTTAAGCATGGCTAGGAGTATATTATATTTTATAATAATTATTATGTGATATGTATAATTGGTACCCGGTAAAAATATTACTTCTTTTATCGGACCATTTTTTATCTGACTAAAAAAGTCACATTGTAAATTTTCTGTCTGGTTCACTTGTTTCATAAAATGTTGTTCCTATTACTGAAATATTTTTATTTGACTAAGACGTCATAAATTATGCAAATTTTTATCTAATTAGAATGTTACAATTGTTGAATTTTTGTTTGACTCACTTAATAATTAAAATGTCATTTCCGTGATATTTTATCTGACTAATAAAAATTATTTTTATTTTTATTTAAAATTTTGGGGTGTCACATTATTACCCCCTTAAAGGATGCTTCGTCCCCGAAGCATAAGCTACAACTGTTTTATTAATACTGGTGTTTTATTCTATCCCCCTTTAAGAGATGCATAGTCCCAAAGCTTAAACTAAAGTCAAATGATAAAATTCTTAAGTATTACATTCCACCCTCCTTAAAGAGAGGTTACGTCCCCGTAACTATAATATTACCTTAGTCAAATAATTCAGGCTAGCGTTTGCGCATATCAGTCTCGGTCTCCCAGGTGGCATTTTCGGGCAAGTGGTTAGACCACAACACCTTCACCATTTTAATCACTTAACTTCTTTTCTCACAAGTCTCTTAAATACTAAGGCATTCAAAAACTCCCTACACTATTTGAACCACAAAGTTGTTCACTAGGTCCATACTAAGCTCTAACACATATAGACATTCAAAGATGTCATCAAACTTCATATATTTCACACAAGCAATCAACTACATAAATTTCACAACTCAATCATATAAATCAATAACTTTAAAATCTCACATCATATTCTCACCGCGTTCCTAACAGGTCTCTCCCTAGTCATTTTCATCTCCTAGTTTTATAAGAATGTTTTCAAATTTTTTTTTTTGAGAATTCTCCTAGAAAAACCCTTGGAATACGTTTTGAAAATCCCCCAAAAAAACCTTAGGCTCTGATACCAATTTGTAACACCCCCGTTTTTTCCGCCCAAAAATACATTTAAATGATGATTTATTCAAAGGAATTATCAACTTTATTTGAAAACATCAGAGATACAGCGGAAGTCTTAATAGGGAAATGGGTGTTACCGCCACATCCGGTCATCTCTCAACCGGATGCACAGGCAACTAAAACATAACAACTAATTTAATAGAAATAAAGTGTTTGTAAAGTAAATGTTTATTTCATGACTAGTATAACTAAGGTGACTTCTAATTCGCTCTCGGGCCATGCAAGCAATCATCAATCGACAAATCATCCTCACCTGCACAAATAAAGTGCAGAAACAAAACAAAGAAAAGAAAACAAAAATTAGCTTTAGAGCTAAGTAAGTACTACCCAACCCCGTAAAATAATCATGTTTGACTAAAATAGATCTTTATGTAATAATATATAAAAATACTCACACCATCGAAATTCTTTTCACTTTGATTTTTCTCAAGACTACTCCTTTACAAAAATCCTCAACTTCTCTATAAAACTTCATAATAACTCTTCTCTTTGATTTCCTCAAAAATCACTTCTTCTCTAACTTCCTAGTAATTTAGAAGGGCGGTGCTCAACCTTTCGGTAGAGCCCGGTGGACCGTGGTTACGGACGGCCACCCCGAACAAGTGCCGGTACCACAACTGCTCTGTTGGAAACGGAACGACTACCTTAAGTGTGCACACCCCCTAAAAGGGATTCCAAGCCCTCCGAGTAGTAAGTCGTAACGAGTAGTCGGGACTCAGTCTACCAACTACCCCTGAAAAAGATATCTTGAATGACTAGGGACTACTACTACCATAACTTCTTCTTAAAAGGGATCATCGATCCAAATATCACTTTAAACTCAAACTGTACTTCTTAGTAGTAGCAGACCTAATCACCCTCCACATTTATCCGGACGTGGAAAACCGACACCACGGATTTCTCCCGTGATGCTCACCTCTTATAAAAATGTAAATTTTATCTTCAATAAATAATACTTCAAAAATACTTCTCAATTTCTCTAAAAAGTCTTGAAGGTATTTAAAAATATTAAATACCCCAAAAGTACTTAATTTATATTCCTTAACTACCACATATATAATATCTCTTCAAAAATCACATACACAAAATTCAACAATTCACACTTATTCACATAATGCATAATAAGCATATAATACGAGGAAACAATTTTAGATTGGCAGAGAAACTTACCTCAAGATTGATGACGCTCCTACTTAGTTTGCGTCTTCTAGTCCGGTCTCTAACTAGTCACCTTTTTAATTAAGATGATATAATTAGTCACTTATTCTATTTTTAATAATTTATCTGATTTCCCCTTTTTCTTTTATTACTCGAATTTTATTAATATGGCGAACCATTAGTTAGTCACTTTTACTAATCTTACAACTTTATTTCCTTAATCCATCTTAGTATCATTTTTTTTTAAATTCTATTTATACCCATAGCCAGTTAATATAATTATCTTAATTTGCTAATTTCCATTAAAATAGTCTAAAGTAGTCAAGTCATTAATCATTAGATTAATCTTTGTTATTACTTCACTGTACTTTTAAAATTAATACCCGATGAACAACAATAGTCAAATTAGTTTTTGTTAACTAATCCATTTAATCCAATTACAAAATTGACAAAATTACCAAACGTGAGCATGATCTATCCAATTATCCTAATCCCATTTACTATTATCTTATTCTAAATTTTTCTATTCCCATTACTATTATTGTTATCAATGCCGTCATTACTTGTTTATTATGATTAGTATTGTTAGTTAATAGTATCATGTTATTGTGATTTACGTCCAGCCCAATATTTTATCCAGCCCAGCCCCTTATTAAGTGCTATACTAGTACCAAGTACAACGACACTAACCCGACGTCTTCTTCAGCGATTCCGGCGAACAAGGAGGGAGTGCTCCGGCATCCCTGCGGCGCTTCTCTCCCATGATTCTATGGCCTGCGGCAGCGTGGACCAGCCAGTCCCGACGGTCGTATCCTCTAGAGACTACGGCTTAACGTCAAACCCTCTCTGTGTGTCCGGCAAAAACCAGTCCGGCACACCTCGGTGAGCTCCTTCTCACACTTCTTCCGGCGTCGCACGCTATATGATAACCACCACCCTCTCCTTTCTATTTCTCTACCTCACTCCTTCTCTTCTTTTCTTTCTCTGTCACCTTATTTTTTTTTTCTCTCGTCCGTTCCTTCATATATATGGTCGTACCAGGTATATATATGGACGCACCGAAGGTTTAGCATTACGTTATACGAATCTCAGGCATTTAAGTTCATTTATTAATATTCATTAACTTTCCTTAGAAACTCCGATCAGTATTAAACTGGTCCGTTGGGTTGCATCGCATATATATACCATCCGAACTCCTTAATTATTACTGTTACTACTACGATGCGTATGTATATGTATATATCATGATGTTTGTATTATGTATGTGTGTGTATGTGATGTATGTAATGTAATTGAGTGCATGAATATTAAATGAGTACTACGTACGATGTACGTATTGGACAAATATTATATTATTATGTATATTATGTGTGTATGATTAAGTACTATGTATGTATATTATGTATGATTGTATGATGTATCATGTATAGTACGCTAATCCATATTATGATGTACACACGCAGGTACGTATGCATGTAATGGTCACAAATAAAGACTTTCCATCTTTATTTTAAGCATGGCTAGGAGTATATTATATTTTATACACAAATTAAAAGAATAATTATTATGTGATATGTATAATTGGTACCCGGTAAAAATATTACTTCTTTTATCGGACCATTTTTTATCTGACTAAAAAAGTCACATTGTAAATTTTCTGTCTGGTTCACTTGTTTCATAAAATGTTGTTCCTATTACTGAAATATTTTTATCTGACTAAGACGTCATAAATTATGCAAATTTTTATCTAATTAGAATGTTACAATTGTTGAATTTTTGTTTGACTCACTTAATAATTAAAATGTCATTTCCGTGATATTTTATCTGACTAATAAAAATTATTTTTATTTTTATTTAAAATTTTGGGGTGTCACATTATTACCCCCTTAAAGGATGCTTCGTCCCCGAAGCATAAGCTACAACTGTTTTATTAATACTGGTGTTTTATTCTATCCCCCTTTAAGAGATGCATAGTCCCAAAGCTTAAACTAAAGTCAAATGATAAAATTCTTAAGTATTACAATGATCTCTTAACCAAGTTAGATCAGGTTCAGATAAGGGTTGTCTTGGATTCTCTGGTTCTCCTTCTGATTCTTCATCACTATCTTTGCCTTGTAGGATGGGATTCTGATGGTGCATTGGTATGGCAGAGTTAGTTAGCAACTCTGGTATATCTGTCTCTGGTGGATCCAGTTCTGGTGATTCTTCTAGATTTGCTTTCTCCAAGTTTTCAGTTATGCTCTCAGCAGAGTTGAGATTATCAAACTTGACATGAATAGATTCTTCAACAAGTAGAGTTCTTTTGTTGAGTATTCTGTAGGCTTTACTGGTGCTAGAGTAGCCTAAGAATGTTCCTTCATCAGCTTTTTCTTGAAACACCTTGAGGTGATCCTTTCCATTGTTGAGTATATAGCATTTGCATCCAAATGCATGAAAGTAGCTGATGTTGGGTTTTCGTCCTTTCCATAATTAATAGGGAGTTTTCTGATGAGTTTTGTGAATCATGCTCCTGTTCTGGGTGTAGCATGCAGTATTAATTGCTTCAGCCCAGTATCTGTAGGGTAGACCTGATTCAGCAATCATGGTCCTTGCAGCTTCCTTCAAGGTTCTATTTCTTCTTTCTGCAACTCCATTCTGTTGAGGAGTTCTGGCTGCAGAGAGTTGATGCATTGTACCATTCTGATCACAAAATTCCTGTATGACCTTGTTGACGAACTCTGTTCCTCTGTCTGATCTGATGGCTTTGACTTTCTGATTTTGCTCATTCTGTAATAGCTTTAGCAGAGATGGCAGTTTCTGCAGAGTTTCATTTTTCTTGGTGAGAAAGATAGTCCATGTGAATCTGGAGTAGTCATCCACCATGACTAAAGTGTATTTCTTTACACCAACACTTGGAGTTTCCACTGGTCCAAATAAATCCATGTGGATTAGATTCAAAGGACCAGTAGAGAGGTTTCCAGCAATGGGTTTGAATGAGTTCTTCACTTGTTTTCCTTTCTGGCATGCACTGCATAAGTTTTCATTTTTGTATACAAGGTTGGGTAGACCTTCAACAATGTGATCCCTTGCTAGTTTGTTGATTGTTTTGAAATTTAAGTGACTCAGTTTCTTGTGCCATTCCCAACTGAGTTTTGAACCTCCTTTAGCTATCAGGCAAATTCCATCTTTTGCAGTTGACCAATCAACTACATAGATGTTTTTCTTCCTTGTTGCTGTTAGAACCACTTCTTTAGTTGTCTCATGCTTGACAGAACATCCTTCCTTGGAGAATTCAACTGTGTAGCCTTTGTCACAGAATTGGCTAGCACTCAGCAGGTTGAATTTCAATCCTTTGACATAAGAGACATCATCAATGATTATCTGGTTCTTTATCAGCTTCCCTCTTCCTTTTGTTTGGCCATCTTTATCATTACCTCCAAAGGTAACTCTGGGCCCTTTGATTTTCTGGAACTCTGTTAGGCAACTCTTGTCACCTGTCATGTGCCTGGAGCATCCACTATCAATGTACCAATCTTGCTCAGAGATGGCTCCAGCACACAGTTCCTACAAAATTAAAAGGAAGATTTAGGTACCCAAGCAATGTTGGGTCCTAGGGGGTCATGCAGTCTTGGCAGCCGGTACCACTTTGGTCTCATCATGTGAAACCTTGGTGGGTGGTACACATTGTCCACCTGGTAGTCATAGTAAACGGAAGTGTGATTCACTTTGGGCAGATGCTTGTGAGGATCATGCTTCCGGTTTACATACTTCTGCATAGCCTTTTTAGTTGGGTAGAAGTCCCATATACTATCAAGATCAGAGGGGCGATTAACTTTGGGCTTCTTAAGTTGACCAGCCAACCTTTTCTGCCTAAAGTTAACTTTCTTTTGATATCTGCCTTTCTGGTGATCATCTCTGACACGATTATCATGAGTTTGTCTGTTATGGGTTTGTCTTTGATTTTTGGTATTCTGAAAACCTTTTCTGTTGTCAGGTTTTCTGCCAGGTTCATTAATTTTTAAAATGGGTTTCTGTTGAACCTTTATCTTTTCCTTTTCTGGTCTGACATTCTCATGAATAACCTTGGTGCCAGATACACCAGCCTGACAAATGGAGCTAGAAATCAGTGGCACTATGACCTTGTCTGCCTTAGCAACTCTGGTGCTAGGCATTACAGAAGGCTCACCTGATTCTGTTGAGCCATAACCAAGACCAAAACCAGTGCCAATTTGTTGGTCAAGTACAATCTTTTCTATGGAAGACTGAGCCTTCTGGTAAGCTTTGTACTTAATCTCAAGAGGCTCAGTCTATCTCTCTTATTCTCTTTAGAAGAGAAACATTTTCAGCTTCCAGCTGATCTCTTTCCTTAATTAGAAGATTGATTTTGATCTCAACCTCCTTTCTTAAGTCAAGAATTTCAACCTTAACCTTACTGTTTTCTTCTTTAACAGAAGAATAAGTGGTTTGAATGGCTTGAAACTCTTCCCAAAATTCTGACATTGAATCAGAATCAAAGGCTCTGCCTACCGAAGAAAAACTAGAGTTGGAAGTAGAAGATACCTCATCATCAGATTGACCCATAAGGCATAGGTCTTCAGTCTCTGTATCCAGGCAACAGAATGCTTCATCAGATTCTGATTCCGAGCTGGACTCTGTCTCAGAGAGGGGGTCCTTCTCTGGTTGTTCAGTGATGAGTGCCTTCCTTCTTCAGTGCTCATATTTCTTTTCTCCTTCCTGGCCTTGCCTTTTGGAGACAATGGGGTGTGGACAGTTGACTTTGAAGTGCCCTGGTTGTCTGCAGTTGTAGCAGAGAAGCTCTCCATTACTTTCTGATGGTTTGGACTTCTGGTGTGGCTTTCTGCTAGAGAGTGGACTTCTGCTATCCTTCGGCTTCAAGAATTTCCTGAACTTCCTAGCAAAAGCCGCCATATACTCGTCAGTTAAAAGAATAGAAGGGTCAAAATTATTTACCTGAGAGGTGCTGGCAGTGAGGGCAGTAGTTGTTCTGTCCTCAACTTCTTCTTTCTCTTCTTCATTCATCTCAAACTCATAAGACTTGAGATCAGAGATGAGTTTCTCAGTGTTGTAGGTTCTGAGATCCTTGCTATCTCTCATGGCAGTGACCTTCATCTTCCATGGTGAAGGTAGACCTCTGAGAACCTTCAAGTTGATCTCCTTGGGAGTAAGTTCCTTCCCAAGTTCTGATATCTCAGCAGTGAGGGTGAGCAAGCGTGCATACATCTCAGTTATGCATTCTTTGGGTAGAAGTTTGAAATCTTCAAACTTCTTCATGGCAATAGTAAGTTTGTTGTCCTTTTCTTGCTCGTCTCCAGCTCCTATCAGGGTAAGAGTATCCCAGATTTCCTTGGCAGATTTGCACTTCTTGATCCTTGTGAAGTACTTGTCATCAATGGCCTTGTAGAGGATATCCTTGGCAATGTTGTCAAGTTTGTACTTCCTCCTCTCTTCATTGGACCATTCATGGCGTAGTTTGGTGATCATCTGGGGTTGACCACTACCAGTGATGTATTCAGGGTTGACCTTGGTGAACTCTGTGAAAGGTCCTGCATCAAGAACTTCCCACATTTCGTCATGGAGTGCGCAGAGGTGAGCTTTCATGCGGATCCTCCAGTCATCAAACTTTGTCACTGAGAACATAAGATTCTTTGAAAGAGTGTTATCCATAATATGAGATTAAAGAGGCTAAAACAAGTGGATCTCTTGTTTAGTAAGTAACCTAAAAGATTACAAGAACAAGGAGGCTCTGATACCACTTGTTGGTCCCGTTTGTAATGGGAACAGTCTAGAGGGGGGGTGAATAGACTGTTCAGGAATTTAAACTTTTCTCCAAGTCAAGTCTGACTTATCAGAGATGGTCGAAATCTGGTGACAGAGATGGTCAAGTTCTGATGGCAGAACTAGACCAGGCAGCGGATAAGTTTCTGTCCGGGTAGCCTCTAGAAGAAAACTAAGGCAAAATGCCTTTCTGATAAATCTGAAGGAAGATCTGCTGGACACAGAGTCCAACCTTAAGAGTTAGTCAGTAGAATCTTAAGTGCAGGAATTAAAAGCTTAAAGTAAATGACACCGGGGTTTTTATAGTGGTTCAAGGAACAACTTGTTCCTCTAATCCACTGTTCCACTAAGCTTGCAAAAACAACAGTTTACAACGCCTTAGTCCCTAGATCTTAAGAAGCACTCCTCGTCTTCTTCAAGTCCAGTTGCCACCCGGGATGCAGTCTTGCTTCCTGATGGCTGGTCTCGTTTCACTGAGTCTCTTGAAGTATCCCCACTTCACTTACTCCAGCTAGTTTGAGACGTCCCTTCTTTTTCAAGAAGTGTTTGATATAAAATCAGTTTTCTCCAACGTTGCTTCTTCACAAAGGATGAGTATATGAAGCTTTCGAAGTGTTGAGGAACTGAGTAACTTTGCAGTTTTCTAGTTGGATGAAGGATAGGAGAGTATATCTTCCAACTGGAGCCTTTTCTTGTCTAAGAATGCAGTTTGAATCTCAAGAGGTTGTTTTTACGCAAAGTTATTCTCTTAGTTCTTCAGAGTGTATCTTATATACTGGGAGCAGTCTTCCCGTTGGAGTGTAGAAACAGCTTCATTAATTGTATGTACTGTTGACTTGACCGGTTGGACCTTCGACTTGCTATTTTGGGGGCGTAAAGATACTCGCATGGTCAATCATCAGCTTTAAATATCTCTTCGTACGTACTGCATTAAATGTGCATTTAATGCGTGTACAGTACCATGTTTCCGTTGAAAGGTTCGTAACCGTTAGGGGATTTCCCGTTAGTTTAACGACAGTATGAAAGGCTTCCGGAATCTGGTGGGTTTAGCAGAGTCTAAAGAGGTTCTCTGGTCCAATCTCTGAAGTCCGTCTCTGTTGCCAACTCTGGTATCTTTCTGATGACCAGTTTCTGATGGCTTCTCTGGTGAGCAACTCTGGGAGCAACTCTGGTAGAGAGGCAAGATGGAACTCTGGCAGACAGACTAAGCTAAAACTTACAAAAGAAATTCTAATACACAATTTCTAATGGGGTACTTTCAAATTCTAATTAACCTAGCATCATCAAAATCTAAATACATTTATTCCTTACACCCCTCATGGTTGGCAAACGTAGTCCTCGCACAAAAACCGCCCTCATTCCGCATGTGCGTGGACTACACGGATCTCAACAAGGCATGTCCCATGGACCCCTTTCCTCTGCCCAATATTGATCAACTGGTGGATGAAACCGCGGGGTGTGAAATCATGTCATTCCTTGACACATTCCACGGATATCATCAAATATACATGCATGAGGAGGACGAAGAAAAAACAGCCTTCATGACTCTCGAGGTCATCTTCAGCTACCTTGTCATGGCCTTCGGTCTGAAGAACTCAGGCGCCACCTACACTCGGATGGTGGCCAGGGTATTTCAAGCTGTCCTGGGGCGCACCATGGAGGCATATGTTGACGATATGATCGTCAAAAGCAAGCAGTCAGCAAGCCATGCTGACGACCTGAGGGAGATCTTTGCCATCATGCAGAAGTTTAGCCTTCGGCTGAACCCGAAGAATTGCACCTTCGGCGTCCAGGGGGGAAAATTCCTGGGCTACATGGTTAGCCGAAGGGGTATTGAGGCCAACCCCGAGAAAATCCAGGCCATCATCAACATGGAGCCCCACGCAACGTGAAGGAGGTCCAACGGTTGACGGGCCGCCTGGCAGCCCTCAACCGCTTCTTATCAAAATCGGCGGAGAAGTCCTTACCCTTCTTCCAGATCATGAGGAAAAGCGCCGGTTTCCAATGGACTTCAGAATGTCAGGGGGCATTCGAGGAGCTGAAACGATACTTATCTTCACCCCATGTGCTCTCTAAACCCAAGGTAAGGGAAATCATGTACCTCTACTTGGGTGTTAGCCCGGCTGCCATCAGCTCTGTACTCATCCGGGAAGAGGATAGAATCCAACATGCCATCTTCTATGTTAGCAAGACCCTCAGGGAAGCGGAGCTCCGGTACTCCCCCGTGGAAAAACGGTGTTGGCTATCGTGTGGACCGTCAAGAAGTTGGGCCATTACTTCCAGGCTCACCCGGTTCAGGTCCTCACTCACCAACCCCTCGGCGCCTTGATGAGGAGCCCCACTAGCTCCTCCCGAATGGTAAAATGGGCTATCTTCTTGAGCCAATACAACATCGACATCCGTCCTAGGCCCGCCATCAAGGGCCAAGCCCTAGCGGACTTCGTGACGGAGTGCACGGCAAGGGCAGCCACGGATGAGGAGCCCTCGGCCCCTTCAGATGACTGGTGGACCCTCTACACCGACGGCTCCTCCGCCATCAAGGCATGCGGAGGAGGGGTAGTGCTCATCTCACCCGAGGGCTTCCGGGCCTATTATGAAGTCCGTTTCTCCTTCAATGTCTCCAACAATGAAGCCGAATACGAGGCTCTCCTCTGTGGCCTTCGGCTGGCAGCTAACATGAAGGCCCGAAAAATCCACGTCAAGTGCGACTCCAAGTTGGTCGTCGGCCAAATCTCCGGGGAGTACGAGGCCAAGGAAGGGAGAATGAAGCAATACAAGGAGGCGGCCAAGGAGTTGCTTAAGGTATTTGAGGCACACTCTCTTACTCAAATACCGAGGGCTCAAAACTCCGAGGCCGACATTTTATCAAAGCTCTCGGCAGAATCCCCTGAGCATATCTCCAAGATCGCCAAAATAGAAGAACTCAGCCTCTCCAGCATACATGCTAGCCCCGTCATGAGCATACAACAAAGACACGAGGACTGGATCTCAGACATTGTTGCCTTCATCACCACAGGGCAATTGCCCGAGGAGGAGGCCCGCGCCAAACTGACAAAACTGAGGGCTCCCAGCTACGTTATCGAGGACGGAAGGCTTTACAAAAGATCCTACAACGGGACATTACTTCGGTGCCTTCATCAAGATGAAGCCGAAGTAGCAATGGAGGAAGTACACAGTGGCACTTGCTCAGCTCACCAGGGACCCTTCTCCATGTCCCGAAGGCTAATAATCCAGGGCTACTTCTGGCCTACGATGGCCCGGGATTGTGCGGACCTTGCCCGGAGGTGCCCGGCATGCCAGCACTTCCAGAAAGCCCCCGGCAGGCCAGCGGTAAACTATGCCCCATCAACACATCCATACCCTTCGCTCGATGGGGCATAGACCTTGTGGGCCCTCTGCCGAGGGGTACCTCCAACAACAGGTACATCATTGTCGCCATCGATTACTTCACCAAATGGGTGGAAGCAGAGCCCCTCGCCAGCATCACCGAGGCCAGGTGCCGTCATTTTGTTCTCAAAAACATCCTCACCAGGTTTGGCGTCCCTCAGCAAATCATCTCTGACAACGGGACTCAATTCGAGGCAGCCCCCTTCTGTGCCCTCTTAGAAGCATGGGGCATCAAACACACCTTTTCATTCATTGCTTACCCTCAGGGAAACGGTCAAGTGGAGAACGCCAACAGGACCTTGCTCGAAGGCCTAAAGAAGAAGCTGGAGGCCGAAGGGGGCGGTTGGGTAGAAGAGCTCCACAACATCTTATGGGCCTACCGTACCACCCCTCGGCGGGCAACTGGGGAGACACCCTTCTCCCTTTGCTACGGATTTGAAGCCAAAGCCCCCACTGAGGTGACTCTCCCAACCCGAAGGGTCACACAGTATGATCTAGAGGCCAACGACGCCAATATGGCCCTCGACCTCCACCTGATTTCAGAACGCCGAGAGCAAGCCTTCATACGCGCAGAAAACTACCGAAGGCAGGTGAAGGGTTACATTGACGCCAAGGTTCGCTCCAGGGAATTCCAAGTGGGGGATTATGTCCTCCGAAGAAGGGAAGCTAGCCAACCAACCGAGGGCGGAAAGATGGCACCAAAGTTCGAGGGCCCCTACATCGTGACAGCCATCATCAAACCCGGAACTTACAAGCTAAAACGCCCTAATGGGACTGAAGTCCCTAGGCACTGGAATGTACATCACTTAGTTAAATTTTATCAATAACATCAGAGCGGCCAAGCCCTCATAACTAGTGAATGTATTATTTTACGGCCCAAGGCCTAAAGAATTCTGAAGAATGAAGGCATTTTGAAGACACCAAGAACATGGAACAAGATTATCACAAGGGCCAAGCCCTCATACCACCCCCAGGCCCAAGGCCTCACCGCAATAGAAGAACCCTCAGCACCAAGTGCCGAGGGTAGAGGATACTATCACCTACAACAAAGCACCACCTGTCCCCCCAAAAAAAGAAACCCCTCGTCACCTGGTGTCGGGGGACACGCCACTAGCAGCTTTCAACAAATGAGGAAGAGCACCAAGTGTTTCCACAGAAGACCCTTCGGTACCAAGTACCGAGGGTAGATAACACAATCCCCTTCAACAATCGGGAAAAACACCAACTACTTTTATAGAAGACCCCTCGGTACCAAGTGCCGGGGGCCGTACATCGGAACAAACACCAAGTGTTGTTTCCTAAGTCGTACCCCTCGAGGACGCCTATACCGAAGGCGCCACCTCTCGGTGCCGGCAGCACGTAGTGCACCCGGCCATTTGCAACCAGTGTGCAAATGAAAACCCTTCCCTGAAACACTTTCCGCGTCATCACCCCAAGGGTATGACAAGCATGAGAAATGCCCATGATTCGACTTTCAAAACGGAACGCTTTCCGCGTCATCACCCCAAGGGTATGACAGGCACGAGAAATGCCCATGATTTGACTTCCAAACCGAAACGCTCCCCGCGCCACCACCCCAAGGGTGTGGCAGGCCACGGACCATGTCTAGCGCCGAGGGGACGACTTTCAAAACTGAAGCGCTTTCCGCGCCATCCCCCAAGGGGAGGCAGGCTCCAGACCACCATATTTTGTGCCCAGGAAACGACCCTCGATCCCCTCAGAACTCGGAAGGTTAACCCGAGGGGGGAGTTAATGGTGTATTCTGTTACCTCCCAATAGGCCAAGCCTTACCAAGAAACCAAGTTTCTTGAAGCCTTCCCTTCACTACTCAAAAAAAAAAGGGGTGGTGAAGGGGAGTAGACTCGGCGAGAAATCAATGAGTACATCACTCCAACAATTCACAAAAACATACCGAGGGCTCCCCACGAGAACACCTTCGGTACCTGGAAGTTCACAAGTACAAAGGATACCATTCACAACAAGCATCATCGACGAATGGCTAAGTCCACTCAAGGATTGCCTCCGGTTACACCTAAAACCGAAGGCTCAAACAGACACAAAAAATCCCCGAAGGTCACTATATGACAAACGACCGAAGGCTTTTGTTACCATAGCCCAACATTGCAAATCAAAGGAAACTATCCTAAACCTACAACGTATACAACCGAAGGGTCCTCCCGAAGGCCAGCGACAGGAAATACTTGGAAAAACTAGTCTAAGTCCTAAATGCTTTGCCCCTTGTGGAGCCATCAGTCAACCGAAGGCATATCTGAGACAAGGCCTTCACAGTCACCCGAGGGCTCCTACTTCACACTACTACACTTAGAAAAATTTTCTATGTCCTACATATTTTGGCCCTCGGTCAAATCTCCATGCTGCCCGAGGGGCCATGCGGTTGAAAACTTGGTGAAGCTATAATTAGAAAAATTTTCTAAGTCCTACATACTTTGGCCCTCATACATGCTGCCCGAGGGCTCCTACTTCATACATGCTACACTTAGAAAAATTTCTAAGTCCCAAAAGTTCTTACCCTATGGTGACAAGTTTCCAAGTCTCGAATCCCCCTGCAGCCCGAGGGGTCACACGATTGAAGGCTTGGTGAGACTACACTTATAAATATTTTCTAAGTCCTAACTATTGCTGGGCCTTCGGTCATACATCCACCGAATGGTGCCCAACTATCGAAGGCTAAAACTGTATTCAAACACTTAGAAAATTTTTCTAAGTCCTAAACACCTCGCCTCCGGTCATCTCATGAAGGCTACATGCAACCGGAGGGAAGGATTAGCCGGGGGCCAACAGATGAACAAACACTTAGAAATATTTTCTAAGTCCTGAACATTGTGCCCTCGGTGAAAGGTTCAACTGACTAAAGATTACTAGTAGCCGAGGGCTACAAGAAGCACTACACTTGGAAGAATATATTCTAAGTCCTAAACATACATTCAGAAAAGCGAAGGCATACATTCAGAAAAGCGAAGGCATACATTCAAAGAAGGGCGAATGCATACATTCAAAAGAAAACGACGGCATACATCCGAGAAGAAATGAATTAAAGGAACAAATTATATACAAGAAGCCCGAAGGCAAGCATTCATTCATTAAGGGAAGAATTAAAGTATATGTTACAGAATGGCCGAGGCTGAGAGTACACAGATGTCCATTACATAAACAAAAAAAAGATGTTCAAAACACTACTAAATACAGATCATATATTGCCAGCTTCGGGGGCAGCCTCTTCCGCGGGCTTTGAAATGACCTCCGTATCAGCCTCTGCCTCATCACCCTCGGCCTCTTTCAGGAGTTCGGAATCCTCCAGTTTTGGCCTCTCGACGCCCTCGGGAAGGGGGACTTTGATATCAGGCTGGAGGGGGGGGGGAGACCATATGCCGCCGGGTCGAAGGCCGTTGGCTCGATTTTCAGGTGCCGTGCAAGCCTCCTGTAGATCAAGGCCTGGGTGAAGAACTCCCCCCGGCATAGTAATCTTCACCTTTTCGGGCTAGCCACATCGCCCCGGGGCCCTTCACCCACCCGTCGGCAGAACTCTCCACGACCGAGGCCACCCAGTCTTTATGGCCTTCGGCCTTCCAGCCCTCGGTCATGAAAGCAGCGACTGCACCGGCGGTGGCCTCTGCTTTGGCGGCCTCGGCATCTTCGGAGGCCTTCTTTGCAGCCTCGGCAGCAGCCTTCTCCACCTCCACCTTTTCCTTAGCCGACTTCTCTGCTTCCGCCCTCGCCTGCTGGAGGCCCCTCTCCAGCTGAGCCATCTGCCTCATGGCCTCGGCATTGTCGTGAATCAGCTTCTTGAAGGACTCCTCCTGTTGGGCCTTCTGAAGGCGCCACTCATCGAACCTCCTGGCGTGTTCGCCGAGGGCTATGCAGGCCTGTTGAAACAGACAACAAAGTAAGGGATTAGGCCACTATGCAAAGGAAAAATAAAGAAGAAGAAAAGAAGGAGAAGAACTTACGGTAAGGGAGGACCGGAGGATTTTGGACTCGAGGGCTTCATCATCGAGCTTCCCGAGGGCCCGCCTATCCAGAGCGGGCGTAGCCCCGCCCAAGAATTCCCGGGGGTCTACTGTGCCATGCGTAATGGCTGCCCCCTTCGTCAGGGAGAACTGTATGTCCTCCCGAGGCAAGCTTGCCTCACCACCTTTACCCGAGGACGGGCAAGGAGCAGTTGGAGCACTGGGCTCGGAGGCGGAATGCTCGTCCACCACCACCACCAGGGGAGCCTTCTTCCCGGCGTCCCCCTTCTTCTGCTTCTTCCCCTCGGGGATTGGGGCCTTGCCGGCGGCCTTCCGCTTTGCGGCCTCCCCCGAGGGCTCACTGCCCTTCTTCAGCTCCCCGAGGGGCTTCTGCTTGATGGGCTCCTTCTGGCCCGGGGCCTTCACCTTTTGCTTTTTGAGGTTGGCGAAGGCATTGAGGTCCATGTCGATACCTGAAAAAAAAATAAACGGTTAAAGCCGAAGGAGAAAAGATACAACAAGAATCATATCTACACCTAAATATGCATAAGTCTAAAAGATCGAATGCTCTCAGCCACTACCTCCGGAGGCTCTCTCGAAAGCCGGAAACTTTTCATCTGTTTCCCCCAGGAAGCGATACTGCCGGAACCCGAGGGTGTAGAGGTTCTCCTCTTGGGTGCACTCCTTGATGGTTATATTTTTGTCTCGGCCCTCCGGGATCTTGGCCAGGATCCTGTCGTCTTTCTCGAGGGTGGTGCTCCTCCTCTTCTCATGCCTCCTAAACCGGTCACGCAATTCCCTCGGGAAGGGACTCTCGGCCAACTTCACGTAGCACCACCGGTCTTTCCACCCTTTGTTCGAGGAGGGCGCCTCAGTGAAAAGCTTGAACAGGGCCACTTGCTGCAAATTTGCGAAGCCCTCGGCATTCGCATGCCCCCCCCCCCCCCCCCCCCCCCGGCACAAGTTGAAGCTCTGGAAGAAGAGATCCAGGCTAGGTGTTACCCCCCGGGATTTGCAGAGCTGGAGGAAGCCCGTGATGTAAGAATGGTTGTTCGGGGTCAGTTGGCAGGGGACCAAACCCACGAACCGGAGGTACTCCCGGAGGAATGGGTGTAGGGGGAACCGGAGCCCCATGGACACGGAAAGAATGTGCACCGCAATGCAGCCCTCGGGAGCCCGGGAGAGGACGTCATCGGGACCCGGTGTCACCACGATGGCTTAGGGGCCCACGTGTAATTGGGTGACATAGAGATCCGCCGCATCAGCTTTCGACCTTATCTCTAAGGCGGCGGTATTCAAGTATGAATACCCCTCGGGCATATCGAGGGGCTTCCCTTGGTCTGCAACGCTGCCCTTCTTCTTGGGGCCAGCAGCCTTCGCCTCCTTTTTTCCGGGGGCCACCCGGATGGGAACCGCGTTCAGCGGCCGAGAGGTGCTGGCCTCGCCAGTGCCCCGAGGGGGGAGAAAAGCAACAGTGACCCTCGCGCCCTCTTTCTGCGCCTCTTCTTCAGCTGCTTGCCAGGCGAGGGCCAGCTCTTCATCTTCACACTCTTGTTCGAAGCCCTCGGCTTCCGCCTCAGCGACGAGGGCTCTCTGCAGCTCCATGGCGACAACATCGTCTTGTCCCACTGAGGGCTGTTCACTTGAGGACTCCACGCCCGAGATGACTTCATCCTCCATCGAGGGCGCCCCGGAGATGTCCTGGGAATCACTTTGGGAAGACATCTATGCACTAGTTCGAGGGCTCGGAAACACTAGAGTTTTCTAAAAGTGCTATCTCCTAGCCTAAAGACGCAGGGCACAGCTAACTAGAAGGAGAAGAGCAATGGGGAACTGACCTTGAGAGCTGAGGATTCAATCGAAGGCAGGTTTCTCTCTCTACAAAATTTTTGCCAGAGCTTCGCTACACTGAAATCACACAACGGAGAATGACCCTGGCCTTGGGGTATTTATAGGCGCTGGGATCCGGGCTTGGGCCTGGAAACCGGGCCTCCGGTTGGACTGCCATCATTACAGACCACGGTTTCGCCCAATCGGTGACGCCCGCCCACAGGCAGCCAACGAGCACGCACCACGTGGCAACCCCCCAACGGCTATATCCTGACGTTACATATTCCAACGGCTATATTTCCAACGGCTATATTCTGGGAGCCCCCGGGCTTTTTACTTCACTCCACTTCATCAAGGAGAGCCTCCGGGTACACTTACCCAGAGACGCTCCCGGGTTGTGCCCCACACAGTACATAACAGATGCCTTCGGGATCACTCCTTCAGAAGCCCAAGGCTTCATATCAGGCCACCCCTCGGAGATCCCCCCTCAGCACTTTGAGGGCCGGGTAGCCCCCGGGGAGTATGCCTCATTGACGGATAGCCTACGACACACAGGTAACGGGACCCCTCGGATATCCTCATCACCCACTAATCAACAAACGGGGGACTCCCCGGTAACAATTCAACTACTACCCACATTCATTACGCCCTCGATCCCCAGATTGAGGGACTCCCCTTCGGCGCCTCCCAGGGTATCAAAAGCAAGCCTCCGGCTAATCAACAAATGAGCCCCCAGAACGGGGAAAGCCTTCGGCATCATCATTATTCTCCATTTCGAACCAAGGTTTCAAATTTTCGATTCATCGTTGGGGGAATTCGGTGCACTCTTTTTTCCCTCATTAGGATTTTTCCCACAGGGTTTTTCCTAATGAGGTTTTTAACGAGGCATCCCCCCAAAATGAAATGAAAAGCGTCAGCCTTCGGCCCACAACAGCAACACAACTACTCTACTCCTTTTCACCACTTTGCAAGTGCCTCAAGGAGTGGGGGACTGGAGGACCCCCTCGGGAAAAATCACAAAAATCACAAACATGACCCCTCAAGTCCCGACATGTGGGTAACTGAGGGACTGCCCTCGGCAGAATAAACAAACAACAAACTACCCACAACTCTACAAACTACAAACGGAACAACGACAGAGGACAAACACAATTACTCCTTTTCCATCAAGTACCTTTCGGCAAAAGGAGTGAGGGACTCCTGATGGAGTATATGGCCCGGGAACCCCCGGCCCACAGACTCCTACTACTCCAATAAAGGCCCAACAGGCCCAGAAAGCACAACAGGCCCAAATCACGATGCCCAAGATACCAAGCAGCCCACAAATGCGCACCAGGGGTGCCTTCGGTCCCCTGGCCGAAGGCTCTAACTCTCACATGAGGGCCCAGACAGCAAAACAAAGTTACCGGAAAAAACGGCGAAAATCAGTAGCCCTCGGCACCCGGAGCCCTCGGCACCAAGGGGGTCCCCGGTACTCAGAGCCCTCGGCTAGTCCTCTACAGCCGAGGGCACCTTTCCCGACATGATATCCGCGCCACATGCGTACAGATCACCGTACCCTGTACAACGTCCCATCCAACAGCCGCATTAAATGCGGCCACATGCGGTTGCCAGCGCCAACCAGTTGAGGTGACCTCTCGGCCAATGGACACTTGACACGTGTCCCTGTCCGGCATTTATTGCTACTATAAATAGCACCTCATTTCCCCATTTGTAACCAAGTCATAACACGCTGAAAACGCTGCATACTTTCTAAATATACTTTCTCTCTCTATACTTACTTGCTCTGACTTCTCTCTTATTATTCCCCGTAATAACCCCTCGGATAAGCTACCCCCGGGTACACTATCCATCAACAGTTGAAAAGGAAGGAGAGGAGAAGAAATCTATGGGGTTAATTTGTGTATTTGGTGGATGGGTGTGGGAGATATGGAAGGTTTTAAACTTTGGCTACGGAGAGTTTTGTAGGTTTGATTCGAATTTGGGAAGGGAAGATGGGGAGAAATAGTTGCCCGACCTAGTTTTGGTCAAATTCATGTTGACCCGATCGAGTGAGGTAGTTCACCTCATCAGTTTTCATAAAGCTATGGTCTGGATAAAAATTTTTGTTATTACCCGGCCGAGTGTTTGTATCAACCCAGTCGGGTTTTCATCCCAGGGGCCCAGTTTTAAAATTCTTCATTTTACCCGGCTGGACTGTTGATTTTATTACAACAGCCTGCAACCGTCCATGAAGATTATTACATAAACTTCAAGAAAGAGAGTTGGATATGCTACTGGCCGTTCCATCTTTTTCTGCAACACAAACATGTATTCTTATCATGCAAGATTTACTTCATTCGCTTCTTCTAATGCATTACTACCCATTTCATTATAACTTTGTTTCCTTTCAAAAAACTGTGCATCATGTGCCCCTTTTAGTTCACTGAATTTCAAATTATATTCATCTAGAGACTACAACTAGAGTGGGGATTTCATATATGTAAGATAGAGTTGGGATATTGGCATAGGTTCACTTCTATTGATGCTTATTTTGATTGCACGAAGAATTCCAGGAATTAAAAAATGAGCTATCTTATTGCTACATATCTAAAAAAATAATTCACGCTTACAAAGTGTTCGCTAAAAAGTCTCAATGGTAGTTAATAACATTAGCTGCATCAATCTTTGCAGTAGTTATAAGTTATTATGTGTTTCTTCCTTGATGTAAACGCAATTTCAACTCTGCACCCTCCTCAAAAATGTTTGCTAGGGATATCACACTTAAAAGGTCATTCATGGGCAACCACAAAGTTACACAATGTCATATCATTTATAGAACAAAAATATGTCATAATTGTCTCAAATAACTCAAAGTTTAACAGTAAAGTCAATAACGTAGTTAAGGTTGGGTATAGATGTACTATTTTTGTCACTTTTCCGTAAATGTTCTTTGGGTCAACAACATAGTTAAGGTTCCTTTTCCGTTTAAATAGCTAACGGAGTATGTACTTTTGCAGTTATATATTCTTCGATAGGGTGATGGTGATTTTCATCTTCCCGTTCTGATCTGCTACAATCTCTCTGCACAAGGTCTCCCTTTCTTCCTTGTTCTGAATTCTGATATTTTGTAGTTATTATTGTATTGCAATACTACACAAGGTGGCACATCTCTGAGACTATAACAAACATCCATTTGTGTTTATTTGGATTTTGATGCCTATAAACTGTTCTGCAAAAAGCCATTACAATTGTTCATATCATTATATGCAATCATATATGCAATACTTATTAGTTTATCTTTAAGCATTCGTTTATATCCAAACAAAATTCTTTGTAGACTAACTTCATAAGTGTTCTGCAGAGAACTAAATAGCGCATATATGACATCCAAACTACATCGCATATCTTCAATTTCTGTAAGAATAAACAGTCAGCATAACATCCAAACCAATCTGCACTTTCCATGGACTTCATTTAAACTTTTTAAAACTAGCCATGCTTACAAATGCATTAAAAAACATGCACTTTCTGCTTTTTCCAATAGAATGTAAACAGTCTATTGTCATTCTGTTTTATATCTGCCTAATTTGAAAAAATACAGAGGAGTTAAACTTTTCGTGGACTGTATATGAGCCATATCTCTCGTACACTTTGTGATAGGCACAACAATGCTCCAAAGAAAGTATAACGAACCACTATTCTATGTGCTGTAACTATTTTCTATTTCTATTCAAGAGTAATTTAGTGCATACAAATCTTTTGAATGTAGGCTTTTACTATCCATTTGTTTTAACAACAAAGTTTGTGCGAGTTATGTGTTAAGCTAAAAGAACAACTTCTACAACAAAGAAATAGTGTCATTTACATAATAGCGTCAAAGTTGATACTTCAAAACTAAGTAATACGGAGTATGTTTTTTTAAGCAAGAAAGCATACAAATAAGAAATTAATGAGTGCAACTACCATTTTAGAATTTTTGTCTCCCTATTTGTTGATAAAAAGATACTTGCATGTTTCACTGGATCTTAAATTAACATAGGCATTATTAGTGCTTTTGCATTAATATAATATATCTTCAAGTAAGTAAAATACTGCTACTATCTGTGTTTTTAGACGAATAATTCAACAAGTAACTTATGAGTTGGTCACCATTGCACATTTTCACTACATTAAGTTTCTAATTGTCGAATCAACTATATAGCTAAGTGATCCTGTGCAGTTTCGTAACTTATAAGTCACAATTAAAAAACTTGTCTAGAACTCATTCTTCTCAAATACATCTACACCAACAACAACATTATTTTTTAAAATTGGTGACAGATTATATGTTACTTTTGATCATACCTTTTTGATACAAATATTACATTTTCTTGATCATTTTCATACACACATTCACTAGATAAAGTTTGCTGCCTGCAAATTCTTACAAAGTGATTGTCTATTATTAAAATGGTTGCAACTAACAATGTGTTAGTAATCACTTAAGCTAACTTCAAAAGTATTGATTTATTTTAATTAAGACTGTCTCGTGCAGTTTCATAACGTAAGTCACATGCACATAATTGTTTCTGACCCTAACTCTTTCAAGTATTACCGTAAATTATTATACAGAATAGGAGTAAATAGTCCCTTAGACTTTTAGTGATTCTACAACCAGGCCCTTGAGCCAAAAACCCTTATAAATACATCTCTCAAACCATTGAAATATAAATCGAACCCTTTTTACCCAGCGGTGCCGGTAAGGCTGTAATTTTGTTGTAAGAAGTTACTGGCATCAGCATCTACAAAGGGTTTTCAGAGTGCCGAGGAGTATATATGTATGGTTTTCCGGTTCAATGTTCAGATATTAGAATCGCTAATATTTTGAAGTCGAATTTGCCCCTTTTCTTGAGAATATATGACTTTCTCTTTAATAGATAACTTTTCATATGCTAAATATATATATATATATATATATATATATATATATAGAGAGAGAGAGAGAGAGAGAGAGAGAGAGAGAGAGAGAGGATCATGCGAGAAGTGCCCTTAGGCTGAGAACTGCGAAGTTTAACTTATAGACTAAAAACACGAACTTTTAACAAATAAATCATAACTTATAGACCCCCTCAAAAATAATTACGAAAATGCCACATCAAAAAATAACTCCAGAAACCTTCAATTTTTTTTGACGCGGTGGTCTAGAGCAATTATGAGGCCCTAGATGATCATATACACATTTTATTTTAATATATATATATTGAACGTAATGATATTCTTTATTAACGTAAAGAGGATATTCTTCAACAACAAAAGATCTAATGTTAATAAAAAATACATGGATATGAACTAATAGCCTATTCTTCTAGCTTTTCATTTTCCCGTCATCACAAAACTAGAATTTCATACAATTCCTATCCACACAAAGTTTTTCTCTTTTGTAAGTTTGAATATTCAATAGTACAAATACAATTATACAAATACACAACAAGTTTTAATGACTAAATTGAGTTATTATTATTATTAAATTTATTGTAATACAATGATATAGCAATAGGTAGCCCTATTACCTACTAGGGCTGGGTTCGAAAAATCGAAAACCGAAAACCGAATCAAATCATACTGAACCGTAGCAAAATAAAACCAAACCGCTAACAAACCGAAACCGAATGTAAAAAACCGAACCGAATCGTAGTTGTTTGGTTCGGTTTTGGTTTTTACCCTTCAAAATCGAACCGAACAAACCGAACTGGTTAAAATATACGGAGTAAAATTTATTTGTCCATTGTTAAGCATTAATCCTAACTAATCTTACTATCATTAATAGTTTTTGGTTTTCTTGTGCTAGAGAAATAATGTTTGTTATTTTTAGTTTAGTTTGTGAATTCATTTACACATTCATTGCACGTAATAATGTAGCTATACTGATAATATGTTTTTACTTGTTATTAGTATTAATTATCTTTTATTTTTATTTAACTAAAAGAATTCGTATTGATGAAACAATAAATATTTATCTCAGCTATATACTCATGAACTTTTTTTGGACTAGTTACAAACAATGTAAATTAATAATATATACTTTTATCTCTCTCGCATACTCATATAATTCATGACATATTTATTTATTTTCATTTTTATTTTATTTGTTGTAGTGTGCTTGCATTCTTTATGTAATACGGGTATATGTTTGATCCCTCAAAGTATTATATCAATTTTAAATCAAATGATAATTTTTTTGGTAAAAAACCGAAAAAACCGAAACCGAATCGAAACAAATCAAACCAATTAAACCGTGGTTCCAAGTTTTGGAGTGTAGAACCGAACCGAAACCGAACCGAACTTTTTACTTTGATTCTATATTTGGTTTTAGGTCAAAATCGAACCGCATGAACCGAACCCACCCCTACTACCTACTGCCCTAACGCACTAACTAGTGTCAAAGTAACAATCGAAAGAAAGAAAAACTAAATTCAAAGATGTAAATCAATTATTCCGATTTGCGAATAACATAATAATAAATACGGAGTAAATCAATTATTGAAGTTGCCACTTGCCAAGTTAGAAACTAGAAGCTACGGCATTACGCCATTACCTTTACGAAGTACGACTATTACTTTAGCCGGAACTGAGAGCTCTAGACAGCCTTGTTTTGGCCAGCGGCCACTGCGGGCTCCAACTAATTTGCCGAAGGGGTTTAGGGGCGGAATAGAGCGACCGTCGAATTTGATTTTCCATTTTGCGAACTGTGGGAAGCAGTGGAAGCCTGAAAGGTCGGAGTCTATTCGTCAAGGCGTCCGCAGGTGTTTTTACTTTTTACAATTAAATTAAATATATACAATGATAATATGCCGCTTGTATTAAAAATCGGAGCCCCTAGAATTTGGGGGCCCTATACACTTCTCTAGGTTATATGCCCCATGGCCCTGTCAAATACCAATGACGGTACATACATAGATAGCATCATCAGTGATAGGTGACGATAGAAAATGCTAGAAATCCGTTACTTGTCAGGATATCATCAATCATTTCTGTAAACACCGCAAAGTTACCATCTCACAGAGTCACATGCCTCTCTTATCTTCTTTCTCTCATATTTATTTATCCAATCCCCACTTACGTTATACGTTGTTCTAAACTTAAAGCCAATTCTGCCTACAACGTTTCTCCGCCCTCCCAGAGTGTCTTTTTACGTACCAATCATATTTTCTTCTTATTTTACATCGAATCGCAGGTTAGTAAGTTTTTCAATCATAGTTAAGCTTACCAGTAGTATTACAAATTTAGAGTGTTTTATTTTACACATAAGTGTTGGCTAATAATACTCCTACAAATAATAAAAGAACTTAAAGGGACACTAAAACCATAAAATTTCTGTTTATATGAAATAATAGATCAGTATTAGATGCATATATGTGAGGGGTGTGCATTATAAGTTAGATTCCAGCTATACATATTAATAAGAACTTCAATAGATAGATGCATAATACACATATTAGAGGAACACTTAGTCTTTTGTCTTGTAACTTTAATCATTTAATCACTTACGATATGTTATGTAGGTAACTAATAAATTTGTAAACATATCATTCGTAACTTTTCAATCGGATTTATTACTTCGTGTGGAAAAAAATTGTTTGGTTGTCAGAATTGGTACATTTCCATGAGAAAGATCTACGGACAATTTTTTTAGTTAAATGAAGTGATCGTCAAGTAATTGAACATACAAAACCAATGAATGGCTACTAACAAATTTCTCTATATTACACATGCAATGTCGTATTAAATGTATAGTAGGATGTCTGTTACAATTACAGAAGTTAGGCTTTATTTGAAAAATATTATGTACAACTTTAATCTAGTAACATGCTTCAAATACTATAATACAATATTGATATTTTCAAAACAAAAACCATTTTTTAATTATGAGTAAAAGTTCTTTTCTACTACGTATATTTATTGATTATATTTTCAGAATATAATTCACGCCTTGTATATTAGGAACAAGGAGAGTAAATGATATGCACATGGTTTCACGTGAAAGCCAAAGCAATTCTATTTAATTTCATGCCTAAGTGTTTCAAGAACATTGTGCTTTTCCATGTAGGTTTATTATGTTGGTTGGGCAGAGAGCATGAACCATATTTCATAATCTTCTAACTTTCCCTTTTTACAAACAAGATGATAAATATTATGACTTATGAGATTTATTAGTTAATGGTTTATGAAAGTTATAGGATTCAGAAGAACATGCCATCAAGCCAAATTTCTCCGGACTCCCGAAACGACAAACCAATCAACACAACTGAGGCATCTGTGGCGGATGATGGTTCAATTTCTGCATCGGGCAATGATAACAAGAAAGTGTCCCGTGAAGATATTGCGCTAGTAAGATTGTTCAATTTTTTATGGTATCTCCATATTTAGTTTGGATCCTGTAAATCTGGTTGAAGCTTTAGTTGTAACAGTTTCTATGACAAAATGATTGTCTGTCTAGGTTCAGAACTTGATCGAGAGGTGTTTGCAGCTGTATATGGATAAAGATGAAGTCGTTAAAACGCTCTTAAATCGTGCTAGGATCGATCCTTCATTTACAAGTCTAGGTGCTCAAAATATTATATATATTGGAGCTTTAGTTTTGCTAATGTATACTCTTGCTGTCCCAAATTGATTCACATCTTAGAAACCTACACATAAGGAAAATTGCAAGACTCTTCTATCCATATTGAAGTTCTACATTAGTGCATCTTATATATTTCAGCGCACAGAAACATTAAATGCGGGAAGAGTTGAAGCGGGCCATTAGGAAATTAGTACCCCGTGCAAAATATGCATTGAATTCCTAAAGTGATTATTATTTTGAGACAAAAAGAATTGGCTAAAAGGATATTTATTTGGGACAGGGCTAGTTCTATATGATAGTTTTAATTTAAGAAGTTCTCTTAATATATTATATACAGTGTGGCGGAAATTGGAAGAAGAAAATGCCGACTTCTTTCAAGGATACTACATAAGATTGACACTGAAAAAGCAAATCATACTGTTCAATCAGTTGCTTGAGCAACAATATCATCTAATGAAATATCCCCCGATACTTACATCGGCTTCTTTGGAGAATTCAAATAATTGCTCCACAGGTAAGATTCTTGATAGCTACATAAGGGTCGCCAATATTGATCATTATCATAAGATCCCCAAATAGTTCCTACTATCAGATTTCTCTTTTAAGATGGACATTGAGTCTTAATACTGGTGGCATCTATTTACCTCTTAGAGATGCCAAAGTGACATGGAAGAACATGTTTTTTTATATATTAGATTAGATTCCATTTAGTCTATAATCATTACTACCGGCTGGTGCTTCTTTATATTGCAGCCACCAATCTACCTACGGGGTATCCTATCATGCAGCAACCTCCAATTCCAGCAGCTTGTCATTCTTATGTTGATCCAATGATGATGTCTAGTTGCCAAGTGGTTAATGGGATGCCTGCACTCAACGACTACCATCCTATGCATATGAAATCGGGGAACAAGTAAATCTTTTGGTTTTCCTATTCATCATTATGTTCTTAATCATTTCACATTTTAAAGTGATGCATGGTCTGATACAACATATAAGAGCTATAAGTTTTGCTTAGTGTGCCTCAAGTTGGGATGCACAAAAGAGTTTTGCCTGACTACCGTTTAAGTTGGTTAGGCAGAGAGAATTGTATGATCTCGTCCAAGGCCTAGAATGATATGTCAAAGGAGTGGCAAAACAGATATATGCTTGCGAGAAAGAATGAAATAAGCTTAAGGTAAAATTAATTAGTGCCCAACTTAGAAAGACACTAGAATTTGTTCTTCAATGCTAGCTTGTTAATCAATACTGAACCACCTTATAAATCTATCACAAGAGTTCTCATTATAAAATAAACAAATATTTACCCTGAATATAACTAAAACATATTGTAGTTGCGTTCTTTGATTGAGACTAATGAGTTTTTGTTGATATGGTAATATCTATTTGATCCTTGATAGCGAGGACTAACATGTTTTTATTCTTAAAATAATATGTATTTAGTAATTCTTGGGAAAACCTATTATGTTTTAGTGAGCCTAGAATATTTATCAAAATAGGAAATGAAGAAAGGGTAAAAAAACTGAATAAAACTGATATGTACAACTGTAGAATTTGTGAAAAGCACTACGATATTGTGCATATTCAAGTTTTATTTGGTATTACGGACAAACAAGACCATAGCAGAAGATGGCTAATTACATTGTTGAAATAAAGGGTATAGTTGTCTGCAAGATTTCTTTTTCATTGTATGTAGTATGGTGATAGAATCAGATGTGGCCGCAGTAGCTGTTCCACATAGCAATGGTTATTCAGCTATGATAGATACACCCATAACCCCATCATCAGTGGTTTCAAGTGGTCACCATTTCCCCTTTACCACCCTTGACACCACATTTATATCTGACATTGTGACCACAGCTGGGTTGCAACTCCCCTCAGATTATTGTGCTGGAAGTTACAGGAATAACACCCTTCGGTCCTTGGATCACTATCCTTGGAATTTTAATCTTTCAGACTTATCAGAAGATTTACCCAACTTAGAAGGTAAGTCTACATGATAGTTTTGTTAAATTTGGTTTTTTATTTCTGAAACAAGACTACGCTGGTTTTTATTTATGAAAAAGTTAATATAAATACTCCTTGAATGAACCCAAAGTCTGTAATAAATATCATGAACTTTAAATTATGGGTGATCTCAGAGCTATGAGCACTAATGATGTACTTACCAAGTCTAAGTTTAAGATGTTACATGTTCTTTCAAATGTTCAAAGTATTTAGATTGTGCATTTAGCAAATGAAACTTATATTTGTGAGGAAAAAATGATATTCATGGTGGTATGATATAAGTTATAGTCTTATAGAGTGACAAGTTCATACTTCCCAAAAGTTTAAGGCGTTTAAATTACTCCCTCCGTCCCAATTTGATAGTCTCATTTCTTTTGGGCACAAGTTTTAATAAAGTGGTTGAAAAGTTAAAAGTTGTGGTTGAGATTTGAGTATAATAAAGTGAAATGATATGGACCACATCTTTCTTTCCAAAAAGGGAAACAGGACCATCATCTTGGGACATCCCAAAAAAGAAATACAGGACTATCATTGTAGGACGGAGGGAGTAATTTTTTGTTTATCTTTTCATCAATGTAAAAAATGCTCTAGAACATTATCACTGTTTTGTTGTTGTGTGTATGTAAGTGTGTGTTTGCTTTATATTTTTCGGATTTCCTAACTTTCTTTGTTACTGTGGTGAGTGGGAATTGTTACCCTAATAGCTGATATAGGAGGTCTTGGGAACCACCACCAGTCATCACCCTTTTTGCATTCTGATTCAGATATTCTACTTGATTCTCCAGAGCAAGGTGACTCTGGTGAGAAGGGTTCCACTCTTTCTAAATCAATAACATAATCAATGTACCCGAGTTTGATGTTTGTACAATGTTTTTGCCACGTTATCAACAATTGTACATGTCCACTTTGCTCAAACTAAATATAGGAGAACATCATTAATTGAATTATTCCTGACAGGAAATACCAAATAATATTTAGAAATAAAAGCCAATTCGCACACAAATGCGATATGCATTGAGTTTCCCAGTCTTCATGCACTCCGATGTTGCCAAATGCTAGGAACCCTAAAAATGCTTTCGAAGTCATTTCTATAGAAAGTCTGGACTCAAATTTAAAACATAAACCATAGAGTTAAGTTTAGTGTTTCAATTTTTTTATTACAAATACCAAAACAAATAATGTAATGTTCACAATTTTGCCGAAGTAAACTTTCTATGACTTATAATTATGGAAAAAAACATGACATATATATATGATGTTTCTTGCAAGTATCGTTTAATTGGTGTATTGAGTATTGCATGTGTTTTTTTCAGTGGAGGAATTCTTTGTTGATTTCTCCTTAGGGCCAACATGTTCTCAAACTGATGAGAAGTTACCATAATTTCATCGGATCGATCAATGCAGAGTTGCATAGAGCATGGGAATACAAATCAAAGCACCAGATGACTTCACTTACGGTCGTTAAATCATGTCTCAGAATGCTTTCCTTAATATTGACTATCTTGTTTAGCCAGTTATCTCAGGAATGTACTAAATCATAGTGACTGTTTTGTTTTGCTAGTTATCTCAGGAATGTAGTAAATCATAGTGTCTGTCTTCTATATTGGTATTGGCCATTGACTGTCTTGTTTTGCTAGTTATCTCAGGAATGTAGTAAATCATTGTGTCTGTCTTCTATATTGGTATTGGCCATTGACTGTCTTGTTTTGCTAGTTATCTCAGGAATGTACTAAATCAATAAATCATAGTGATGGAGTATATGGCCCGGGAACACCCGGCCCAAAGACTCCTACTACTCCTTTAGAGGCCCAACAGGCCCAGGAGGCCCAACAGGCCCAAATCACGGCGCCCAGAGTACCAAGCAGCCCACAATACGCACCAGGGGTGCCTTCGGCCCCCTGGCCGAAGGCTCCAAATATCACAGCATGGATATTTCGAACAAACAGAGGAACTGGGAGAAAACGGCGAAAACAGTAGCCCTCGGCACCTGGAGCCCTCGACACTCAGGGGCCCTCAGCACTAAGAGCCCTCGGCTGGTTCTCTGCAGCCGAGGGCACCTCTCCCGACATGATATCCGCCTCACATGCGTACAGATCACCGTACCCTGTACAGACGTCCCATCCAACAGCCGCATTAAATGTGGCCACATGCGGCTGCCAACGCCAACCAGTTGAGGTGACCTCTCGGCCAATAGGCGCTTGACACGTGTCCCTGTCCGGCATTTATTGCTACTATAAATAGCACCCCATTTCCCCATTTGTAACCAGGACATTCATACTGAATAAACCCTCTCTCTACGTTTACTTGCTCTGACTTCTCTCTAAGTTATTCCCAGCAATAACCCCTCGGATATATACCCCCCGGGTAGACTATCCATCATTTGGTGCTCTCGTTGAGAGGTCGAACAATCGAGTAAGAAACCCCCCCCCCTTCGCCAAACACCAGCCCTCTACCAAAATGGTGAGAACTACCCGTGCCAACTCCAAAAACGTAGAAGACAAGAACCTGGCCCTCGGTGACGTCAACGCCCCCGAAGCCTCTCATAGGGCTCCCGAGGGCGGTGTCATCGCTGGGCTGGAACAGGCGGCTGTCGACCTACGCCTTCAGATCCAACAGAATGCCCCCGATGCTCGCCTCGGCATCGAGGCCAAGAAGAAAAACCGGAGCGATGACCAAGTCAGCCCTCCGGTTCTCACCATCGACGTGCAATCGGCGCTCTCCGCCTTCATCCAAACGCTCAATCAGAACCCGGGTGCCTTCGGCACCCTGGCTCCGGCTCAACCCCAGGTTGGGGAGAACATCATACTTCCCCTCTGCCACACCCCTTCGGCAACCCCCTCCCTCGGTATAGGAATGACGAAGGGGTAGCGGCCCAAGATATGTCCTCCCAGGAAGTTCAGTCCCGGGACCGCCACCATGACGACAGAGAAAGGCCCCGAACTTCCGCCCTCAACCGGCTCGGAGGAGGGCCAGACCGCCGAGGGGTCCAAGACCGCCTCGGAGGGAAAGCACTCCAAAGGCCCCAGGAAAGCAGAGGGTCTGTCTCGAGGGCAGACGAGGAGCGTCCCCCTCGGGACAAAGGCAAGGCACCCCTTCATGCCAATGATGCTCGCCACCAGATCAACCAGGCCCACTCGGCCCGGGTTCGTTCGCAGGGGGCGGAGACCCTCCCGAAGGATCCCCGGGACGAGATTATTGCGGCCCTCCAACGTCGGCTTGACGAAATGGAGTCCAACAAAGCTCACGCCACCACCTCCACCCCTCACTCAGACCTCAAATACGAGGCCATGATGGCCAAAATGGAGGAATTACAGAAGAAGGTGGCTGAGGGCTCCGGAGAACCCGTCATCCAGCTCCGGTCTCGGACGCCATTTACCCCAAGGGTATTGGCGGCCCGGATCCCGGAAAAATACCGAGGGCAACACATACAGCCCTAAAACGGGAAAACGGACCCCCAGGAACACTACAGCAAATACCAGAACAGCATGATGATGGTAGGGGCGTCAGACGAATATTTGTGTCGTTGGTTACTCTCCACCTTAGAGGGGCCGGCATACGAATGGTTCAACAGGCTGCCCGAGGGCTGCATTGATTCATGGCAAGAACTCGCCCAACGATTCTTGACACAATTTGCCGGGAGGCGTCGCACAAGGAAGCACTTCTCCCACCTCCTAACAATACGCCAAAAGAGGGATGAGACCCTTCGGGACTTCCTGGAGCGCTGGAGGACGGAAGCCGACAAAGTCGACGGTGCTGATGACGGGACCCTCCTGGCCCTCCTACAAACCGTCCTCCGCACCGGCAACTTTTCAAGGAGCCTCATCATTGAACCCCCCCGCGACTACATAAGGGCTTTGCAGCGGGGGGGACCGATATGCTGAGGCCGAGGAGGTGGAAAAATATCACCAGCATCCGGACCAGCAGTCCCCGAGGGCTGACAACAAAAACAACCGAGGGCCGGGGGCTCCTCCGAATCACCCCAAACCTTCAGGACCCTCTGATGACCACCCTCGGCAAGGCCAAGCCAAGCCCGGGGGAGGTTATAAGAGCAGCCCTAAGACTTGGGCACAGCCCATTCTCCTGGACCGCCCCCGGACGCCATTGACGCACCCCGTCAGCATCATCCTTGATTTTGCCGAGGAGAGGGGCCTCGTTGAGCGCGATTCCCGCGCACCCCCGGAGGTACATGCTATCAACCCCCAGTTCCCATATTGTCGCTTCCATCGGCACCAGGGGCACAGAACCGATGACTGCCATCAGCTAAAGACGCCCATCGAGAGGTTGATACAAGCGGGGCACCTGTCCCAATTCGTTCAGAGCCCTCGGGAGGAGGGGCCTTCTCATCAGGGACCTCCCCGAGGGCACCACACGAAGGTAAACGCTTGCGTAAACCCGAACACCATCCCCCTCGGCAAGAAGAGGGAGATCGGAAACTTGGAAGAAGAAGAGGAGGAGTACCCCCACTACCCGGAGAAAAAACGCCACATCCTCATGATCACCGGTGGTAATACAGGGGGCGATTCCACCAGCCAGCGAAAGAAGTGGGCTCAATCGCTTTACGTGGGGGAAGTCACTCATATGCCCCCGATAAAGCGACTGAGGGAGGAACCCATCACCTTCACCAACGCAGATCTCCCTCCTACTTCTTCTCCTCACAGGGATGCCTTGGTGATTCGGACTGAAATAAGCGACACCATCATTCACCGAACTTACATTGACACGGGCAGCTCCGTCAATGTAATGTACCTCAGCACCTTCAGAGAGCTCCATCTGGAGAGGGGGTCCCTTCGGCCCATTAAGACCCCTCTTGCCGGCTTCACCGGCGACACTATTGATTCCGAGGGGGTAATAACCCTCCCGGTGATCTTCGGCGACGGGCTCCATAGGGCCCAGCTCGAAGTGGAGTTCGTCGTTGTCAACATCGACCGCGCCCACAACATTATCCTCGGCCGACCAGCCCTCGAGGACCTCGAGGCCATCATCTCCATGAGGCACCTCTGCCTCAAGTTTCCCGCCGAGGGGGGCATTGGCTACTCCCGGGGGAATCAGAAAATCGCCCGCGCCTGCTATCTTCAAGTCACTAAGAAGGTAAGCAAGACGGAATTCCGTGTTGACACCATCACCGGAACCATCGACCAAGAAGAGAAAAGGCCGAGGGCTGAACCGGCCGAGGACGTAGAAGACTTCGCGCTCGATCCGGCCCGGCCGGAGAGAGTCGTGAAGATTGGACCCCAGCTCCCTGAAGATCTGAAGACCGGTATCACCGACGCCCTCCGCGCCTACTCCACTGTCTTTGCATGGGGACCGGAGGACATGCCGGGAATCAGCCGAAGGGTCATCACCCACCGCCTCTCGGTGGACCCCTCGGCAAAAGCAGTACAACAACGAAGAAGACCCCTCTCCGCCGAGAGGAGGGAATTTGTGAGGAAGGAAGTCGCCATGCTCCTCTCCATTAAGCACATCAAGGAGGTGAAATATCCCTCATGGCTAGTGAATGTAGTCCTCGCACAGAAGCCCCCTACCTTCCGCATGTGCGTGGACTACACCGATCTCAACAAAGCGTGCCCTATGGATCCATTCCCTCTACCAAATATTGATCAACTGGTGGATGAGACCGCAGGGTGTATGATCATGTCCTTCCTCGATGCCTTCCGAGGGTATCACCAAATTTTCATGCACGAGGAAGACGCCGAAAAAACTGCCTTCATGACTCCCGAGGGCATCTTCTGCTACCTAGTAATGGCCTTCGGCCTAAAGAACTCAGGGGCCACTTACACCCGGATGGTGGCCCGGGTCTTTCAGGCCGTCCTAGGGCGCACCATGGAGGCCTATGTCGACGATATGATCGTCAAGAGCAAGCAATCTTCCAGCCATGCTGACGACCTCCGGGAAATCTTCGCCATCATGCAGAATTTCAACCTTCGGCTAAACCCGAAGAAGTGCACCTTCGGCGTCCAAGGGGGCAGATTCTTGGGCTACATGGTGAGCCGAAGGGGTATTGAGGCCAATCCCGAGAAGATCCAGGCCATCATCGACATGGAACCCCCACGCAATGTGAAGGAGGTTCAACGGTTGACGGGCCGCCTGGCAGCCCTCAACCGCTTTCTATCTAAATCAGCGGAGAAGTCTTTACCCTTCTTCCAAATCATGAGGAAGACGGCTGGTTTTCAATGGACTTCAGAATGCCAGGGGGCTTTCGACGAACTCAAGCGATATCTGTCTTCACCCCCTGTGCTCTCCAAACCCAAGGTAGGAGAGACCCTCTACCTCTACCTTGGGGTCAGCCCGGCGGCCATCAGCTCTGTGCTCATTCGGGAGGAGGACGGCATCCAACATGCCATCTTCTACGTTAGCAAGACCCTAAGGGAGGCCGATCTCAGGTACTCCCCTGTGGAAAAAACGGTGTTAGCCATCGTTTGGACTGTCAAGAAGTTGGGCCACTACTTTCAGGCTCACCCGGTTCAGGTCCTCACTCATCAACCCCTCGGCGCCCTCATGAGGAGCCCCACCAGCTCCTCCCGCATGGTGAAGTGGGCTATCTTCCTGAGCCAGTACAACATAGACATCCGTCCAAGGCCTGCCATCAAGGGCCAAGCCCTGGCGGACTTTGTGACGGAATGTACCGCAAGGGCAGCCACGGACGGGGAGCCCTCGGCCACCTCGGACGACTGGTGGACCCTCTACACCGACGGCTCCTCCGCGACCAAAGCATGCGGGGGAGGGGTAGTCCTCATTACTCCCGAGGGATTCAGAGCCTACCATGCAATCCGCTTCTCCTTCAAAGTCTCCAACAACGAGGCCGAATATGAGGCCCTCCTATGTGGCCTTCGGCTGGCTGCCAACATGAGGGCTCGGCAGATCCACATCAAATGCGACTCCAAGTTGGTCGTTGGGCAAATCTCCGAGGAATATGAGGCCAAGGAGGGAAGAATGAAACAATACAAGGAAGCGGCCAAGGAGTTGCTCAAGGTATTTGAGGCACACTCTCTCACTCAAATACCGAGGGCTCAGAACTCCGAGGCCGACATATTATCTAAGCTCTCGGCCGACTCCCCCGAGCACATCTCCAAAATTGCCAAAATTGAGGAACTCAGCCTCTCAAGTATCCATGCAAGCCCCGTTATGAACATACAACAACGCCAAGAGGATTGGATCTCAGATATCACCGCCTTCATCTCCACAGGGCAGCTACCCGAGAATGAGACTCGCGCTAAACTGGCGAAGCTGAGGGCTCCTAGCTACACCATCGAAGATGGAAGGCTCTACAAACGATCCTACAATGGAACGCTACTTCGGTGCCTTCATCAAGATGAGGCCGAGGTCGCAATGGAGGAAGTGCACAGTGGCACTTGCTCAGCTCACCAGGGACCCTTCTCCATGTCCCGAAGGCTCATTCTCCAGGGCTACTTCTGGCCAACCATGGCCAGAGATTGTGCTGACCTTGCCCGGAGGTGCACCGCATGTCAACATTTCCAGAGAGCCCCCAGCAGGCCAGCGGTCAACTATGCCCCCATCAGCACATCTGTCCCTTTTTCTCGATGGGGGATAGATCTTGTGGGCCCTCTGCCGAGGGGTACCTCCAACAACAGGTACATCATTGTGGCCATCGACTACTTTACCAAGTGGGTGGAGGCTGAGCCCCTCGCCAGTATCACAGAGGCGAAGTGCCGTCATTTTGTCCTCAAGAACATCCTCACAAGGTTTGGCGTCCCCCAGTAGATCATCTCCGACAATGGGACACAATTTGAGGCAGCCCCCTTCTGTGCCCTTCTGGAGGCATGGGGCATCAAACACACCTTCTCCTCCGTTGCCTACCCTCAAGGCAACGGGCAAGTAGAGAACGCCAACCGGACCTTGCTCGAGGGCCTCAAAAAGAAGATGGAGGCCGAGGGCGGCGGCTGGGTGGAAGAACTCCACAATATCCTTTGGGCCTACCGCACCACCCCTCGGCGAGCAACAGGTGAAACACCCTTCTCCCTTTGCTACGGTTTTGAAGCCAAAGCTCCTACGGAAGTCACCCTTCCCACCCGGAGGGTGATCCAATATGACCCCGAGGTCAACGACAGCAACATGGCCCTCGACCTCCACCTCATTTCAGAACGCCGGGAGCAGGCCTTCATCCGGGAAGAAAACTACCGAAGGCAAGTCAAAAGCTACATCAACGCCAAAGTTCGCACCAGAGAATTCCAAGTGGGGGACTATGTCCTCCGGAGGAGGGAAGCCAGCCAACCAACCGAGGGAGGAAAAATGGCACCAAAATTCGAAGGCCCCTACATCATAGCAGCCATCATCAAACCTGGGACTTACAAGCTCAAACGCCCCAACGGGAAAGAGGTCCCTAGGCACTGGAATGTACACCATTTAGTTAGATTTTACCAATAATGTAAGAGCGGCCAAGCCCTCATAACTAATGAATGTACTATCCTATGGCCCAAGGCCTCCACTTTTGAGGAATGAAGACACATTCAAGACACCACGCCCTCATACTGACTACAGGCCCCAGGCCTCACCACGAGAAGAACCCCCTCCGGCACTGAGTGCCGAGGGCGGACACCGTCAACACCTACAACAACACGAGAACACCATGTGTTTTCGAACAAGACCCCTCGGTACCCAGTGCCGAGGGTACATCCCCACATTCAACATCAAAAAAGAAAAAATGAGAACACCAGGTGTTCCGGCAAAAGACCCTTCGGCACCCAGTGCCGAGGGTACACCTCCATCACCAACATCAAAACGAAGAAAAACACCAAATGTTTCAAAGAAGACCCCTCGGCACCTAGTGCCAGGGATATGCTCTCCTATCAACTTCCAAACATCTGTTGGGAAACACCAAGTGTTTCCTCCGAGGGCCCTCCAGGGATTTGCAACAAAAGAGAACACCAAGTGTTCCTACAGAAGACCCCTCGGTACCAAGTACCGGGGGCTACACATCGAAACTAACACCAAGTGTTGTTTCTAAAAGCCGTACCCCACGAGGACGCATATACCGAAGGCGCCACCATCGGTGCCGGCGGCACGTAGTGCCCCCGGCCATTTGCAACTAGTGTGCAAATGAAAACCCTTCCTTGAAACGCTTTCCGCGTCACTACCCCCAGGGTATGACAGGCATGAGAAATGCCCAGGATTCGACTTTCAAAAACGGAACGCTATCCGCGTCATCACCCCAAGGGTATGACAGGCACGAGAAATGCCCAGGATTCGACTTCCAAACCGAAACACTCCCCGCGCCACCACCCCAAGGGTGTGGCAGGCCACGGACCATGTCTAGCGCCGAGGGGACGACTTTCAAAAATGAGGCGCTTTCCGCGCCATCCCCCAAGGGGAGGCAGGTTACAGACCACCATATCTTGTGCCCAGGAAACGACCCTCGATCCCCTCGGAACTCGGAAGGTTAACCCGAGGGAGGAGAGCCATTGGTGTATTCTGATGGTCTCCTAATAGGCCCAGCCTTACCAAGAAACCAAGTTTCTTGATGCCTTCCCTTCACCACCAACCAAAAAAAAAAGAGTACACTCCAACAGATCACAAGGGGGTGAAGGGGAGTAGACTCAGCGAGAAATCAAAGAGTACACTCCAACAGATCACAACATGCCGAGGGCTCCCCACGGGAACACCTCCGGTAATTGAAGGCTCCTATTTCCCGAAGGATACTACTCAAACAAATATCATCAAGAAACGGCTAAGTCCACTGCCTGGTCACCTCCGGTCACACAAGCACCGAAGGCTTCAACAATACAAAGGGACGGGACTATCCAAAGTCCACTAAACAGTACTTCAAACACCGAAGGCATCTGTTATGCACTAATACCGAGGGCCCCTACCCCATTACAAGGGACACAACTGGCTGAGTCAAACTCTACAACTCTTCAGAGTGTATGCTGAGGGCACGCACTCCTCATTGGCTTTCTTCACAACAAACAGGATTCCACACCTTTCCTGAGTCCACACTTTTGGAAAATGACAGCAACCGGAGGTTAATGTGTCACCAGATAACCGAAGGCATCTCTTACAAATCTTCAAAAGCCAACCAAGGGGACTATTCCAAAATATTTGCCCCTCGGACAGACTCCACACTGACCGAAGGTTCAACATCTACGACACTCTGTGAAAGTTTGCTTAGCCCCACATATTTGACCCTCGGCCAAAGACTCGTACTACACAAGGGCCTCACGATCACCCGAAGGGTCCTATTCATATACCCGGAGAAAATATTCTAAGTCCTAAATGAGTAACCCCCGGGCATCTCGCAAAAGTGATGCAGAGTCAGAGGGCACCTATCACCCGAAGGCGACACAAGGAAGCAACACTTGGAAAAAATTCTAAGTCCTAAAGAGTGGGCCCCCGGCCCAATCAATATTACAGCCAATGGAATATGATAGCCGAAGGCTATGCGATACAACAACACTTGCAAAAAAAATTCTAAGTCCTAAAGATGGGCCCCCGGCTCAATCAATATTACAGCTAAATGAATATGACAGTCAAAGGCTATACATCAAGAAGGGATGCCATATCCCGAAGGCTCCCAAGGGAAAATCTACACTTAGAATATTTTCTAAGTCCTACATGTTTTTCCCCCGGTCAACTACTCATACATCAAGAAGGGATGCCATCTCCTGAAGGCTCCCAAGGGAAAAACTGTACTTAGAAATCTTTCTAAGTCCTACATATTTCACCCTCAACTTATAAAGGGACCCAATAGCCGAAGGCTACCTATCAATCAAAGGCTATAGTACACAAGGAATCAACACTGAGGAAAATTTTCTAAGTCCTAAAGAATTGGCCCCCGGCCCGATCAACATTTCAGTTGGGGCTTCACAGTGGCCGAAGGCTACATGACATGCTACACTTGCAAAAATTTTCTAAGTCCTGTACATTGGGCCCTCGGTCCAATATTCACACATCAGGAAGGAGGCTACCAGCCGAGGGCATCCAAGGGCAAGCTACAATCAGAAAATATTCTGAGTCCTAATTATTGCTAGACCCTCGGTTGTATATCCAGCAGAGGGAGCCCAACTACCGAAGGCTTCCAAGGGCAAGCTACAATCAGAAAATATTATAAGTCCTAAAACATACATTCAAAGGGCGAAGGCATACATCCAAAACGAGACGAAGGCATACATTCAAGAAGAGATGAATTAAAAAAAAGGCCATATATACAAAGCCCGAAGGCAATCATTCAATCATCAAAAAAGGAGCAAATGTAATTACGAGTAAATGTTACAAACAGGACGAAGCCGAAGGATCAATAGTGTCACCATTACAAATAAATGTTTACTAAGTGCATATTACATATCAACAACATCATTCCCGGGGGCCGCCTCCTCCGATGGCTTCGAGGTAACCTCCTTCCCGGTGGCGTCCTCGGCATCATCATCGACGCCCATCATCATGGAATCATGAATCACCGGGCGCTCTTCTCCCTCGGGGAGGGGGACCCTCACGTCTGGCTGCAACGGGGGGAGGCCATACACTGAGGGGTTGAACTCATCCAGGGAGGTGCCAAAATGCCGAGCGAGCCTCTGGTAAACCAGGTGCTGGGTAAAGAACTCACCAGCTTGATAGTAGGTGTCACCCCTCTCATTCATCCAGTCGAGCCCGGGGCCCCTCACCCACTCCTCGATCGAGGCCTTCACCACAGAGGCCACCCACTCGCTCTAGCCCTCGGCCTTCCAGCCCTCGGAGGTGAACCCAACGATGGCCTCTTCTCGGGCTTTGACAACAGCTTCAGCCTTGGCCTTCTCGGCGTCCTCAGCCGCTTGCTTTCTCTCCTCGGCCGCAACCCTCTCGGCCTCTGCCCTGCCCTCGGCCTTCCCGTCATCTCTGGCCTCCTTCAGCCGCAGCTCCGCTTGCCGAAGGGCGTCCTCCAGCTTGCACACCTCCCGGAGGGCAGCGTCCTTGTCGTGGATCAGCTCCTTCACGGACTTCTCTAGCTCGGCCTTATGACGGCACCACTCCTCTCGCCTGCGGGCCTGCTCACTGAAGGTTATACACGCCTGTTGAATAACGGACAGAGGGTTCAGACGGGCATTGGGATTATACTAAGTGTTAAGATAAAGTCAAAGTAAAAACACTTACAGTCAGAGCTGATCGAAGGGCCTTGCCTTCGAGGGCGTCATCGTCATAGGTGGAGAGGGCTTCCTTATCCATCATCGAGGTAATCCCCCTCAGGAAAGACATCGGCTCGGCTGAACCGTGCAACACAGATGCCCCCGGAGCGAGGGAGAGCTGAATAATCTCCCGAGGCAGGTTCCCTGGGGGAAGGTCTGTTTGAGCCATCAGAGTGTCAATGGCCGGGGGGTCAGCGGAGGGCTGATCATCGATTACTATGAGGGGGGCCGCCTTTTCAATGGCGCCCCCGGCAACCTTCTGTTTCTTGATCGGGGGCTCCACCCCCTTGCCTCCCTTTTTCTTCTTGGCCGCCACATCGGCCTTCGGCCCCCCGGCCACAGTAGCGGGAGCAGCGGCAACTGAAGGCTCCGCAGCCTCCTTCGGGAAAACCTCATCAATGGGCTTTTGACTCGAGGGCTCCTTCTTCTCCTTCTTCTGGGCCTGCGCCCTCTCCTTCTTCTTTTTCATTGCGAAGAGAGCCTCCATACCTGCAAAACAATGCAAAGAGAATATTAACCCGAAGGATTCATACCACAAACAACTATCGGGATGCAAAATGAGAATGCCTAAGTACAAGACTAAGGGCCCTCGTAGACTACCTCCTGCTCCCCCGAAGGCCTCAGCGAAGACGCCTGGCTCCACCACTACGGAGGCCCATTGACACCGACAGGATGTGGACGACAATGCATCCCTCGGGTGGCCGGAACAGCAGATCATCGACGCCTGGCTCCACCACTACGGCCGAGGGCCCAACGTGCAGCTGCGTGAAGTACAAATCAGCCCTGTCCGCCTTCGACTTGATATCGAGGGCCTCGGTGTTTAGCCAGGTATACCCCTCTGGCATTTCAACAGCCCCCCCAGCACCAGCGGCAACACCCTTCTTCTTGGGGGCAGCCCTCTGCGACTTCATCTTCTTTTTACCGGGGGCTATTCTCAGAGGCGTCGGGTCCAACGACCTGGAGGTACTAGGCTCACCACAGTCAGTCCGAGGGGGTGGCACAACAACAGTAACCGTCATCGCCAACTTTTGGGCTTCGTCCTCCGCCACCTGATACGCGAGGGCTAATTCTTCATCTTCGCACTCCTGTTCGAAGCCCTCGGCTTCCACTTCAGCAGCAAGGGCCTTCTGCAACTCCAAGGCCACGGCTTCGTCATCAGCAACCGAGGGCGCACTGCTACTTGACTCAACATCGGAAGCAACCTCGTCCTCAACCGAGGGCTCCCTCGAGATATTCTGCGAGTCGCTTTGGGACGACATCCTTGGTGTACTTAGGCTAAGATTCCTAAATCGAGGGTTATCTACGAGGCTATGACACCTAACCTAAGGCCAGGGAGCAAAAGCTAACGAAAAAACGGTGAGGAACGAAGGGAGAACTGACCTCTGAAGGTTGCTATGATCGAGGGTGATTTTCTCTCTCTAGAATAATTCCGGCAGAGCTTCACTAGGACAGATGATCGCGCAAGAAGAAATGGCTCTGGCTCCGGGGTATTTATAGACCCCAGAGTCCGGGCTTGGGCCCGAAAACTGGGCCTCCGGATGGACGCCATCATTACACACCGCGTCTTCGCCCAACCAGTGACGCCGCCCACGGACAACCAGCCATCACACGCCACGTGTACCCCCCCCCAACGGCTATAAACCTGACGTTACATATTGCAACGGCTATATTTCCAATGGCTATATTCTGGAAGCCCCCGGGTTTTCTACTTCACTCCACTTCATCAAGGAGAGCCTCCGGGTACACTTACCCAGAAGCGCCTCCGGGTTGTGCCCCACACAACACATAACAGACGCCTTCGGGATCACTCTTTCAGAAACCCAATGCGTCATATCAGGGCACCCCTCGGGGATTCCCCCTCAGCACTGTAAAACCGGATAGCCCCCGGGGAGTTGCCTCATTGACGGATAGCCTACAGCACGCAGGTAATGGGAGCCCTCGGGTATCCTCATCACCAACTAACCAGCAAGCAGGGGACCCCCCGACGACAATTCAATTACTGCCCTCATCCATCATGCCCTCGATCCCCAGATTGAGGGGCTCCCTTCGGCACCCCCAGGACATCAACAGCAAGCCTTCGGCTGATCAACACATGAGCCCTCAGAAAAGAGAGCCTTCGTCATTACCGTTATTTTCCACTTGTTACCAACGTTTCACATTTTCGATTCATCGTTGAGGGAATTCGGTGCACTCTTTTTCCCTCATTAGGATTTTTTCCCACAGGGTTTTTCCTAATGAGGTTTTTAACGAGGCATCCCCCCAAAATGAAACGAAAAGCGTCAGCCTTCGGCTAATCAACAGCAACGCAACTACTTTACTCCTTTTCACCACTTTACAAGTGTCTCAAGGAGTGGGGGACTGGGGAACCCCCTCGGGAAAAACATTAAATTACAAAATTAGTGAAATTCCAACAAACGACAAAGCAAGCCCTCAAGTCTCGACATGTGGGTAACTGAGGGACTGCCTTCGGCAGGGACATGAAAACAACAACTCCTCACCAACTTCAGAGATTACGACATGACAACATCAAAGGGCAAGCACAAATTACTCCTTTTCCCTCAAATACCTTTCGGCAAAAGGAGTGAGGGACTCCTGATGGAGTATATGGCCCGGGAACACCCGGCCCACAGACTCCTACTACTCCTTTAGAGGCCCAACAGGCCCAGGAGGCCCAACAGGCCCAAATCACGGTGCCCAGAGTACCAAGCAGCCCACAATACGCACCAGGGGTGCCTTCGGCCCCCTGGCCGAAGGCTCCAAACTATCACAGCATGGATATTTCGAACAAACAGAGGAACTGGGAGAAAACGGCGAAAACAGTTGCCCTCGGCACCTGGAGCCCTCGGCACTCAGGGGCCCTCAGCACTAAGAGCCCTCGGCTGGTTCTCTGCAGCCGAGGGCACCTCTCCCGACATGATATCCGCCTCACATGCGTACAGATCACCGTACCCTGTACAGACGTCCCATCCAACAGCCGCATTAAATGCGGCCACATGCGGCTGCCAACGCCAACCAGTTGAGGTGACCTCTCGGCCAATAGGCGCTTGACACGTGTCCCTGTCCGGCATTTATTGCTACTATAAATAACACCCCATTTCCTCATTTGTAACCAGGACATTCATACTGAATACACTCTCTCTCTACGTTTACTTGCTCTGACTTCTCTCTAAGTTATTCCCAGCAATAACCCCTCGGATATATACCCCCCGGGTAGACTATCCATCACATAGTGTCTGTCTTTTATATGAGTATTGGCCATTGATTGTCTTGTTTTGCTAGTTATCTGAGGAATGTATTAAATCATAGTGTCTGTCTTCTATATGGGTATTGGCCATTGACCTTGTTTTGCTAGTTATCTAAGGAATGTATTTAAATCATACTGTTTGTCTTCTGTATGGGTATTGGCTAGCGCCGCAGCGGTATTACTTGAGATTAACTAGAATTACCAGGGGAAAGTTTTCCCACTTCCGGGGCATTTGGATAACTAAAAAATGAGGCTCTTCTCTAACACATCTCCAGTTGCCACAACATTCATCACTAACAACTAATACAATCATTGTCAGTACATTTCACGCAAACACCATTGCCATCCGACCACTACAGATCATTAGTTGGACTCACTTCCCTCGTTCACAATTAAAGGTGGAACCAACCCCGATTCTGGGACTTGACCAGATCGGAAACTGGCAGATTTTTAATGCAACACTATTACCATCCACCACCTTAGTAATTGGTTAGGAAGCTGGGTTCACTTCCATCGTTTACAACTAAGGTGGACTGGCCTATTTTTACTTGAGTCACTTGACCTGATCAATATGGCCAGTGTCCGGTTGAGATGGAACTGGTTTTCTAGATTAGTACCGAGCCGAATCAGACTCGATTTCTCCAAAATAGGACCGCAATGGTTCTGGACATGCATATTTGAATGCACTAAAAGTGGCCCCGAGATCAACCTGATCGAAACCACCAGGAACGTCCGAACGTGGCCGAAACCACCGCAATGGTTATACCTGTTTTTGGTTCTTGTCCCTCCCCATGATTCACTACTAGAATTTTCGTCATTTGCTGCTCCTTATTTGATGCACTTATTTAATAATCTGCAGCAATATGTTCAAAAATCGAAGTATTTGCGGCGGTATGGCATAACCGCAACTATTAGCGCGAAAGAAAACGGTTTATTGCTGCGGACTTCTTGAAACCGCATCATTTCAGGCAAAATGTTAACCTTATTTGCTTCTGTTACACCGTGGCCGCAGCAATTTCATTAAAAAAAATTGATTTATTCACTTTTCGCTGCGGGCTCAATGCAACCGCACCATGCATCAGAACATACGTAGTAGCATTCTAGCGAAACCGGTAAACCTGAGTACAGCGTGCCTCCATTCCAGCTCGTAGATCAGATCCGCCGACCTCCTCCAGGCTCCAACCATCTTCAGAAGTGTTTTATCAGCTACACTCTTAGAAAGGAAGACAGCTTTTCCCCCACCTCGGACGCGTACGACGGTAGTACTTCTTTCATCTCCTCCTGTTTATCTGCCAATTTCTGTTAGCTTATAGTGGAATCATCTATGAAAAATTATTCAAGAGATTCATATAAAATTGATTGATTAGTTGAATTTTCTCAACTCCTAAATATAGCATTATGATTTCAAAACGGCAATAATTTACTCTTATTTCGCAAAAAGAAATCCTATTTCGTTAAATTTTTCATTTTGTAATAAAACAAGTCAAACTATGGGACATACTACGTATCAAGTAGCACGGAGTACATAGTACTTTGAAATATTACTACGTCCCAAATTGATTTGAAAATTTGACTTTTCTTGATCAAATAGTTTCATTTTATTTGCTTAATTAGGATGTCAGTTTTTAACTGTATTCTAATTTGGAGTTTGCAACTTTGAAGAGATTTTAATGTAGTTTCTGAATATGTAAATTTTAATTATTAAAAAATGAGTTAAATGACGATAGGGATGATTGACTTTTATTATTGGTTGACCATCGTCTCCGCCATTTCCGTCCATCCGCAAGCCGCCACCTCCTCCCACAGCACGCTGCCGCATCCAGCTGCTAAACCGCCTCCTCCTCCAGTCCTCCGCCCCTCCTAACTGCGCACCGGCTGCTGCCGCCGCGCGCTGCACGACCCCCCTCCTCCTTTGCCATAATTGCTCAATAGAGGTTTAGTTTCTAACCTTTTATCATTTCATTTCATTTATTGGATTTTATCAATTTTTTAGATTAATATTTGTATGATTTTTTTGGTAGAACTTATGAAATGTTTATATGAGCTTGACGAGTATGTATTTTTGAAGTTATTGCATATAAACTTATGATTAAACTAATAAAAGTAAACATCATAGTTCCAAAGCTTCTTTCTCTTTCACTATGTATAGCAGATGGCTCATTTAACCTTGGGTTGGAGACTTAGAGGACTTCGAAGGGAATGGGAGGGAAACGAAGTGAAGATAGTTGGAACAGAAGTGAAGATGATTTTTTATTTTATTGAAATACATGTTTCAACTACACATGTACTTGTTTTCTAATCGAACAAAAACAAGTATAAATAAATTAGCAACACAATACCTTAGCGTAATAGCATCATTTATGTACATTTACAGAAATTTGAGTGGAAACAGCATTCAAGGGCCTATTCCCTGAGGACTTGGATCAATGACTAGCCTAGAAAAGTGTAAGTGAAATCTCTGTTTTTCCCCCGGTTGGTATATACTACATTGTTTTCTTCTCACATCACTACTATAAAATGACTCACAAAGTATGAGAGAAATACATAAAATAAGGCACCAATTTTCTTCATTTTGAAAAGCTGGCTTGGTGGATTCATAATGCATTTGTTTATGGTATTTCATTTCTATTGATGGTCAAATTTGTGTTATATGAAACGTGAATATCTCCTAATGCATTTGTTGATTTAGAGTTTGGTTTCTGCTTTCTGGAGATGCCTATAATTTGGGGGTTTTGTCTTAAGCTTAAACCTCGAGTAAAAGATTTATGGTTGCAGCTCATGTGATTTCTTCCATGACTAAATTGACATGGGGAAAAAGGATACATCTTTTTTATAACTGGGACCTCTCAGAAGATCAGGTTCTTGAAGCTTTTGGGAAGACTAGATTATGACATGTTCTGAGGACAAAATTCTACGGGGAATGGACCTTTTAATCAACAACTTCGGTTTCAAATCTGCTGATATCTTGAGAAACCCAGTGAAGAAGAGGATAATTCCTAGACGCTATGTTTTTCAGACTTTGGCAGGAGAGGGTTTGTTAAGAAACAACCTAAAGCTACTTACTGTGACATCTTTCGACAAGTAACTTATGGCCCGTATGAAGTTCTGTCTAGTACATAAAAAACAAAGCATCACTGGTGTACTCATGAAAAAAAAGAACTTATGGCCTGTGTGAAGTTCTATCTAGTACATAAAAAACAAAGCATCACTGGATAACTCTTGAAAATGAGGCTTTAAAGTTAAAAACTGAAGGGGTTTATATGTTTATCACTTGTTACTTTTATTATACTTGGTAGTTAGTACTTAATATGTTTTTAAGTAATATAGTAGGTACTTTTATTCTATACTAATAGTATTGTTAATTGATTTCATTGGCCGTATGCATGCGGGAGGCAATTTTAATTGGAAGTGTGTGTGTGTGTGCGTGCTGTAATTTCAATTGGAAGTATTTGATGCATGTTGTAATGAAATTATTAAAAAAATGTGTGTGCATGTATAAACATTATATAATTTTTATTATACATTTGTATTTCTCTAGTTATGTGTTTTTTAATATTTTAGGTTTATTGGAGTGCTAGAAGAGATGAATCTATGTAGAGAGACAGAAGTATGTGAAGCTTGCGATGTGTTGGTGATACAAGTGTGTGATAATTTATTGTAACTATTAAATTTTATAAACTTTTAAAAGATGAGGATTTTGATTGTATTCCCACCGAATATTGGAGATGTATAACTAACGTAGTATTTCTTTTGGAATTATGGTTTTGATTTGTGAAGTGAGATGCTATTGTTGTAATATTAATGTTTCTTATTTTATAGATAGAGTATGTTTTGGTTGGAAACATCATCTTTGTAAATTTGGGTAGTAGAACAAAATAAAAGTAATATTACAATTTCCGCATTTTTTTTAGCTGTAAATAAATTTTAAAAAACTTAATACTATTTGCTGCTGTAAGGAATAATTGTAATTAGATTTTGATGATGCTAGATTAATTAGGACTTTAGAATACCCCTTTAGAAATTATGTATTAGAATTTTCCTTTGTAAAATTCTTAGAAGTATTCGACTTGACAGAAGACCTTCAAGAGCATAAGGGCTTCAAGAACAGAAGGACTTCAAGAGCAGAAGTGCCTCTTAAGGCATTATTGAAACAGAGGACCTGTGGTTCTCTGCTCCAGAACAGAAGTCCTCAGGATCTCTGTTAGTCTTGACTCTGACAGAAACCCTTCTGGGTCTCTGTTGGATACTCCCAACAGAAGTGCTCCAGGCCTCCTCTGTTCTACTCTCAGACAAAGACACCAGAAGGTCTGACACTTAGAAGAATTTCAAAGAACCGGGAAGTCAACTAAAAGATTCCTTCAACGGCTAGGAGTATGAAACGGAAAAGCTACAGTGCTTGCATTAAATGCTCATTTAATGCACCCCATGCTACGTAGAGTAATTGCAGATGATTGGCCGCAATGTCAGGAATACTTTATCCCAAAATAGTAACCCGCCAACTTTATCGGGCTCTACTAGTCAAGTCAACTGATCGCGCATTAAATGCAGTTGTCCTCCTACAACTCCAACGGGAAGACAACCTCAGTATAAAAGATACACTACGAAGAACAACCGGACAACTTTGATATAACTTTGCCAAGATTACATTGCAACTTTTGCTAACCACAAGCAAGATATTCAAACTCTGAAAAGCAAAAAGCCTCCTTGAGATTCAAACTCATTATCCTCTACAAGAGAAGGCAGAAGTTGGAAAAATACTCTTTCCAACTCAAGCAAAGTTCCAAGTGTTCTTCAACTCTTCAAGCTCATCACATACAAATCTTTTGTAACGAAGCTAGTTGGAGGAACCCCAGTTTCAACAGAAACTCTTCTTGCTACAAGAAGGACGTCCAAATAACTGGAGTAGTGAAGTGGTGATACTTCAAGGAAACTCAGTGAAAGGACCAGTGTTAAAGGAAGCCAGGCAGTGCATCCCAGGACACATCTAGGCTTGAAGAAGACGTGGAGTGCTTCTTAAGTACTAGGACTAAGGCTTTGTAAACGGCAGTTTTTACAGCTTAGTGGAACAGTGGATAAGAGGAACGAGTTGTTCCTTGAACCACTATAAAAATCCCTGGTGTCGTTTACTTATTGCTTTTAATACTTGCATTTAGTTAGAATTGTATAACTCCTTGGACTTGGTATCTGTGTTCAGCAGAACTTGTTCTACGAGTTAACAGAAGGCCTACTGCCTATTGCTTCTCTGAGGCTAACAGAACTCCCTACCAGAACCCCATCCGCTGCCAGTCTGTTCTTCCAACAGAACAGGTTATTCTGTAAATCTGGTACTTAGTTTAAAAAGCTAAAAACCGATACAGTCTATTCACCCCCCCTCTAGACTGTATCCAGTATAACCGGGACCAACAAGTGGTATCAGAGCCTCCTTGTTCTAATAATCTCTTAGGTTATTTGTTGAACAAAGATCCACTTGTTTTTCTGTTTAACCTCATTTCTATCTGATATAATGGATCACTCCTTGTCCAAGAATCTTATGTTTTCAGATCTTAAGTTTGATGACTGGAGGATCCGGATGAAAGCACATCTCTGTGCCCTGCATGATGAAATGTGGGAAGTTCTTAACATTGGCCCCTTCACTAGCTTCCAGAAGGTCAATCCTGAACATGCCATAGACAACACCAGACCCCAGATGATTAGTAAAGCCAAGTCCGAATGGACCACTGAAGAGAGGAGAAAGTACAACCTAGACAATATTGCCAAGGACATCCTCTATAAGTCCATTGATGATAGGTACTTCAACAGAATCAAGAAGTGCAAGACTGCTAAGGAAATCTGGGATACTCTTGAGCTCATTGGAGCTGGTGATGAGCAAGAGAAGGACAACAAACTAACCATAGCCAACAAGAAGTTTGATGACTTCAAACCTCTCCCTGGTGAAAGCATCTCCAAGATGTAAGACAGGCTCCTCACTCTCACTGGAGAGATCTCTGAGCTTGGCAAGGATCTCACAACCAAGGAGATCAACCTGAAGGTGTTGAGGGGACTGCCCTCAGCATGGAAGATGAAGGTAGTTGCTGTCCAAGCCAGCAAGGATGTAAAGACTTATCCCACTGATAAGCTCATTTCAGATCTCAAAGCTCATGAGTTTGAAATGATTGAAGAGAAGGAAGATGTACCAGAAGAGAGGACCACTACAGCCCTCACTGCCAGCACATCTAAGGTAAATGATTTTGACCCTTCAGTACTTTTATCTGATGAATATATGGCTGCCTTTGCCAGGAGATTCAAAAAGTTTATGAAGAATCCCAAAGATGGAAGGAGTCCATCTTTCAACAGAAAGCCATACCAGAAGGTCAAATCAATAGAAAGCAGTGGAGAGCTTCTCTGTTACAATTGCAGACAACCTGGCCACTTCAAGGCTGACTGTCCCCATCCTAGAGTGTCCAAGAAGCAAGGACAGGATGGAGAAAAGAAGAAGTACGAGGACAACTCCAGAAGAAGAAAGGCACTTGTGACAGAACAGCTGGAGAAAGACCCTCTGTCAGAAACAGAATCCAGTTCTGACTCAGATTCTGATGAGGCCTTCTGTTGCCTTGATACTGAGACAGAAGACCTTTGCCTCATGGCTCATTCTGATGATGAGGTAACCTCTACTTCTGAATCTAGTTTTTCTTCGGTAGGCTTAGCTTTTGATTCTGATTTAATGTCAGAATTTTGGGAAGAGTTTAAGGCCATACAAGCCACTTATTCTTCTGTAACAGAAGAAAACAGTAAGTTGAAAGCTGAAATTCTTGACTTAAAGAAGGAGGTTGAGATCAAAATCAATCTTCTAATTGAGGAAAGAGATCAACTGGAGACTGAAAATGTTTCTCTTCTTAAGAGAATAAGAGAAATAGAGCCTCTCGAGATTAAGTACAAAGCTTACCAGAAGGCCCAGTCTTCCATGGAAAAGATTGTGCTTGATCAACACATTGGCACTGGTTTTGGTCTTGGTTATGGCTCAACAGAATCAGGTGAGCCTTCTGTAATGCCTAGCACCAGAGTTGCTAAGGCAGATAAGGTCATAGAGCCACTGATTTCTAGCCCCATCTGTCAAGCTGGTGTATCTGGCACTAAGGTCGTTCATGAGGAAGTCAGACCAGAAAAGGGTAAGATAAAGGTTCAACAGAAACCCTTTTTGAAAAATAATGAACCTGGCAGAAAACCTAACAACAGAAGAGGTTTTCAAAATAACAAAAATAAAAGACCATTCATTGACAGTCAACCTCATGTCAATCGTGCCAGAAATGATCACCAGAAGGGCAAATATCAAGAGAGAGTTAACTTCATGCAGAAGAGGTTGGCTGGTCAACTTCAGAAGCCCAAGGTTAACCGTCCCTCTGCTCTTGATAGTATATGGGACTTCTTTCCAACAAAGAAAGCTATGCAAAAGTATGTAAACAGGAAGCATGACCCCCACAAGCATCTGCCCAAAGTGAATCACACTTCAGTTTACTATAACTACCAGGTGGACAATGGGTACCACCCACCAAGGTTTCACTTGATGAGACCAAAATGGTACCAACTACCCAGACTCCATGACCCCCCAGGACCCAGCATTGCTTGGGTACCTAAATCTTTCTTTTAATCTTGCAGGAACTGTGTGCTGGAGCTATCTCTGAACAAGAATGGTTTATTGATAGTGGATGCTCCAGGCACATGACAGGTGACAGAAGTTGCCTAACAGAGTTCCAGAAATGCAAAGGACCTAGAGTTACCTTTGGAGGTAATGACAAAGAAGGTCAAACAAAAGGAAGAGGAAAGCTGATCAGGAACCAGATAATCATTGATGATGTCTCATATGTCAAAGGACTGAAGTTCAACTTGCTGAGTGCTAGCCAATTCTGTGACAAAGGCTACACTGTTGAATTCACAAAGGACTTCTGCTATGTGAAGCATGAGACAACAAAGGAAGTGGTTCTTACAGCATCAAGGAAGAAGAACATCTATGTAGTTGATTGGAACACTGCAAAAGATGGAGTTTGCCTGATAGCCAAAGGAGATTCAAAACTGAGCTGGGATTGGCACAAAAAGCTCAACCATTTGAATTTCAAAACAATCAACAAACTGGCCAGAGAACACATTGTAGAAGGGCTACCAGACATTGTGTACAAGAAGGAGACCCTCTGCAGTGCATGTCAGAAAGGCAAACAAGTGAAGAATTCCTTCAAACCCATTGCTGGAGATCTTTCTACAAGCCCTCTAAATCTGATTCACATGGATTTATTTGGACCTGTTGAGACTCCAAGCGTTGGTGGCAAGAAATATACCTTAGTCATGGTTGATGACTACTCCAGATATACATGGACTGTTTTTCTATCAAAGAAAAATGAAACTCTTCAGAAGTTGCCATCTCTGTTAAAGCAACTTCAGACTGAGAAGAACTTGAAAGTGAAGACAATCAGATCAGACAGAGGAGCTGAATTTGTCAACCAAGTCATAAAGGACTTCTGTGATCAGAATGGAACTTTTCATCAACTTTCTGCCTCCAGAACCCTCAACAGAATGGCGTGGCAGAAAGAAGGAACAGAACTTTAAAAGAAGCTGCAAGAACAATGATTGCAGAATCTGGATTGCCTATGAGATATTGGGCTGAAGCAATCAACACTGCATGCTATACTCAGAACAGAAGCATGATCAACAAGAATCACCAGAAGACCCCTTATGAACTCTGGAAGGGAAGAAAACCTAACATCAGCTACTTTCATGTATTTGGATGCAAGTGCTACATCCTCAACAATGGAAAGGAGCATCTGAAAGTATTTCAAGAAAAGGCTGATGAAGGAGTCTTTATAGGCTATTCAAACACCAGTAAGGCCTATAGAGTACTCAACAGAAGGACCCTACATGTTGAAGAATCCATACATGTTAAGTTTGATGAAAGCACCTCTGTTAAAGAGGTAACAGAGATTCTCAAGGAAGTCAGCATAGAAGACAGAACACCAGAACCAACAGAAGAGGTGGCAGACAATCCTGCATTTCCAACACCTGCCCCAAACCCCCTTCTGTTGAATAAAGATGAAGACTCTGAAGATGAGGAACCAGAGAGACCAAGACAGCAGCTGACAGAACCAGACCTAACATGGTTAAGAGATCATCCTCCTAACCAAGTGATTGGTCAAATCAGAAGTGGAGTTCAAACCAGATCCACATCAAGAAGAGAAGCAATGCTTGCCTGCTATATATCTCAGATGGAACCTATGACAGTTGAAGAAGCTCTTGCAGACTCAGATTGGATCAATGCTATGCAAGAAGAGCTCACTCAATTTGAAAGGAACAAAGTATGGGAACTTGTTCCTAGGCCAAAGCACCAGAATGTCATTGGAACCAAATGGGTATTCAAGAACAAAGCAGATGAAGATGGCAACATTGTAAGGAACAAAGCAAGGCTAGTAGCTAAAAGATATTGTCAAGAAGAAGGAATAGATTTTGATGAGACTTTTGCACCAGTTGCCAGACTTGAAGCCATCAGAATCTTTCTAGCCTATGCTGCCTACAACAACATCAAGGTCTACCAGATGGATGTCAAGAGTGCATTTCTGAATGGAGATCTTGAAGAAGAAGTTTATGTGGAACAACCACCAGGTTTTGTCATTCCTACTCAATCTTCTTGTGTCTACAAGCTTAAAAAGGCCTTCTATGGTCTTAAGGAAGCTCCCAGAGCCTGGTATGACACATTGTCCCTTTTCTTAGTGAACCATGGGTTTACTAAAGGAAAGGTTGACAAAACTCTATTTCAAATCTCTGTTGCTAATCATATTCTGTTAGTACAAATATATGTTGATGACATTATATTTGGTAGTACTGATCCAGAACTGTGCAAGAAATTTTCTCAAGTGATGCAGAGTCAATTTGAAATGAGTATGATGGGAGAACTCAGTTACTTCCTAGGACTCCAAGTCAAACAAGTTCCAGAAGGGATCTTTATCAATCAAGGGAAGTACACCAGAGATCTAATCAAGAAGTTTGGAGTGGAAGGCAAATCATCAGTGAAGATTCCCATGAACACGTCACAAGGAATTGGTCCAGATGATGAAGAAAAGGATGTAGATGCAACGACATATAGAGGAATCATAGGATCTCTGTTGTATCTAACTGCAAGCAGACCAGACATCTCATTCTCTGTTGGAATCTGTGCCAGATACCAATCAAAGCCCAAGGAAAGCCATTTAAGTGCTGCAAAGAGAATCATCAGATACATCAAAGGAAATCCAAATGCAGGCCTATGGTATCCAAAGGGAGGTAACTTTGAACTAATTGGTTATTCTGACTCAGATTTTGCAGGTTGCAGACTAGACAGAAAAAGCACCTCTTGTCACTGCCAATTGCTAGGCGGAAGGCTTGTTTCCTGGTTTAGCAAGAAGCAGAACTCCATCTCAACAAGTACAGCTGAGGCAGAGTACATTGCAGCTGTGAGTTGCTGTGCTCAGCTACTCTGGATGGACAACAGAACAACGTTCCCTTCAACAAATTTGTTGAATCTGCTGAAGAATTTGGAGGACAGATCCTCCAAGGCTTGAAAAAAATAATTGAGGTCAATGACAAACACTATGGGCACCTTGCTCATGTGAATGACAATCTCAACTCAGGTATGTAGTATATCTCTGATCGTTTTGAGAACCTCACAGGAACTCTCAACAACTTCATAGCCTCATCAACTGCCAGAACTGATGCCCTGTCAACAGAAGTGGTAGGCATCCACAACACTCTTTCTATCTTTCAACAGACTCTCCTGAGTCAAGGCCATGCTATTCACAATATCTCAGAGCATCTTGAAGCTCTGAAGGAATCTGATGCCAGGACAGAGAGGCACTTGACCTCCATTGAGGCAATGTGCAGAGTGCATCAAGAACAGGCTCATGCACTTCTGTCCACTGACAGAGATCGTTATCAGAAGATGGTGCTCCTTGAAGCCAATAACAAGGACATCTTCTCTGCAATACAGAAGCAGCAAGGTCTGATTGAAGGCCTTACCTCTGTCACCCAGACACTACCAGAGGCCTTGGAGCAGATAGCCTCAACCCAGGCCTCAGAATTCCAGAAGATCAGTCTAATGATTGAAGATCTGAATGATGCCAAAAAGGGGGAAGAGGACCCTCAACAGACCAGGCCTAGGTCTCACAGAACTCCTACCAGAGCACCCTCCTCTGGTGAGCCTGCAGTAGATCCGGCTCCCTATTTTGAAGCTGCCCTACAAAAGAAAAGAGCAGCAGGTATACCTAGACCCCCATCTCCAGTAAAGAAGAGCACCAAGAAGAAGAAAGTTTTCAACTTCACTGAGTGGAGATTGGGTGGCTCTCAGAACATTGACAGAGCTCAATTTGAAGAGATGAAGGCTAAAATGACTCCTACCCAACAACAACACCTCTATCTGGACAAAGATGGTGTTGTCAGAGTTAGGTATGGAGGATCACTTGAAGAAGCAGAAGAATGGTACAAGAAGAACACTGTCCCAGGAAAGACCTTACATGAAGGTGTCCTCAACTATTTGGACTGTAAGCTTTCTCCAATATGGGCATCTTATCAAAGGTCTGGCAATATGTTCAAAATCAGATCTGAAATAAACGAAGAACTGCTCAGGCTTCAAAGACTAGAGGAAGAAGCTCTACAGGCAGCTAATCTGGAGAATGTGTAAGGTTTAAACTCTGTAAAACCTATCTAATAAAATCACATCTCTGCCTTCTTACTTTGAAGTGATTTTCCTCAAATTCTTGTCTTTTTGCCTTCTGCTTGTGTTTGTTTATTTCTGTTATATTCTGCTATCTGAATGTATCGTACTCTTACTATTTTCCTATGCCAAGTTGCCCACCAAGATTTAAATGGAAGTTTTTAAACTTAATATTTTTTTATGGTGAAGGCACTTCTCTGGAAATAGTTAAAGGGTTTTGGCATCATCAAAAAGGGGGAAATTGTAAGGAATAATTGTAATTAGATTTTGATGATGCTAGATTAATTAGGACTTTAGAATACCCCTTTAGAAATTATGTATTAGAATTTTCCTTTGTAAAATTCTTAGAAGTATTCGACTTGACAGAAGACCTTCAAGAGCATAAGGGCTTCAAGAACAGAAGGACTTCAAGAGCAGAAGTGCCTCTTAAGGCATTATTGAAACAGAGGACCTTTGGTTCTCTGCTCCAGAACAGAAGTCCTCAGGATCTCTGTTAGTCTTGACTCTGACAGAAACCCTTCTGGGTCTCTGTTGGATACTCCCAACAGAAGTGCTCCAGGCCTCCTCTGTTCTACTCTCAGACAAAGACACCAGAAGGTCTGACACTTAGAAGAATTTCAAAGAACCGGGAAGTCAACTAAAAGATTCCTTCAACGGCTAGGAGTATGAAACGGAAAAGCTACAGTGCTTGCATTAAATGCTCATTTAATGCACCCCATGCTACGTAGAGTAATTGCAGATGATTGGCCGCAATGTCAGGAATACTTTATCCCAAAATAGTAACCCGCCAACTTTATCGGGCTCTACTAGTCAAGTCAACTGATCGCGCATTAAATGCAGTTGTCCTCCTACTCCTCCAACGGGAAGACAACCTCAGTATAAAAGATACACTACGAAGAACAACCGGACAACTTTGATATAACTTTGCCAAGATTACATTGCAACTTTTGCTAACCACAAGCAAGATATTCAAACTCTGAAAAGCAAAAAGCCTCCTTGAGATTCAAACTCATTATCCTCTACAAGAGAAGGCAGAAGTTGGAAAAATACTCTTTCCAACTCAAGCAAAGTTCCAAGTGTTCTTCAACTCTTCAAGCTCATCACATACAAATCTTTTGTAACGAAGCTAGTTGGAGGAACCCCAGTTTCAACAGAAACTCTTCTTGCTACAAGAAGGACGTCCAAATAACTGGAGTAGTGAAGTGGTGATACTTCAAGGAAACTCAATGAAAGGACAAGTGTTAAAGGAAGCCAGGCAGTGCATCCCAGGACACATCTAGGCTTGAAGAAGACGTGGAGTGCTTCTTAAGTACTAGGACTAAGGCTTTGTAAACGGCAATTTTTACAGCTTAGTGGAACAGTGGATTAGAGGAACGAGTTGTTCCTTGAACCACTATAAAAATCCCTGGTGTCGTTTACTTATTGCTTTTAATACTTGCATTTAGTTAGAACTGTATAACTCCTTGGACTTGGTATCTGTGTTCAGCAGAACTTGTTCTACGAGTTAACAGAAGGCCTACTGTCTATTGCTTCTCTGAGGCTAACAGAACTCCCTACCAGAACCCCATCCGCTGCCAGTCTGTTCTTCCAACAGAACATGCTATTCTCTAAATCTGGTACTTAGTTTAAAAAGCTAAAAACCAATACAGTCTATTCACCCCCCTCTAGACTGTATCCAGTATAACCGGGACCAATAGCTGCGGTTCAGAACTGCACCAATAAGTCAATTTTTTTTTTTGTAATAGCTATTTGATGCGGTTCTGAACCGCAGAAAATACTTTTCCTACAATTTGCTGCTCTATCAATTGCTGCGGTTCAAAACCGCAGCAAATAGCCAAAAATGACCGCAGCAAATAGCTATTTTTCTAGTAGTGATTGCACGCAAATTGATCCATCGCTGCTAGCAAGTAACAACCATCTCCACCATTGCCGCAACCAACCAGGAAAATATTCTAAGATGATGATATTAGGATTTTATCTCACCAATCACATTCTTTGAAAAGTCTCAGTAGGAAGAATAAATGCCCTAAATGCTTCATGACATTAGGCCCAGTGAAAGCAACTATAATATCATGACAGGGACTCTAACATTATAGACTAAGCCAAAATATCACCCAATTAGTAGAGGTGTTTTCGACAATCATCAACATCCCCCTTCACCACCATCGTTGCATACCCAACCAATCGATTTGAGACAATAATACAATGATAGGATGGCGAAAAGCGGTCTGATTTTCAAGTTGTTGATTCTTATCAGCTCATTTAGGTTTGGCGCGATGAACATAAGAATAAATTACCCCAACAACAACAAAATTACCTACGGTACGGGTAAGGGGGTCAGATGTACGCAGCATCGCAACCTTACCAAACTGCATAAATTATCAACTTAGCAATGATATGAAAACTTGTAGCCAATTAAGGTATCCAAAAAATTGAAGATATTGCCACCTAATGTGACAGGCACGTAGATGCTGCTGGCTACAAGAACTTCGAGCAATCCAAGTTAGACAATTAAGCCAACAAAAAAGAGGGTTCCTATGATTTTTCTTAGTATCATGCATGTGCATATTCCTAACACAGATTCATGGAGTGGTGGTGTTTTTTGCTCATTTCCCTTTTGGTTAATTCTTGGTGGTTACTCCCCCAAAAAAGAGAAAATTGTTGGTCCCGGTTGTACTGGATACAGTCTAGAGGGGGGGTGAATAGACTGTATTGGTTTTTAGCTTTTTAAACTAAGTACCAGATTATACAGAATAGCCTGTTATGTTGACAGAACAGACTGGCAGCGGATGGGGTTCTGGTAGGGGGTTCTGTTCATTTAGCCTCAGAAAAGCAAAGGCAGTAGGCCTTCTGTTAACTCGTAAGACAAGTTCTGCTGAACACAGATACCAAGTCTAAGGAGTTAGACAGTTCTATCTAAGTGCAAGTATTTAAAGCAGTAAGTAAACGACACCAGGGATTTTTATAGTGGTTCAAGGAACAACTCGTTCCTCTAATCCACTGTTCCACTAAGCTTGTAAAAACGACCGTTTACAACGCCTTAGTCCTAGCACATAAGAAGCTCTCCACGTCTTCTTCAAGCCTAGATGTCTCCTGGGATGCACTGCCTGGCTTCCTTTAAGACTGGTCCTTTCACTGAGCTTCCTGGAAGTATTACCACTTCACTACTCCAGTTACTTGGACGTCCTTCTTGTAACAAGAAGAGTTTCTGTTGAAACAGGGGTTCCTCCAACTTGCTTCGTTACAAAGGATTTGTAGATGAAGTGCTTGAAGTTGTTGAAGAATTATTGGAACCTTGCTCTAGTTGGATTAGATGATAGGAATGTATATTCTTTCCAACTTGTGTCACTCTTGTTGAGGATGAAGAGTTTGAATCTCAAGAGGACCTCTTTGCTTTGAATAATTTGAATGTGTTTTTCTTGCGAAGAATGTGATGAAGTTGGCAAAGTTAGTAGAGCAAAAGTTATCCGGTTGTTCTTCGAAGTGTATCTTTTATACTGAGGGTTGTCTTCCCGTTGAAGGTGAAGGAGGACAACTGCATTTAATGCGCGAGCAGTTGACTTGACCAGTAGGACCTGGTAAAGTTGGCGGGTTACTATTTTGGGATAAAGTAATCCTGACATTGCGGCCAATCATCTGCAATTACTCCACGGACCATGGGGAGCATTAAATGTGAATTTAATGCTGGCACTGTAGCGTTTCCGTACAAGTCTCCTAGCCGTTGAAGGAATCTTTCAGTTGATTTCCCGGCTTTGTGGATTTCTTCCAAGTGTCAGGCCTTCTGGTGTCTATAGCAGAGAACTGATCAGAGAAGGTCTTGAGCACTTCTGTTGATAATAGCTGACAGAGAACCAGGAGGGTTTCTGTCAAACTAGAGGGTAACAGAGACCCTGAGGTTTTTCTGTTCCTCGGCAGAGAACTAAAGATCTTCTGTCAGGAGGTCTTCTGGTAAGGAGGCCTTCTGGTAGAAGATTATGCTAAGAACTTTACAAAGGAAAATTCTAATACATTATTTCTAAAAGGGGTACTTTAAAGTCCTAATTAATATAGCATCATCAAAATCTAATTACAAATATTCCTTACAATTTTCCCCTTTTTGATGATGCCAAAACCCTTTAACTATTTCCAGAGAAGTGCCTTCACCATAAAGAATTAAAGTTTAGAACTTTTCATTAAAAACTTGGTGGGCAACTTGGCATAGGAAAATAGTAAGAGTGCAGTACATTCAGATAGCAGATAATATATCAAAAACAAACAAGCAAACACAAACAGAAATTAAAGAAAAGACAGAGATTGAGGAATGTCCTTACAAAGTGTGAGGCAGAGATGTTCTTTTATTAAGGTGGATTACAAGAGTATCTGATTACATAATAGCCTTTGCAGCTTCAGCTCTTGCTTGTTCATCCAGTCCTTGAAGTCTCTTCAGCTCTGCATTCACCTCTTTTCTGATTCCAGCCAGATTTCCAGTTCTTTGATAAGAAGCCCAGACGGGTGAGAGTTTGCAGTCTAAGTAGTTAAGAACACCTTCATGGATATCTTTTCCTGGTACAATACTGTTGTGAAACCAGAATTTTGCTTCCTCCAGAGATCCACCATGTCTAACCTTCACATGGCCATCAGGGTCCAAATACAGATTCTGTTGCTGTGTAGAGGTCATCTTCTGCTTCATTTCATCAAATTGTGTAGCAGACATTACCTGAGATCCTCCCAGTCTCCATTCTTTAAAGCTTAGAGCTTTCTTCTTCTTAGATCCTTTCTTCAGTGGGGATGGAGGTCTAGGGATACCTGCTAGCCTTTTCTTCTGAAGGGCAGCTTCATAGTAACGTGTGGGATCCACACCTGGTTCAGCAGATGATGAGGTTCTGGTGGTCCTAGGTTTCCTAAGATGAGGGCCTTCTTCCCCCTTTTTGGCATCATCGAGATCACCAAGCAGAAGGGAGAGTTTCTGGAATTCTGTGGCCTGAGTAGAGGCAATCTGTTCCAGGGTTTCTGGTAAGGTTTGAGTCACAGATGTAAGGCCTTCTATGAGACCTTGCTGCTTCTGAATGGCAGAGAAGATGTCTTTGTTGTTGGCTTCAAGCAGTACCATCTTTTGATATCTGTCTTTGTCAACAGAGAGGAGAAGTTGAGCTTGATCTTGGTGAGCTCTGCACATTTCCTCAATGGAGGTCAGTTGCCTCTCAGTTCTGGCATCAGATTTCTTCAGAGCCTCAAGATTCTCTGAGATAGAGTTGATTTCCTGCCCTTGATTTAGGAGTGTCTGTTGAAAGACAGAGAGGGTTTTGTGGATACCTGCCACTTCTGTTGACAGTGCATCTGTTCTGGCAGTTAAGGAAGTCATGAAGTTGTTGAGAGATGTTGTCAGATTTTCAAAGCGATCTGAGATAAACTGCATCCCAGAGTTGAGATTATCATTCACATGAGCAAGGTGCCCATAATGCTTGTCATTGATCTGTATCAACTTGTTCATGCCATGGAGGAGTTGGCCACCAAAATCTTCTGCTGCTTCAACGAACTTGTTGAATGGGATCTGGTTCTCTTGTCCATCAGATGGAGGCATCTCTAGACCTCTTCCCTTAGGCAAGGGGTGATGTTCTTGGACAGAGGAGAGAGATTCAACAACGAGTTCATGTTCAAGTTGAGTCAGAGGAGGGGTCTTCTGTCTCTTTGAAGTTGCTTTGTAGGATTTGTTGATCATGAATCCATCCATGTCAGAAGAATCTTCATAAGATGAATAGATAGGTATTCTGTTTCTGACTACCTTCTTCTTCTTTCTGAGGGAGGGATTGGGGGCAGTAGAGTGCCTAGAATACCCTTGTGGTGCAGAGATGGGGGATATGGTTTTAGGATCAGAATCCCTAAGAAACCATTCAAGTTTTTGTTGAGCTGCAGGTTGTTGTAGTGGAAGGGAGTCTTGTGGAGTTGCTCCATGTTCAGACTTGGTGGGTGAAGGGGATTTCTGTTGAGGTGGTGTTGAAGAAGAAATGATCTGTGGGGGTTGGTATTGGATAATTTGTCTTTGAGGGGATGGAGGAGGGGATGGGGATATGTTCTTTGGAGGAGAGAACGATTTGCAGGGTGAAAGAGATGGAGATTTGGAGATTGAGGATTTTTGGGGTGTAGGGGTTTTCTGTGCAGAGGAGGGTTTCTGATGAGGTGAGGAGGTGTTCTGTCTGGATATGGTTTTCTGTGAGGGTGAGGGGGATTTCTGTTGGGGTTGAGGTGAAGTGTTTTTAGGAGAGGGAGGGGGAGAAGGAATGATTGTGGGACTTACCTCTAGTACAGTTTCTGTGAACAGAGAATCCCTCCATTCTTTGATAAGCTTCTCCATGACCAAGGGTAGGTCATTTGCAGTGGAGGGTTCACCTTCTCCATGTGCACTGTGGCGAAACTTGATCATTGATTTTTTCCTCTTCTTCTCAATCAACCAAGCATCAAAAACATCCAACTCATGCTCTTGAAGAGCCTTTACATGGTCTTCTGGTGAATCTTTGACTAGAGGAGCCTTTCCTTGGTTTTTCTCCTTCTTTTTCTGGAGGAAAGAAAGGAGGAAGTTTTTATTTAGGCATTGTTCCACATCTTCTGTGTCAGCCCATTGAAGTACTTCTTCTTCCTCAGAGATGAAGTGGGACAGTTTCTTCAGTAGCTCAGTGAGAGGTCCCACTCTCCATTTTCTCCATGCCAGAACCCTGATGAATTCCCTATCTAGGGCAGAGAAGTTGTTCATTAGGGGTTCTGCAGAGTTTGAAATTCTGCTATCTTCTTGGTGTTCTGGTGAAGAAACCACCAGAGGTTGATCATTTGTAGAGGCAGGAGGAGAGAAGTGTGGTTCCCCCTGAGTAGTGGCATCCTGCACCACCATTTCTTCTTCTGAGTCACTAGACTCAAAGACAATCCTCTTGCCTTGCCAAGCATTTCTGTTGGCTGGGGCAGAGGTGACAGAATCCTACAGCTTCTCCTGTATTGCAGGTGTCAGAATCTTGGCCTTCTTTGCAACTGGTGCAGCAGAGGGGGTGCTTTCTGTAGAGATAGGGGAAGGTATCTTTCTCTTTAGAACAGATTTCTTTGCCACCAGCTTGTGGACTTTGACAGGTGTGGTCTTCTTTTTGGGAACCTTCTTGACCACCTTCTTCACCAAAGGCATTTCTTCTTCAGAATCAGAAGGAGTAGAGGGTTTCTGTTGCTTCTTGGTGACTTTCTTTGGCTGAACAACCTTCTGTTGTTGCCTTTCTCTGTTGAACTCAAGAGTTCTGAGCCTTTTCTGCTCTACCTTGAGAGCAATCTTCCTGTCATTGGAGGTGTTGAGGAAGAGCAACTTGGTGTAGTCTGCCTCAGTAGGATTTCTCAGCCCTATCCTGCCTTGAGCAAGGTTTCAGAGATTAAGAGACCATAACCCATGGGGGTTTTGAATAGTCCGGTCTCTTTGTCTTTCTTCTTGATGAATTCAACAAGGGATTTGACAATTACCTGTCCCCAGTTGATGTTCATCCCATGATGAACTGCAAAGACAGCCTTTGCATTGAGTACATTCATGTCATCGGTGGAGGTGCTCTTGCTCCAGACACACCTGTGAAGAATGTTCACCAGCTTCTCACAGTCGCTCAGAAGTAGGTTCTTCTTCATGTACAGTTTTGGAACTCTACCCACCTCAGGTCGGCAGTAGAGTTGGACAAAGTTGTCCACAGTGACCTTGACACTATCCAGAGTTAAGAAACCTTCAGTTTCTTCTTCTTGAGGGTCCTCCACTACGCCAAAGAGGGCGTTGAGATCTTCAGGAGTGAGAGTTATGTTCTCACCATTGACGTTTGACCGAATGGTCTCTCCTTCGTATGTAGCGTTGAGATAAAACTCTGCTACGTCTCTTGTGCTGTAGGAATCAAAGTGATATCCTACAACTTTGTTCAGTTGAGAGTCCTACATTCCCTTGATGATTTTCATCATCGTTTCGTGATTTGCAGCGAGTTCAGGGAGTGCGGAGAGGTCGCAGTTCATCTCAGTGTAGATGTTGGAAACTAGGGTGTTGATTTCCTCCTTGGTGAGGTCATTAATGTTGATGAAGGCCATTTGAGCAGAGAAAGTTTGCAGAAAACTTGAGAGCTTGAGAGCTATGGAGGTTTGAGAGTTTGAGAGTAATGAAAGCAGTAACGGTTTAGGTTTGAGAAAGGGGAATTTATGGGTACGGGTTAGTGGACGTTTGAGATAATTTACGGTTCCAAGGTACCAATAAATGAAAAAAGGGGCGCAGTAAATATTTTGCGGCTGGATACCGTTTTAAGGGTAAAAGGTTAAAAGACCTTTAATAATTTACTAGGTCACCCGGTTTTTCAGAATTTTCTAAGTCCACAACCTTCTGTTAGACATAAGAAGAGGATTTCTGTAGAAAGGGTTTCTGTTGCAGAGGTGTTCTGCCAGGGTAGAGAACAAAAGGGGTTAACAGAAGGAGTTCTTCAATAGGTATTCTGTTAACAGAAATTTAGCAACAGAGGGCCTTTCTTTTCAACTTTCCCTTGGAATTTCATCAATCATTCCCAAATCCTCTCTCAGTTTGTTGAACCTAGCCTCAGGAAGAGGCTTTGTCAGAATATCTGCTAGCTGGTCTTCTGTTGGCACATGCTCCATGCATATGTGCTTCTTCTCAACATGATCTCTGATGAAGTGATGTCTGATCTCAATGTGCTTTGTCCTGGAGTGAAGAACTGGATTTTGAGTGATAGCAATGGCACTGGTGTTGTCACACAACAGCTTGATCTCCTTTGCTTGAATTCCATAGTCCTTCAGTTGTTGCTTCATCCAGAGTAGCTGAGCACAGCAACTCCCAACTGCAATGTACTCAGCCTCAGCTGTACTTGTTGAGATAGAGTTCTGCTTCTTGCTAAACCAGGAAACAAGCCTTCCTCCTAGTAATTGGCAGTGACCAGAGGTGCTCTTTCTGTCTAGTCTGCAACCTATAAAATCTGAGTCAGAGTAACCAATTAGTTCAAAGTTACCTCCCTTGGGATACCATAGGCCTACATTTGGATTTCCTTTGATGTATCTGATGATTCTCTTTGCAACACTTAGATGGCTTTCCTTGGGCTTTGATTGGTATCTGGCACAGATTCCAACAGAGAATGAGATGTCTGGTCTGCTTGCAGTTAGATACAACAGAGATCCTATGATTCCTCTGTATGTCGTTGCATCAACATCCTTTTCTTCATCATCTGGACCAATTCCTTGTGAGGTGTTCATGGGAATCTTCACTGAGGATTTGCCTTCCACTCCAAACTTCATGATCAGGTCTCTGGTATACTTCCCTTGGTTGATAAAGATTCCTTCTGGAACTTGTTTGACTTGAATTCCTAGGAAGTAACTGAGTTCTCCCATCATACTCATTTCAAATTGACTCTGCATCACTTGAGAAAATTTCTTGCACAGTTCTGGATTAGTACTACCAAATATAATATCATCAACATATATTTGTACTAACAGAATGTGATTAGCAGCAGAGATTTGAAATAGAGTTTTGTCAACCTTTCCTTTAGTAAACCCATGGTTCACTAAGAAAAGGGACAATGTGTCATACCAGGCTCTGGGAGCTTGCTTAAGACCATAGAGGGCCTTTTAAGCTTGTAGACACAAGAGGAGTGAGTTGGAATGACAAAACCTGGTGGTTGTTCCACATAAACTTCTTCTTCAAGATCTTCATTTAGAAATGCACTCTTGACATCCATCTGGTAGACCTTGATGTTGTTGTAAGCAGCATAAGCTAGAAAGATTCTGATGGCTTCAAGTCTGGCAACTGGTGCAAAAGTCTCATCAAAATCAATTCCTTCTTCTTGGAAATAACCTTTTGCTACCAGCCTTGCTTTATTCCTTACAATGTTGCCATCTTCATCAGCCTTGTTCTTGAATACCCATTTGGTTCCAATGACATTCTGGTGCTTTGGTCTGGGAACAAGTTCCCACACTTTGTTCCTTTAAAACTGAGTAAGCTCTTCTTGCATAGCATTGACCCAATCTGAGTCTGCAAGAGCTTCTTCAACAGTCATGGGTTCCATTTGAGATATATAGCAGGCAAGCATTGCTTCTCTTCTTGATGTGGATCTGGTTTGAACTCCACTTCTGATTTGACCAATCACTTGGTTAGGGGGATGATCTTTTAACCATGTTAGGTCAGGTTCTGTCAGCTGCTGTCTTGGTCTCTCTGGTTCCTCATCTTCAGAGTCTTCATCTTCATTCAACAGAAGGGGGTTTGGTGCAGGTGTTGGAAATGCAGGGTTGTCTGCTACCTCTCCTGTTGGTTCTGGTGTTCTGTCTTCTATGCTGACTTCCTTGAGGATCTCTGTTACCTCTTTAACAGAGATGCTTTCATCAAACTTCACATGTATAGATTCTTCAACATGTAGGGTCCTTCTATTGAGTACTCTATAGGCTTTACTGGTGTTTGAATAACCTATAAAGACTCCTTCATCAGCCTTCTCTTGAAAGACTTTCATATGTTCCTTTCCATTGTTAAGTATGTAGCACTTGCATCCAAATACATGAAAGTAGCTGATGTTAGGTTTTCTTCCCTTCCAGAGTTCATAAGTGGTCTTCTGGTGATTCTTGTTGATCATGCTTCTGTTCTGAGTATAGCATGCAGTGTTGATTGCTTCAGCCCAATATCTCATAGGCAATCCAGATTCAGCAATCATTGTTCTTGCAGCTTCTTTTAAAGTTCTGTTCCTTCTTTCTGCTACGCCATTCTGTTGAGGGGTTCTGGCGGCAGAGAGTTGATGAAAAGTCCCATTCTGATCACAGAAGTCCTTTATGACTTGGTTGACAAATTCAGTTCCTCTGTCTGATCTGATTGTCTTCACTTTCAAATTCTTCTCAGTCTGAAGTTGCTTTAACAGAGATGGCAACTTCTGAAGAGTTTCATTTTTCTTTGATAGAAAAATAGTCCATGTATATTTGGAGTAGTCATCAACCATGACTAGGGTATATTTCTTGCCACCAACGCTTGGAGTCTCAACAGGTCCAAATAAATCCATGTGAATCAGATTTAGAGGACTTGTAGAAAGATCTCCAACAATGGGTTTGAAGGAATTCTTCACTTGTTTGCCCTTTTGACATGCACTGCAGAGGGTCTCCTTCTTGTACACAATGTCTGGTAGCCCTTCTACAATGTGTTCTCTGGCCAGTTTGTTGATTGTTTTGAAATTCAAATGGTTGAGCTTTTTGTGCCAGTCCCAGCTCAGATTTGAATCTCCTTTGGCTATCAGGCAAACTCCATCCTTTGCAGTGTTCCAATCAACTACATAGATGTTCTTCTTTGTTGATACTGTAAGAACCACTTCCTTTGTTGTCTCATGCTTCACATAGCAGAAGTCCTTTGTGAATTCAACAGTGTAGCCTTTGTCACAGAATTGGCTAGCACTCAGCAAGTTGAACTTCAGTCCTTTGACATAAGAGACATCATCAATGATTATCTGGTTCCTGATCAGCTTTCCTCTTCCTTTTGTTTGACCTTCTTTGTCATTACCTCCAAAGGTAACTCTAGGTCCTTTGCATTTCTGGAACTCTGTTAGGCAACTTCTGTCACCTGTCATGTGCCTGGAGCATCCACTATCAATAAACCATTCTTGTTCAGAGATAGCTCCAGCACACAGTTCCTGCAAGATTAAAAGAAAGATTTAGGTACCCAAGCAATGCTGGGTCCTGGGGGGTCATGGAGTCTGGGTAGTTGGTACCATTTTGGTCTCATCAAGTGAAACCTTGGTGGGTGGTACCCATTGTCCACCTGGTAGTTATAGTAAACTGAAGTGTGATTCACTTTGGGCAGATGCTTGTGGGGGTCATGCTTCCTGTTTACATACTTTTGCATAGCTTTCTTTGTTGGAAAGAAGTCCCATATACTATCAAGAGCAGAGGGACAGTTAGCCTTGGGCTTCTGAAGTTGACCAGCCAACCTCTTCTGCCTAAAGTTAACTTTCTCTTGATATTTGCCCTTCTGGTGATCATTTCTGGCACGATTGACATGAGGTTGTCTGTCAATGAATGGTCTTTTATTTTTGTTATCTTGAAAACCTTTTCTGTTGTTAGGTTTTCTGCCAGGTTCATTATTTTTCAAAAAGGGTTTCTGTTGAACCTTTATATTTCCCTTTTCTGGTCTGACTTCCTCATGAACAACCTTGGTGCCAAATACACCAGCTTGACAAATGGGGCTAGAAATCAGTGGCACTATGACCTTATCTGCCTTAGCAACACTGGTGCTAGGCATTACAGAAGGCTCACCTGATTCTGTTGAGCCATAACCAAGACCAAAGCCAGTGCCCATCTGTTGATCAAGTACAATCTTTTCCATGGAAGACTGGGCCTTCTGGTAAGCTTTGTACTTAATCTCGAGAGGCTCTATTTCTCTTATTCTCTTGAGAAGAGAAACATTTTCAGTCTCCAGTTGATCTCTTTCCTTAATTAGAAGATTGATTTTGATCTCAACCTCCTTCTTTAAGTCAAGAATCTCAGCTTTTAACTTACTGTTTTCTTCTGTTACAGAGGAATAAGTGGCTTGTATGGCCTTAAACTCTTCCCAAAATTCTGACATTGAATCAGAATCAAAAGCTAAGCCTACCGAAGAAAAACTAGATTCAGAAGTAGAGGTTACCTCATCATCAGAATGAGCCATGAGGCATAGGTCTTCTGTCTCTGTATCTAGGCAACAGAATGCCTCATCATAATCTGAGTCAGAACTGGATTCTGTTTCTGACAGAGGGTCTTTCTCTAGTTGTTCTGTCACAAGTGCTTTTCTCCTTCTAGAGTTGTCTTCATACTTCTTCTTTTATCCATCCTGTCCTTGTTTCTTGGATATCCTTGGATGGGGACAATCAGCCTTGAAGTGACCAGCTTGTCTGCAATTGTAACAGAGAAGTTCTCCACTGCTCTCTGTTGATTTGACCTTCTGGTATGGCTTTTTGTTGAAAGATGGACTCCTTCCATCTTTGGGATTCTTCATAAACTTTTTGAATCTCCTGGCAAAGGCAGCCATATATTCGTCAGATAAAAGTACTGAAGGGTCAAAATCAATTACCTTTGATGTGCTGGCAGTGAGAGCTGTAGTGGTCCTCTCTTCTGGTACATCTTCGTTTTCTTCAATCATCTCGAACTCATGAGCTTTGAGATCAGAGATGAGCTTATCAGTGGGATAAGTCTTTACATCCTTGCTGGCTTGGACAGCAACCACCTTCATCTTCCATGCTGAGAGCAGTCCCCTCAACACCTTCAGGTTGATCTCCTTGGTGGTGAGTTCTTTGCCAAGCTCTGTGATTTCTCCAGTAAGGGTGAGGAGCCTATCATACATTTTGGAGATGGTTTCTCCAGGGAGAAGTTTGAAGTCATCAAACTTCTTGTTGGCTATAGTCAGCTTGTTGTCCTTCTCTTGTTCATCACCAGCTCCAATGAGCTCAAGAGTATCCCATATTTCCTTTGCAGTTTTGCACTTCTTTATTCTGTTGAAGTACCTATCATCAATGGATTTGTAGAGGATGTCCTTATTAATATTGTCCAGGTTATATTTTCTTCTCTCTTCAGTGGTCCATTCTGACTTGGCTTTACTGATCATCTGGGGTCTGGTGTTGTCAATAGCATGCTCAGGATTGACCTTCTGGAAGCTTGTGAAAGGGCCAATATCAAGAACTTCCCACATCTCATCATACAGGGCACAGAGATGTGCTTTCATCCGGATCCTCCAGTCATCAAACTTAAGATCTGAGAACATAAGATTCTTGGACAAAGAGTGATCCATTATATCAGATAAAAATGAGGTCAAACAGAAAAACAAGTGGATCTTTGTTCAGCAAATAACCTAAGAGATTATTAGAACAAGGAGGCTCTGATACCACTTGTTGGTCCCGGTTGTACTGGATACAGTCTAGAGGGGGGGGGGGGGGGTGAATAGACTGTATTGGTTTTTAGCTTTTTAAACAAAGTACCAGATTATACAGAATAGCCTGTTCTGTTGACAGAACAGACTGGCAGCGGATGGGGTTCTGGTAGGGGGTTCTGTTGATTTAGCCTCAGAAAAGCAAAGGCAGTAGGCCTTCTGTTAACTCGTAAGACAAGTTCTGCTGAACACAGATACCAAGTCTAAGGAGTTAGACAGTTCTATCTAAGTGCAAGTATTTAAAGCAGTAAGTAAACGACACCAGGGATTTTTATAGTGGTTCAAGGAACAACTCGTTCCTCTAATCCACTGTTCCACTAAGCTTGTAAAAACGACCGTTTACAACGCCTTAGTCCTAGCACATAAGAAGCTCTCCACGTCTTCTTCAAGCCTAGATGTCTCCTGGGATGCACTGCCTGGCTTCCTTTAAGACTGGTCCTTAACACTATGGGCACCTTGCTCATGTGAATGACAATCTCAACTCAGGTATGTAGTATATCTCTGATCGTTTTGAGAACCTCACAGGAACTCTCAACAACTTCATAGCCTCATCAACTGCCAGAACTGATGCCCTGTCAACAGAAGTGGTAGGCATCCACAACACTCTTTCTATCTTTCAACAGACTCTCCTGAGTCAAGGCCATGCTATTCACAATATCTCAGAGCATCTTGAAGCTCTGAAGGAATCTGATGCCAGGACAGAGAGGCACTTGACCTCCATTGAGGCAATGTGCAGAGTGCATCAAGAACAGGCTCATGCACTTCTGTCCACTGACAGAGATCGTTATCAGAAGATGGTGCTCCTTGAAGCCAATAACAAGGACATCTTCTCTGCAATACAGAAGCAGCAAGGTCTGATTGAAGGCCTTACCTCTGTCACCCAGACACTACCAGAGGCCTTGGAGCAGATAGCCTCAACCCAGGCCTCAGAATTCCAGAAGATCAGTCTAATGATTGAAGATCTGAATGATGCCAAAAAGGGGGAAGAGGACCCTCAACAGACCAGGCCTAGGTCTCACAGAACTCCTACCAGAGCACCCTCCTCTGGTGAGCCTGCAGTAGATCCGGCTCCCTATTTTGAAGCTGCCCTACAAAAGAAAAGAGCAGCAGGTATACCTAGACCCCCATCTCCAGTAAAGAAGAGCACCAAGAAGAAGAAAGTTTTCAACTTCACTGAGTGGAGATTGGGTGGCTCTCAGAACATTGACAGAGCTCAATTTGAAGAGATGAAGGCTAAAATGACTCCTACCCAACAACAACACCTCTATCTGGACAAAGATGGTGTTGTCAGAGTTAGGTATGGAGGATCACTTGAAGAAGCAGAAGAATGGTACAAGAAGAACACTGTCCCAGGAAAGACCTTACATGAAGGTGTCCTCAACTATTTGGACTGTAAGCTTTCTCCAATATGGGCATCTTATCAAAGGTCTGGCAATATGTTCAAAATCAGATCTGAAATAAACGAAGAACTGCTCAGGCTTCAAAGACTAGAGGAAGAAGCTCTACAGGCAGCTAATCTGGAGAATGTGTAAGGTTTAAACTCTGTAAAACCTATCTAATAAAATCACATCTCTGCCTTCTTACTTTGAAGTGATTTTCCTCAAATTCTTGTCTTTTTGCCTTCTGCTTGTGTTTGTTTATTTCTGTTATATTCTGCTATCTGAATGTATCGTACTCTTACTATTTTCCTATGCCAAGTTGCCCACCAAGATTTAAATGGAAGTTTTTAAACTTAATATTTTTTTATGGTGAAGGCACTTCTCTGGAAATAGTTAAAGGGTTTTGGCATCATCAAAAAGGGGGAAATTGTAAGGAATAATTGTAATTAGATTTTGATGATGCTAGATTAATTAGGACTTTAGAATACCCCTTTAGAAATTATGTATTAGAATTTTCCTTTGTAAAATTCTTAGAAGTATTCGACTTGACAGAAGACCTTCAAGAGCAGAAGGGCTTCAAGAACAGAAGGACTTCAAGAGCAGAAGTGCCTCTTAAGGCATTATTGAAACAGAGGACCTTTGGTTCTCTGCTCCAGAACAGAAGTCCTCAGGATCTCTGTTAGTCTTGACTCTGACAGAAACCCTTCTGGGTCTCTGTTGGATACTCCCAACAGAAGTGCTCCAGGCCTCCTCTGTTCTACTCTCAGACAAAGACACCAGAAGGTCTGACACTTAGAAGAATTTCAAAGAACCGGGAAGTCAACTAAAAGATTCCTTCAACGGCTAGGAGTATGAAACGGAAAAGCTACAGTGCTTGCATTAAATGCTCATTTAATGCACCCCATGCTACGTAGAGTAATTGCAGATGATTGGCCGCAATGTCAGGAATACTTTATCCCAAAATAGTAACCCGCCAACTTTATCGGGCTCTACTAGTCAAGTCAACTGATCGCGCATTAAATGCAGTTGTCCTCCTACTCCTCCAACGGGAAGACAACCTCAGTATAAAAGATACACTACGAAGAACAACCGGACAACTTTGATATAACTTTGCCAAGATTACATTGCAACTTTTGCTAACCACAAGCAAGATATTCAAACTCTGAAAAGCAAAAAGCCTCCTTGAGATTCAAACTCATTATCCTCTACAAGAGAAGGCAGAAGTTGGAAAAATACTCTTTCCAACTCAAGCAAAGTTCCAAGTGTTCTTCAACTCTTCAAGCTCATCACATACAAATCTTTTGTAACGAAGCTAGTTGGAGGAACCCCAGTTTCAACAGAAACTCTTCTTGCTACAAGAAGGACGTCCAAATAACTGGAGTAGTGAAGTGGTGATACTTCAAGGAAACTCAATGAAAGGACAAGTGTTAAAGGAAGCCAGGCAGTGCATCCCAGGACACATCTAGGCTTGAAGAAGACGTGGAGTGCTTCTTAAGTACTAGGACTAAGGCTTTGTAAACGGCAATTTTTACAGCTTAGTGGAACAGTGGATTAGAGGAACGAGTTGTTCCTTGAACCACTATAAAAATCCCTGGTGTCGTTTACTTATTGCTTTTAATACTTGCATTTAGTTAGAACTGTATAACTCCTTGGACTTGGTATCTGTGTTCAGCAGAACTTGTTCTACGAGTTAACAGAAGGCCTACTGTCTATTGCTTCTCTGAGGCTAACAGAACTCCCTACCAGAACCCCATCCGCTGCCAGTCTGTTCTTCCAACAGAACATGCTATTCTGTAAATCTGGTACTTAGTTTAAAAAGCTAAAAACCAATACAGTCTATTCACCCCCCCTCTAGACTGTATCCAGTATAACCGGGACCAATAGCTGCGGTTCAGAACTGCACCAATAAGTCAATTTTTTTTTTGTAATAGCTATTTGATGCGGTTCTGAACCGCAGAAAATACTTTTCCTACAATTTGCTGCTCTATCAATTGCTGCGGTTCAAAACCGCAGCAAATAGCCAAAAATGACCGCAGCAAATAGCTATTTTTCTAGTAGTGATTGCACGCAAATTGATCCATCGCTGCTAGCAAGTAACAACCATCTCCACCATTGCCGCAACCAACCAGGAAAATATTCTAAGATGATGATATTAGGATTTTATCTCACCAATCACATTCTTTGAAAAGTCTCAGTAGGAAGAATAAATGCCCTAAATGCTTCATGACATTAGGCCCAGTGAAAGCAACTATAATATCATGACAGGGACTCTAACATTATAGACTAAGCCAAAATATCACCCAATTAGTAGAGGTGTTTTCGACAATCATCAACATCCCCCTTCACCACCATCGTTGCATACCCAACCAATCGATTTGAGACAATAATACAATGATAGGATGGCGAAAAGCGGTCTGATTTTCAAGTTGTTGATTCTTATCAGCTCATTTAGGTTTGGCGCGATGAACATAAGAATAAATTACCCCAACAACAACAAAATTACCTACGGTACGGGTAAGGGGGTCAGATGTACGCAGCATCGCAACCTTACCAAACTGCATAAATTATCAACTTAGCAATGATATGAAAACTTGTAGCCAATTAAGGTATCCAAAAAATTGAAGATATTGCCACCTAATGTGACAGGCACGTAGATGCTGCTGGCTACAAGAACTTCGAGCAATCCAAGTTAGACAATTAAGCCAACACAAAAGAGGGTTCCTATGATTTTTCTTAGTATCATGCATGTGCATATTCCTAACACAGATTCATGGAGTGGTGGTGTTTTTTGCTCATTTCCCTTTTGGTTAATTCTTGGTGGTTACTCCCCCAAAAAAGAGAAAATTGTTGGTCCCGGTTGTACTGGATACAGTCTAGAGGGGGGGTGAATAGACTGTATTGGTTTTTAACTTTTTAAACTAAGTACCAGATTATACAGAATAGCCTGTTATGTTGACAGAACAGACTGGCAGCGGATGGGGTTCTGGTAGGGGGTTCTGTTCATTTAGCCTCAGAAAAGCAAAGGCAGTAGGCCTTCTGTTAACTCGTAAGACAAGTTCTGCTGAACACAGATACCAAGTCTAAGGAGTTAGACAGTTCTATCTAAGTGCAAGTATTTAAAGCAGTAAGTAAACGACACCAGGGATTTTTATAGTGGTTCAAGGAACAACTCGTTCCTCTAATCCACTGTTCCACTAAGCTTGTAAAAACGACCGTTTACAACGCCTTAGTCCTAGCACTTAAGAAGCTCTCCACGTCTTCTTCAAGCCTAGATGTCTCCTGGGATGCACTGCCTGGCTTCCTTTAAGACTGGTCCTTTCACTGAGCTTCCTGGAAGTATTACCACTTCACTACTCCAGTTACTTGGACGTCCTTCTTGTAACAAGAAGAGTTTCTGTTGAAACAGGGGTTCCTCCAACTTGCTTCGTTACAAAGGATTTGTAGATGAAGTGCTTGAAGTTGTTGAAGAACTATTGGAACCTTGCTCTAGTTGGATTAGATGATAGGAATGTATATTCTTTCCAACTTGTGTCACTCTTGTTGAGGATGAAGAGTTTGAATCTCAAGAGGACCTCTTTGCTTTGAATAATTTGAATGTGTTTTTCTTGCGAAGAATGTGATGAAGTTGGCAAAGTTAGTAGAGCAAAAGTTATCCGGTTGTTCTTCGAAGTGTATCTTTTATACTGAGGGTTGTCTTCCCGTTGGAGGTGAAGGAGGACAACTGCATTTAATGCGCGAGCAGTTGACTTGACCAGTAGGACCTGGTAAAGTTGGCGGGTTACTATTTTGGGATAAAGTAATCCTGACATTGCGGCCAATCATCTGCAATTACTCCACGGAGCATGGGGAGCATTAAATGTGCATTTAATGCTGGCACTGTAGCGTTTCCGTACAAGTCTCCTAGCCGTTGAAGGAATATTTCAGTTGATTTCCCGGCTTTGTGGATTTCTTCCAAGTGTCAGGCCTTCTGGTGTCTGTAGCAGAGAACTGATCAGAGAAGGTCTTGAGCACTTCAGTTGATAATAGCTGACAGAGAACCAGGAGGGTTTCTATCAAACTAAAGGGTAACAGAGACCCTGAGGTTTTTCTGTTCCTCGACAGAGAACTAAAGATCTTCTGTCAGGAGGTCTTCTGGTAAGGAGGCCTTCTGGTAGAAGATTATGCTAAGAACATTACAAAGGAAAATTCTAATACATAATTTCTAAAAGGGGTACTTTAAAGTCCTAATTAATATAGCATCATCAAAATCTAATTACAAATATTCCTTACAAAAATATTAAACAAATATATGATCACAAGTAGTCAAATGTAATATGTTACACATAGATGGATACAGTTGAGATTGGATACAAAGTGATGTTATAGAGACAACCCCATCACGTGAGACCGACTGAGCAAAAGAAGAGTTAGTTTCCTCTTGTCCTTGTTCTGCTTTGAGCATGATGTGGAGTTGGTGTGCCCTCTTGATGAAAGGGCTGAGTGGATGCATGAGCTAAAGTGGGTAACCTGGTAACACTTCCTTTCCCTCCTTTCCTTGCATTTGGTCCTATCTCCTCTATCATGTACTTCCACCCATCTATTGGTCTCCTTCTACTGAATATGTGTGTCTTTATAAAGCTCCCTATCTGTATTGTTACAATCATGGTTCTAAAAATCGCTCTAGGCGCCCGACTAGTCCCCGCCTAGGCGCTAGGCGGTAGTCGGATGCCCCGATTTTAGTCTAGGCGTTCCGACTAATTGATTTGGCGCCTAGGTGAATTAGTCGGCCGCCTAAGGCGCCTAATTACCCGCCTAGACCGCTTAATCGGCCGCCTAGGCATCTAGATTCATCAAAAAAATTATTTTGCGTTTTATTTTAGTATTCTAAGAGATATATGTATCTTTAACTCTAACAACACATATGAAGAAAACTACTAGTTGTAGATTAAAATAAATACTACACATGTTTATATATATATATATATATATATATATTCTTAAGTGTTATTATTATTTATTAATAATTATTACGTAGTATTACTTGAAGTTAAGAAGTAAGTATGTATAATATGTTATTAAATGTGAAAACTCTTATCATTCATGCATGTTAATGTGTGTATGTGTGTGTCTATATTTTATATATATACACACAACATTATTAATCATATTTATGCAAAAATATTAATAAAACTGGAATTTCTATGTCTCCGATTAATCCCTGCCTAGGCGCCCGCCTAGCCGCCTAGGCGCTGTGCTGGCACCCGACTAGCGCCTAGCGCCTTTTAGAACATTGGTTACAATAAATAAAAATAAAGTTGACAAACATTTTGTATCTAAAAAATGTCTATCAGAAAAATCCGACAAGCAAGCCTCAACAAACATGGAACTTGTTGAATGCAATTCGACGCTCAAACTCTTGAAGCAAAAGATCTTCTTCTCTCTGTGACATCTCCTAGATGTTCCCATCTACACTCTTTGATGTTGTTTCCCATCCATCCGGCTTGTTTTTTATATCAGAACTTGAAACTTGTAAATTGTTTTTCAAGTCATCATTTGCAGAGTCAAAAATCCTGCACTTGTTTGAACAACCAATTTCACATTCAAATTCGCAGAAGTGTAAAAGAAATCAACATTGCAAAAACAAAATTGATATGCGTACTCGGAGGCACCATCCACCAACTTTTCGATATCATCAGCATTGCCGCCAACTCCAAGCTTTGCTTCCTGCATCTTTTCAATCTCCTTCACCCACAATCCCACATGTATTCTTTGTTTCTTAACCCTATAATCCTTCCTCATATTCTCTAAACTATAAATGGACCTCTGATTTTCGTTTTTCTTGGCAATATCATCAGCGCCTGAGCTTTTTTGGACATTTCCCCTTTCTCTGATCCCAGCTGTCGTTCATCTCCTCCCCGAATGCCCTAGTTTCACCGTCAACTTCCGACGGAAGAGGAGTATGAGGAGACTAGGAGAGTTTGAGGTGTCATCCGGAAGCGAGAAGTTAACATCATTATCCCAAGGAGCTCGGTTCTTCCCCGATAGATCCTCCGGCAGCCATGCGGTTTCCCATGCGACGTTCCACTCATCGTCACCGTTTTTTTCGGAGCGACGGCGGAGAGCTGCATGAGTAGAGGCAGCCGGGTTTAGCAGAGGTTTTCTGAAAAATGGCGAAACAAAGTCTTTGAATTGGGTTCATTTCTTTGAATGAATACTGAGCCGGCCGTCCAGAATATGATCGAGAATGTGAAGCTTGAAGGCGGCGATACCATTGTGGGCCGAACCGGAACGGAAAGCCCATGTGGTAGGCCTGGGCAGAATTGGAACGTAATTTTGTTTATTATTTTAACTAGCAGCGTACGCACTACGTGCGACTGTTGCCCAATATATAAGTAATATAATGAACAATTCCAGTTTAAGGTAATAAAATTAAATTATGTTAGTAAAAGATTAAAATTAAATACCATGCAAGAAGGTAAAATAGAACCCTTAGTTTATGAGAATATTATATTGGTTAATAAGTTTATAATTGAACATCAGACGTTTGTGTGAATTTTCATATATACTTTATAAAATTATATACTTTAAAACAACAAGCATGATTGAAGTATCATTCACTCGAATAACAAAGGAAAAATAAATTAATATTTTTTATGAAAAAAAGAAAATTTAAGTGATGCTTTAAAACTGGCAATAATTGATGTTTGGTGGCTTCAGATCTGCGTATAACAATAGTTTATTTTAATAACTTATATGAAAAGAAAAACAGTGCATAGTTTTCCTCCGTGATCCTTTACAAGGTACTTAGGCTCAAGCCTCAACAGCCAATTTACTTATGAAAAAACTTCACAATGTCATTAGAAGCTAAACCCAAGACTATACTGTAGTGTTCTTGTTCTGCTTGTACATTACATTGATGGAAAATATACGTTTATAAAATAGTAGGAATAAAGGAATTTGCTGAAAAGCTATTGATCTATTAATATGATAATTTCAAATAGTCTTAATGACAGTCAAAGCAATCGAGGTATGTTTTTTTATTTATTAGTATTACATATCCTAATCCTAAATTAGTACAATAGTTACATACTTAAACAACACAACTTCTTCAATAACCATTTTAGATGGCACGTACTTGTGCGGTTAAATTGTTACACAATTATTTTTAAGATTTCGAACTGAACTAACCCTTGTGGTGTTTCTTTCCTTTGTTTTTGCTAGATGTTGCTGTGACATCTTGGAAGGTGTCCAGTTGGGCTGTTGTACCGTCTGATATCAAGCTTTCATCAATTACGAGTCTGCTTCGCCAATAGCTTGATTTTTAGTAGCTTTCATCATGGGTGAAGACAAATAGAGAAGTAAAGTTTTTTAGGAAAAGTACAGAAAACGTATATGTGATTTGATCCATTTTCAGATAGGGGCATGTGTTTCATTTTCTAACAAAGTGGGGCATGCGTTTCAATTCCGTTATCATAGCAGGGGAATGGCATCTAACGCTGTTAGAAAAATTAACTCCGATTTTAAAAAGTCTCTGAAAATATAAAAGAAAAATACTGGGAGGTGCGCCTCATCAAGGAGATCAACAAACTATCATTCTCTTTGGTTTTTTCAGCTCTATTTGGATTATCTTTTAGAAACAAATTCGCTAATATCAACTTTCTGGTGGACTTTCTGGAGATATGGTGGCTGGAAACAAAAAAAAAATAAAGATAGTTTGTTGATCTCCTTGACGAGACGCATCTCCCAGTATTTTTCTTTTAATTTTTCGGAGACTTTTTAAAATCGGGATTAATTTTTCTAACGTCGTTAGACACCGTGCCCCTGCTATGATAACAGAATTGAAATATATGCCCCACTTTGTTAGAAAATGAAACACATGCCCCTATCTGAAAATGGACCAAATCACATGTACGTTTTCTGGACTTTTCCCAAGTTTTTTTGTGTGTTCGGTTATGAACCAGCACACTGCAAACCCTTATTGATTATGAAAAACATAATATCAAGTGTTGGTAGACAGTTTTATAACTACTGAATTACGTAGTTATAATTTTTTTATTGAGTGATCTCTATTTTTTTTTGAAAATATTGCGTGATCTCTATGGAGCTGTAGAAAATGTAAACTATGTTAGTGGGGCATTGAGAATTTAAGGCTGATTTAAAAGAGCTTGCATGTCTTTTTACTTTGCAATGGTAAAATATCTTCTACCAATTCTAAATAGCAGTCATTGAAACGGTAAGACAACATAAGTGTAATGTTATTAGATAATTAAAGGGAAGTAATGTTTGTATAAACCAAATATATTCACTGCTATAGTAAAGAATATAACCAATTGAGAAATAAAAGAGGTTTCAAAGAACTTCAAACATGACAATTGAGATTTGAGATCACCTGGAATTTTGTACCCTAAATTTGATAAGAATTACATAGTTCAGTTTAACTTAATTTTTCGTAATATGTGTATTTGTTAACGTGTTTTTTGTACCTAATTTTTTCTATCCCTTCCTAAGGCAGAGATATTGTGTTTTTATCCACGAGGTTGGTCAACAATTTCATACACTCTTATTTTAAAACCTGTTTCAATCCCTTCATCTTATTTTAACATGTTTCATGTGCTAATTAATCTTTAACCTTCCTGTAAAGTTTGTCATTAGACGTTGAAAATTGAGTTCGATTTATAAGTATCAGAAAGTGCAAAAAGATTTTGAGGTGAATGTAGAGTGGAGAGTCATATTTGGATGTGAAGTTAGGAATGCTGAACATAACAGTAAGCATACGAGTTTCAGACAAAATATAGAAGCCTAAGAGCAAACAATCTCTTTTAGCAACCTCCTCAGCAGACTCATTCTCTACATCCAACACCTAATGGCCCAAGGTCTTTGATGGCCAATTCTTCTATGATTTGGTGTCTGGAAAAGGGTTTCTGAAATCCGACGAAACTATTTTACCAAGCCCAAAAATAGGGGCTAAGTGGTCATGTATAACTTAAACTAGGATGATCTTCTAGAAAATTCATTTAGCGGATGATCAAACAAACTGCATGCTTGTGTATACTTGGCTGCCGCCTACCTGAAGCACGTCGGTATACTTATTAAAAATACAAACCTGCTCAATACACCAATGTGCTTGGTGTAGTTTTGTTTTTTAAGAAATTGACTTTCTTATATTTGACGTGAGAAAATAAATTGAAGTATTTAATTGATGTATGTACATCCTTGATTAACCTCATACTAAAAAATACTCAGTATGTCACAAAAATGCTTATTTTCAAAAACAATTAATTCAATTTTTTATTTATTTATAAGCATTTAGAAAAATTGATAAAATTTTTAGAGAAGTAAAAATTTCAATACTGATAAATATTAAAATATATTTCCCCCTAGGAGTTGAATATAAATCTATTTTAAAATATTGAATATATTTTCAAAAGAAACATATAAACTGCTTGTTAACAATTGCATATAATCAGATTTTAAGTCTCTTTTCAATCGCTTCATTTCGATCCCTACTAACTTTTCGTAAAGTTTGTCATGAGACGTTGAAAATTGGATCGTTTTTATAATATCAGAAAGTGAAAAAAGATTTTGGGGTGAATGTAGAGTGGAGGGCCTTATTTGAATGTGAAGTTAGGAAAACTCGACAGCTTAACACCAAGAGTACAAGTTTCAGACAGTATAATGCCAAGCCTAAGAGCAAATGTAACCTCTTTCAGCAGCCTACTCACCACACTCAGTCTCTAAATCCAATACCTAGTGGCCCGAGGTCTTTGATGACCATTTCTTCTATGACTCGATGTCTGGAAAAGGGTATCTCAAATATGACGAAACAGTTTTACCAGCCCCAAAAGCAGAGGTTATATGGGCATATATAGCTTGAAGCCAGATGGTCTTACAGGAAATCATTTAGGGATGAACAAAACAAAGTGCAGACATGTGTACACTCTTGGCCACTATTCTAAAAATTGGCCTAGTCGGACCGATTAATTGGCCTAGGCGGCCCTAACTGAGGAACACTAATCGGCCTAGTCGGCCAAAAAATTGGCCTAGTAGGCCAAACAATCGGCCTAGTCGGCCGCCTAGGCACTAGGTGCTCCTCAACCGCCCGACTAGCGCCTAGCGAGTTTTAGAACAATGCTCTTGGTTGTCGCCTGCGTCAAGCATGGGTGTATACTTATACAAAATACAAACGTGCTCAAAACCCCAGCGTGTTAGGTGTAGTTTTTTTTTGAAAAGCTGACTTTCTTATATTTTGATGTGACGAAACAAATTCAAGTAGTAAATTGATGTATGTACATCGTTGTTTAACCTCATACTAAGAAGTACTCAGTATCTTATAAGAATGTTATTTTCAAAAACAATATATTCAATTTTTATTTATTTGTATGTTTATAGAAATATTAATAAACTTTTTCGATAAGTAAAAGATTTCCAAACTGATAAACTTTAAAATGTATTTCCCCCTAGGAGTTGAATATAAACCTATTTTAAAATAATGAATATATTTTCTAAAGAACAAATAAATTGTTTGTTTACCAATTGCATATAATCATATTTTAAGTCTCTTTTCAATCAATCCATTTTCTTTGCAATTGAAAGTCTGAAAGTTATAAGGTTTCTAACGAACTCCCTTCTAAATCTTTTTCCTTGACAGGTGCTTCTTAATACTGTTTCATGACTTTTAAGTTGAAGGCAATTAGGAGGGCTACACTACAAAACAACTTCCAGTTTGTCACGGATTTTGTCACGGATTTCAGTTCAAGAAATCTGTGGCAAAAAAATTTTGTCACGTATTTTGTCACGAATTTATCTGTGACAAAAAAGCGTGACTAGAAAGTTTGTCACGACCCGTATTCCGTGAGAAATTTTGTCATGGATTTGTCACGGCCGGCATCCGTGACAAAATAAGGTACCGAAGCAACGCCGGTGTTTATTTGTCACGGATTCGTCCATGACAAACGTTGTTCTAGTTTTTAAAATATTTCATTTTGTCACAGATTTATCCGTGACAATTGTTTTTTGAATTTATTTGAAATATCCGAAATGGGCTAGGCGGGTAAATTGAAATTTTTTGAATTCAAATATTTTCATTTTGTCACGGAATTATCCGTGACAAATATGTTTTTGAAATATCCGAAATGAGTTAGGCGGGTAACTTGAAATTTTTGAATTTCAAATATTTTCATTTTGTCACGGATTAATCAGGTGACAACATACATACAGGTAAAATAACTTAGACAATGTAGACCGATATCCTGGTTTTGTTTCTTTAGAGGAACATGTTTGTATCTCTCTCCACCACAGAACTTGCAGCTCTCAAGTGTCTCATCATCCTTCCAGAACAACATACATCCGTTAGGGCACGCATCAATTTCTATACAAGGAAGCCCTAACTGAGATATTAATTGCTTCATGTTGTAATATGAATCGGAAAGACTGTTGCTTAATGTTCATCAACTCCGAAACGACGGATAGCTGAGAGTATCCCTCAGAATCAGCATACAGAGGTTGATCGGCAGCTTTTAGAACATCTTAAAATCTCTCAACTAATCCTTCAATATGAGGGACATGAGAATTCAGATTTTCATCCGCATATGGTTGATACGAGGTCGAGGCTTCAGGAGGATCGTTAAATGGTTGTGGAGGATTAAACTGAGACGTCGAGGAACTGTATACATCATATACCATTCTTTTGTCCCAGTTCATTTGAGCATAATCTCCCCACTCACTCATCTTGTTAGGGATGTATCATATACCATTTTTTTGTCCCATTTCATTTGAGCATAATCTCCTCACTCACTCATCTCGTTAGGGATGTTACGAGACGAACATACTGGTTGTGGTAAAAGTGATGGATCGAAAGGTTCGCCATGAGAAGTCCAATTGTAATAATTGTCAACGAAACCTTTTTCGTACAAATGCCACACAACCTCGTCGGGGTCTCTAAATTTAAGATTTTTACACTTGACACATGGACATCTGATTCTATCACCATCCATATGATTCTTATGTTCAAGTGCAAATTTAATAAACTCTTGAATTCCTTTAAAATATTGAGGTCGCATTCCTCTTTTTTCTATTTTGTCAATACATAATGCCTGAATATTACGGAGTATAATAAAAAAATTAATTTAATATTATAAAAACTACAAATTATAAACATTAATTAATCATAACTAAAAGCAATATGTTTGTGACATTAATCATTTCAATTAACTAACTTTTGAATCATAACTAATTAACATTTACGAACATTAATATATTACATTACACTAAAGTTCACTAAATTTAATCATTAATCATTTAAATTATTAACTAAATTACACACTAATCATTTAAATTATTAACTAATTCACAATATTTAGGAAAATTAATATATTAAATGTCACTATAACATTAATTAACTAACTTTCAATTAATGTTATTAATAATTAACTAAAAGCAAAACTGATGGAGTATATTCCCGTATACCCCAGGGGTATCATAATCGCCGGTATAAAATATCACGGACTCATTCTGAAATATGCAAAATATTAAGTCCACACTACAAGACTGACCCCGACCGCCGAGGCCGGGAAAACACTAAGCTCAGGAATCAATCAAACTCAACGAATGACAAGGCTAGCAGAGCCCGACCCTGACCCTGAGGTCGGTAAAACAACAGGCTCGGCAATTAACCGAACTCGGCAAGTTAAGAGCCCGACCTCGATGCACCCGAGGTCGGTACCAGGCCTGACCCTGGAAGTCAAACACTCGGTCAACAGTGGTCAAGCACCAGGCAGTCAACTACCTCAAAAGGCGGAAACATGGGACAGAGGGACGATTCCTCTCATCACGGGCCCGAGCTCCCAGACATCAACCTCAATAATACCCCAAGGTCTGAATAAAGCATCATGGACTTAGACAAAAACTGCAAGGATCTGCCCCTCAAGGAGAGACCGCCACGTAACCAGGGAATATTCTCAATTACCCACGCTTAACCACACGAGATTTCTGGCAGCCATTCTGTTAGGAGCACACTCCAATCAGCCAGCTGTTGAAGACTCTCTCTCCAATCAGCTTTACACGTGGCTGCTCCCCATCAAAGTAGGCTGTTAGTTTGTTAGAGTAGCTTTACACGTGCCCCTCTCCTATTAGACTAGCATCTTTTTACTTGGGCACCAAGTATTGCCTTTTACCTCCTAGTATAAATATCACCTTCCAACTTGTGGAAAGGGATGCTTAATTGATCGCACTCTGAATTCTAACTGTAAGACTTGCAAACCAGTTCACTCTCTCCCTTTCTTCTCTTATTCTCGGTGGATTCCGGCCACCCCTGGTCCGACGATCCATCATTTTTGGTGCTTTCATTGAGAGCCGAACTGTGAACAAGTCAGATCCTCTTGATTTTCTTCAGACCTATAACAAACGTTTCTGCAACAATGGCTGGAAAGAGAAGTCTGAGAAGTCGACGTGCTGCTGCCGCCGTCGCACAGGCGGAGCCTTCATTGGAAGCTATCGCCACTCTTGGCAATAGGAGGGCAACCAAGGAAAAACAAGTTGCTGGAACTTCTACGGATCTACGCAGTCAGATCCAGCGTGCTTCCCCAGATCTGCGCCAGCAGATCTCGCTCAACCGTGATGCAGCGACAATGTCGTCCGCACAGGTGATCCCGCAATTCTAGAGTCTTCTGATGGTGGATCCTTCTGCGGCAGTTGGCGCCCTCATCACCGGATTGCAGCAGGTACTCCCCACACTGCAATCTCTGCCTGCAACTACTGTGGCTCTTCATGCCACCAGGCCTGTCTCACCGGCGAACTCCAGATCCCGGTCTCTAAGAGTAGGCTCTATTGACGCCCCTCTGGTGGTGGAGAGACTAGAAAAGATGGTCTACCAATCTCCCCCTCGCCAGAGGGCGACTCCGGGGATCAACTCTCCCCCTGTCCGTCAGGTGGCTCCCGCACCCCTGTGAACGCTGCGTCTCTCGCACAACAAGCGGGGACCTCTCGCCCCACTGCGGCACCATAGAGGACGGCGCCACCGCCACCTCCCATGCTACCATCTAGGTACACTGTGCGCCGTGTTGATTACGGTTGTGCCAATGATGAGGGTGTCTATACCGTCACCACTGAGGACTCCTCGCAGTCCCCTTCTCTGCAACAGGATGACAACCCCAATCCTTGGATCAAAGTGGGAAGGCGTCCCATCTTCTCCAGATTGAGGGACAGATCCATGGCGAATCAGCGCCTGTCCGTAAACATACGGGGGATTAACAGGGCAAATTCCCCAGTCCTCGACATCTCCCGCCAACAACAGCAGTAACAGCCTGGGAGAAGGACTCTAGAGCGTGTACCCGCTTTGGAGAGGCTAGGGGGCAATCATTCCCCTAGATTCGCCCCCCCCACGCCACCAGTAGATGCCTTCTCCCCCAAGGCAACAACACGCTTCACCATTGCGCCAACAACAACAACAACCCCTGCGCCAGCCAAGGCTATCACCGCCAAGGCGGCAGGTGGAATCTCCACCACGGCGCCAACGCCAGGTGGATCCGCGGGAAGAGCAGATCCGCTGTTGGTCCCGGTTGTACTGGATACAGTCTAGAGGGGGGGTGAATAGACTGTATTGGTTTTTAGCTTTTTAAACTAAGTACCAGATTTTACAGAATAGCCTGTTCTGTTGACAGAACAGACTGGCAGCGGATGGGGTTCTGGTAGGGAGTTCTGTTGATTTAGCCTCAGAGAAGCAAAGGCAGTAGGCATTCTGTTAACTCGTAGGACAAGTTCTGCTGAACACAGATACCAAGTCTGAGGAGTTAAACAGTTCAATCTAAGTGCAGATATTAAAGTAGTAAGTAAACGACACCAGGGATTTTTATAGCGGTTCAAGGAACAACTTGTTCCTCTATTCCACTGTTCCACTAAGCTGTAAAAACTTCCGTTTACAAAGCCTTAGTCCTAGCACTTAAGAAGCACTCCAAGTCTTCTTCAAGCCTAGATGTCTCCTGGGATGCACTGCCTGGCTTCCTTTAAGACTGATCCTTTCACTGAGCTTCCCGGAAGTATCACCACTTTACTACTCCAGTTACTTGGACGTCCTTCTTGTAGCAAGAAGAGTTTCTGTTGAAACAGGGGTTCCTCCGACTAGCTTCGTTACAAAAGATTTGTATGTGATGAGCTTGAAGAGTTGAAGAACACTTGGAACTTTGCTTGAGTTGGAAAAAGTATTTTTCCAACTTCTGCCTTCTCTTGTAGAAGATAATGAGTTTGAATCTCAAGGAGGCTTTTTGCTTTTCAGAGTTTGAATATCTTGTATGAAGAGTTGTAGCAATGGTTAGCAAAAGTTGCAAAGTTATTTTTTTTGTTCTTCGTAGTGTATCTTTTTATACTGAGGTTGTCTTCCCGTTGGAGGAGTAGGAGGACAACTGCATTTAATGCGCGAGCAGTTGACTTGACCAGTAGGACCCGGTAAAGTTGGCGGGTTACTATTTTGGGATAAAGTAATCCTGACATTGCGGCCAATCATCTGCAATTACTCCACGGAGCATGGGGAGCATTAAATGAGCATTTAATGCTAGCACTGTAGCTTTTCCGTTCAATACTCCTAGCCGTTGAAGGAATCTTTTAGATGATTTCCCGGCTTTGTGGAATTCTTCCAAGTGTCAGGCCTTCTGGTGTCTTTAGCAGAGAACTGATCAGAGAAGGTCTTGAGCACTTCTGTTGATAGTAGCTTACAAAGAACCAAGAGGGTTTCTGTCAAACTAAAGGGTAACAGGGACCCTGAGGTTTTCTATTCCTTGACAGAGAACCAAAATCTTCTGACATGAGGTCTTCTGGTAGAGAGGCCTTCTGGTAGTCGATTATGCTAAGAACTTTACAAAGGAAAATTCTAATACATAATTTCTAAAGGGGTACTTTAAAGTCCTAATTAATCTAGCATCATCAAAATCTAAAAACAATTATTCCTTACAATTTCCCCCTTTTTGATGATGCCAAAACCCTTTAACTATTTCCAGAGAAGTGCCTTCACCATAAAGAAGGATTAAGTTTAAAAAAAACTTCCATTAAGATCTTGGTGGGCAGCTTGGCATAGGAAAATAGTAAGAGTGCGGTACATTCAGATAGCATATAAAATATCAAAAAGCAAACAAACAAACACAAACAGAAAGTAAGGAAAAGCCAAAGATTGAGGAATTGCCTTACAAAGTGTGAGGCAGAGATGTTCTTTTATTAAGGTGGATTACACGAGTAGATTACATAATTGCCTTTGCTGCTTCAGCTTTTGCTTGTTCATCCAGTCCTTGTAATCTCTTTAATTCTGCATTCACCTCTTTTCTGATTCCAGCCAGATTTCCAGTTCTTTGGTAAGAGGCCCAGACAGGTGAGAGTTTGCAGTCTAAGTAATTAAGAACACCTTCATGGATATCTTTTCCTGGTACTATACTGTTGTGAAACCAGAATTCTGCTTCTTCCAGAGATCCACCATGCCTGACCTTCACATGACCATCATGGTCCAAATACATATTCTGTTGTTGAGTGGAGGTCATTTTCTGCTTCATTTCATCAAATTGTATAGCAGTCATCACCTGAGAACCTCCCAGTCTCCATTCTTTAAAGCTTAAAGCTTTCTTCTTCTTAGATCCTTTCTTCAGTGGGGATGGAGGTCTAGGGATACCAGCTAGCCTTTTCTTCTGAAGGGCAGCTTCAAAGTAAGGTGTGGGATCCACACTTGGTTCAGCAGATGTTGAGGTTCTGGTGGTCCTGGGTTTTGATAGATGAGGGCCTTCTTCCCCCTTTTTGGCATCATCTAGATAACCAATCAGAAGGGAGAGCTTCTGGAATTCTGAGGCCTGTGTAGAGGCAATCTGTTCCAGGGTTTCTGGTAAGGTCTGAGTCACAGATGTGAGACCTTCAATAAGCCCATGTTGCTTCTGAAGTGCAGACAGGATATCTTTATTACTGGCTTCTAAGAGAACCATCTTCTGGTATCTCTCTTTGTCTTGGGCAAATAGAGTCCTGGCCTGATCACGATGGACTTTGCACATTTCCTCTATGTCCAGTAGCTGTTCCTTTGTCTTTGTATCAGCCCATTGAAGTTCATCAATATTTGAGGAGATTGTTTCAATAGCTTTTCCTCGAGCTATCAGAGTCTGATGAAATGTGAAGAGGGTCTTATGGATACTTTCCACTTCTGTTGTCAGCGCATCTGTTTTTGCAGTTGAGGAGGCCATGAAGTCGTTGAGAGATGTTGTCAGATTCTCAAAGCGATCTGAGATAAACTGCATCCCAGAGTTGAGATTATCATTCACATGAGCAAGATGCCCATAGTGCTTGTCATTGACCAGTATCAACTTGTTCATGCCATGGAGGAGTTGGCCGCCAAAGTCTTCAGCTGCTTCAACGAATTTGTTGAAAGGAATTTGGTTCTCTTGTCCATCAGATGGAGGCATCTCTAGACCTCTTCCCGTAGGCAAGGGTTGATGTTCTTGGACAGATGATAGAGATTGGACACGCTGTTCATGTTCCAGTTGAGTCAGAGGAGAGGTCTTCTGTCTCTTGGATGTGGCCTTGTAGGATTTGCTGATCATGAATCCATCCATGTCAGATGAATCTTCATAGGATGAATAGATAGGTATTCTGTTGCGGACTATCTTCTTCTTCCTTAGGGAGGGATTGGGGGCAGTAGAATGCCTGGAATACCCTTTTGGTGCAGAGATGGGGGATATGGTTGTAGGATCATAATCCCTAAGAAACCATTCAAGTTTTTGTTGAGCTGCAGGTTGATGTGGTGGAAGAGAGTCTTGTGGAGTTGCTCCATGTTCAGACTTGGTAGGTGAAGAGGATTTCTGTTGAGGTGGTGTTGTTGAAGAGATGATCTGTTGGTGTTGGTATTGGACAATTTGTCTATGAGGGGATGGGGGAGGGGATGGGGATCTGTTCTTTGGAGGAGAGAACGGTTTGCAGGGTGAAAGAGGTGGGGATTTGGAGTTTGAGGGTTTCTGGGGTGTAGGGGTTTTCTGTGGAGAAGAGGGTTTCTGATGAGGTGAGGAGATGTTCTGTTTAGAGATGGTTTTCTGTGAGGGTGAGGGGGATTTCTGTTGAGGTTGGGGTGAAGAGATTTTAGGAGAGGGAGGGGGAGAAGGAATGGTTGTGGGAATTACCTCTAGTATGGTTTCAGTGAACAGAGATTCCCTCCATTCTTTGATGAGCTTCTCCATGACCAAGGGTAGGTCATTTGCAGTGGAGGGTTCACCTTCTCCATGTGCACTATTGCGAAATTTCATCATTGATTCCTTCCTCTTCTTCTCAACCAGCCAAGCATCAAAGTCATCCAACTCATGTTCTTGAAGAGCTTTGACATGGTCTTCTGGTGATTTTCTGAACAGAGGTGCTTTTCCTTGAAGTTTCTCCTTCTTCTTCTGTAGGACAGAAAGAAGAAAATCCTTGTTCAGGCATTGCTCCACATCTTCTGTGTCAGCCCATCTGAGTACTTCTTCTTCCTCAGAGATGAAGTAGGACAAGTTCTTAAGGAGCTCAATGAGAGGTCCCACTCTCCACTTTCTCCATGCCAGAACCCTGATGAATTCCCTATCAAGGGCAGAGAAGTTGTTCACTAGGGGTTCTGCAGGGCTAGAAATTCTGCTATCTTCTTGGTGTTCTGGTGAAGAAACCACCAGAGGTTGATTATTTGCAGAGGCAGGAGGAGAAGAATGTGGTTCCCCCTGAGTAGTGGCATTCTGCACCACTACTTCTTCTTCTGAATCACTTGATTCAAAGACAATCCTCTTGCCTTGCCAAGTATTTTTGTTGGCTGGGGTAGAGGTGACAGAGTCCTCCAGCTTCTCCTGTGCTGCAGGTGTCAGAATCTTGGCCTTCTTTGCAGTGGGGGAGGCAGAGGGGGTGCTTTCTGTAGAGATAGGTGAAGGTGCCTTTCTCTTTAGGAAAGATTTCATTGCCACCATCTTGTGGACTTGGACAGGAGTGGTCTTCTTCTTGGGAACCTTCTTGACCGCCTTCTTCACCAAAGGCATTTCTTCTTCAGAATCAGAAGGGGTAGGAGGTTTCTGTTGCTTCTTTGTGACTTTCTTTGGCTGAAAAACCTTCTGTTGTTGCCTTTCTCTGTTGAACTCAAGGTTTCTGAGCCTTTTCTGCTCTGCCTTGAGAGCAACCTTCCTGTCATTTGAGGTGTTGAGGAAGAGCAACTTGGTGTAGTCTGCCTCAATAGGGTTTCTCAGCCCTATCCTTGCCTTGAGCAAGGTTTCAGAGATTAGGAGACCATAACCCATGGGGGTTTTGAACAGACCGGTCTCCTTGTCTTTCTTCTTGATGAATTCAACAAGGGATTTGACAATTACCTGTCCCCAGTTGATGTTCATCCCATGATGAACTGCAAATACAGCCTTTGCATTCAGTACGTTCATGTCATCTGTGGAGGTGCTCTTGCTCCAGACACACCTATGCAGGATGTTTACCAACTTCTCATAGTCACTCAGAAGTAAGTTTTTCTTCATGTACAGCTTTGGAACTCTACCCACTTCAGGTCGGCAGTAGAGTTGGACAAAGTTGTCCACATTGACCTTGACATTGTCCAGAGTTAAGAAACCTTCAGTTTCTTCTTCCTGTGGGTCCTCCACTACCCCAAACAGGGCGTTGAGATCTGCAGGGGTGAGGGTTATGTTCTCCCCGTTGACATTTGAACGAATGGTCTCCCCTTCGTATGTAGCTTTGAGATAAAACTCCGCTACGTCTCTTGTACTGTAGGACTCAAAGTGATATCCTACTACTTTGTTCAGTTGAGAGTCCTCCATTCCCTTGATGATTTTCATCATCGTTTCATGGTTTGCAGCGAGTTCAGGGAGTGCGGAGAGGTCGCAGTTCATCCCTGTGTAGATGTTTGAAACTAGGGTGTTGATTTCTTCTTTGGTGAGGTCGTTAATGTTGATGAAGGCCATTTGAACAGAGACAAATTGCAGAGAGCTTGAGAGCTATGGAGGTTTGAGAGTTTGAGAGTAATGAACACAGTAACGGTTTAGGTTTGCGAAAGGGGAATTTATGGGTTTGGGTTAGTGGACGCTTGGAATTATTTATGGTTCCAAGATACCAATAAATGTAAAAAGGGGCGCAGTAAATATTATGCGGCTGGATACCATTTTAAGGGTAAAAGGGTAAAAGACCTTTAATAATTTACTAGGTCACCCGGTTTTCAGAAATTTTCTAAGTCCACAACCTTCTGATAGACATAAGAGGAGGTTTTTCTGTAGAGGGGGTGGTTTTCTGTTGCTGAGGTGTTCTGCCAGGGTAGGGATCAGAAGAGGTTGACAGAAGGGGTTAACAGAAGGGGTTCTGCAACAGGTATTCTGTTAACAGCAATTGAGCAACAGAGGGTCTTCCGTTTCAGCTTTCCCTTGGAATCTCATCCATCATTCCCAATTCCTCTCTCAGTTTGTTGAACCTAGCCTCAGGAAGAGGCTTTGTCAGGATATCTGCAAGCTGGTCCTCTGTTGGCACATGTTCCATGCAAATGTGCTTCTTCTCAACATGATCTCTGATGAAGTGATGTCTGATCTCAATGTGCTTTGTCCTGGAATGAAGAACTGGGTTCTGAGTGATAGCAATGGCACTGGTGTTGTCACACAACAGCTTGATCTCCTTTGCTTGAATTCCATAGTCCTTCAGTTGTTGCTTCATCCAGAGTAGCTGAGCACAACAACTCCCAGCTGCAATGTACTCAGCCTCAGCTGTACTTGTTGAGATGGAGTTCTGCTTCTTGCTAAACCAGGAAACAAGCCTTCCTCCTAGCAATTGGCAGTGACCAGAGGTGCTCTTTCTGTCTAGTCTGCAACCTGCAAAATCTGAGTCAGAATAACCAATTAGTTCAAAGTTACCTCCCTTTGGATACCATAGGCCTGCATTTGGATTTCCTTTGATGTATCTGATGATTCTCTTTGCAGCACTTAGATGGCTTTTCTTGGGCTTTGATTGGTATCTGGCACAGATTCCAACAGAGAACGAGATGTCTGGTCTGCTTGCAGTTAGATACAACAGAGATCCTATGATTCCTCTATATGTTGTTGCATCTACATCTTTTCCTTCATCATCTGGACCAATTCCTTGTGAAGTGTTCATGGGAATCTTCACTGATGATTTGCCTTCCACTCCAAACTTCTTGATTAGATCTCTGGTGTACTTCCCTTGATTGATAAAGATCCCTTCTGGAACTTGTTTGACTTGAAGTCCTAGGAAGTAACTGAGTTCTCCCATCATACTCATTTCAAATTGGCTCTGCATCACTTGGGAAAATTTCAAATTGAAGTACTCCCAAATATAATATCATCAACATATATTTGTACTAACAGAATATGATTAGCAACAGAGATTTGAAATAGAGTTTTGTCAACCTTTCCTTTAGTAAACTCATGGTTCACAAGGAAAAGGGACAATGTGTCATACCAGGCTCTGGGAGCTTGCTTAAGACCATAGAGGGCCTTTTTAAGCTTGTAGACACAAGAAGATTGAGTAGGAATGACAAAACTTGGTGGTTGTTCCACATAAACTTCCTCTTCAAGATCTCCATTCAGAAATGCACTCTTGACATCCATCTGGTAGACCTTGATGTTGTTGTAAGTAGCATAGGCTAGAAAGATTCTGATGGCTTCAAGTCTGGCAACTGGTGCAAAAGTCTCATCAAAATCTATTCCTTCTTCTTGACAGTATCCTTTAGCTACTAGCCTTGCTTTATTCCTTACAATGTTGCCATCTTCATCTGCTTTGTTCTTGAATACCCATTTGGTTCCAATGACATTCTGGTGCTTTGGCCTAGGAACAAGTTCCCATACTTTGTTTCTTTCAAACTGAGTGAGCTCTTCTTGCATAGCATTGATCCAATCAGAGTCTGCAAGAGCTTCTTCAACAGTCATAGGTTCCATTTGAGATATATAGCAGGCAAGCATTGCTTCTCTTCTTGATGTGGATCTGGTTTGAACTCCACTTCTGATTTGACCAATCACTTGGTTAGGAGGATGATCTCTTAACCATGTTAGGTCAGGTTCTGTCAGCTGTTGTCTTGGTCTCTCTGGTTCCTCATCTTCAGAGTCTTCATCTTCATTCAACAGAAGGGGGTTTGGTGCAGGTGTTGGAAATGCAGGGTTGTCTGCTACCTCTTCTGTTGGTTCTGGTGTTCTGTCTTCTATGCTGACTTCCTTGAGGATCTCTGTTACCTCTTTAACAGAGATGCTTTCATCAAACTTCACATGTATAGATTCTTCAACATGTAGGGTCCTTCTGTTGAGTACTCTATAGGCTTTACTGGTGTTTGAATAGCCTATAAAGACTCCTTCATCAGCCTTTTCTTGAAATACTTTCAGATGCTCCTTTCCATTGTTAAGAATGTAGCACTTGCATCCAAATACATGAAAATAGCTGATGTTAGGTTTTCTTCCCTTCCAGAGTTCATAAGGGGTTTTCTGGTGATTCTTGTTGATCATGCTTCTATTCTGAGTATAGCATGCAGTGTTGATTGCTTCAGCCCAATATCTCATAGGCAATCCAGATTCTGCAATCATTGTTCTTGCAGCTTCTTTTAAAGTTCCGTTCCTTCTTTCTGCTACGCCATTCTGTTGAGGGGTTCTGGCGGCAGAAAGTTGATAAAAAGTCCCATTCTGATCACAGAAGTCCTTTATGACTTGGTTGACAAATTCAGTTCCTCTGTCTGATCTGATTGTCTTCACCTTCAAATTCTTCTCACTCTGAAGTTGCTTTAACAGAGATGGCAACTTCTGAAGAGTTTCATTTTTCTTTGATATGAAAACAGTCCATGTATATCTGGAGTAGTCATCAACCATGACTAGGGTATATTTCTTGCCACCAACGCTTGGAGTCTCAACAGGTCCAAATAAATCCATGTGAATCAGATTTAGAGGGCTTGTAGAAAGATCTCCAGCAATGGGTTTGAAGGAATTCTTCACTTGTTTGCCTTTCTGACATGCACTGCAGAGGGTCTCCTTCTTGTACACAATGTTTGGTAGCCCTTCTACAATGTGTTCTCTGGCCAGTTTGTTGATTGTTTTGAAATTCAAATGGTTGAGCTTTTTGTGCCAGTCCCAGCTCAGTTTTGAATCTCCTTTGGCTATCAGGCAAACTCCATCTTTTGCAGTGTTCCAATCAACTACATAGATGTTCTTCTTCCTTGAAGCTGTAAGAACCACTTCCTTTGTTGTCTCATGCTTCACATAGCAGAAGTCCTTTGTGAATTCAACAGTGTAGCCTTTGTCACAGAATTGGCTAGCACTCAGCAAGTTAAACTTCAGTCCTTTGACATATGAGACATCATCAATGACTATCTGGTTCCTGATCGGCTTTCCTCTTCCTTTTGTTTGACCTTCTTTGTCATTACCTCCAAAGGTAACACTAGGTCCTTTGCATTTCTGGAACTCAGTTAGGCAACTTCTGTCACCTGTCATGTGCCTGGAGCATCCACTATCAATAAACCATTCTTGTTCGGAGATGGCTCCAGCACACAATTCCTGCAATATCAAAAGAAAGATTTAGGTACCCAAGCAATGCTGGGTCCTGGGGGGTCATGGAGTCTGGGTAGTTGGTACCATTTTGGTCTCATCAAGTGAAACCTTGGTGGGTGGTACCCATTGTCCACCTGGTAGTTGTAGTAAACTGAAGTGTGATTCACTTTGGGCAGATGCTTGTGAGGGTCATGCTTCCTGTTTACATACTTTTGCATAGCTTTCTTTGTTGGAAAGAAGTCCCATATACTATCAAGAGCAGAGGGACGGTTAACCTTGGGCTTCTGAAGTTGACCAGCCAACCTCTTCTGCCTGAAATTAACTCTCTCTTGATATTTGCCCTTCTGGTGATCATTTCTGGCACGATTGACATGAGGTTGTCTGTTAATGAATGGTCTTTTATTTTTGTTATCTTGAAAACCTTTTCTGTTGTTAGGTTTTCTGCCAGGTTCATTATTTTTCAAAAAGGGTTTCTGTTGAACCTTTATCTTTCCCTTTTCTGGTCTGACTTCCTCATGAACAACCTTGGTGCCAGATACACCAGCTTGACAGATGGGGCTAGAAATCAGTGGTACTATGACCTTATCTGCCTTAGCAACTCTGGTGCTAGGCATTACAGAAGGCTCACCTGATTCTGTTGAGCCATAACCAAGACCAAAACCAGTGTCAATCTGTTGATCAAGCACAATCTTTTCCATGGAAGACTGGGCGTTCTGGTAAGCTTTGTACTTAATCTCGAGAGGCTCTATTTCTCTTATTCTCTTGAGAAGAGAAACATTTTCAGTCTCCAGTTGATCTCTTTCCTTAATTAGAAGATTGATTTTGATCTCAACCTCCTTCTTTAAGTCAAGAATTTCAGCTTTTAACTTACTGTTTTCTTCTGTTACAGAAGAATAAGTGGCTTGTATGGCCTTAAACTCTTCCCAAAATTCAGACATTGAATCAGAATCAAAAGCTAAGCATACCGAAGAAAATCTAGATTCAGAAGTAGAGGTTACCTCATCATCAGAATGAGCCATGAGGCAAAGGTCTTTTGTCTCAGTATCAAGGCAACAGAAGGCCTCATCAGAATCTGAGTCAGAACTGGATTCTGTTTCTGACAGAGGGTCTTTCTCTAGCTGTTCGGTCACAAGTGCTTTTCTCCTTCTGGAGTTGTCCTCGTACTTCTTCTTTTCTCCATCCTGTCTTTGTTTCTTGGACACCCTTGGATGGGGACAATCAGCCTTGAAGTGACCAGGTTGTCTGCAATTGTAACAGAGAAGCTCTCCACTGCTTTCTGTTGATTTGACCTTCTGGTATGGCTTTCTGTTAAAAGATGGACTCCTTCCATCTTTGTTATTCTTCATAAACTTTTTGAATCTCCTGGCAAAGGCAGCCATATATTCATCAGATAAAAGTACTGTAGGGTCAAAATCATTTACCTTTGATGTGCTGGCAGTGAGGGCTGTAGTGGTCCTCTCTTCTGGTACATCTTCCTTTTCTTCAATCATTTCAAACTCATGAGCTTTGAGATCTGAAATGAGCTTATCAGTGGGATAAGTCTTTACATCCTAGCTGGCTTGGACAACAACCACCTTCATCTTCCATGCTGAGGGCAGTCCCCTCAACACCTTCAGGTTGATCTCCTTGGTGGTGAGTTCCTTGCCAAGCTCAGAGATCTCTCCAGTGAGAGTGAGGAGCCTATCATACATCTTGGAGATGCATTCACCAGGGAGAAGTTTGAAGTCATCAAACTTCTTGTTGGCTATGGTTAGTTTATTGTCATTCTCTTGCTCATCACCAGCTCCAATGAGCTCAAGAGTATCCCAGATTTCCTTTGCAGTTTTGCACTTCTTTATTCTGTTGAAGTACCTATCATCAATGGACTTGTAGAGGATGTCCTTAGCAATATTGTCTAGGTTGTACTTTCTCCTCTCTTCAGTGGTCCATTCTGACTTTGCTTTACTGATCATCTGGGGTCTGGTGTTGTCTATAGCATGCTCAGGATTGACCTTCTGGAAGCTTGTGAAAGGGCCAATATCAAGAACTTCCCACATCTCATCATGCAGGGCACAGAGATGTTCTTTCATCCGGATCCTCCAGTCATCAAACTTAAGATCTGAAAACATAAGATTCTTGGACAAAGAGTGATCCATTATATCAGATAGAAATGAGGTCAAACAGAAAAACAAGTGGATTTTTGTTCAGCAAATAACCTAAGAGATTATTAGAACAAGGAGGCTCTGATACCACTTGTTGGTCCTGGTTGTACTGGATAAAGTCTAGAGGGGGGTGAATAGACTGTATTGGTTTTTAGCTTTTTAAACTAAGTACCAGATTTTACAGAATAGCCTGTTCTGTTGACAGAACAGACTGGCAGCGGATGGGGTTCTGGTAGGGAGTTCTGTTGATTTAGCCTCAGAGAAGCAAAGGCAGTAGGCCTTCTGTTAACTCGTAGGACAAGTTCTGCTGAACACAGATACCAAGTCTGAGGAGTTAAACAGTTCAATCTAAGTGCAGATATTAAAGTAGTAAGTAAACGACACCAGGGATTTTTATAGTGGTTCAAGGAACAACTTGTTCCTCTAGTCCACTGTTCCACTAAGCTGTAAAAACTTCCGTTTACAAAGCCTTAGTCCTAGCACTTAAGAAGCACTCCACGTCTTCTTCAAGCCTAGATGTCTCCTGGGATGCACTGCCTGGCTTCCTTTAAGACTGATCCTTTCACTGAGCTTCCCGGAAGTATCACCACTTCACTACTCCAGTTACTTGGACGTCCTTCTTGTAGTAAGAAGAGTTTATGTTGAAACAGGGGTTCCTCCGACTAGCTTCGTTACAAAAGATTTGTATGTGATGAGCTTGAAGAGTTGAAGAACACTTGGAACTTTGCTTGAGTTGGAAAAAGTATTTTTCCAACTTCTGCCTTCTCTTGTAGAAGATAATGAGTTTGAATCTCAAGGAGGCTTTTTGCTTTTCAGAGTTTGAATATCTTGTATGAAGAGTTGTAGCAATGGTTAGCAAAAGTTGCAAAGTTATTTTTTTTGTTCTTCGTAGTGTATCTTTTTATACTGAGGTTGTCTTCCCGTTGGAGGAGTAGGAGGACAACTGCATTTAATGCGCGAGCAGTTGACTTGACCAGTAGGACCCGGTAAAGTTGGCGGGTTACTATTTTGGGATAAAGTAATCCTGACATTGCGGCCAATCATCTGCAATTACTCCACGGAGCATGGGGAGCATTAAATGAGCATTTAATGCTAGCACTGTAGCTTTTCCGTTCAATACTCCTAGCCGTTGAAGGAATCTTTTAGATGATTTCCCGGCTTTGTGGAATTCTTCCAAGTGTCAGGCCTTCTGGTGTCTTTAGCAGAGAACTGATCAGAGAAGGTCTTGAGCACTTCTGTTGATAGTAGCTTACAGAGAACCAAGAGGGTTTCTGTCAAACTAAAGGGTAACAGGGACCCTGAGGTTTTCTGTTCCTTGACAGAGAACCAAAATCTTCTGACAGGAGGTCTTCTGGTAGAGAGGCCTTCTGGTAGTCGATTATGCTAAGAACTTTACAAAGGAAAATTCTAATACATAATTTCTAAAGGGGTACTTTAAAGTCCTAATTAATCTAGCATCATCAAAATCTAAAAACAATTATTCCTTACATCCGCCTCCTGACCCAACAGGTTAATGAGATGCGGGCTGCAGCTGCTACAGAGGTACCGCCACCGCCACCGCCTCCCCAGCACACGGCGCGGGATGCTCAACTCAAAGCGCTAGCACTCCAGGTCCAGCAGCTCCAGGCTCAGGTCAACCAGGAGCCTACTACGGTATGGGTGAGGACTGCAACCCCCTTTACCACACGGATTAGGCAGGCCCCTATACCCCCAAAGTATAAGGGGACCAACATTCAACTCTATGGGCATCTATATGTTGGGTGCTAGCGATGAGTACTTTTGTCGTATGTTTCCCTCCACCTTAGAGGGGGAAGCATACGACTGGTTCAATGATCTGCCTGATGAGTCCATTGATTCATGGAGGGAGTTAGTCACCCTCTTCCTCACCCACTTCGCTGCAAGGGCAAGGATGAAGAAGCACTTCTCCTACATGCTGTCTGTTAAGCAGGGCAGAGACGAGCCACTGGGCAAATTTCTGGAACGGTGGAATGAAGAGACCTCCAAGGTGTACGGGGCTGACGACAACACTCGTCTAGATATGCTCCAAGAGGTCCTGTGAACTGGTGGCTTCTCAAAGAGCCTTATCATTGATCCCCCGTGGGACTATCAACGGGCGCTTCACCGCAGGCAAAATTATGCCTTAGCAGAGGAAGTGCACAGCCACAAAAAAGCACAGGAGAATGCTGTTAAGCCACAAAAGCAGGAACAGAAGCTGCAGGATAAGCCAAGGCAATCGCGGGAGGAAAAGCCCCATGATGACAGTGACAGGCACCATTCCAGGGGCAACTTCAGAGTGAAACGCCCAAGGTCCTGACCTCGCTGACCCATTCTGTCTGCCATATTCTGGAAGCAGCTGATCAGGAGGGCTTGGTGGTTCGGGACCCGCGAATCAACGAAATCCAGCAGGGGGACAAGTCGGGCCCCTACTGCAAGTTCCACAGATTTCATGGCCACACAACGAAGGAATGCCACACGCTTAAACTGGAGATCGAGAAACTGATCAGCCAGGCTACCTGACCCGGTTTGTCCGGAAGCCAGAATCTGGTAAAAAACGGGGCCATGAGCGCAGATCTCGAGACGACGAGCGGGAGCCAGACCGCTCCCCGAGGAAGAAGGATATTGGATTGATCTCCGATGATGATTCGGCCGAGGATAACAGGCGTAATCAGCGGTGCCGACATGAGGTTCGGATGATCATCGGAGGAAACACAGGCAGAGATACTGCCGTGCAGAGGAAAAAATGGAACAACAAGCTTTATTTGGGGGAGATTGCAGACCCCCCACCTGCTGCCAAAAGAGAAAGGTCGGACGTGATCTCGTTCACCGACCGTGATCTGCCAGACTTCCCTTCTCCCCACAGGGATGCTCTGGTGGTGAAATGTGAGGTGGACGCAGCCATCATCCACCGCGCTTACGTTGATACCAGCTCTTCCGTCAACATTATGTACATACAGACGTTCCACGAGCTGGACCTCCATCTCAACTCATTGAGGCCCATCCGAACTCCCCTCTCTGGATTTACCGGTGACTCTATAGACGCTGAGGGCACTATCGAGCTCACCCTTAAGTTCAGAGATGGATCTCACCACTCCCGGATCCCCGTGGAGTTCGTGGTGGTGCGACTTGAGTGTGCTCACAATGTCATACTCGGAAGGCCAGCACTGGAGGACCTGGAAGCAGTGACCTCCATGCGACACCTCTGCATGAAATTCCCAACTGAGACCGGGGTCGGCTACTGCAGAGGTATCCAGAAAATAGCCAGATCATGCTATATGAAGATGACAAAGCGGATGGCACCCAGAGACATGCACATCAACACCATCTCACAGGCCGCCATCGAGGAAGAAACTCCCAGAGCCGAGCCTGTAGATACTTTGGAGACTGTCATCCTAGATCAGTCAAACCCAGAAAGAGTTGTTCAGATTGGAACGAACCTGAATCAAGGACTGAGGCAAGCAATAATCTTTGTTTTTATTAAATACAAGGTTATTTTCGCCTTGGACCCCGATGAAATGTCGGGGATCAGTCGTGACATAATCATGCACAAGCTATCCGTGGACCCGAATGTGACGCCTATCAAACAACATAAGTGGTACCTGTCTACGGACAGAAGGGAATTCGTCAAGGCTGAGGTGACTATGCTCCTTAGCATAAATCACATCGCCGAAGTCGAATACCCGGATTGGCTGGAGAATGTTGTCCTGGCACCCAAACCGCCAACATTTCGTATGTGCGTCGATTATACCGACCTCAACAAGGCTTGCCTGATGGATCCATTCCCACTGCCGAACATCGATCAGCTCGTCGATGAAACAGCCGGCTGCGAGCTCATGAGCTTCTTGGATGCCTTCTGGGGCTACCACCACATTTTCATGAATGAACTTGACGCCCCGAAGACGACATTCATGACTCCAGAGGGCATCTTCTGCTACCTGGTCATGGCGTTTGGGCTCACAAACTCAGGCGCCACCTACACACGCATGGTGGCCAGGGTCTTCAAGGCTGTGCTTGGCAGAACTATGGAAGCATATGTGGACGACATGATAGTCAAAAGCCGCAAAGCCAGCACGCACGCCGACGACCTTGAGGAGATTTTCAAAATCATGAACAAGGTCAACCTCCGGCTGAACCCCAAGAAGTGCACATTTGCAGTTCAAGGGGGCAAATTCCTGGGCTATATGATCAGCCAGCGGGGAATTGAACCAAACCCGGAGAAGGTGCAGGCCATACCGGTTTCTTTCAAAATCGGCTGAGCGTGCACTACATTTCTTCCAAATTATGAGGAAGTCTGCAAAATATCAGTGTATTCCCGAGTGCCAGGCAGCATTCGATGACCTCAAGAGATACCTAGTCTCTCCGCCAGTATTATCAAAACCTGAGCACGGAGAAATTCTATTCCTCTACCTCGGCGTCAGCCATGGGGCCGTGAGCTCAGTCCTGATTCGCGAGGAGGATGGAGCTCAAAAGCCCATATACTACATAAGCAAAACTTTGCGCGACGCCGAGCTCCGGTACTCCCCGGTAGAGAAGACTGTGCTCGCGGTGGTATGGACAGTGAAGCACCTGGTCCACTACATTCAGGCCCACGATGTACATGTTCTCACCCACCAACCACTGGGCCAATTAATGCGGAGCCCAACAAGCTCGGCCAGGATGGTCAAATGGGCCATCTTCCTGAGCCAATACCAGATCGAGATCAAACCGAGGCTGGCCATTAAAGGATAGGCCCTCGTTGACTTCATGGCAGAGTGCACTGCCAGAGATCTAACCCCAGTCAGCTCAACTGACGAGGACGGCTGGTGGACATTACTCACTGATGGCTCTTCAGTAGCCAAAGCCTGTGGGGAGGGGGGGGGGGGTTGTACTCATCACCCCCGAGGGCTTCCGAGCTTACTAAGCTATACGCTTTGCATTCAAAGTCTCCAATAACGAGGCAGAATATGAAGCCTTATTATCTGGCCTACGCCTTGCAGCTAATATCCAGACGGGAAAGCTAAGGATCAAATGTGATTCCAGGCTCGTGGTCGGGCAAATCAACGGCTCCTGTGAGACAAAGGAGGCCTGGATGAAAGAATACAAAGCTGCTGCACTGAAACTCCTAGGAACATTCCAGCTGTACGAAATCTTGCAGATACCATGAGATCAAAACCAGGAAGCTAACATCATGTCCAAGCTGAGCTCGGACACGCCTGAATATATCTCCAAGATAGCTCAGGTAGAGGAGCTATCGACACTGAGCATACAACAGACTCTTATCCACCAGGTACAACCCATCCCAAGGGACTGGGAAGCTGGCCTGAGAGAATACATTGATAATGGGCAACTGCCCTAGGGTGAGGCCGAGGCCAGACTTGTCAAACTCCGATCTCTGACCTACACCCTCCTTAATGGCGTGCTATATAAAAGATCTTACAATGGTACGCTTTTATGCTGCCTCAATGACAACGAGGCCAAGCTAGCCATGGAGGAGGTGCATGTCGGGGTCTGCTCTGCACACTAGGGCCCCCACACTATGTCCAGAAAGCTCCTCCTACAAGGATATTTCTGGCCCACTATGGAAAAGGATTGCGCTCAGATGGCCCGCAGTTGCAACACGTGCCAACAATTCCAGAATGCCCCGGGGCGTCCCGCAGTAAACTATGCCCCCATTAGCACTGCAATCGCATTTTGCAGATGGGGCGTAGACCTCGTGGGACAGCTTCCCCGAGGTACCGGCAACTGCAAGTGGATTATGGTCGCCATTGACTATTTCACCAAATGGATAGAAGCCGAACCACTGACCAGCATTACCGAGGCACAGTGCAGGAGATTTGTACACAAGAATATCCTCACTCGCTTCGGTGTGCCACAACAGCTCATCACGGATAAAGACACCCAGTTCGAGGCCAAAAGCTTCCAGGACATGCTGGAAAGCTGGGGGATCAAGCACACCGCGGCCTCCGTCGCCTACCCACAGTGCAACGGACACGTGGAAAATGCCAACCGCACCATCTTGGCGGGCTTAAAAAAGAAGCTCACGGACGAAGGTGGAGGCTGGGTGGAAGAGCTCCATAACATTATGTGGTCTTACAGAACAACTCCCCGCAGAGCAACGGGTGAGACTCCATTTTCACTCTGCAATGGCTTCGAAGCCAAAGCCCCTACGGAGGTCACAATTCCGACCCCGCGGGTCCTGTCATACGACCCCGAGCAAAACGAGCAGAACATGCGGATTGACCTCAACTTCATTGATGAAAGTAGGGAGAACGCCTTCGTGAGGTCGGAAAACTACAGACGCCACTTCAAGAGCTATTATGACGCACGGGTCCGAGGTCGGGAGTTCCAACTGGGGGACTACGTCCTCAGGCGACAAACAGCCAGCCAACCCAATGAGGGAGGGAAGATGGCCAAAATTTTTGAAGAGCCCTACATCATCACCGCTGTAGTCCGGCCTAGAACATACAAACTAGGCACCCCAAAAGGCACGGAGGTTCCGAGATTATGGAACGTCCACCACCTGGTGAGGTACTACCAGTGACCCAGCGCTGTAAAGGAGACACTAAGCCCTCGCCAAACGGGAACTTTGCACAGTCACGGGCATTGGAAATTCGGGGTCACTGATAGCAACCTCAGCCGTACAATGTAAGCTGTTCACGACTCCCATTTATAATTGATAAAGATTTCAACACGAAAATCTCCCTGGGAGCAATTTATAAGTCTTCCAATCCGAACTCAACGCTGATATAAGCCGAGGCAGCTTCGTAAGTCCTCGCAAGCATTGGCTCTTCAGCCCATTGTCGAATTCCAAGGCCGCTCTATAAGTCCTTGATGCTTCTGGGATAACAGCCCCAGCGGCTCCCAAAATTCGAGGTCGTTCTATAATCCCTCGACAACGCACGCTCATCAATCGAGCCCAAATAATCGAGGCACCTTCATAAGTCCTCGCGAATACAGGCTCTCCAGCCGGAGCCCCGACAAGCTGAGGCAACCATATAAGCCCTCAAATCTCCAGGGATAGCAACCTCGACGGCTCCCAATCTCCGAGGCCACTCCATAAGCCCTCAAATCTCCAAGGATAACAGCCTCGACGACTCCCAATCTCCAACGCCACTTCATAAGCCCTCAAATCTCTAGGGATAACAGCCTCGACGGCTCCCAATCTCCGCGGCCACTTCGTAAGCCCTCAATCAAACAGGGATAATAGCCCAACGCAGCTCCCAAAGAGAGAAGTCAAGGCATGTATATAAGCCCTTGTTCCTTCCTCACAAAACAAGCAGGGATAGTAGCCCAACGCGGCTCCCAAATTTTGGGGCTCAGGCAACTACATAAGTCCTGGCACCCCACGCAATGCCGAAGACTGGGCCACTTGATGGCCCTGACCTTGGTCGAGCACCACTCGTTTCCGACCCCGCTGGGCTCTCATATGAATTCCACAGCGCCGAGCTCTAGTCCATACCTCGTGGTCTGGAAGGTGGCTAGCTCCCTAAATTGAGGCGCAAACGCCGAAGGCTGGAGTACTTGACGGTCCTGACCTTGGTCGAGCACCTCTCGCTTCCGACCCCGCCGAGCTCTAGTCCATATCTCGCGGTCTAGAAGGAGGAAAGCTCCCTAAATTTATGGCGCAATGCCACAGTCAGGAATTAAAGTCCGATTGCTTGCACCTCTCGCTTCCGACCACGCCGGGCTCTCATACGAATCCCGTATAGCCGAGCTCTAGTCCATATCTCGCGGTCTGGAAGGAGGTCGCCTATTAAAATGAGGTCTCTGGCGCAAAGCCAAACAACCCGGAATTAAAGTCTGACTGCAACACAATGCATCACTGCAAATTCCAGCCGAGCTCGCTTAAAGACCTCGTATCTGGATCAGGATTGCCGGGCCCACTTCTCAAGCCTTGCAGACATCTTAAGACCTACTTTCCAGGTGCTGTTTACATATTATAACTGCTTGGGACATTTACAATATAAAATGCCTTTGCAACAGCAACTCACAACAAGTGAGGCAACTGTCGCAACTCTGCTAAAGTTTTATTATCACACGCTGAGCAAGTGCTCTTAGTAGCACGAGCTCAGATTGATTAACAGGGGAGGACTTCGAAAAGTGAAGTCACCTCACATGTTCAACGCACCTGTTAACCTCACATCATGATTAAAGGAGCAAATCAAAACAAAGGTTTCAAACAATTTTCCTAAGGAAAAACTAGTCCCAAAAAGCTTTATTAAGCATAGGGCACCAGACAAACGAGATACTGGCTACAAGAAAAGGGCACAGCTTAAAGCTCCGAAGTGACGGCCGAAAGCGCCAGGAAAAGCTCCAACAGTTAGCAATCACTGCTACTGATAAACTCTTCAGTAATTAACCCCTGAAAATCCATTACTACACAAGCATGCAACATGCGGAATGCAACATGGACACTTGAAAATCCATGGCTGCAAGTCAAACAAAAGGCCAGTTCCCTGCCATTCGAAACAGCAAGGAACCAACAATGCCTCACCCATGCAGAGCTGACTATGCAACCTCTGCTGGGGACTATTCCCTTGGGGACAATTGCTGCCATTCAGCAAACACACAAAAAGCTCAAAGCTAAGGAAGACAGGCCGATTGTGGCCCATCCCCACTCAACAACACCTGTGCAATATATAGACAAATATGCAAAGCACAGCAAACATGAAAAATGTACACAGAAGGACCACTTCATAAACAATATGATTGTCAGGAGTTGTTCGGAAAATGTATACAATCACAAAGGCTCAACAACCAGATATGCATGAAGAGTAAGGGGGAGGGGAATTCACTCTTTTCTCTTCCTCTTCTTCTTCTTTTGCTGCTTCACCTCCTCACCGGCCTCAGCCGGCTGTGCTTGAGCAGTCAAGGAATATTGGATTGGCTGGTCAGGGGCAATCCATGGATGTTTCATTGGCCTAGGAGGTTGGTACTTCTTGTAATGGATGCCTGGCAGGGCCACCTGGAGTTTGTCATAAACATCTTTTTGCATCAAATACTTCCCATACTCCAAGGACGGCGTCAACTATTTTCCCAGGAACTCCAAGCCTTGTGGGGTCGCCAACCAGCTATCCACATGCTGGCTCATCACGCTGTGTAGCCAAGAAAAAGAGTCAGGGGAGGGAGAATCACCTGAACACGAAGCCTTGAACTCGTCAGCCCTGGAAGCTTTTGCTTTTGCGAGCTCATCAGCATGAGCGGTCATGATTCCTTTCAGGGTCTGGTTGCGCTTTAAGGCAGAATCAGAAGAGGCATCTTTTAAGATCTAGACCTCTATCTCCAGTTGCACGATCCGAACCCCTTTGAGCCCATCCTGCACCAGGGACTCTCTAAGGGTGGCCTCTAGCTCCTCACAGCATCGTTGCCAACCAATGACATTCTCTTGCAGCTGCTCATTCTCTCGAGCTAAGTTGTTGGCCTGGCCGGTCATCTCGATCACAGACCTCTGAAGGGCCTCATTCTCAGCGACAGTATCCTCAACGATGTCAGTCATTCGCTTGTGCATCTCCTGGTACACCTAAAGCTCTTCTTCAACACCAAGGGCCGTGTGCTCAGCCTTCTAGGCTTTGATCCCCGAGGCCATGGCATTATCCTCGACTTCGACCAGAGATTTCACAGCTGCATCTGCCGTCACCTTGAGATTCTCAAACTGGCGCTTACTCTCAGCCAGCTCAGCCTTGAGGACGGATATCCGCTGCTCGGCGTCCAGAGCCCTCGCGGTAAATTCATCAAGCATCTCGCTGAACTGCACGGTTTGTTTGAGGGCCCGATCAGCAATGGCCTCCAATTTGTTGGCACGCTTCTCGGAGATTCTGAGAGCTTGCTCAACAAGGGACCTGATGTGAAGAATACCGGCCTCTCTCGTTCCTGCTTGGCGAGCCTGGTGCTCCGCATCATCTGCCCTACGGCCAAGCTCGTGACATATAAAAGCAGACTGCATAACAAGAAGGCATGGTCAGACAATAGCCAAAGGAACACGACAAAAGAAGCGACAAACAGAGGGAAGAATCACTGACATTGAGACAGGAGTTAGCAACATCCTCAACCATTTTGCTGATGGTCATCCGACTCAAAATGAAGATATCCGCATAAGGCCGGATCTGCGAGAGGAAATCCATGCTATGAACAGTTCCACCGACAAAGTTGTGGTCCTGATCCATGCAGTACTTGAACCACTGGTTATCCGGATCGGGATATGAGGGACAGTTGGGGAAAATGGGGCAACCAGAATCATGGTGGCTAGAAGGACCGGCCTCACCGCCCCCTCCACATGTGGATATGCCGATGGAATGGCCCCACCACCTCCAGGGGACATATGGACCTGCTCGTGCCGCAGCTCCTCACCTTCACTCTCACTCTCCACAATAACCACATTTGGTTGGGGAGAGAGGGGTATGCTAGCAGGCTCAACATTATTTTGGGGAGTGGCAGCAGGGATATCCACGTCCATGGCATCCACCCTGTTGGTCCCGGTTGTACTGGATACAGTCTAGAGGGGGGGTGAATAGACTGTATTGGTTTTTAACTTTTTCAAGCTAAGTACCAGATTTAACAGAATAGCCTGTTCTGTTGGAAGAACAGACTGGCAGCGGATGGGGTTCTGGTAGGGAGTTCTGTTAGTAGCCTCAGGGAAGCAAAGGCAGTAGGCCTTCTGTTAACTCACAAGACAAGTTCTGCTGAACACAGATACCAAGTCTTTGGAGTTAAGCAGTTCAAATAAAAGAATGAATGTAATGTAGTAAGTAAATGACACCAGGGCTTTCTATAGTGGTTCAAGGAACAACTTGTTCCTCTAGTCCACTGTTCCATTAAGCTTGTAAAAACGTCCGTTTACAATGCCTTAGCCCTATCACTTAAGAAGCTCTCCACGTATTCTTCAAGTGTAGATGTCTTCTTGGATGCACTTTCTGCTTCCCTAAGACTGGTCCTTTCACTGAGCTTTCCCGGAAGTATCACCACTTCACTGCTCCAGGTACTTGTGTCACGCCCCGGACCTACCCGGACACGTCGACAACCCGCCGTACAGTACGAATAGTCAACCGCAGACCAACTCATCCATACTATACAAGGCGTCATGAATATCATTCACACATAGTACATCCATAAATAATCATAATGTAAAACATGCATTTAAAACAGCGGAAGCATTAGTACAATTGTTCAAGCCACACTTGGCATAACTAGGCATACAAGCCCCTAAAGTAATTGTTCAGAAAATAGTATCCATGAGCATTAACGTAATTGTTTTTAAAACAGAACGGAAGAAGCACGAACCACGTCTTCTTCCCTTGGTCCTCCCGAAGCAACGGGAAATGGTAGCAACCTTCAAGTTCTACCTGAAACTGTGAGGTGGCCTCCCCCATGAAGGGGGGGTCAGTACTTGGAAACATTTGACAAGTACAATAACAACTATACTAAGTATAATCAACGTTTTAATTTCCAAGACCCTCGAAATAGGGTGATATCATAATATAAATAATAGTTTATATTTCCCACTTATTATCTTTATAATAAGTAAATTCATTTATTTGTCGGCACACGGCCCTTCTTATATATTCCTTTTCGTTCATCATTTGCACAACCCAACCCTTGGATCTTATTATTTCTACGGGACTTGCTACCGCTGTCCGAGACCTCATGAGGCCCCCGGTTCGGACTCCAACATCCCGCCCCTGGACTCATACCCATCATCCCGTAGGAAGGTAAGGCCCTTCGGGGTCCTATCTTATGTGTTACCGCTACCGGAACCTAGTTAGGTGTCCGATTCGGATTCCAGCCTAACCCGTGATCACGATGTAAGTCCATGCTATCCAACCCCGCTCTCTAGAGTCGGGAAGGGCCATGGTCCTTACTTATTTCCATAATTCAACCGGCTATCCACAAGGACTACCGAACACACCCGTAGGCCAATCCTATACCTAGGATCAATTTATTACCTACTTTATCTTGGGTATCCCTTAAGGCCTACCTCTAGTATAACTTAGAGTTCATACTTTCCTACCTTAAAGCATCTCTTAAGACTACTTAAGGCATAACATTTCACAATCCACTCTTAGGATCAATCTTAACAACATTTCATTTTAATGTCCAACTAGTATCTTAATACTAGTCAAATTCATACCAATAAACCAAGTTCTCAACTCATAGTCGTATAGACAATTCCAACTGATTTTCCTTTGAAAATGTCATTTATCTCAATATTCAAAATATCACTTTTAATCACTCATATATTCAAATATGAAGAGAAAGTATATTTCAACATATGTTTCATAATTAATTCCACTTTCAAGTCAACCTATGCATAACACATGAACATACACAATTTACTCTTAAATTTGTATATCATGCTCCTTTTTCTTTAGACATTTAGTCTTTTCATTTTTAGGCATTATTAATCATTAATAATCCATAAAAACACATTTAATTACCTTCGGTAATCTCATGAAATTAACTCACTAATTATAAGCAATATAGTCAACCATCCTCACCTTATGACGTGCTGAAATAGTTGCCTTTGCTAAGCCCCTCGATCAATCCCCATTCTAGGCCGATTGAAAGTGGAAAACTGGACTGCTGGGCAAAAGCCGGGCGGCTTTCACAAAAGCCGGGCGGCTTTCGTGTTCTGCAGATACGAGCAGCTCCCTTAAAGTGGCGGTTTCCGGCGATTTCGACTCCTATCGATTCACCAACTCTTCTAAGTTAAATATCACCACTTTATATCAATATTCTACACTTTTAAACGTGTAGAACATCATGTTTAACCCACCAAATGATTTCTTAAAAATCATACACAATGTAACTAGTTAAAGAAGATAAATGAGTTCTTACCTTCTTCTAACTAGTTTTCTCCTAGGATTGTTTGTTGTTGCTGCTTCCCTCAAGCTTGGGCCGTATGAAAGATTTCTCTAGAGCTTCTCTCCCCTTGCTTTGGTCGAATGGCTAGGAGTGAAAGGATGGGATTGCTCTTCTCAATCAATTGAGAAATAATGTGAGTATAAGTCAAATGAGGGGTGTGGGTTTGTCTCCAATCACTCCCTCATGCTTATGTCCGCCCAACCCCATTCCTTTTTGTCTCACTTCAGCTCCCATTCTGTCAAATGGAGCACACAAAAACGTGGGGTGGCCCCCACTCATGTGGGAGGTCATCCCATTACGTTCCGGTGTAAACAATTGGCCCCGAAAGTTGTATTTCTCGGCCCGTTTTAACATTATTTTATTTTATCGGGCCCTAAAGAGGGGTACTCTAAAGTCCTAATTAATATAGCATCATCAAAATCTAATTACAAATATTCCTTACAATTTCCCCCTTTTTGATGATGCCAAAACCCTTTAACTATTTCCAGAGAAGTGCCTTCACCACAAAGAATTAAAGTTTAAAACTTTCATTAAAATCTTGGCGGGCAACTTGGCATAGGAAAATAGTAAGAGTGCAGTACATTCACATGGCAGATAATAAATCAAAAACCAAACAAGCAAAAACAAAAGAAAAGATAGAGATTGAGGAAAAGCCTTACAAAGTGTGAGGCAGAGATGTTCTTTTATTAAGGTGGATTACAAGGATATCTGATTACAAAATAGCCCTTGCAGCTTCAGCTCTTTCTTGTTCATCCAATCCTTGTAGTCTCTTTACCTCTGCATTCACCTCTTCTCTGATTCCAACTAGATGACCAGATCTCTGATAAGAAGCCCAAACGGGTGAGAGCTTGCAGTCTAGGTAGCTCAGAACACCTTCATGAATATCTTTTCCTGGTACAATGCTGTTGTGAAACCAGAACTCTGCCTCCTCCAGAGATCCACCATGTCTAACCTTTACATGACCATCATGGTCCAGATAAAGGTTCTGTTGTTGTGTGGAGGTCATCTTCTGCTTCATTTCCTCAAATTGGGTTTTAGTCATCACCTGAGATCCTCCCAGTCTCCATTCTTTAAAGCTTAGAGCTTTCTTCTTCTTAGTTCCTTTCTTCTGTGGAGATGGAAGTCTAGGGATACCAGCTAGCCATTTCGTCTGGAGGGCAGCTTCAAAATAAGGAGTGGGATCCACAACTGGTTCAGCAGATGATGAGGCTCTGGTGGTCCTGGGTTTAGGCAGATGAGGATCTTCTTCCCCTTTTTGGCATCATCTATGTTGGTCCCGGTTGTACTAGATACAGTCTAGAGGGGGGGGGGGGTGAATAGACTGTATTGGTTTTTAACTTTTTCAAGCTAAGTACCAGATTTAACAGAATAGCCTGTTCTGTTGATAGAACAGACTGACAGTGGATGGGGTTCTGGTAGGGAGTTCTGTTAGTAGCCTCAGAGAAGCAAAGGCAATAGGCCTTCTGTTAACTCACAAGACAAGTTCTTCTGAACACAGATACCAAGTCTTTGGAGTTAAACAGTTCAAATAAAAACAATGAATGTAAAGCAGTAAGTAAATGACACCAGGGCGTTTTATAGTGGTTCAAGGAACAACTTGTTCCTCTAGTCCACTGTTCCACTAAACTCGTAAAAACTTCCGTTTACAATGCCTTAGCCCTATCACTTAAGAAGCTCTCCACGTCTTCTTCAAGTGTAGATGTCTTCTTGGATTCACTTCCGGCTTCCCTAAGACTGGTCCTTTCACTAGCTTTCCAGAAGTATCACCACTTCACTGCTCCAGGTACTTGGACGTCCTTCTTGTGAAAGAAGAGGTTCTATTTAGAACAGAGGTTCCTCCAACTTGCTTCGTTACAAAGAATTTGTATATGATGAGCTTGAAGAGTTGAAGAACACTTGGAACTTTGCTTGAGTTGGAAATAAGGATTTTTCCAACTTCTGCCTTCTCTTGTAGAGGATGATGAAGTTTTAATCTCAAGGAGGCTTTTTGCGTTTTTGGCGTTTGAATATCTTGTATGCAGAGTTGTAGCAAAAGTTAGCAAAGTTATCCGGTTGTTCTTCGTAGTGTATCTTTTATACTGAGGTTGTCTTCCCGTTGGAGGAGAAGGAGGACAACTGCATTAAATGAGCGGGTAGTTGACTTGACCAGTAGGACCCGGTATAGTTGGCGGGTTACTATTTTGGGATAAAGTAATCCTGACATTGTGGCCAATCATCTGCAATTACTCTACGGAGTATGGGGAGCATTAAATGTGCATTTAATGCGCGCACTGTACCTTTTCCGTTCAAGACTCCTAGCCGTTGAAGGAATCTTTCAGTTGGTTTCTCGGCTTGGTGGAATTCTTCCAAGTGTCAGGCCTTCTGGTATCTTTAGAAGAGAGTTGATCAGAGAAGGTCTTGAGCACTTCTGTTGAAAAGATATCCAACAGAGAACCAGGAGGGTTTCTTTCAGAGTAAAGGCTAACAGAGACCCTGAGGTCTTCTGTTCTGAAGCAGAGAACCAAAGGTCCTCTATTCAACCAATGCCTTATCAAGGGTCTTCTGCTCTGGAGGTTTTCTGCTTTGTAGGTCTTCTGCTCTGGAGGCCTTCTGCTAAGTCGATTATACTAAAGAATTTTACAAAGGAAAAATCTAATACATTAAGTCTAAAGAGGGGTACTTTACAGTCCTAATAAATCTAGCATCATCAAAATCTAATTACAAATATTCCTTACAATCTAGATCACCAAGCAGAAGGGAGAGTTTCTGGAAATCTGTGGCCTGAGTAGAGGCAATCTGTTCCAGGGTTTCTGGTAAGGTTTGAGTGACAGATGTGAGGCCTTCAATCAGCCCCTGTTGTTTCTGGATGGCAGACAGGACATCTTTGTTGCTGGCTTCTAAGAGAACCATCTTCTGATATCGCTCCTTGTCTGCAACTAGGAGGAGCTGTCCTTGAGTAGAATGATCATTGCAGAGGGTGTTTAGTTCTTGTAACCTTGCATCAAGTACAGAATCAGATTTCTGAAGAGATGCCACTGCCTGGGAAAGGGTTGAAAGTGTGGTATGTTGGGAATTCAGGGTCTGATTCATGGCAGTCAGAACAGTCTTAATAGAATCTACTTCAGTAGAGACAACATCAATCTTGAAATTTGATGAAGACATGAAGTCCTTAAGAACATTTGACAGAGTAGCAGACATGTGTTTGAAGCCGGACTTCACATTGTCATCCACATGTTGCAGACCCTCATAATGTTTATCATTAATCAGTATGAGTTTGTTCATGCCTTCTAACATCTGACCTCCAAAGTCCTCTGCTGCTGCTACAAAGTCATTGATGGGTATCTGATTCTCTTGTCCAGCAGAGTAAGGCAGCTCTAAACCTCTTCCCTTAGGCAAAGGGTGATGCTCTTTAACAGAGGAGAGGGATTGGACAAGGAGTTCATGCTCGAGTTGAGTCAGAGGGGGGGTCTTCTGTCTCTTTGAGGTAGCTTTGTAGGACTTGCTGACAATGAAGCCATCCATGTCAGAGGAGTCTTCGTAAGAGGAGTAGATTGGGATTCTGTTCCTGATTACCTTCTTCTTCCGGAAGGAGGGATTGGGGGCAGTAGAATGCCTAGAGTATCCTTGCGGTGCAGAGATGGGGGAGATGGTTGTAGGATCAGAATCTCTTAGGAACCAGACAGGTTTTAGCTGAGCTGGGGGTTGGTGTGGTGGAAGGGATGCTTGTGGAGTGACTTGATGTTCAGACTTGGGAGGTGAAGGGGATTTCTGTTGAGATGGTTGTGATGAGGAGATAGTCTGTTGGGGTTGGGTTGGAATAACTTGTCTTTGAGGAGATGGGGGAGGGGAAAGGGATCTGTTCTTTGGGGGAGAGAGCGGTTTGCAGGGTGAAGGTGGTGTAGATTTGGGGGTTGAGGGTTTTTGGGGTGTGGGGATTTTCTGTTCAGAAGAGGGTTTCTGATGAGGTGAGGAGGTGTTCTGTTGGGGGGTTGGGAGTGTATGCACAGAGGGGGATAATGGAATCAGGGGTTCTGTTGGAATAAGTACAGAAGGGGTTGAAGATATTACCTCAAGTACTTGGTCTTCTAACAGAGATGATCTCCATTCTGAAATGAGTTCCATCATTGCTTGACCTTCAGTCATTGGTACAGAAGGTTCTCCAGGAGTAGAAAAGGGCACAACAGGTTCCCTTGCCTTCTTGGCAAACCGCCAGGCTTCGAACGCATCAACCTCTTCATCTGCAAGGGGTTTCACTGGCTCATCAGAAGGAGTAGAGATCAGGACTGCCTTGCCTTTGTAGTTGGCCTTCTTCTTCTCAAGTACAGAAATGAGAAAATTCATGGCAAAGCACTTAGAAACGTCATCTGTGCCTACCCAGTTAAGTACTTCTGCCTCCTCAGATTCATAATGATCGAAATATTGGATAATCTTCTGTAGAGGCCCCATCCTCCAGCTTCTCCAAGCTAACACACGCTCAAACTGTTTGTCAAGATCTGTTCTGCAGTCTGTCTGAGGTTCTGGGATGAGGGGTGTTAGGTGTTTTGGAGAGTGAGAAGCTCCATGGTCTTCTGTCATGCGTGCAGACTTGACAGAAGTCTCAGATTCCCCCTGAGATGTGGCAACCTTCTCCACTGACTCACTCTTGGAGTCACTAGACTCGAAGGTGATTTTCTTCCCTTGCCTTAGAGAGCTTTTGGCTTGAAGGGGTAGAGCAGGTTCTGTTGGTTGTTCCCCCTGAGTTTCTGAGGCAACCTTGGGGATAGGAGTTCTGACCTTCTGTTTCTTAGTAACTGGGGGTGCAGAAGGGGTAGAAGATCTGGATTCTGAAGAGGATATCTTCCTCTTCGGATTGGGTTTCCTAGTCAATACCTTCTTGACCTTCTCTGCTGCAGCTTTCTTGGTAGCTGCTTTCTTCACAGCTTTTCTCCCCAGAGGTGCTTCCTCAGAGCTGCTGGAGGTATTCTGTTGGGAGGGTCTCTGTTGGAGCTTCTGTCTGTTAAGGTCTAGCTTGGCTAACCTCTTGACTTCAGCTCTTATAGCTGCTTCTCTGTTGCTGGTAGATGACAGAAAGATCACCTTGGAGTGATCTACCAGAGTTGGTTTCCTGAGCCCAGTTCTCCCCACTAGAAGCTCAGAGATGAGGAGAGCATGACCTACCTTCCCAGAGTAGATCCCTGTGTCCTTGTACTTTCTCTTTTCCACCTTGACAAACTCTATCATGAACCTGACAATCACTTGGCCCCAGTTGATGTTTGCCTTGTGCATCACAGCATAGACTGCCTTGGCCTGCGAGATGGTGAACTCATCAGTGGATGTGTATCTGCACCATACACATCTGTGAAGGATATTCACTAGAAGCTCTATGTCTCTTTTCAGAGAAAGTTTCTTCCCTGTCAGCTTTGGAAGGTTGGCCCCAGGTCTGCCATAGTTCATGGCGAATTCCTCAGCAGTGAGGTCAGCATCTTCCAGGTCAAAGAAACCGTTGGATTCATTGACAGCCACAATCTGGAAGAGACTATTGATGGCCCCAACATCAATGGCGATTTGCTCTCCATTTACAGTAGAGGTGATGACCTCGTCCTCAAAATCAGCGTTGAGATAGAACTCAACCACTTCAATACAACTCTACTGAGTGTAGTTGTAGGTGATGACCTTTGCCAGTTGGGAGTCGTTGATGCATTCCACTATACGCTCCATCAGTGACTCATCTTCAGCCAGTCTAGGGAGTGTGAATAGGTCGCATTTCATCCCTGTGAGGACATTTTTGGTTAGGGTTTCCTGTTGATTCTTTGGGAGGGTGTTGAAGCTGATGGGAGCCATTAAAAAAGAAGAAACGAGTTTTGGAAGCTTGAGAGCTATGGAGGTTTGAGAGTTTGAGGATATTGAGAGCAGTAATGGTTAAGGTTTGAGAGACGGGAATATATGGGTTCGGGTTAGTGGACGCTTGAGATTATTTATGGTTTCGAGGTACCAATAGATGAAAATGGGGGCGCAGTACATATTGTGCGGCTGAAATACCGTTATTAAGGGTAAAAGGGTAAAAGACCATTAATAAGTTACTAGGTCACCCGGTTTTTCAAAATATTCTAAGTCCACAACCTTCGGTTACAGGTAAGGTTTTCAGAGAATAAGAAAGGGGGGGGTATCTGTTGCTGAGGTGTTCTGTCAGGAACGGAGGTTCTCTGTTCAGGATACAGAACAGAAGGGGTTATCAGAAGGGGTTCTGCAACAGGTATTCTGTTAGCAGAGAATTTGCAACAGAGGGCCTTCCTTTTCAGCTTTCTCTTGGAATTTCATCTATCATTCCCAATTCCTCTCTCACTTTGTTGAATCTAGCCTCAGGCAGAGGCTTTGTCAGAATGTCTGCAAGCTGGTCTTCTGTTGGCACATGCTCCATGCATATGTGCTTCTTTTCAACATGATCTCTGATGAAGTGATGTCTGATCTCAATGTGCTTTGTCCTGGAGTGAAGTTCTGGATTCTGAGTGATGGCAATGGCACTGGTGTTGTCACAAAGCAATTTGATCTCCTTTGCTTGAATGCCATAGTCCTTCAGCTGTTGCTTCATCCAGAGTAGCTGATCACAGCAACTCCCAGCTGCAATGTATTCAGCTTCTGCTGTACTTGTTGAAATTGAATTCTGCTTCTTGCTAAACCAGGAAACATGCCTTCCTCTTAGCATTTGGCAATGACCAGAGGTGCTCTTCCTGTCTAATCTGCAACCTGCAAAATCTGAGTCAGAGTAACCAATTAGTTCAAAGTTACCTCCCTTTGGATACCATAGGCCTGCATTTGGATTTCCTTTGATATATCTGATGATTCTCTTTGCATCACTAAGATGGCTCTTCTTGGGCTTTGACTGGTATCTGGCACAGATTCCAACAGAGAATGAGATATCTGGTCTGCTTGCAGTCAGATACAGCAGAGATCCTATGATTCCTCTGTAGGTAGTTGCATCGACATCCTTTCCTTCATCATCCGGACCAATTCCTTGTGAGGTGTTCATGGGAATCTTCACTGAGGATTTGCCTTCCACTCCAAACTTCTTGATCAGGTCTCTGGTATACTTCCCTTGATTGATAAAGATTCCTTCTGGAACTTGTTTGACTTGTAGTCCTAGGAAGTAGCTGAGTTCTCCCATCATACTCATTTCAAATTGACTCTGCATCACTTAGTAAACTCATGGTTCACTAGGAATAGGGACAATGTGTCATACCATGCTCTGGGAGCTTGCTTAAGACCATAGAGGGCCTTTTTAAGCTTGTAGACACAGGAGGAGTGAGTAGGAATGACAAAACCTGGTGGTTGTTCCACATAAACGTCTTCTTCAAGATCTCCATTCAGAAATGCACTTTTGACATCCATCTGATAGACCTTGATGTTGTTGTAGGCAGCATAGGCTAGAAATATTCTGATGGCTTCCAGTCTGGCAACTGGTGCAAAAGTCTCATCAAAATCTATTCCTTCTTCTTGGCAATAACCCTTAGCTACCAGCCTTGCTTTATTCCTTACAATGTTCCCATCTTCATCAGCTTTGTTCTTGAATACCCATTTGGTTCCAATGACATTCTGGTGCTTTGGCCTAGGAACAAGTTCCCATACTTTGTTTCTTTCAAACTGAGTGAGCTCTTCTTGCATAGCATTGATCCACATAAACTTCTTCTTCAAGATCTTCATTTAGAAATGCACTCTTGACATCCATCTGGTAGACCTTGATGTTGTTGCAAGCAGCATAAGCTAGAAAGATTCTGATGGCTTCAAGTCTGGCAACTGGTGCAAAAGTCTCATCAAAATCAATTCCTTCTTCTTGGAAATAACCTTTTGCTACCAGCCTTGCTTTATTCCTTACAATGTTGCCATCTTCATCAGCCTTGTTCTTGAATACCCATTTGGTTCCAATGACATTCTGGTGCTTTGGCCTAGGAACAAGTTCCCATACTTTGTTCCTTTCAAATTGAGTAAGCTCTTCTTACATTGCATTGATCCAATCTGAGTCATGGGTTCCATCTGAGATATATAGCAGGCAAGCATTGCTTCTCTCCTTGTTGATGCTGATCTGGTCTGCACACCACTTCTGATATAACCAATTACTTGATTAGGGGGATGGTCTCTTAACCATGTCAGATCTGGTTCTGTCAATTGCTGTCTGGGTCTTTCTTGTTCTTCATCTTCTGAGTCTTCATCTTTATTCAACAAAAGGGGGTTTGGTGCAGGTGTTGGAAATGCAGGGTTATCTGCTACCTCTTCTGTTGATTCTGGTGTTCTGTCTTCTATGCTGACTTCCTTGAGGATCTCTGTTACTTCTTTAACAGAGGTGCTATCATCAATCTTCACATGTATAGACTCTTCAACATGTAGAGTCCTTCTGTTGAGTACTCTATAGGCTTTACTGGTGTTTGAATAGCCTATAAAGATACCTTCATCAGCTTTCTCTTGAAAGACTTTTAGATGCTCCTTTCCATTGTTAAGGATATAACATTTGCATCCAAACACATGAAAGTAACTGATGTTGGGTTTTCTTCCTTTCCAGAGTTCATAAGGGGTCTTCTGGTGATTCTTGTTGATCATGCTTCTGTTCTGAGTATAACATGCAGTGTTGATTGCTTCAGCCCAATATCTCATAGGCAGTCCAGATTCTGCAATCATTGTCCTTGCAGCTTCTTTTAATGTTATGTTCCTCCTTTCTGCTACGCCATTCTGCTGAGGGGTTCTGGCGGCAGAGAGTTGATGAAAGGTTCCATTTTGATCACAGAAGTCCTTTATGACTTGGTTGACAAATTCAGTTCCTCTGTCAGACCTGATTGTCTTAACCTTCAAGTTCTTCTCAGTCTGAAGTTGCTTTAACAGAGATGGCAACTTTTGAAGAGTTTCATTTTTCTTTGACAGAAAGATAGTCCATGTATATCTGGAATAGTCATCAACCATGACTAGGGTGTATTTCTTGCCACCAACACTTGGAGTTTCAACAGGTCCAAATAAATCCATGTGGATCAGATTTAAATGACTTGTAGATAGATCTCCAGCAATGGGTTTGAACGAGTTCTTCTGTTGCTTTCCCTTCTGGCATGCACTGCAGAGGGTCTCTTTCTTGTAGACAATGTCTGGTAGTCCATCAACAATGTGTTCTCTTGCCAGTTTGTTGATTGTTTTGAAGTTCAAATGGCTAAGCTTCTTGTGCCAGACCCAGCTTAGTTTTGAATCTCCCTTGGCTATCAGGCAAACTCCATCCTTTGCAGTGTTCCAATCAACCACATAGATGTTCTTCTTCCTTGATGCTGTAAGAACCACTTCTTTTGTTGTCTCATGCTTCACATAGCAGAAGTCCTTAGTGAATTCAACAGTGTAGCCTTTGTCACAGAATTGGCTAGCACTCAGCAAGTTGAACTTCAGTCCTTTAACATATGAGACATCATCAATGACTATCTGGTTCTTGATCAGCTTTCCTCTTCCTTTTGTTTGACCTTCTTTGTCATTACCTCCAAAGGTAACTCTAGGTCCTTTGCATTTCTGGAACTCAGTCAGGCAACTTATGTGACCTGTCATGTGCCTGGAGCATCCACTATCAATAAACCATTCTTGCTCTGAGATAGCTCCAACACACAGTTCCTGCAAGATCAAAAGAAGGATTTAGGTACCCAAGCAATGTTGGGTCCTGGAGGGTCATGGAGTCTGGGTAGTTGGTACCATTTTGGTCTCATCAGGTGAAACCTTGGTGGATGGTACCCATTGTCCACCTGGTAGTTATAGTAAACCGAAGTGTGATTCATTTTGGGCAGATGCTTGTGAGGGTCATGCTTCCTGTTTACATACTTTTGCATAGCTTTCTTTGTTGGAAAGAAGTCCCATATACTATCAAGAGCAGAGGGACGGTTAGCTTGGGGCTTCTGAAGTTGACCAGCCAACCTCTTCTGCCTAAAGTTAACTTTCTCTTGATATTTGCCCTTCTGGTGGTCATTTCTGGCACGATTGTCATGAGGTTGTCTGTCAATGAATGGTCTTTTATTTTTGTTGTTCTGAAGACCCTTTCTGTTGTTAGGTCTTCTGCCAGGTTCATTATTTTAAAAAAAGGGTTTCTGTTGAACCTTTATCTTTCCCTTTTATGGTCTAACTTCCTCATGAACAACCTTGGTGCCAGATACACCAGCTTGACAGATGGGGCTAGAGATCAGTGGCACTATGACCTTATCTGCCTTAGCAACACTGGTGCTAGGCATTACAGAAGGCTCACCTGATTCTGTTGAGCCATAACCAAGACCAAAGCCAGTGCCAATCTGTTGATCAAGTAAAATCTTTTCCATGGAAGACTGGGCCTTCTGGTAAGCTTTGTACTTAATCTCAAGAGGCTCAATTTCTCTTATTCTCTTGAGAAGAGAAAAATTTTCAGTTTCCAGTTGATCTCTCTCCTTAATTAGAAGATTGATTTTGATCTCAACTCCTTTTTCAAGTCAAGAATTTCAGCCTTCAACTTACTGTTTTCTTCTGTTACAGAGGAATAAGTGGCTTGGATGGCCTTAAACTCTTCCCAAAATTCTGACATTGAATCAGAATCAAAAGCTAAGCCTACCGAAGAAAAACTAGATGCATAAGTAGAGGTTACCTCATCATCAGAATGAGCCATGAGGCATAGGTCTTCTGTCTCAGTATCAAGGCAACAGAAGGCCTCATCAAAATCAGAGTCAGAACTGGATTCTGTCTCAGACAGAGGGTCTTTCTCGAGCTGTTCTGTCACGAGTGCTTTTCTTCTTCTGGAATTGTCTTCATACTTCTTCTTTTCTCCATCATGCCCTTGTTTCTTGGACACTCTTGGATGTGGACATTCTGCCTTGAAATGTCCAGGTTGTCTGCAGTTGTAACAGAGAAGCTCACCACTACTTTCTGTTGTTTTGACCTTCTGGAATGGCTTTCTGCTGAATGATGGACTTCTTCCATCTTTGGGATTCTTCATAAACTTCTTGAATCTCCTAGCAAAAGCAGCCATGTATTCGTCAGATAAAAGTACTGAAGGGTCAAAATCATTTACCTTTGATGTGCTGGCAGTGAGGGCTGTTGTGGTCCTCTCTTCTGGTACATCTTCTTTTTCTTCAATCATTTCAAACTCATGAGCTTTGAGATCTGAAATGAGCTTATCAGTGGGATAAGTCTTCACATCCTTGCTGGCTTGGACAGCAACCACCTTCATCTTCCATGTTGAAGGCAGTCCCCTCAACACCTTGAGGTTGATCTCCTTGGTGGTGAGTTCCTTGCCAAGCTCAGAGATCTTTCCAGTGAGAGTGAGGAGCCTTTCATACATCTTGGAGATGCTTTCACCAGGAAGAAGCTTGAAGTCATCAAACTTCTTGTTGGCTATTTTCAGCTTGTTGTCCTTCTCTTGCTCATCACCAGCTCCAATGAGCTCAAGAGTATCCCAGATTTCCTTCGCAGTCTTGCACTTCTTTATTCTGTTGAAGTACCTATCATCATTGGACTTGTAAAGAATGTCTTTAGCAATGTTATCCAGATTGTACTTCCTTCTTTCTTCAGGGTTGACCTTCTGGAAGCTTGTGAAGGGCCCAATGTCAAGTACTTCCCACATCTCATCATGCAGAGCACAGAGATGTGCCTTCATCCGGATCCTCCAGTCATCAAACTTGAGATCTGAGAACATAAGATTCTTGGAAAGGGAGTGATCCATTATATTAGATTAAAAGTGACGTAAAACAGAAAAATAAGTGGATCTTTGTTCAGCAAATAACCTAAAAGATTGGTAGAACAAGGAGGCTCTGATACCACTTGTTGGTCCCGGTTGTACTGGATACAGTCTAGAGGGGGGTGAATAAACTGTATTGGTTTTTAACTTTTTCAAGCTAAGTACCAGATTTAACAGAATAGCCTGTTCTGTTGGCAGAACAGACTGGCAGCGGATGGGGTTCTGGTAGGGAGTTCTGTTAGTAGCCTTAGGGAAGCAAAGGTAGTAGGCCTTCTGTTAACTCACAAGACAAGTTCTGCTGAACATAGATACCAAGTCTTTGGAGTTAAGCAGTTCAAATAAAAGAATGAATGTAATGCAGTAAGTAAATGACACCAGGGCTTTTTATAGTGGTTCAAGGAACAACTTGTTCCTCTAGTCCACTATTCCACTAAGCTTGTAAAAACATCCGTTTACAATGCCTTAGCCCTATCACTTAAGAAGCTCTCCACGTCTTCTTCAAGTGTAGATGTCTTCTTGGATGCACTTTCTGCTTCCCTAAGACTGGTCCTTTCACTGAGCTTTCCTGGAAGTATCACCACTTCACTGCTCCAGGTACTTGGACGTCCTTCTTGTGAAAGAAGAGGTTCTATTTAGAAATAAGGATTTGTAAATAGTTGAAGAGTTGAAGAACACTTGGAACTTTGCTTGAGTTGGAAATAAGGATTTTTCCAACTTCTGCCTTCTCTTGTAGAAGATGATGAAGTTTTAATCTCAAGGAGACTTTTTGCGTTTTTAGCGTTTGAATATCTTGTATGCGCAGAGTTGTAGCAAAAGCTATTGCAAAGTTATCCGGTTGTTCTTCGTAGTGTATCTTTTATACTGAGGTTGTCTTCCCGTTGGAGGAGAAGGAGGACAACTGCATTAAATGAGCGAGCATTTGACTTGACCAGTAGGACCTGGTAAAGTTGGCGGGTTACTATTTTGGGATAAAGTTATCCTGACATTGCGGACAATCATCTGCATTTACTCTACAGAGTATGGAAGACATTAAATGTGCATTTAATGCGCGCACTGTAGCTTTTCCGTTCAAGACTCCTAGCCGTTGAAGGAATCTTTCAGTTGGTTTACCGGCTTGGTGAGATTCTTCTAAGTGTCAGGCCTTCTGGTGTCTTCAACAGAGAGTTGATCAGAGAAGGTCTTGAGCACTTCTATTGGAGAAAATATCCAACAGAGAACCAGGAGGGTTTCTGTCAGAGTAAAGGCTAACAGAGACCCTGAGGTCTTCTGTTCTGAAGCAGAGAACCGATGGTCCTCTGTTCAGCCAACGCCTTATCAAGGGTCCTCTGTCAGGGGGTCTTCTGTTCTGGGGGATTTTCTGCTTTGAAGGCTTTCTGCTCTTGAGGCCTTCTGCCAGTCGATTAAACTAAAGAACTTTACAAAGGAAAATTCTAATACATTAAGTCTAAAGAGGGGTACTCTAAAGTCCTAATTAATATAACATCATCAAAATCTAATTACAAATATTCCTTACACACCCCGACATCCCCACTGGCGACAGCATCCTGGCCAGGGGGAGACCCCCTCAAAGGGGAGCCCGGGATGGCACCTTGACCAGCACCACGTTGATCACCTGCAGTGGCCTTCACCTCACTTATATGAGGATCATGGGCCGTCTCGGCAGGAACAACAGAGAGACCAGCATCAGCCGGGGAGTCATCTACAGAACCTGCGACTTCCCCTTCACTTTCCTCAGAAGAGGAGGAGGATCCGCTAGAGGAGGACCCATATCGCTCCTTCTGAGCGAATTCCCTTTGGACCCGGTCCAAAAGGGAAAATATATTCGGACAACCTGTGAACAATGAAAGCTCAACATCGGTGAGGCCTCAAGACAAGAATTACAAATTATATGGCCGCGTAGAAATCACAACAGAAGGAATATACATACCAGGAGGGGCAGCCCGAGCCTCAGGCGAGGTAGCAGTTGGATTTGGAATCTGCTCCACTTGCTCAACCCTCTCCTCAGATAGGGCGGCAGCCTCATCCTCCTCATCTTCCTCAGAATCCGGCGGAGCAATAAACCCATAACCGGGCACAGGGCCCTCAATTGCTGGGACTGCTGAAGAAGGAGCTACGTTCTCCTCCTCCCTTTCGTCCGCAACAGGGGCAGCAGCAACTGCCACCCCTTCGTCACCCAATACCGCCGAGGGATAGAAGCTGGTGCATTTCAGGACCTCCCTGATCCTCTTCTCGGTAACAAATTTTTCGATTTCGCTCCGACCGAGCTTTAAATACTTCTTCACATCATCGGCATACTCGTCCAGATCACTCGCATTGTGCTTGCGGGCAATCTCTGACTCCCGGGTGAGGATCTGGACATCGGTGGAAAACGGGGACACTGCGGACTCTATCTGACGATTTGTACAGACATAGAAGAACCTGCCCTTCCACCCACGGTGCGAGGTCGGGGTGTCGGTGAAACCATTGCGGCCCCCAACCTGGGCTATGGAGGCATAGCTCTGGTTACCCTTCGAGGGGTTGCGGCCAATGTTAAACAGGCAACGGAAAAGACCCACACTGGGAGCAATATTTGATCCCAGACAACGCATGAGGAAAGCGGCGATATAGTAGAACCCATTCGGAGTGAGTTGGCAGGGAAGCAGGACGACCCAGTCCAAGTACTCAGCATAGAACGGAAGAAGGGGGAATCTGAAACCGTGCTTGACAGAAGCACTCCACGTCTTCTTCAAGTCTAGTTGCCACCCGGCATGCAGTCCTGCTTCCTGATGGCTGGTCTCGTTTCACTGAGTCTCTTGGAAGTATCCCCACTTCACTTACTCCAGTTAGTTTTAGACGCCCCTTCTTTTTCAAGAAGTATTTGATTCAAGATCAGTTTTCTCCAACGTTGCTTCTTCACAAAGGATGTGTAGATGATGCTTTCGAAGTGTTGAAGAACTCATGAACTTTGCTACTTTTTAGTTGGATGAAGGATATGATAGTATATCTTCCAACTTAAGCTTTTCTTGTTGAGGTAAGTGAATTTTTGATCTCAAGAAAGCTTGAAGATTTTTCGATTCAGAGCAAATAGGTTGAGCAAAGTTGGAGAGCAAAAGTTCTCCTGATAGTTCTTCAAAGTGTATCTTATATACTGGGAGCAGTCTTCCCGTTGGAGTGTAGAAGACAACTTCATTAAGTGCTTGTACTGTTGATTTGACCGGTTGGACCTTCGACTTGCTATTTTGGGGGCGTGAATATACCCGCATGGTCAATCATCAGCTTTAAATATATCTTCGTACGTACAACATTAATTGAGCATTTAATGCGTGTACAGTACCATGTTCCCGTCGAATGGCTCCTAGCCATTAGAGGATTTCCCGTTAGTTTCACGGCCGTTGGTAAGTGCCTTCGAATTTTGCTAAGTAAGAGCAAGTCTGATGAGGCTTTCTGATCCGAACTCTGATGACTGCCTCTGATGCCAACTCTGGTACCCAACTCTGGTAGCTTCTCTGGAGAGCAACTCTGGGAGCAACTCTGGTAGATGTTCTGATCAAGAAGACCAAGAGGGTTTCTGGCACGTCGACTATGCTAATACTTACAAAGAAATTTTCTAATACAAAAATTCTATAGGGGTACTTTCAACTTCTAATAAACCTAGCATCATCAAAATCTAATTACATTTATTCCTTACAATTTCCCCTTTTTGATGATGCCAAAACCCTTTAACTATTTCCAAAGAAGTGCCTTTCACCATAGAAGAATAAAGTTAAAAACTTTCATTAAAATCTTGGTGGGCAACTTGGCATAGGAAAATAGTAAGAGTACAGTACAATCAGATAACAATAAGAGGAGTAAAAGTATCAGAGCAAACGAAAGGAAATCACAGAAAGTAAAGAAGAACAGATAATTTAAGATGTCATGCAAATTAGAGGCAAAGATGGTATCTTATTTATCAGAGAGTTAAATACAGAAACAGAGATGGAAGATTAAGTTTCTTCTTCATCTACCCGGGGTCCTGCTTTGAGAATCCTCTCAAGTTCTGCATTGACCTTAGCTCTGATTGAGGCTAAGTCCCTTGGATTCTGATAGTCCGCCCAGTGAGGTGCAAGCTTGCAATCCAAGTAGTTTCTGATTGCTTCTGATATGTTTTTGCCAGTTAGAACTCTCATATGCCACCAGATTTCAGCTTCTTGTATCGATCCACCATGGTTGATTTGGACAAGTCCATCACTATCCATGAACAGATTCTCTTGTTGCAGTGGAGTCATGAGCTTCTTCATCTGAGTGAATTGAGTTTTGTCAGGCCTAGACATCCCATTATTCATCCACTCATTGAATGTAAAGTTTGAGGACTTCTTCTTTGAGCTTCTGGGAGGTGGAGGAGGAGGTCTGGTGCTTGCAGTAGCTAACTTTTTCTTCTTTGCAGCTTCGAAGTATGGAGTAGGATCAACAATAGATGAGGGTCCTCTGATAGATAGGGCTCTGGTGTTTGGACCTTCCTCTTCTCTGGTCTCTTCCCCCTTTTTGGCATCAACAAGATCGCCAAGGAGGAGCACAATCTTAGAGAACTCTGAAGCCTGAGCATCTCTGATCTCATCTAGGGCTTCTGGCAGAGTCTGGGTAACAAAGGCCAATCCTTCAATCAGGCTCTGTTGTCTCTCCATTGTTGATTGGATGCTCTGTGTACTGGCTTCAAGGAGTACCAACTTCTGGTATCGCTCCTTGTCCTTTTGAAGAAGATCAGAGGCTTGCGCTTTGTGTTCTTTACAAAGAATACCTATCTCCATAAATCGCTATGAAGATTGATCAGCATTCCATTGTAGAATGTCTATGGCTTCAGTGATCTCCTTCAGTTTCTCGTTCTGATCATTCAGAGATTGGGAGTGAAAGTAGAGGACAGAGTTGATTCCATCCACTTCCTTGGAGACTGCATCAATCTTGTTATTGGAGGAGTTCATGAATGCGTGCAGGGTCTTTGTCAGAGAGTCAAACTTTTCTGATAGCTGTTGTAAGCCCTGGTTGAGATTGATGTTGGTGTGAGTCAAATGTTCATAATGTTTGTCATTGATGATTATAAGCTTGTTCATATTATCCAGCATCTGGCCACCAAACTCTTCTGCAGATTGCACAAACTGATTGAAGTTTATCTGAGGCTCTTCTGGAGTAAACCCTGGCATCTCCAAACCTCTTCACTTAGGGAATGGAGTATTGTTGTCAGTGGGTTTAGGAGAATGATCTCTAGGAGGTGTCTTTCTCCTCTTAGATGTGAAGTCAGCCGCAAGAGAGGATGTGAGGAATCCATCATTGTCAGCATCTGAGGATAATATGCGGATGGGAATCTTTCTCTTGGGCGTTGAGGCTACAGAGAGTTGAGGAGAGATATGTGGTGTGGCAGCTCTGGAGTTGGACTTTGATATCTGTTGGGGAGGTGAGCTCTGGTGAGAAGGGGTTTTCTGTTGGGAAGAGTTCTGATGAATAGGGGATCTCTGATGAGAGGAGCTCTGGTGGGTGATGGATTTCCGAGGTTCAGGGGAGGGTGGAGGTGAGGGTGAGCGGTTTCTGGTAGGTGTAAGTTGTTTACAAGGTGATGGAGACTTGGATTTGGACTTCTGTGGAGTTGGGTTTCTGGTGGGTGAGGGTGGGGGTGAGGAATTTTTCTGAGGTGAGGGGGTTTTCTGTTTGAGTGGAGATGGAGATTTTGTAGGTGATTTGGGAGGTGCGGGGGATTTGGGTGTAGAGATTCTAAGTGAGGGTGATTGATGATCAGTAGGAGATTTGGGAGGGGAAGGAGGAGGTGTAGGGATTACCTCAAGAATAGTTTCTGAGAACGAGGATTCTCTCCATTCCTTGATCAGCTTTTCCATTGCCAGAGGAAAATCATTTGCAGTTGATGGTTCCCCTTCATCATGAACACTAGGACGGAATTTGATAAGAGATTCCTTCCTTTTCTTCTCAATCAGCCATTCATCAAAGACAACCATTTCATGCTCTTCCAGGGCTTTGACATGTTTCTCTGGTGAATTTTCGATCAGAGGAGCTTTGCCTTGGTATCTCTCTTTCTTTTTCTGTAAGACAGAGATGAGAAAGGCAAGATCAAAACACTAGGACACATCTTCTGTGCCTACCCAGTGAAGAACTGCAGCTTCTTCTGCCTCATAGCTGTCAAAATATTGGATTATTTTCTGGAGTGGCCCCATCCTCCATCTTCTCCAGGCTAAGACTCTTTCAAACTGCTTCTGAAGGATAGTATTGAAGTCAGTCTCTGGCGCTCTGTCAGAGATGACTTGAGGTTCTGGTGGAGCAGTAGTGTTGGGCAAGTCTGGTAGAGATAAGGGTTGTGCAACTGGTTCAGGTTCCCCCTGAGTTTATGATCCCTTTGCAGATAAGACTGCTTTCTTCTTCTTCTTTATTGGTTGGAGACCAGAGTTGTCAGAGTCCTCACTCTAAACAACCAACTTCCTTCTCCTTTTCATCTTCTGCTTCTTAGCAGGTGAAGATCTGATTGGTTTTGAGGGAGCCAATTCTGATGCAACCACCTCTGGTGCATCCATCTCTGGTAAGGTCTTCCTGTCATTCTTCTTTTTCTTCCTGACATCCCTTGCAACCTGCGACTGCTCGGGTTGTTCTGAAGTCACAGTGGGCTTCTTGGAAATCTTCCTGGGAGCAGGTTTGGGTTTCACAGCTTGTTGTTCCCTCTTTTTCTCTAGCCTTTCTTCTCTTTTCAGTTCAGCAGAGATGGCTATATTCAGCTTAGGAGATGCAGTGAGAAAGATGGTTTTGGAGTGGTCAATTGGGGAAGGATCCCTGAGTTGAACTCCATGGGCAGTGAGGATTGCAGAGAGAAGAAGACCATGGCCCATCTTGGTTGAGAAAAGGCCTGTTTTCTGATCCTTCTTCTTGATAAACTCAGTTAAAGAACCGAAAATTACCTCGCCCCAGTTTATATTCATGCCATGGTGAACAGCAAAGATTGCTTTGCAGTTGGCTTTGTTCATTTCGTCAGTTGAGCCAGTTTTGCACCACAAGCACCTGTGCAAGATGCTGACCAGCTTCTCATAGTCCTTCTTCAGTAAGAACTTCTTCATGTACAACTTGTCTAGGTTGGCAGCCTCAGGACGGCACTAGGTCTGTACAAATGCTTCAACAGAGACATCCACCGACTCTAGGTCAATGAGAGTAGGAGTTTCAGGGTCTTGAGAGTCCAGTTGTACTCCAAAGAATTCGTTAAGAGCATCTGCATTCAGAGTGATGCTTTTTCCCTGCACCTGGGAGTGAACCCCGTTCTGTGTGATGGTGGCGTTGAGGTAGAACTCAGCCACATCCTTGGTGCTGAACAGTTCGTAAGGATGAGCAACGACCTTGCTCAGTTGAGACTCGTTCATTCCCTGGATGATCTTTGCCATCCATTTCTGGTTTTCTGCGAGTAGTGGTAGAGCTGACATGTCCACCTTCATGGCAGCTACAATGTTGGCAACGATAGTCTTGGCTTCCTCCTTAGTGAGGTCGTTGACGCTGATGAAGTTCATTTTCTGAGAGTGATTTTAGAAAGATTCTGGAGATTTAGGAGTTCTTAGAGGGTTGAAGGTTTGAGAGCAAATGTACGTTTAGAGAGATGAAGTAGCAGTAGCGGTTTTGGTTGAAGAAGGTGGGTATAAATGGTTTTGGGTTAGTGGACGTTTGGGATTACTTATGGTTTCGAGGTAGCATTTAAAGAAATGCGGGCGGAAAACATTTCCGTTAAAGGAATAATAATCAGGGGTAATCTGGTAAAAGACCTGTTCAAGTAATTAGGTCTTGCCCGTTCCTCGAAAAATAACTAAGTCCACAAGGATCTCTGATAAACTTCAGATAGGATCTCTGTATCAGAGAATGTGGTTCTCTGATGAAAGGTACCTTGGTGATCAGAGATAGAGATACTCTGATGGAAGGTTCTCTGTTCCAGAAAGCAGTTCTGGTCCACAGCAACTCTGGTTCATGCATCTCTGGGAAGATCATCCATCATTCTCAGTTCTTCCCTTAGCTTGTTAAACCTTGCCTCTGGTAAAGGCTTGGTTAGAATATCCGCTAGCTGATCTTCTGTAGGTACATGCTCCATACAGATATGCTTCTTCTCCACATGATCTCTGATGAAGTGATGTCTGATCTCAATGTGCTTTGTCCTGGAATGAAGTACTGGATTCTGAGTGATTGCAATGGCACTGGTGTTGTCACACAACAGTTTGATCTTCTTTGCATGAATTCCATAATCCTTGAGTTGTTGCTTCATCCAGAGTAATTGAGCACAACAACTCCCAGCTGCAATGTACTCAGCTTCTACTGTACTTGTTGAGATTGAATTCTGCTTCTTGCTGAACCAGGAGACAAGTCTTCCACCTAGCATTTGGCAGTGACTAGAGGTGCTCTTTCTGTCTAATCTGCAACCTGCAAAATCTGAGTCAGAATAACCAATTAGTTCAAAGTTACCTCCTTTTGGATACCATAGGCATGCATTTGGATTTCCTTTGATATATATGATGATTCTTTTAGCAGCGCTTAGATGGCTCTCCTTGGGCTTTGATTGGTATCTGGCACAGATTCCAACAGAGAATGAGATATCTGGTCTGCTTGCAGTTAGATAGAGAAGAGATCCTATGATTCCTCTGTAAGTTGTTGCATCAACATCTTTTCCTTCATCATCTGGACCAATTCCTTGTGAGGTGTTCATGGGAATCTTCACTGAGGATTTGCCTTCCACTCCAAATTTCTTGATCAGGTCTCTTGTGTACTTCCCTTGGTTTATGAAGATTCCTTCTGGAACTTGTTTTACTTGGAGTCCTAGGAAGTAGCTCAGTTCCCCCATCATACTCATTTCAAATTGACTCTGCATTACTTGAGAAAATTTCTTGCACAATTCTGCATTAGTACTTCCAAATATAATATCATCAACATATATTTGTACTAACAGAATATGATTAGCAACAGAGATTTGAAATAGAGTTTTGTCAACATTTCCTTTGGTAAACCCATGATTTACTAGGAATAGGGACAATGTGTCATACCATGTTCTGGGAGCTTGCTTGAGACCATAAAGGGCCTTTCTAAGCTTGTAGACACAGGAAGATTGAGTAGGAATCACTACTACACAAGAGGCCTATGACGTCGGTTGGTTTACACCTTTAACGTCGGTTTTGGAAGGGTCGTGTAAGTAGCAGACGTTATATGTGTTTAGCTAACACGTCGGTTCGAAAACCGACGTTACAACGTTTTTTTATTTTCGAAAAGCTTATTAATAACGACGGTTTTTTATGAAAATCGACGTGCAATGTATTTTTAAAAATTAAGTAAATTCTTTATAACGACGGTTTTTAAACAAAACTGACGTGCAATGTTTTTTTTAATAATTACGTAAATACTTTGTAACGACGGTTATTATAAGAAACCGACGTGAAATGCTTTTTTTAACAATTACGCAAATAATTTGTAACAACGGTTTTAATCAATAACCGTCGTGAAATTTTTTTTAATTTTTTTTTATGGATGACGATATGAAGACCTGTTTTTCATATATGCATTCACCATTTAGCTACTTTTATCGAAATCAAACAAACCCATGGCAATATCACAATACAAAAATATGGAATAATATTGTGAATTCCAATGTCTAATGTATCATTCAAAACGTACTAGTGCAACTACACTGTCTAAGTATCATCAAAAGCACCAAAGTACTAGTGCAACTACAGTGTCTAAGTATCATCCAAAGCACAAAATTATGCAAGTGGCATACGACTCATACAGTCATCATAAACTACATTTGGACAACGCTTTACACCACATCCCTCTTATAACATCCAGATCTCCTTTTGTATATTTATCATAAGGACCAAACACCTACAAAAACATACTACGTAATTAAATATCAGTAACAAATATATTTCATTTAATTTGAAGATATACATTCATGTATGATAAAATTACCTTGCTCATGGAGTCTTTATTTGTCTTGGAAGAGATGATGTCATACATGAATCTCAACACATAATAACCGCTTTCCACATTTCCCACTTGCATCAGACACTGTTTGGATGAGATAAAACTAAAATTAATAAATGTGGTGTAATTGAAATACATTTGATGAGTATATATATATAAGCTACTTACCGGACAAATAATCCATTTTGTAGTTTTGTACCGATTTGTAGAAGTTCTACCTTTGACCGCAGCTTCTTTGAATGACCTATAATTTATAGGATAAATAAACTCTTCAAAAATTGGTAGAAGAAAATTATGAGTTGCAATATGTAATAGAGATGTGTCAAAAAATCCTGAATACACGTACAATCAACACTAAAAAATAAACTATCAGAAACATCAAAATTATTCAACACCAAAAAATTTAAATAATAAAGTAGGAAAAATAACTAAAACAAGTAACTTACACTGCCACTATATGCTTTATATCCTTAGACGGTTGACCATCAATTGAATCAAACCAAAACGCCTCGTGCGTGTTTGGACAAATAACACACAATGTCCAATGACAACTATGTGATCATAACAAATCATCAAACAAAATGGCAATTTATGAACTGTACTATTTTTTTAACCATCAAACATACTTATAAAACAGCCTATTTTTTTAACCATCAACCATCAAACATACGTATTCAACAAATTTCCTTTTGATCTTCGCCGTTGTTGTACCTTGATGATTTCAAATTTAAGTACATGTAAACCTATATAATAAAATTTAATATTACTAACTAATAAAAAAGATAGATATACCACGTACCTCAATCTCAGTTCCCAATTAAGCAAGAAAGCACACTTTTGGATAAACATTTGAATGCATGGTTATGAAAGCAATAAAGATCAAAGTGAACCATAGAATTCTTCAACCTTATTTCACACTTTTTTCCCTTACTTCATATCCATGTCACTCATTTGGATTGCTATATTCATATATACTAATTAATTAATTAATCCATTGGATTTTTCAAATGATTAAAATTAATTAGCATGAAACTATCTGATTAGAAAAAGCATCACGCCCATTCGAAGATAAAAACTGCACATTCCAGAAGACTACTAATGACATTCTAGGCTGCAAAATATTCCATTTCAACTTGGACCGGATCTATTTAAAAAAGTACATGGTATTTGTGTAGTTATATTCCACTACAACAAATGCTGACTCAACAATTAAAGAGTTTCAAGTAGCCTAAGGTGTTCACTCTTATGACCATTTTTCTTTATACCATATAAGTTAAACCGTTATTGACAATAATGACTCCATGCATTACTTTTTGGTCCTTTATGAAGAATATTGTTGTCATGTGAAATTTCTGGCTGGATTGAGGAATAAAAAGGGTAAAAGTTACCTGATTTTCGAAGCTCATTGACATTTTCCTAAATTGTTCTGTGTTTGGTGATATTAATTCTAAGTTAAAGTTTTTGTATGGCGTGCAAATCACTATTGCGGCACAAAAGATTGGTCATTATTTTGGCTACTTCAGTCAAACGAGTATTTCTTGGCTCCCTGCATTCGGCATTTACCTTTGTTAATTAACAATATTTGTTCCAGCAAGTGCTTTGAAATTAGTGTTTTGTGAAAAAACTTACTGATTGGCAGGTAGACAAGCCAAAATAATGTGCTGCCAAACACGCTCAAAAGCAGAGTCTTTGTTAATTTGACTTTGTTGGCTTCAGTTAGGTTGGTTAGATTTTGAAAAAAGCAAAGTTGAAAACTGAAGCAGGTAAGATAAGCTGATTTTGGTCAGTTTTGGATAAGTTATGTGTGGTCAACTTCAGCCAGTTTTAGGTAAAAAATAGTTAGGTTCAACTGGGTTTTAGAGCATGATCTTAAACTATTAGCAGAATCACATATGATTAGCTTGGTTTTGATAAGATTCTGTTTTGTTTTGCTCAGTTTTATTAGTTCAATTTCGGTTTACGGGCTTTTTCGTTCAGCTTTAGTCAAAAGCTAACTTATACGGCTTATAAGTGCAGGTTGATCAGAATGCAAAAGATAGATATGGCTACCAAACGGTGCTTAACAAGCTTTTACGGGTAAAAGTGCAGGTTGATCAGAATGTATATCATGTAAGCAAGAAAAATTTTGCTATGTGTATCATGTGTATCATGTAAACAAGAAAAATTTTGCACCATTTTTCATCAATTATTATAACTGACCAAATTCCAAATTTTTAAATTTTAGAGAATCACTTAAATTTTCTTCTTTCATAATAGAAAACTATTAAATTTTAAACTACATAATTCAATGTTTGATTTACTTTTTATAGATATATCTGAAAATGCACACAAACATTAAACGTTCAATTAAAACTTTTTTAACCAATCTAATATTCTAATAAAGCTAGAAGTTCTATTTAACCTACACTCATGGTTATTCAACTATATTACCCTAATCTGGAATTGGTCATTAACACATGAGGTAATACTGAAAAACTCAATCGCATAAGCAAAGATGAACAAATATCGCAGATGGAGCAGCTAGAAATCAAATAGGTTGTCCAGAATACCTAAGAGGAAGATGTGAAATCGACATATTGAGAAGATGAAAAAGCTTACCCGGCCCGTTTATGCTAGGGATGTTTGCACAGTGAAGCTTAGGCACAAAAGGCTTGCGGTGTTGTTTCCGGTCGGCTAACGAGAACGATGAAACCAGGTGTGGAAAAATAAGACTTGCCCCCATTAAAAAGTTTATGTTGCCCCCAACAAAAATAATTTTATACAGGAAGGATTATGATGATATTTATTGTTGTATATGCTTAACTTATTTGAGTTATAAATGGTTGAAAGAAATGTTAATAGGACAACAAAAATATGAAAAAAATGTCAATAGTTTAGTTAGTTTCCAAAATCGTAAATTTAAAATATGATGATAGCAATTAAAATGAGTTTTTTTTTGTTTAGTAATTAGTTTATTTGAATTTGACTTGCATGCTATTTATGTTATTATTTATAAATATCAGTTAATTCTTATATGAAATTCCCCTAAATAGAAGTACATAAGTTTTGGAATTCTAAATAGAATGATTATGTTTTTCTTCAAAAGTATGAGTCATTACTGCCATTATTGAAAATACTTCTACGATTGGAAAATATTGTCATTAATGATATTACAGAGTAGTAAATATTATCATGTCTAATGCCTAATACTGCAACTATTGACAGAACACAAGATAACAGTAAATACTATCACGTTAATCCTATTTCGGGAAGAAAAACATAGCAGTCATGTCTTGAAATTCCAAAATCCGTTTACTCCTATTTGGGGAACTTTCCTGTTTTTTATTTTATAATTATTTAAAAAACCTCAGCATACCTAAGTTTATTTAAACACGTCAATATCAATTCATTGGATCTAATATTCTAATAAAATATTTTCGTGGCATACAATATAATAAAACATTTCGAATAGAACTCAGTTTAGATTAGGGGTATGTTTGGCACAACTAGCTGAAAAGATATTTTTATGAGCTTTCTAGTAACTGTTAATTTTTAATGACTTAAAAGAAAAGAGTGATAGTTGTTTCAAAAAAAAATCTGGCTGTTTGATTTAGCTCTATTTGGTATACAAGTTGTTGAGAATAATTAATGCTAAAAGATACAAAAAAAAATCAGATGCTACTCACTGTAACATCTTAAAAAAGATATTTCATTTCTACAGAAACTCTTATAAATTGTCATGCCAAAGCTACAAGATATAGACTTATGCCTACCAAACATGCACTAGCTATCATTTTTTTGTTAGCTTAAATTTTTGAAATTGCGCCCCCAATATGTATTATTTCTGGATCCGCCACTGTTGAATACCCACTTGGTTCCAATGACATTCTGGTGCTTAGGTCTAGGGACAAGTTCCCATACTTTGTTCCTTTCAAATTGTGTAAGCTCTTCTTGCATTGCATTGATCCAGTCTGAATCTGCAAGAGCTTCTTCTACAGTCATAGGTTCCATTTGGGAGATATAGCAGGCACACATTGCTTCTCTTCTGGTTGTAGCAGATCTAGTTTGTACACCACTTCTGATCTGTCCAATCACTTGGTTTGGAGGATGATCCCTTAACCAAGTCAGGTCAGGTTCTGATAAGAGTTGCCTTGGTCTCTCGTGCTCTTCTTCAGGTTCTTCATCACTATCCTTGTCTTGTAGAATGGGATTTTGATGATGAATTGGCATGGCAGAGTTGGTGACCAACTCTGATGTGACCGACTCTGGTGTTACCACTTCTGGTGATTCTTCTAGATTCGCTTTCTTCAAGTTCTCCGTTATGTTCTCAACAGAATTGAGATCATCAAACTTGACATGAATCGATTCTTCAACAAGTAGGGTCCTTTTGTTGAGTATTCTGTAGGCTTTGCTTGTGCTTGAGTAGCCTAAGAATATTCCTTCATCAGCTTTCTCCTGGAACACTTAGAGATGTTCCTTTCTATTATTGAGTATATAGCATTTGCCTCCAAATGCATGAAAGTAGCTGATGTTGGGTTTCCTCCCTTTCCAGAGCTCATAGGGGGTCTTCTGATGAGGTTTGTGAATCATGATCCGGTTATGGGTGTAGCAACCAGTGTTGATTGCTTCAGCCCAGTATCTGTGAGGTAGACCAGATTCAGCAATCATGGTCCTTGCAGCTTCCTTGAGTGTTCTATTTCTTCTTTCTGCAACTCCATTCTGTTGAGGAGTCCTGGCTGCAGAAAGTTGATGCATTGTTCCATTTTGGTCACAGAACTCTTGTATGACTTTGTTGACGAACTCTGTTCCTCTATCTGATCTGATAGCTTTGACATTCTGATTCTGCTCATTCTGTAGTAGCTTCAGCAGAGATGGTAGTTTCTGCAGAGTTTCATTTTTCTTCTACAGAAAGATTGTCCAAGTGTATCTCGAATAGTCATCCACCATGACTAAAGTATTCCCTTGATTGATAAAGATCCCTTCTGGAATTTGTTTGACTTGAAGTCCTAGGAAGTAACTGAGTTCTCCCATCATACTCATTTCAAATTGACTCTGCATTACTTGAGAAAATTTCTTGCACAGTTCTGGATTAGTACTTCCAAATATAATATCATCAACATATATTTGTACTAACAGAATATGATTAGCAACAGAGATTTGAAATAGAGTTTTGTCAACCTTTCCTTTAGTAAACCCATGGTTCACCAGGAAAAGGGACAATGTGTCATACCAGGCTCTGGGAGCTTGCTTAAGACCATAGAGGGCCTTTTTAAGCTTGTAGACACAAGAAGATTGAGTAGGAATGACAAAACCTGGTGGTTGTTCCACATAAACTTCCTCTTCAAGATCTCCATTCAGAAATGCACTCTTGACATCCATCTGGTAGACCTTGATGTTGTTGTAGGCAGCATAGGCTAGAAAGATTCTGATGGCTTCAAGTCTGGCAACTGGTGCAAAGGTCTCATCAAAATCTATTCCTTCTTCTTGATAGTATCCTTTAGCTACTAGCCTTGCTTTATTCCTTACAATGTTGCCATCTTCATCTGCTTTGTTCTTGAATACCCATTTGGTTCCAATGACATTCTGGTGCTTTGGCCTAGGAACAAGTTCCCATACTTTGTTCCTTTCAAACTGAGTGAACTCTTCTTGCATAGCATTGATCCAATCTGAGTCTGGAAGAGCTTCTTCAACTATCATAGGTTCCATCTGAGATATATAGCAGGCAAGCATTGCTTCTCTTTTTGATGTGGATCTGGTTTGAACTCCACTTCTGATTTGACCAATCACTTGGTTAGGAGGATGATATCTTAACCATGTCAGGTCTGGTTCTGTCAGCTGCTGTCTTGGTCTCTCTGGTTCCTCATCTTCAGAGTCTTCATCTTCATTCAACAGAAGGGGGTTTGGTGCAGGTGTAGGAAATGCAGGGTTGTCTGCCACCTCTTCTGTTTGTTCTGGTGTTCTGTCTTCTATGCTGACTTCCTTGAGAATCTCTGTTACCTCTTTAACAGAGGTGCTTTCATCAAACTTCACATGTATGGATTCTTCAACATGTAGAGTCCTTCTGTTGAGTACTCTATAGGCTTTACTGGTG